>CM032404.1:9477258-10107258 GCA_019049475.1 Eueides isabella
TAATCTTAACTTACATTGATAAATGTGTAAATTGTACGTATCGATTTTTAAAATGTATGTAAAACACAAAATGTTAACAATTTTCTAAGGTAATTTCGAATTTATGTTCGAAGACAAGTTTCAATGCAGTAGGTTTTAAATGTTAATCCACACTTAGGAAAGAACATTTTCTTTTTATAAAACGTATAAAAAAAATAAATGTAGCCGTATTTGAACCTGCGTATGTTGATATCCCTCTATATTGTGTTTCCTAATAAGAAAATCTAGGTAATTTCATTATCAGCTTCACGCTGTATCCCGCACGAGGCAGGGTAGGCAGAAGGAACCCGGGAACCTAGTTTTAAGACACTCCGTTCCGCTTCCGTTCCCCACTTTCAACCGAATTTGAGGCATTGCGTGTTGAGTGGCGGAACTCAACGCCGCGCTTTGCCTTATTACCAGAGCGAAGAAATGAAACATTAAATATTTAAATTAAAAATATTAAATATTTCATTTCCTCGACCGGGGATTGAACCCAGAACCTGTCGGTTACAATCTCACGCTTGTGCCGCTGCGCCACGCCTCGTAATTCCAATATGATAATGTAAACTAAGTAGTAGTCTGTTGTGGCGCAGGGGCGTAAGCTTGTGGCTGTAAACACGAAAGGTTGTGAGTTCGATATTAAAAAAGATCCAAAAAGTCCTATAAAAAAAGTTCCAAACATTTTTTTCCTTTTTCTAAGTTTTCTAATAAAAAAATAAAATCATTTTCCCGCTAGTTTAGTGGTCACTCCGGCCCGGTAGCGTCTAGCGTGGTTAATATAGATATTATTGATATGATAAAGCCTAATGACTTGTACCTTTTCATTCTCACGGTGACTCATTGTGCGGGCATGACGATCGAGATGGTATTACGTTCGTATCCGGATATCTTGTGTAATTAGTTTAGGTATATATATGCCTGTTAGAATTTATTATTATGCTCGAGATGTATCTCTCGTGGCGCAGAATCACAAGCGTATGACTGTAACTGTAAAAGATTGTGGGTTCTATCCCCACTCGAGGATATTAAATATATATGTTAATGTTTTAATTTTGCTCTAGTAACAAGGCAAAGCGCGACGTTGAGTTCACGTTCACGTATTTTTCTTCTCCAGCTTCACGCCGTATCCCACTATTGGCATTGGAGAATCTATTGTTAAGACATAATGTTTCGTTCTCCACTTTCCGCCATGAAATGAAAATATTACATTTTCCGTTTGATAACATATGATAATTTAATTTTCTCGTGTGGGAGACCGAACCCACAACCAGTCGCATTACAGACTTACGCTTGTGTGTCCCTGCGTCAAAACGGGGCCCTTGGTCATATATCATATTACGCTATGTTGTTTCTACATATTATAAATACTGTGGAACTGTGTGCTTTAGAAGAGAAAAAGAAAGATTTTTTTAACTTGTCTATATATTGAAAACAACTAAAAATAAAAAATAATATTATTAGACATAAAAATATGTAAGTGCTTATTATCATCCTAGCTGCAGTCTCTATGCAAATTCAGAAGGCAATATGTACTTGATGACCTACATACATATAGGTATAGAAAAGTAGACACGTTGAGTTGTTTGTCTACTTGTTGAGATGAAAATTAATGTATAAGTAACTAAAGTATCGATGTTTTTTAAACGTTGCGTGCTTTTTATAAAAAAAAAAAATTATATATGAAATCCAATACATGAAAAAAGGTTGAATAAAAAATATAAAAATTCATTAGACACAAATTATAAAAAAATATATAAAATTCATAGACATTACATGTCGTTTTTTTAATATTATTATCTTTTAGTTCATATAGCTTCTTAAAAGTACGTAACATCACAGATAATAATTAATCGAAGCGATAATCGAACCTGTGATCGTCTCTATATACCCTTATTATGGTCAAAATTATTCGTTCTAATGTGACACTAATCCTTACTTTGATCTCTCTCAGTTACTAATAAGCTATTTTGACAGGAGCAAAAAGTTTGTGCTACTGTACTTCTTAACTTGGTTCGATTTTCACACATACATATATATATATATATATATATATATATATATATATATATATATATATATATATATATATATATATATATATATATATATATATATATATATATATATATATATATATATATATATATATATATATATATATAAACTAAAAGAATATATTTCAATAGTTCATTTAAAAATAAAGGACAAACGAAGCTGGAGGCTCGAATTTACATATAATTATATAAAGGTCATACTGATGTTTATGTTTAGTGTATTTCAATTTGAATACTTTATACGTCGGATTACGAATCCTGAGCAGCTTACCGTTAGGTTTGTTGTACACTAAGTTATTAAATATACCTATATTTTGATGATAATAAATAATTATATAAACTCAACTCAAGAATATTACAACACGGCATTAAATTCTACTATTTCTCACGTAATATCTTAAAAAACAGCGGAAAATGGGGAACAGACTGTCTGACATTAGGTTCCCTCAGAATGTGCCGTGTAGGAAAAGATATGTACATTACACTTGTAATACATTTTAGCTTTGTGTAGTTATAAACATAACATGAGCGTAGTGTAATTATAAATATAAACAATAAAAGTAAGCTGATAAAATTAATGAGAGAAATAATATGTTTATTAAAATAATATTCTATAATTTTTTATTTAAGAAAAATATCAAATATTATTACTTTATACAGAAGACATCAACGAAGCTAAAGCTTCATACTCACTGTACAACCAACTTAAACGAAAATATTGAAAAGTAACAAAGAAATCGACAGATCCGTGCTACTGTAAGGGATTTATGACAATGCGAAGGAGAGACTAAAAAATCATAGGCTGTATAAGTTATAAACTTTTATTGGAGAAAAAAAAGTAAGCTGTCATTTTGACATGACAGAATGGACTTCTGTATATTATCTGTATGATATATGTAAATATATATCGTTATTCTTCTCCATGCAATGTGACATTGGCAAAGTGATTAGTGCTTAACTGGCACGCTCGTAACGTTATAAAGTAAGTACCTGCATTTTAAATAATTTTACGAGTATTAAATATTAGCGTGTACAAAAGCCTGTCGTGACGCAGAAACATGTGACTGTAAACACGAGAGGTTGTGGGTTCGATCCCCATTCGAGAAAATGAAAATATCATATATTTTCATTTCTTCTCTTTGGTGTCAAGGTAAAGCGCGGTGTTTAAATCCACTCATCACGCAATGCCTCAGATTCATCCGAAAGTAGAGAATGGAGCGAAATCTAGGTAGAGAGAACTTGAGATCTCTCTACGTAAGATGCCATGTCAGAACACATCGTGAATCGTATATATATATATATATACGAGTATTGTATAAATCAACGAAAGCAAGAACCAGAACATCTTAACTTCTCCGATTAGCAAAAGACTAAAACTAAAAAAATATCACGCACTGCTGCCGCTGGTATGCGCTGATTTTCTTGAGTACGTTTAAAACATATACGTAATTAATTGATCATACTGGCGCCACTGTCAAAACGCTAAGATCCATGGCGATTATTGTTTACATAGTATAGGTATAGGTATAGGTGACGTTTTGGTAAGGAGGTAAAAGGGTGTAAAGTGGAGAACGGAAGTGTTTTAATGGTAACATGGTTAAGATCGTCTTAATATTATAGGTTGCGAAGTTCCCTGTGTGGGATGCAATGTGAACCTAAAAAAGGATTATTATTTTGCTTTTTTTTTTAGCTTCACGCTGTATCCCGCACGAGGCAGGGTAGGCAGAGGGAACCCGGGAACCTTGTGTTAAGACACTCCTTTCCACTTCCGTGCCCCACTTTCCGCCGAATTTTGAGCATCGCGTGTTAAGTGGCGGAACTCAACGGCGCGCTTTGCCTTATTACCAGAGCGAAGAAATGAAACATTAAATATTTAAATTAGAAAATATTAATTATTTCATTCCCTCGACTGGGGATCTAACCCACAACCAGTCGGTTACAGTCACACGCTTGTGCCGCTGCGCCACGACAGGCCTCATTTTTCTTTTAATATTTAAATAACTATTAGAATATTAATAAAAAATAGAAGGTATATAATAGAAGGTATATAAGTACATATTATTATTTCCATATAATTTTCTTTGATTAAAATACCAGTTGAATTAAAAATAACAACCACATTTTTTTTCCGTATTTATTATCATACGTATTATCTAATTACTTACATTATCTTTATATATTTATATCTAGGCGTTAGTTTTCAATTTGGTTCCCAATTGGGGAAATATTATACAATTAAATAAGGTAAAACGTTAGAAACGGAGTGTCTCAACACTAAGTTTTCTGCTATACTTTCATTTCTTCTATTCCGCTAGACATAACGCGGCGTAGAGAGCCACTGAACCGTCACTGAACACGTAATAATAATATGTTTTGTCTGGAATAACTATTTTAATATTTTTACGTAAGTTATTATATAAGCGCAACATAATATACTTCCACGCAATGTATATATATTAGTACAGTGCTTGGGGAACATTAGGTTAAAAAGGAACATATAATATTGATAAGTGATGTACCCATAAGGTGACTTTTACCATAGACGGAAGTCATCCCTTGTAAATATCAAAGGACCGGCTCTTATAAAATCGAGACACGAAATAAAAGTTATTATAAAAAATTAGACATATGCTTCATATGAAGAATAAAATTATTTATTATTTTTAGAAAAATATTTTTCTTATATCTTTTTTTAGAAATATATAAAAATACCATAAGTATTGGTGGTTTCGAGAATGTAAGTTCAAATCTCCATATTTATGAATATCTATTTTATATATTTGGAGAGGGGGTGAGGTCATCGTCGTACAGTCGCACAACGCCTAACCATAGATGCTGCGATTGTCCGTTCAAATCCGTTTAAATTAATTATTTTAACACCTTAGTTCTGTCAATGATATAGCGCGGCGTTGAGCTCTACCATTCAGCTCGCAATATCTCGAAAGTTAAGTGGTATATTGTAAACGAAGTGTTTTAAAACTATTTTTTTTTGACAAAAAAAAAAAAAAAAAAATTTTTTTTTTCGACAAGTCCGAAAGCCTATTCATTATAATATCTACGTACATTAAAATTATGGGACGGGCCATGTACGTACGCACATGAGAGCTTCGTGAGAAAATTCGTACAAAACAAATAATAAATATTAGTAGATTAATGGCCAATATTTGTAGACAACGCCGCGGTATTTACTACCTATATAGAGTTACGGTGAAATTGTTCTGACACCGTTTAATATATAGTTTGCTCATCGGATTCCTTGAGCTTTGAATTTTGATTGTTAGACAAAATTGTGCTTTTTTGGACTTTTTTCAGATTGTGGTAGTGTTGATACACTCCGTGCTCAACTTACTGCTCATATTAAAGACATTGACGCCATATTTGTGGAATAAAAAATAATATATGTATATTTCTCATTAATATTTAAATGTCTTAACACTAGGTTCCCGGGTTCCCTCTGCGTGCCCTGCCTCGTGCGGGATACAGCGTGAAGCTAAGAAAGAAAGAAAATATTTAAGTGGCCGCGCCCACTTGTTTTTGCATATACTCTTTTTTAAAACATAAAATCCAAGCAAACCCAGCTTCCATGTCGCTTAATTTAAACTTCTATAGTTTCGTTAGCATAATTCCAGAATTAATTAGTAAGAGAAAATTAATTCTACAACCGGCTTTATTCATTTCAATTTTGATACTCGCTCAGCGTCACGCTGTATAGCGCACCTTACAGACAGACAGAGGGACATGAGGAATGACATGGGAGAACCTAGTGTTAAGTCACTCCTTTCTTTTCCCCACTTTCTACCATATTTGGTGTTTTAGTGGAACTCTATGCCGCGCTTTGCCTTGTTAGCGAGCGAAGAAATGGAAACATTAAATATTTCAATTGAAAATATTAAATATTTCATTTCCTCGTGTAAAGTCAGATATGCTTGTGCCGTGCGCTACGACAGGCCTCAGTTTTGATATAAGGAATTATTCAATTTTATATAATAGGTACTCATTACTTATAGAGTTTTTAATAGTATCAAACACACAACCTTTACATACACGGTCAAACTAACAACTGCACCATGACCATGACTCTCGCACGAGGCAGGGTAGGCAGAGGGAACTTGGGAACCTAGTGTTAAGACACTCCGTTCCACTGCCGTTCCCCACTTTGCGCTGAATTTTTAAGGCATAACGTGTTGAGTGGCGGAATTTAACGCCGCGTTTTGCCTTGTACCAGAGCGAATAACTGAAAACATTAAATATTTAAATTGAAAATATTATTTTTTTAATTTCGTCGAGTGGGTGGATCGAATCCACAACCCGTCGGCTACAATCTCACGTTTGTGCCGCTGCGCCACAACAGGCCTGAGTCCATGACGCTCTCAATATTATTAAATAGAATATATCTTTAAAGAATTTAAAGGAGTTCCAACACATGTAACTTACAAAAAAACTGGTCTGGACTGTTGCCACCGTCAGTCCTATAAATCATTAGGGTATATAGACCACTGGCGTGGTCACTGACCTACTGTGTCGAAAAAAATAATAAAAAAAAAAACGACATAAGATTCTCTTTCATACCGGATATCAGAGGCGACAAAAGTGTGGCGCCTAGTATTTTTTATATATTTTTATAATTGTTGTAAATTCAACCTTATTAAATTTAAAATAGGGTATGTTTTTGTTTATTTGGTCTTGATTCTAATAATTGTCACCATTCGTTCCTTTTGTCTTAGAGGCCTCGGGTTACAAACAAAAAGTAGCTCAAGTAAGCGATAAAGGCTCTTAGTTTCGAGTTTGTTGAAAACTGATTTTTGGCAAAAGAATAGAGAATGTTTGAGAAATTAGTTTTTCTATTTTTTTTTTTTTTTTTTATATCTTTCAAGTGAAGTTAATTATAAAATTCTGTTATATTTAAATAATTTAAAATTTTAAATAAAAAATATTTTTGCGGGATAAAGCGTGAAGCTGATATTTTTAAATATTATACCTACTGTAATCTGGTAGTCCAGAATAAAATGCCTTATACAAAAAAAAAACACAAGCGTTTTTTTTTTGTTACTTAGCTTCACGCTATATTTCTAGCGGGGTAGGCAGAGAGAACGGAGGGCCAAACGCTACGGTCCCAGGAAACCTCTTTCGCCTCGTCGACTGTCATCAACCTCTTCATACATGCCCTTCGGAGTTCTCATGCATTTTACGTGACCTTCCTCTAGTACCTCCCTCTCTTACCACTCATTTTTCCTTCATAAATCTTTATTACCATTCTTTCTTCACTCATTCGCTCGACATGCCAACCACCTGAGCACGTTTTTCTTCATTCTCATTGAGACATCCACGCTAGTACCTACCATTCTGTGTATCTCTTCAGTGGGTATGCGCATATTCGACGAAGAGATCGCTCTATAGTATTCATTTTTGTTACATTCTTCTTCTGTAATACCCACGTTTCGCTGCCGTATAACAGTGTCGGTACCAACACTGCATTGTGTACGGCCAAACGCGCAGCTATGTTGACGTTTCACCGTCTCAACAATACAGCTAATGCCCCGTTAACTCTGTTACCAGCAGCAATACGTCTTTCCACATCCATTTCGTATCTTCCGTCTCTGCTAAACATACTTCCCAGATATACTACCTCATTCACTTGTTCTAATATCTTATCATTTGCACTGATCTTGCATTTTGTCCTTTCTTCATTTATGTATTTAAAAAATGTTAATTTTTAATTTTTATATGTTTATTCCAATAATTAAACACTTTTTTATATTTTACATCTCTATTTTAATATGAATGTTATAATATTTTCTACTTATCATTATAATTAGAAAGGAAAAACATTCATTTAAAAAAAACTAACACAATCACAAATGTCACATAAAACGTGAGTAAATGTAAGAATTTCTATAAAAAAAAACAAAAGAAAGCCCATGACGCATATTTTTAAGAGATTAAGCACCCAATCCTCAAGGCGCCGGTCTTATCAGTTCGCAAAATATCTTAGCCAACAATATTTTGGCTGTATACGTCACTACAAAAAAATGTGCGTGCCTGACCGATGCAAAAAAAAAAACTATTGTCAAAATAAACGTCAAAACGAAAGAAGATGTCAGTTTAATTTGACAGCCGTCAAAGTGGGCGTTGTTTGTGGCAAATTATGATTGAAACGTTAGAAATTTGGTAATATGGGTGTTTATGTAAAAAAAGTTAAGATGATGATAAATTTCATGCTATTTCTTAATAATGTTTAAATATTTATAGCTTTTTTAATGGTTTTTAAAATTATTGTATATAAGCTGAGGCGTCTTATGTCTGTTAATTTTTAAATTATAAACAAATCAATATATTTTTAAATCATTTTATATTATGTGTATAAATTAGAGGATCACTCTCCCGCCTAATCTTATTGTTATAGATATTATAACCAAAATAAAGCATTGTATATGTAGCATATGATATCTATTCGGTTGTACAAGTTGTATTACTGTAAACTTTATCTAAATGTATTGTAGTTTTTGTGTGAAAGTTGGACAGTTTAATTTTTATTAAATTAAACATTTATTAAATTCACGCTGTATCCCGCAACGGCAGGTTACGCAGAAAAAAACTTGGGGACCAAGTGTCAAGACACTCCGTTCTGTTCCCTCCTTTTTGCCGTCTTTCAGGCATTCACGGAACTTAACGCCGCGCTTTGACTTGTTACCAAAGAGCAACAAGCAATGCTTCGAAATCGGCATAGTGAGGAATGGAAATGGTGTATCTTAACACTAGGTTCCCAAGTGCCCCTTGTCTACCTTAAAATAAAGCGTTAAGCTGAAAAAAAAAAACCAACCTCCAAAATAAATCGCCAATCCCCACATTATATTAGATCCGAAAAGCGAACGGGTTGAAAAAAACTATTATTATCGTCCCATAAAAGACATAAGAAAAAAGGGGCCTTTCCTTATCTCACCACGGCGCCAAGTCGCTACCTTGGCGGGGTACTGGTTGTTTTTATACTTATTTCACCCGAAGGCAAAAATGTATCGACATAATTGACACAATTTACGTACCAGATAAAATAACTTTTATATTTACAGTCGGTTTTTGGATTTTGCTTCATTTAAACGTTGTTTGCGGTAACTAGATGGTTTGGCTTGATAATGTATGACGTATTTGAGGCCTGTCGTGGCGCAAAGGCACAATTGTAAGTATAAACGCAACAGGTTGTGAGTTCATGTCCCTCTTGAGGAAATGACTAATTTGATGTTTTCATTTCATCACTCGGCTATCGTTGTAAAATTGAGGCGTTGAATGCCGCCCTAACTTAACATGCAATGCCTTCAGAATTCGGCGGAAAGACAGGAACGAAAGTGTCTTCATGATGATTGGGTTCCCAAGTTCTATCTCAACCCCTCGTTAAAAAAAATATAAGGTACCTTATATTGAGGGCACAATATTTATTTAGTAGGTATACCTTTTTATCGCGAAGTAGGTTAGCCTGAAAGAATTTAATGTCACACTTCGTTTTATTACTTTGTTATCGTTCTTTTACTTCAGCGAGAAGAAATGAAATATTTAATATTGTAAAATAAAATATTTAATATTTTCACTTTCTTTGCTCTGATGACAAGGCAAAGCGCGGCGTTTGTTTCCGCCATTCAACACGCAATGTCTCAAAAACGATGAGTGGGGTATGGAATTGTCTGAAACAAAGTGTCTGAACACTGGGTTCCCAAGTTCCCTCTGCTTCCCCTTCCAAGAACGAAATACAGCGTGTAAGATGAAAAAATAAATAAGCGCAAAGCTGCGTTTAAGTCGTTAGTATATCTATATATAGGTTAGGTCGCTTTCATTTTCATCCGCAGTGCATGGTCTTGAGTGTTTGATCAGACCGCTATCTTTTACAGACGGTATAGGTAGATTTGGCTTAGTAACGAAGGCAAAAGTATTCACTTCAAAATCTTATTTTCCTTTTAAGTTGTTTTTTTAAAAGATTTAAAGAAAATATTTTTAAAATTCTCAATCATTGGATTGTTTTTTTATTACTTTCGTTTCAGCTTCACGCTGTATCCGGAACGGGAAAAAGTAAGAAGAGGGAACATAAGAAACTAATGCTAAGACACTCTGTTCCCATTGAGACACTTCCTTACCCCACTTTGCGCCGAATGAGGTATTGTGTGTTGAATGGCGTAACTCAACGCCGACTTTACCTTGTTTACAGAGCAAAGAAATTAAAATATTAAGTATTTCATTTCCAAAAACTGGGGATCGCACCCATAATCCGGCACATTGACTTACGCATCCGTGTGCCCCTGTGCCACGGAAGGCCTTGTTCATTAATTTATTCGGTATATTTATTTTACAGTTCGATTTGGTGGACATCGCGCGGTGTTGAGTTCCGTCACTTCCGCAATATCTCCGGAAGTCGGTGACGATTACCTTTACTCCAGTTACCAAATGAACTAGAGTGAAGGCACTTAGGTAGTGAGGTAGTGCGGGTAGTAAGGTAGGAAGATGCCTACCTGACAAACAATGTAGTTATGGGTTCGATACACTCAGGGGAAGGATTATTTCTTAATAATTTCCATTTCTCCTCCATAGTGAACTTAGAAAGATGCTAAGTACGTCCATACTCCATTTTTATTCTACACTTTGGTTAAATATACCACTTTTAAATTTTTTTGAAGCATTGCGTGTTGAGGATTTTGCTACGTCACGTGTTATTATAAAAATTGGCTAGCAATTGAAGAACGGTGTCTCTTAACATACGGTTTTCTTTCCTATTCTGCTATGATATGAAAACTGTACTATTTTATTTGCATAACGTTTTGCTATAACAAAATACCTATAAAAAGCTTTGGTTAAAACGTGCAACTTGTGTATGGATTCGAATGCCACTCGAGATAATGAAAGTTTCATCGTTTCGTTCTGATTATAAAGGAAAAAGCTATGTTGACTTCCGCCACAAAATATGTAATGTTTAAAATTCGGTAGAGTGTGGAACGTTGTCAAGGCAGAGGGAACTTGGGAACCTAGTGTTAACTAGGTTCCCAAGTTCCCTCTGCCTATTCTGCTATTTACGGGATACGTATGCGTGTAGCAGGAAAAAATACCTATATACATAAGCTACCAAATTGGTCTTCCGTCGGCAACTTAAAAGTGAAAAGCTCGATAAAAAAACCAATAATTTCTCACTTAATTAGATCAAAATCTTGGGCGCCTCGTGTCCAAATGATTTTGAAATCCGATAACGATCTGAGTAGTTCCGGTCGGTACAGTCGACCGCTTAAGTAACATTACTTAAGGTATCAATGCTTGAGAATAAAAGTAATACGTTATTTAATTAATTTAAAAAGACATTTCGCGGTGTTGAGTTCCGCATGTCGCTAGGAAATATTTTGAATAATATATGGAAAGTGAAGAAGAAGTAGTGTTTTAAAAAGTATATGTAGTATATACATTTTTGATATATCAAAAACAAAATATTCTTACAAGCATTTATGGTCCAATAGCTAATTTAAAAAAACGTATGGTCAGTATAAAAAAAAACACTACCATAAATCATAGTTTTTTGTGATAGAGAGAGATGAGAGAAATTTCTTAATATTTTTAATTGAATGTAGATGTCACTTGTATCATCATTTTACAACAAGCAAACAAAGAAATTTAAATACTCTTGGTCTCATCTTGGCAAAGTGCTTGTAGCTAACATAGCCTAGAACCACTGCAATAAACAAGACTTTCGACTGAAAACCACACTTAAAATTCAATCGTTCAGGAGCTACGGTGCAACAGACAAACACACAGAAAGACAAATCACTTGTAACACTCCGTTTTTAGTGTTAGAGGTTGAAAAATCACAAATAAACGGAGAATTGGTCACTAAAATGTTTCTATTTCTGTCTTGGACATATGATTGGATGTAGGTAAGTACGTGGGAGTCAATTTAAATAAAACCTTTCCGTGAGCCTTTGATGCTCATTGAAGCTATTGTTTATGTAATATTATTAAATGCATAAAAGTGAAAGTAAAAAAGTAAAAAAAAAAAAAGTGGGGAACGGAAGTGGAACGGAGTGTCTTTACACTAGGTTCCCGAGTTCCCTCTGCCTACCCTGCCTAGTGCGGGATACAGCGTGAAGCTATATATTAAATGCATCGGTGGTCTGTGGAGGAATGCTTTGTTGGACAATTTTAAATATTCTTTAGAATTAAGTCCAGATAATTGAGATTAAATTAGAATTAAACGATTGCACTTTAAAGACTTAAGTGTATAAAAAAAGGGGGCGTGGGTTCAATTCCCAACTGTTGAAATGAAAATATTGAAAAAATGTTCTGGCTTTTGAATGAAAACGAAAACTTACACTGTATTTGACACTGCGATGTCCAATTTTTGAGACATTACATATCAAAATAGCGTAACTCAACGACGCGTCGTGTAACTAACTAGTTCTTTATATAACTTATTATAAAGAATACTATATAATTATTAATATTCATAGAACTATACATGCAAGATACATTATATGAAACGGAACAGGTTTCTATAATAGAAGTGGACAGCTGCTTTATTAAAGTAATAATTTTTAGATTTTATACCTTTTGTGAATATTTACTGTTAATTTGTTTGTTTTTCACGGTGATTAGTTATTTATTTATCTAAAGGCCCTTGTGGTTCAGTAGATATTGTATCAGGGAAGCGATGGTTGTCAGTTCGAAAACAATATGGTAAATTTTCTCCCAGTATTATTAAAGGCGCGATTTTGGCACTTTTGAAAAGGCAGGTAAGTATATATTATAAGTATGTATATCTGTAACTGTAAAGGCAGTAGCATTAAATTAGTGATAAAAGTATATGTGCTTATATATAATTAATTCGGAATTCTCAAATGTGACATACATTTTTTATTCAACATTTTTCGCTTCATGCAATGCATGAAATCTAAGATCCTTTTACTTCGGAAGAATTGCTTGTTTAGCGACGGAACTCAACGAACAATTAAAATGTTATTTCACGGAGTGGGCATCGAACCTGTTGCAACCTCCGGCAGGACAGATCAATCGTGTTTATAATTTCTAATATGTCCCCGCCAGAGATACGAATACTTATATCTTAAAATATATAGACCCGATTTTGATGAAACTATGTATAATTTTTTTTTGTCTATGTTGGCATATACTACATTTGATTTTGAAAGGAAAGGCAAAATACGAATAACAATATCATATACATAGGTATATGTGAAGCTGATAACCTCTTTTTTTAACATATTTAGTAAGTATTAATATTTAATCTGTAGGTACTTAGGAAATACAAAACATTTTTTTAGAAAACGTATGAATATTTGAACGTAGCGGCATTTCAATCCGCGCCTTTCAAATTACAATTCTAAGCAATAATCTTTGAGTGGCGGAAATTTGTAAAAATCTCCCTACAGAGATTCTAACAACATAAATAAGTTGTAACAAGCGTATGCAACCGTAAGCTTGATGAGAACGTGTGGCTTAGTGGTCAGAGCGTTTGGACGGTTTCCAAGAGTCCACATCTCCAATTCCCTAAATATTAAACCTCTATTTTGTTGAAGTCGGTTAAAAATATATCAAAAATTGCTTCTTCCGTCGGAACTACTAATTAATAGTTAAATATAAATATAGAACAGTAGCTAATCAGTCCGCTTAAGCAAGTTTTAAGTCAAATCTAACCTTAATGAGTGAAATGAATAAATTTTCTAACACAAATTGTACTTGTTGGTTGATAAGCTGTCAGTTTTGTCCAATTTTTCGGTAAATTACTTAAAAATTTACGTGGGACAGATAAAAAATTCCGTGTTATGCTAAATAGGCTTCCAGGCCGGAAGAGAGAGAGGGCGTCGTTACTTTAACTTAATTTTTGTATTATATAATAAAAACTAGCGATAGAGACGCGGTTTTGCCCGCTAAAAAAATATTTTTGTACCTAAATTATACATAATATTTACATAAATTGTGTCTTATTCTCATTTATCGGCTATATTACTGTAAAGTTTTATCCAAATTGGTTCGGTGATTTTTGCGTTAATTGATTGTGTTGCTATTAACACGCAAATCTAAAATTAAAATTTAAAAATATAAATAAATAAAAAAAAATAGGTTTATGGTTGTTTTCATCTGTTTTTCAGAATAGTGTGGATTAATGTCGCGTGAGTCTTCTTTCTAATAATTCCCAAAAGAAACAACCGACTCTACAACCCTCAAGATCACATACAAATAAAGTTTACATGCAAAGAAAACTAGTTTAATTTAGTTTTTATTTTAAAATTATCACAATAACGAAAATAAGAGAACATTTATATATAAATTAAAGGATGTACCTAACACTCCCTGCGTTAGGTTCCGTCCGCCTTCCCAGCTAAGGAAAAAGCGGGATACAGCGTGAACCAAAAAAAAAACAATTCCACAACAATTTCCTACAAGCTAAACTAAACATATGCCAATGAGTACGTACAGGTGGCACAGATAAAATGATTTGCGCACACGCAGCTACCGTAGTTTCAAAAGTGATAAGCTATCTACAAACATATGTCCGCATTAGGCCCCCCTCGATACTGTAAACTATAATGGAACTACAACGTAAAGTTATTCGTCGTTAAATAGTGATACAATTTTAGGAATCCTACGATTAAATGTCATAGAAACTGGTCAGGTTGTCGCTTCTTAAATTCAGGAGAGATGGTATTTTAATTTATTTTAAATTTACTCGTATTTCCGTTTTGATAGACAAAGCACGGCGTTAAGATCCACCGCTCCAATGGCTATATATGTAAAATTGGATGGTAGGTGCCCTGCCCTGCAATGTGGGAAACAGACCTCTTTGCGAATCCAGCGAATAATCTTCTTTAAGCTCACAAAAAAGGATTAAAAATGGTATAAGTATATCATTTTTTTTTATTTTACACGCTGTATCTCGCTCTTAGCTCCGTAGGCAGAGGAATATTGTATACATAGTGATAAGACACTCCGTTTTCCAATTTCTTCTGAATTCTTTAAACAGTATGTGATGAGTGTCGGAACTAAACGGTGACTTTCTGGATATTTTTGGAAGAGATTTTTGTGCTCAAACAAATTTGGCGTTACTAAAAAATGTTAGTTTATTAAGCTTTATTTACATGTTGTTAGCGCAGAAAGCCACTTATTGGAGGAACAGTTTGACATATTTTAATCACCATATAACTGAAAGACTACATATATCATTTACCTACCCAATAATATACTCAATAAAAAATTCTATATAATTCAATTATAATTCATTCAAATTTACATTATATAAAATACTCAATCGGATTTTAAATATAAGCATATAAAATAATAAAGTATTAATTCAAAACGTCAAAAAAAAGACATACCAACAAGTAGCTATAAAGCCCTTTATTTGGATCGGCCTAAAAAGTGATATCCGGTGGTAAAGGCGTAAATTGGTAATGTGGTGATCATAGATGCCGACGTGCTTGCCATAGGGTTGGACACATTATTTCATTTTTTTTCTACACTCACGAATTTATTTTAAAATTCTATATTGTAGGTTATAGCGGGCCAAAATTCAAGAATTATCATTTGGAAACAGAAATAATACTAGTCTTCTTTATATATACATATATTTATTACCTGTATAGTAGATCAGATATTACAGTATATTTTATTTCATTGTTATATTAGCCGCGCTTTACCTTGTTTTAAGAGCGAAGAAGAAGAATAATAAATATCTTACTTTTTTGAGAGGCGATAACGAAATACAGCATCTGATTATAAATGTAATAATTTTGTTTTAAACTAAGCTGGCGTAGAGTTAATATAATAAATAGCCTATAGGTTCCTCCACGACCCTCTATCTGCCAGAGACAGTTCCATAAAAATTAGTTCAGCAGTTCCGGAGATTCGATCGGACAAACAGAAAAATAGACATCAAAATCAAAAAAAATTAAATCTTTCGAAACTTTAATATCATGTAGATAAATAAATGCACTAGAAATTACAGCTATTTTAAAACAATACATACGGACACGTTTATTTTATTTAGATTTATATTTAAAATTTAAGGTAAACATTTAAATCTTTTCATCTAGTGTCAGGACACTCCGTTCTCCAAAAAAAAAAAAAGATAAACATAGACAAAAAACCCTAAGGATTTTTAACAGGGATGAGACCACCTTGCAAGTTTTACAACGCAAAGCCGGTAGCGTTCACACCTATACTCTAAACTGTTAGCCACTGGTGCCGACACGGCACTGCGAAACTAAAATATAAATATTACTTTATATTGCCCAGCTTATTCCGTATTGTAAGCCTGTGTGCATTTCCTGCTTTTGATAGGTAGTAGGTATAATAAGTTGTTTTTCTCAGGGTAGGTAGTGGGTACTTGGGAACATAGTGTTAAGTTAACCACTTTCCACTAAATTCAAAGCACCAAGCGTTAAGTGGCGGAACTTAGCGCCGCGCTTTATCTCCTTAACAGAGCAAGAGAATAATTATATAAAATATTTCATTTCTAAGTACGTATCGAACCCATAGCCTGTTCCGTTAGCAGTCGTACACTTGAACAGCTGTGCCATGCAACAAACAAATTCTAAGATTTCATAATATTAATAATAGATAATAAATTTATGTTAACTGTATACAAGTACGTACAGTTAAATTTAACCATAAAACTCTATACACAACGTGTGGAACTAAAAATAGCTCAAATTGTTTGCGGTGCTACTTAGTGGGCACAATAAACCTCGCTAAAAGGTGTTTGTTTATCTTTCTGCATTTTTCTCCTTTACCTTGTAACTTAATACTTAGGTAGTTGCATTTTTATATGCGTAATTGAGTATGAAATTGAAATATGTAAATATTTTATATAAGAGAAGTCTGTTTTTGTCTTTAATTTTCACCTTTTTAAAAAAATATATATGTTTTGTTGGTTTTTTCATGTCCTATTTAGGTACATAGGGCTTGATGATATCGATATATCTTTCGGTAATAATAATACTGCTAATGTATAAAATATAATGTAATGTCTATATAAGACAGCATCTCGGTTTTTTTCCCACAGAAGGGAACGCAAGGGAACCTAGTATTAAGACACTGCGGTCCCCACGCATTCCCTAATTATCAAGAGTTGGTTTTTAGAGTCGCGTAACTCATTGCTTATGGTTCAAATTCGACAGAAAGTTGACAATGGAAGTATATTAACGAGAGCGGAGTGTCTTAACACTGGGTTCCCAAATTCCCTTTGTCGATCCTAATATTCGTAGGTACAGGCAAAGCCGAAAAAAACTTATTGTATCGCTTTGTCTACTAGAGCTAGGAAATACAAATGACTTAAATACAAGGCTTCCTTCAAAGAGGAAACAAACTCACACTCATTAAGTTAAAAGATACATACATACTTATCTACTGTACCACGAAGGTTTTTGCTGTATTTTTATGTGCGACTTTAAGAAAAACATACATTTTTATATTCTCAAAAATCCAAGTTCTAATCACAATGATATCTCTAACAACACGATAAATCTAGTAACCCTCTAATGGCCGGTTTCACTTGCATTAGCGGAACGGGTCTATCCACCCCACCATTTATATTTATAAATCAATCAGATCATCCCCTTTCTTTTACATTTATTGGTTAAATTTTGGCTGCAATGCTTGTATTATTAGTAGTTAGTTTAGTTTGATTTTTTTTTTTCAAAAGTTACTCAGCTTTACATTGTTTCCCGGACATGGCAGGAAAGGCAGGAATATGGGAGTCTAGTATTAAGACACTCCGTTCCGTTAACGACTTTTTCAGAAATAAAACAGTTAATTGAGCAATAAAATAAAATAGTTTAAGTAGGTTGATATATCAAATGATTTTAATAATTATTAAAAAATTCAAATTATATTAAAAAGCAGGAATAATATTTAAATATACTTACATACAAAAATATATTATAATTCAATATATCATAATTCAAATTTCAACCAATTAATTTGGATATTCGTTCAAAATAAACAAAAAGTACCTTTGAGACATATTTCAATTTATAAATATAAAGATATGTTATTTAAAGTGCAAGTATTTAATATAATGTCAATTTTATAACCGTTTGAGTTTTCGTTTATGTAAACTATCTCTGCACGATCCGATTACTGTTTACACAAACATTTCGAAAAAAAAAGAATTAACAACCATTACTAAACTTTCAGTCATTTCAAAGTTTTATATAAATATTGATGAAAAAATATATTTATTTATGTTTAATGTTTTTTTTTTAGAATTATTAGGTATATATAATAATAATAAGAAGCAAACAAAAGTCATATTCTTGACATTATAAATGAGAGATAAAAGAGGTTCTAGAAAGGAAACTAAATAATATGATTGACTGTTTTTTTTTTGTATCGAATTCAATGATTAATTTTATGTTGTTTTGGAAAATAAAAAAAAAATGGTTAAGCAAATATAACAAGATCTAATATAGCTTTTGAATATTGGTTATAAATACATATGTTATATATTTTTTTAATATCAGTGTTTTTGGACAGAATAAACGTACACACAATCGCAGTGTACATACAGTCTCTAAATGCAACTTAGAAATAATACAAATATTGTATTAAAAAAAAATCCATAGAGATGTTACATATTTTTTTTATTTTCTTTTTGTTAATCACCACATATCCATAATGTTTAATTTTAAACAAATATGTGGCACTCGGTGGTAACTTACACTTATTGAAGTAAAACGTGTACCTATGTACCTACTATAATTTAAAATAACTAACATAATTACATAGACATATTTGTCTATGGAAAAAAAAATATAACTAATAATGTAATTATAATTTTAAATTTCAATATAAAACACTTACTAGGCATCATCTCGACGTGCGAGGACGTGTCCATGATGTTGTGATGGTGCAACATGTCCGGCGGGGACTGCACCAGTCCGCCACCGCCGCTGGCCATCACCATCACTGGTTTAGATAGAACTCCCCTGATATATCACGCCTAAATTATATATCTCTGACAATTTCACTATGTGGTAAGATTTTAACCCCACTATAATTTTAGGGTTAGATGAATTTGTTATAAAAAAATAAATTTTTAAACTATGTTAGCTAGGACTTACTCGTTTTGTTTTGTTAAAATGTCTCGAGATTTTTTTTTAAAATCATAAATACATAGCTAAGTTCAATGAAAACGTGTACTAAAAGTTTAATAATTAAAATAAACTTATCACAACACTAAAAACACTAGGTCATTAGGCACTTCGGCATTATTTTTTTATGTTTACGTCTATAATACACATCTCGTCACGGCAGAGGCCAAGCCCACACTGCCGTATTATATCTATAACTCTATGGATCGACTCTACTACGCGTGCGCAGACCGTCCTCTCTTGCTATTGGTCGAATTTTAAAACGCCTTTTGAAATGAGCTATCTTGATTGGTCGAGAGCTTCCCATTTTCCCGCCCTAAATGACAGTACCCTCACAAAATGGCGCCCCCTTATAGCCTTTTGATGCTTTTTTGAACATTTTCTTCGGTAAAAAATAATCCTGTTCTAATATAATGAGCATGATTTATGATTTTGATCCGCGGCCGCTTTTTTCGTTTAATCTATTCGTGTTAATATATCTTTTTTTTTTAAACTCGTTTCGTGTTCAGCGGATAAATGTTTTGTAATTGTACATTTGTTTATTTATCTAAAATGTTATTTAAAGTAAGTCATTTATACATTTTTTTTATGTATTTCAGTGTTTTAATTGATTTTATTCAGATACGGCGCGCAGATAAGTTGTGATTTAACATAAAATGATGATATATATATCTATCTGTATCGTCAATATATAATATGTATTCATATTTTTATTCATAAATAATAATATTAAATTTTAACTTTTTGTGAGGAATTGCCAAAACTTTGTCATAAGTTCTGAAAAGCTTTTATACAAGAATTGGACAATGAGTGTATTAGTACGTCTAAGCTCCATAGCGCTGTGAAAGGTAATTTAAATAATTAAATACCTATAAGTAGATTACGTAAATACATCATATAGAAGCAAGCTGGTGTCTTACTGTAAACCCAACGATTTAGGATTTTTTTCCCATTTGGGGAAATGCCCTCAAGGTCTGTTGTGGCGCAGGTGCGGCTGTACAAGCGACAGGTTCTTGATTCGATACCCACTCGAGCAAGGGAAATACATATACAATATTTTCAAATAAGATATTTGACAATTTTATTTTTCGCTTTGGTGACAAGGCAAAGAACAGCGTTGAGATCCGCCACTCTTCGGCCGAAAGTGGGGAACGAAACGGAGTGTCTTAACACTACGTTCGTAGGTTCCTGCCTACTGTTCCCTGACAGCTATGCGTGTATAAATAATAATAATTAAATTTTCTCGCGCTAGAATTTTCTCATGTTGAAAATTGTTCAAGAGCTTGGTTATATTTACAATCCTTCTGGATACCTTACTAAGTGAGCTTATAAAAACACGTTTTCTTGATAATTATTCATGTTACTTTTAAATGAAGAGGTATCTATTAGGTATTTGACTTACTTTTATCTTATAAGGCACAACTGTAGCTATAATATATATATATATATATATATATATATATATATATATATATATATATATATATATATATATATATATGTATATATATATATATATATATATATATATATATATATATATATATATATATATATATATATATATATATATATATATATATATATATATATATATATAGCTTTAGCAACGAGACAAAGCGTGAGTTTCGCCACTCAACTCGCAATGCCTCCAGAATACAGTTTTGAGCAGAAAATGGGGAACGGTAATAGGAAAAAATTAAAGCATACTAATTTTATTGGTATTTTTAGTTACTATACGAAGTGGAATATTTACTAATAAGAAGAATCTGCAGGAGTATTTTTTGCTTTAAAAGAAAAGTTGCAAAAGAACAGTTCTAGGGTTAAGTACGAAATATTTTGAATTAATTGTCAATTTTTTTATTTTAAATATATCTTTATATAAATATTATGAGGCCTGTCGTGGCGCAGCGGCACAAGAGTGTGACTGTAACAGACAGGTTCTGGTTTCGATCCCCAGTCGAGGAAACGAAATATTTAATATTTTCAACTTAAATATTTAATGTTTCATTTCTTCGCTCTGGTAATAAGGCAAAGCGCGGCTTTGAATTCCGCCCTCAACACGCAATGCCTCGAATTCGGCCGAAAGTGGGGAACGAAAGTGGAACGGAGTGTCTTTACACTAGGTTCCCGGGTTCCCTCTGCCTACCCTGCCTCGTGCGGGATACAGCGTGAAGCTAAAAAAAAATATATCAATAATAATTATAGGTAGGTACATAACATAGAAGCCTACAAATATAACAGGGGTTTGGTTCTTCCACTCTGGAGATTTTATTAGTTTTGTTTTACTCACTCATTTTCTCACTCTTTATCTCTTAACGAGACAAAGTGCGGCGTTAAGCTCTGCCTCTCAACACGTAAATTCTCGAAAATTTGAAAGAAATGGTGTGAATGGAGGTCTCTCTTCTTACTCTTTGGTTATAGAAAGAAGCTTTCTTACTTTTTTTGGAATCATACATTTTTTTTTAATTTTATTTTCAAAAATAAATAATGACCTTCTCATTTTAAAAAAATAATCAATAATTTTAAATGGTTTACAAGTATAAGTATTTATTATTTCATTTACAGCTATATTATTTACAAAAGCAATATATAAAAATATGAGGCCTGTCGTGGCGCAGTGACACAAACGTGTGACCGTAAACGATAGATTGTAGGTTCGATCCCCACTCGAGGAAATGAAATATTTAATGTTTTCAAATTTAATGTTTAATGTCTTTATTTCTTCGCTCTGTTAATAAGGAAAAGTGCGGCATTTGGCAAATACGGTGGAAAGTGGGGAACGGAAGTGGAAAGAAGTGTACTAACACTAGGTTCCCAAGTTCCCTCTGTCTACCCTGCCGTGTGTGGGATACAGCGTAAAGCCGAGTAAAAATGTTTGTTTATTCGACTTATTTAGGTACTAAAGGAAATAAATGTATAAATGTTATTCCATATTGACGAGCGTATTTATGATAGAGTATCGCTTCATTTTATATCACTCTACTTTTTCTTATTCAAAATGACATGTAGTAGTTGACACCATGTGAAATATGTACATTTTAGACGAAAAGTATTATCGAAAGTGATCGAAAGCTATAGTTTAAGTAAAAAGTATGTACCTAAGTGAAAATTAAGCGTACGGTTGTAATATGTTTGCTTATAAACCATGGATCACACTCATATCAAGTTAAATCTTGAAAGCATGGTAGGAATAGTATTGATGTGACACTCCGTTTTCTGTTTATGTTCAACTTTTCACTTGTTGCTTATTGTGTGGCGTAACTTAACGCCGCGTTTTGTCGGCAGGAAAAACAAAATCGCTCAAAATATCAACACTCCCCTTGTGGCCATCGAACCTAGAACAATAGCATGTCTTCCTACACCAGAATTGATCTTCCAACTTTCGTTTAGCTATAAAATATTTAAAAAAAAATACCTATTTCACGGTCAATGCACAAATTGCACAACAAAAAACTATTTTAAACTAAAAACTCATTAATCTTCTTCTAATTACATCGTCAGCTATCAGCTATGTGTGAGGTTTTGCGAAAGCGCAAAAAAATAGGCGCCAAATGTTCCCGCCACGTCATTAGACAGATAAAATAACATAGATAATATAGTTATCGTAACATCTGCACAGATAATAAATGTATTTCAAACATCCTTCTGCTCATAGACATACAGCCTATATTACTTTGACGGAATTTAAGGAAGGAAGTGAAATAAGTACTCAAAGATCGCAGATGTTGAGATTTTCGATAGGGATTTTTACTAAAGTACTTAAGAACAAAGTGTAGACGTGTTTTAATGGTTGAGTGACATCGATATCTTTATAAAACTAGCAATCGCCCTTAGAGTTTTATTTAAAGTTACTAAATGTGTTATTTGTGCAAAAACTGGACAGACAGATGCGTTTACATAGATATTTGTATACTTGTATATGTAGATGATTGTATGAGAGTTTCTTTTTATAAATATTTGTATAGCAATGAAAACTTGAGTGGAGCTGGTGAAGGTCAGTCATAATAAATAGGCACTGTACTTTATATGAGAAATAAAATTGCTCTAAAATATTTTTTAACAGAATTTTAAATAAGTACTAAATAAAATAGTGTACATTCGGCAAACTTATAATGAGTGGCAAAATTACTATTTAATTTTCTTTTTATTTTATCAACCTACAGCTTTACCTTTTTTCATATATGTAGGTATATTTTAATCGAGCGTATCTCATAAATTAAACAATTAATGTACTAACTTTTATTGGTAACTACAGCATGCAATGACTAGCATATGCATAGGTAATGCAATTTTCTTATAACGCAAGTTTTTTTTTAAATTAATTTAAATTAATTGCATATAACTCAATGAAATTACTAAGTTTATTAAACCACTTGTTTGTTAACTTCTTTAATATTTTCTTCTCTAGTCTCTACTTGAATTCAAAATTTTACATTTGTAGATGCGGTTGCGTAACTGAACGCCGCATAATGACTTAATAGAACGGTGCAAGATCTCTTTATGCCTTATTCACATGTAGATTGAACCCACAACCATCGCTGTCACAATAGGAGACGGCTACATTCAATATTTATTATAAAATAATTTAGAACGCCTAAGTAGGTATTCGTAGAGCATTTGCATTGTGTATTTTGAAGCCTATCGTGGCGCAGTGGTACAAGCGTCTGACTGTAAATGATTTATTGTGGGTTCGATCCCCACTCGAGGAAATTTAAACATTAAATAATGAAATATTTACTATTTCATTATTTAATGTTTTCGCTCTGGTAAAATTTTAAATTTTTATCGTTTAAATGGTTTACAAGTAAATATAGGCAAAGTGCAAGGCAAGTAAATAAAAAGCAAAGTGCGGCGTTGAGTTCCACCACTCTACTCACGCTATACCTCAAATTCGGCGGAAAGTGGGGAACGGAACGAAGTATCTCAACATTAGGTTCCCAAGTTCCCTCTGTCTACTCTGCTGGAATACAGCGCGAAGCTGAGTGAGTATTGTGCTCTATAAAAATGAAAGGAAAATTGACTCCGTCTACGTCCAGTCGCACAGAGCGTGTTGGAAACGACGACGACCTATTCGATTCCCACTCAAGGAAATTGTTTATATTGATTTCTTATCATTGGTAACAAGACATAAGTCGATGTTAAATTCCGCTGCTTAACACGCAATATCTTTTAAATTGTGCGGAAAGCGGAGAACGGAATATTTTAACTCTACATTTTTTTTGCTTACTGCAAATTTCGGAATACTGGGGAACGGAAGTGGAACGGAGTGTCTTAACACTAGGTTCCCAGGTTCCCTCTGCCTACCCTGTCTAGTGCGGGATACAGCGTGAAGCTAAGAAAAAAAATTTCGAAATACAGCGTGAAGGTAAAATATATATATCTCAAGAAATAAAAGAAAACATATCTCTTTATAAAAATTAATTAACCACAATCAATATTCAGCCCGACTTCCGAGCCAGTCCCTCCTTCCGGTCCGTTGTTTCCGGTCATTCTTTTGTTTCGCACAAAGATATATGACTGCAGCAATAAATAACGTCTTGACCGATTTTAGTGAAACTTGTGAGGAAGAACTATTATTAATTGTAGGTACTTGTTTGGCTGTCGTTTATAACTAAAATAGATATAGAATAATAAATAGTCTTTGCACAGTGGCATAGTGGCTGCTCTGGGTGGAATTAATTATTTTTCATTTAGCGCTGGTACAAAACGCGGTGTTAAGTACCGCACAGTTTCTAAAATTGACATAAAGTTGGGAACGAAATGTCTTAACATTACGTTCCGTCCGTGAAACTAAAAAAAAAATAACAAGAGCTAAAAGACGAAAACAAGTTCATGCACTAATATAATTAGAAGTATGACGTAAAACAAGATATATTTACTGTATTATTAGACATCAGTTAGTTTGTCTGTCCATTTGTTGCCTACGAACGTTGATTTCGTGTGAACACAAACAATCAGTCTAGTTCAATGTGTTTATTCCTTATTTCAGCTTCACGCTGAGTCCCGCGCATGGCAGGATGTGCAGAGGGAACCTGGGAACCTAGTGTTAGGACACTCCGTTTCGTTCTCCACTTCCTCCTTTTCGCTGAATTTTAGGCATTCCGTAATTGTTTATATTTAGATATAAATATATTGAAATAACGAAAATAATTTAGAAAAAAATTGAGGAAAAGCCGTCGTTTACGGCCTGTCATAGCGCAGTCGCGCATGTATATGATTGTGAATGAGGAAATGAAATATTTTATATTTTATTCTTATTCTTGCTAATAAGGCATAACGCGGCGTTGAGTTTCACTACTTAACACTAATGCCTGAAAATAGTAAAAAGTGGGGAGTGTAAGTGTCTCAACGCTTTCCTTTGCCTACCCTACCAAACCGTAATGCTGAAAAAAATTTAAAAATGAAATCCATCTTTATAGTTACATAATTACATTCAACGGCGACGTCGCCCTCGTACTGTCCGAAGTAGGTAGTAAATCTTGTTCAATAAATGATTTTTTACTGGAAACCATTAGTTTCTGAAATTGGTATAATTAACCAAATAAGCTATTCTTATATTAAGCTTTTTATAAGTATTAGTATAGACTACGTCACAGTATACATGTATATCTTGCATTAGGCCATGATTTGTTTATTATACTCAGCTTCACGCTGTATCCCGCACACGGCAGAGTAGGCAGAGGGAACTTGGGAACCTAATGTTAAGACACTCCGTTCTCCACATTCCGCCGAATTTGAGGCATTGCGTATTGAGTGGCGGAACTCAACGCCGCGTTTATTTTTCTATAGAAAATACGATTAAAAAAAATTCTATAAATACATTACATTTGCGCGATTCACTATAGTTCATTATCTAATTAAAAAAATCAGAAATGAGTCTTTTTATTTTGTTCAATTCAACCTAGAGTCAAAGTTTTTCTGGTGCTTTATTGGTGCTTTTACTTTAAAACACTATGTTATCAGTATCCATATAATATTCGTGACAGTTTCGTAATTCAACCAGAGAACCAGAATAAGAAAATTGATACATAATCCCGAGCGGAAATCGAACCCATAACATACATGTAACATACATGTCTTTATAAAGAAACATATATTTCTCAGCTTCAAACTGTATCCCAAACATGGAAACGGCAAGAGGGAGGCAGAGGGAACTTGGGAACCTAGTGTTAAGACTTTGCATTCCGTTCCCCACTTTTCGTTGAATTTGAGGCATTGCGTGTTAAGTGGCGGAACTCAACACTCTACCTCGTTAACAGAGTGAAGAAAATGAAAACATTAAATATTTAAATACTTAGCTTCACGCTGTATCCCGCACAAGGCAGGGTAGGCAGAGGGAACCCGGGAACCTAGTGTAATGACACTCCGTTCCACTTCCGTTCCCCACTTTCCGCCGAATTTGAGGCATTGCGTGTTGAGTGGCGGAACTAAACGCCGCGCTTTGCCTTATTACCAGAGCGAAGAAATGAAACATTAAATATTTAAATTGAAAATATTAAATATTTCATTTCCTCGACTGGGGATCGAACCCAGAACCTGTCGGTTACAGTCACACTCTTGTGCCGCTGCGCCACGACAGGCCTCAAATATTTAAATAAAATATTTAATTTTCTCGAGTGGAGATCGAACCCACAACCTGTCGTTTACGGTCAGCCGCTTGTGCCGCTGCGCCACGACAGGCCTTATTTCTGTACTCCTAGCTCTCATCCCATTCTATACGACACATGTATAAGCCTACATTGTGAAGCTGAAAGGTCTAAGTGTCAGCGCAATTTTCACGTTTTGTCACACATTTTGTACTCAGCTCTTTTCAAAAGTCCAATGAATGCCCTTTTTTCTATTCAACAAGCTGTTGTGTCACATCGTAATGGTTCCGGAGATATCTTTGTGAAAAAAAATTATATACTATATAATAGAGGAACGTGATCTGAAAAGATAGTTGCGTGTTCAATTCTCGGTCGGTGAAATATTTTTTTTTCGCGATATGGCGAACTTGACACAGTACAGCGATTAGTGCTGCCACTAAACATAAATATGTTGAAAATCGGTTGATATGGATGGATACTTTAATTTTTGACTGATATGAGATATGTGGAAGTCAGTCCTTATATGAAAAAAAAACTTTCTGAAAGTACAGTTAGGGATATAATAACAGTTTATTTAACCGTTGAGCCATAGCGCCAAACCCAGAACCTTTTGCGTTTAGAGCCGCCTTAATGGCTCTAAACGCAAAAGGTTCTGGGTTCGATTCCCACTCGAGAAAATGAAAAAGAATATATTTTTATGATAACGATACAAAGTGCGGCGTTGAATTACACCACTCAATACACAATGAGGCGCGGTATGGCCTTGATTCAGTAGAAAATGGGGAACAGAAACGTTTTAATGGTAACGGAGTGACTTAACACTAGGTTCCCAAGTTCCCTCTGCCTAACCCGCCATGTGCGGGATACAGCGTGAAGCTGAAAAGAGTGATAACGTATTCATATGACGCGGTAACCCGTCTAATGCAATCGTTGAAACACGAGCAAACGTGAAGTGCTTATTAATTAGCGTTCTGGCTCTGTACGTCTCTATCACGATTTTATGTTTACTGTTAGTTAGTTAATGTAGTATTTACTGTTTTTAAACGGCGGTGATATAGAAAATATCGTTAATTTAAATCTTATTTACCCATGCAGAAAGAGGGGTGTGATAGGTTTATCCTGACTGTCTGTCGGTGTCATTGTAGGTTTCTTTCTTTCTTAGCTTCACGCTGTATCCCGCACGAGGCAGGGTAGGCAGAGGGAACCTAGTGTTAAGACACTCCGTTCCACTTCCGTTTCCCACTTTCCGCCGATTTTGAGGCATGGTGTGTTGAGTGGCGGAACTCAACGCCGTGCTTTGCCTTATTACCAGAGCGAAGAATTGAAATATTGAATATTTAAATTGAAAATATTAAATGTTTCATTTCCTCGACTGGGAATCGAACCCAGAACCTATCGGTTACAGTCACACGCTTGTGCCGCTGCGCCACGACAGGCCTCAACGGTCATTGTAGCTCCTGAATAAATTAATCAATGTGAGTTTTATCGATAGCCTTTTTTTAACATGGTGTTTTCTATTGTGTTTTATCAAAATCGGTTTAGCAGTTTTACATTTTATAGGTTAGAAAAATGAAGAAATTGGGATTTCTTAATTTTTTAATATAACATTTTGTTTTCTATATTTCTTTTCTCACACTTGGTCAAAATTACAAGACAACCTGTTTCTCTTCTACAGCAGGTATCAGACAATGTGTACTGAGTGGAAGAACTCAAGCCTGAGATTTTTTTTTGACAGATCGGATAGGAAAAATGAAATTTATTTATTACCTCAAATAGAGAGCTAGATAGTTAATCGGTTAATTTTTGTAATATAAATTATTGGGGTGGGCACGCCCCATCCACCTTTAATTTCAACGCCCATGTCAATTTCCATACGAAATTGAAATAACCATAGGTGAAGCCGCAGGTAACAGCTATTATAAGTAGAATTGTTACCAAAATCACAGGCAAGTAGAGATGAATAAGAAGATTACTCGCTTCCTTTGTTAATAGATCGCATTTAACGCACCACTTGACGCCGATACTTTGGTATTTTAATATAGTTATTATAGGACATGATAGAATTTTGGTTAATAATCTTATCGGATTTAATGTAAAAAAATTTAAAGTATTATTTATATATTAATAAATCATCAGAGTTAGAAACGTATCTATAAAAAAATAAAGGCTCGAAGCCTTGCTCCTTGGAAGTCGTTTAAGAGCTCTCGCCAAATCAATCCATACCGAGTTAAATAAAATCTTATATGTTTTTTAGTACTTATTTCTGGCAACAAGCCTCCATGTGGTACAGAAACAGTAAGTTGTATCTGTAAACGCGACAGGTTCTGTGTTCGATACTCATAAAATATTAATTATTTTTCTTTCCTTGCTCTAGCAATTAGTTAAAAAACAAGAAAAAAGCTCATACTCCTGAGAGTTAATGGTTTCTTTACTCATCTTATTAACGAGATAAAGCGCGGCGTTGAGTTCAGCCACTCAACAAACGCTGTCTCGATTTTTTTTCCGGAAATGAACATTGAAATGTCTTATGTTTCAGTATCTTAGGCTCCCTTTGGCTACCTTAATATATGTATGCCATGCAAACTCAACATGTTAAAGAGTCACTGTTTAGTATCTTTCCGGCTTTTCTCAGCAGAACTGCTTCTCGAGCCGGTGGTAATTTTATTTTCATTCAACCATTCAAAAATGCTTGCAAGTCTATATGAAGAAAGAACATTATGAATGGTTTCCGAGTTCCCCACATCTACCCTGCCATATGCGGGATACAGCGTGAAGCAGAGTGAAAATGAGTGAGTAAATTTGAATTTGTCAATGGTCTCTATCTAGTTAATCAATCTTCTACACAAAAATCTGGTATGTTACCATTTGAATACACATTCTAATAAGAAAAGATAGAATTTATAATATTTTTTATACGGTTTATGTACAAACTAAGCTACTAATGTCTATTTTTATAGCTTTCTCTTTATTTCTATAGGGGAAAGCCCATGAGCGTAGGAACAGCAGGGAGGGCAGGTGGACCGTATTCCCCCAGAATAGTTATATATACCAGAAAATTTATAAATAAAAAATATATCTTGAAAAATTTATATAAGCCAAATTCCACGCTCACTGTAAAATCTTTCTAGATACGTACATGGGACAATCAGCTCTAAACTTAAATTTAAAAAGCATATAAAAATTTTGAACGAAGCAGGATTTGAACCCGCGCCTCTGGAATACCGTTCCAGCGCTCTGACCAACTAAGCCATTCGTTCTCACCGAGCTTAAATTTAAAAAGCATATAAAAAAATTTTTATATGCTTTTTAAATTTAAGTTTAGTATTTTCTGTCCTAAGTGTGGAATAACACTTTAAAACATAGTAAAAATATTTAAAATAAATAGTATTCTCTCTTGCCAAACGATAATTCTTACGAGTTGTCTTTGGGTAGCGGAAATTTGTAAAAATCTCCCTACAGAGATGCTAATAACAAAAATAAGTTGTAACAAGCGTATAAAAATTTCGACGGAGCTCGGTGAGAACGAATGGCTTAGTTGGTCAGAGCGCTGGAACGGTATTCCAGAGGCGCGGGTTCAAATCCTGCTTCGTTCAAAATTTTTATATGCTTTTTAAATTTAAGTTTAGAACCTAGTGTTAAGACATTCCGTTCCACTTTCGTTCCCCACTTTCCGCCAAATTTGAGGCATTGCATGTTGAGTGGCGGAACTCAACGCCGAAATTATTTTTGTTTTTCAAATCACTTTGTTTTCACATTATTTTTCAATAGCGTGCTTGATACGGACAATTTTTATATATTTATGAAGATATATTTACGCACATTTTATATATCTTCACGCTTTAACCCGCATATAGAAAGGTAGACAAAGAAAATGTTGGTAATAAACTTAGTATGAAGATGCCTGATCACATTACCGCCAAATTCTTGAGACATAATGCGTTGACTGGTGGAATTTAACGCCGCGCTCTGTTTACAGAATCAGTAAAATAAAAATAATTAATTTTACTAATTTACATGAAATAATAAATAGAAATTTAATTTACCGTCTTATAAACTAGCACAGTAGTGAATACCATTTTAACGATGACATAGATGATCGTAATAGTTATTTCTATGGATTTTTTTTGTACAAAGTATCTGTTACAAAAAAATGACAATGGACGGTGAAACTTTCTGTCACACCGTATGATAGGATTAGCTGTAGTAGACCGTCTTGTTCATTTTATGCTCATAATCTTTTGTGGAATATTCTCTTTACCTTATATAATGTGATCATTTAAAAAATGTTGCTAGAATAATATTGATTAAAGAACGGAGTGGATTTACCGCAGATTTCTGTGTAATAAGGCTGCAAATTGACATCCATGCCAAAGTATTTGCCAGAAGTTTAATTTGTAAATAAATATGTTACTAATAGAAGATAATTATTTATAAAATGAACAATTTCAAGGTCTGTACAGTCACAAATCAAACTAAGCAACTGACAATCAACGTACGTCAAAATTATTAAAGTTAGAAGTTACAATTTAACTATACATTTCATAAACTTGTGTTAATATAATTTGTTCCCAGCAATGACACTTCCGTTCCCCATTATCCGCTAAATTTTTGAGGCATTGCGTTGTGGTAACGCAAGGAAATGGAAATATAAAATGTTTAATTTCCTCGATTGGGAATTGAACCCACAACTTGGTTTGTTAAGTGGTGGATCAACGCTCAACGCCGCGATTTGTCTTGTTACGAAAAGAAATGAAAATGTTATATGTTTAATATAAAAATATTAAATATTTCATATCCTCGAGTGGGATCGAACCCAGAACATATCGTTTACAGTCATACGCTTGTGCCGCTGCGCCACCAAGGGTTCTATATTAACTTCATGATCTCATTTCATACCTGCACCTTTGAAAACATTTTTAAGTATCACTTTCCTCAGGTACAGACAATTTTTGGCAGCGTTCGCCCTAATTTTATAAAGAAATAATAAAGAATTCTTTTCTCGTTTAATCTCGTCCATAGCGGAATGTGCTAATCTGGTATTAAGGGTCTTATTATACACGTGACGGGAATAGGATCGGAGGTCGCCGGTGCGTGAAGGAGCGTGTTTAGTCTATTGTATAAGTGTTATAAAAAGTAACGATGTGGTTTTATATTGAAATGATTGTATATCATTACAGTACGATATCCACTCGAAAAAATGAAATATTGATTATTTTTTATTACCTCGCTCGGTAAGGGCTTCGTCGGTGAGCGTGCCACCCAAGAAGCAATGCCTCAAAATCCAAAGTGTCTTAATAGGAACAGTGTCTTAACACTATGTTCCCAAGTTCCTCTATATACCTGTCCTCATATGTGCGCATGGTCTTTATTTTTATACCTCCATCCGGCAACGCACCTCTGGTGTAGCTCCTCTGGTGTTACACGGGGTCTTGGGCGACTGTGATCACTCACCATCAGGTGACCCGTACGCTCGTTTGCATTATCGTTTCCATTAAAAAAAAAATAACTTCAAGTATTTTTTTAAATAGTTTAGTCCTCCAGTCACTATTTTTCCAATAAAATTCGTGAAATTATAATGACATATCTATAATTTTTATATTCGAAACAGTTTTTATATAACTCAATGATAAAGTCTAAGGTGCCTAAAGGTAATATTTTTATTACTTAGTAAAAAAAAATATTATAACTCTGTAACAATGTCAGGATATAAAGTAATGCGATTTATTATTTTGATATATTTCTGTGAGATTTTATATATATTAATCGGCTTTTTATGTTATAAAAAATTGATAAACATTTTTTAAGTACTTCTCTCTCTCTCTCACTCCGCTTCACGCTGTTTTGCATTCCGTACATGGCAGGGTAGGCAGAGGGAACTTGAGAACTTAGTGTTAAGACACTCTGTTTCGTTCCACACTTCCATCTGTATATATATTTCCAACTGTTTTTCAAGTATTCGATAGCTTATACATTTTTTGTTATTTTTTCACTCTGTATTCCGTGTACAGCGTTTTGGCAAAGGGAATGGATGCCTTGGATTAAAACATTTTGTCAACACTCCGTCTCCTGTGCACCCCGATTATCGAGACCTTGTGTATAAGTAAACGCCGGGTTTTGCCATTTGAATATTGAACCCACAACCATAACGTTTTCTGCCATTATAACTTTTTTTATACTCACGCCGTATTACGCCTTAGAAGGGTTACCAGTTCCGTTTCCAACTTTCAGCCAAGATCAAGGCTTTGGGAAATGAGTTACGTAACTTAATAAAGAAATAATAATATTATATATGTCATTTCCTCGAGAGTGAACCCCTCAACCTGTGGCCTTTACCATCACACTTGTACCATACGCCAAGACAAGCCTCATCTCGATCATTATACATGAAGCCAACAATCTCTTTTAGACGATGCCCCATTTAAAGTTTACATAAAAAAAAAACGTTACACATTTAAAGTTTACATAAAAGATTTTTTTTTTCAAAATTATCAATCCAAAACACTGTTCTTTAGGAACGGGCTTACAAAGAGCAACGTAAGGAGACACCTCGGCGTTAAGAATGTTAAATCCTATCACCACGTACCGTGAAATCCGGCTAAGTTTTTGTGATTTTCGACAAATTTTGTATATGAGAAGCAAATACACTTTTGAGGTTAATTCTTTATAATATTATGTTTTTAACTAGAGGCCTGTCGTGGCGCAGCGGCACAAGCGTGTGACTGTAACCGACAGGTTCTGGGTTCGATCTCCAGTCGAGGAAATGAAATATTTAATATTTTCAATTTAAATATTTAATGTTTCATTTCTTCGCTCTGGTAATAAGGCTAAGCGCGGTGTTGAGTTCCACCACTCAACACGCAATGCCTCAAATTCGGCGGAAAGTGGGGAACGGAAGTGGAACGGAGTGTCTTAACACTAGGTTTCCAAGTTCCCTCTGTCTACCCTGCCTCGTGCGGGATACAGCGTGAAGCTGAAAAAAAAAGAAAAAGAAATAACTAGAGGCCCGTTCACGGCTTCGCCCGCTCATACTAAATTTCGATAATTGTGTGAACTGCAGCTATGTATACCGATTTCATGTACCGAAAATAAAAGGTAGAGAAATAAGAGGAAGTAAATAGACAGTGTAGTTTTGATCACTGATTTTAATTGTGTTTTGAACGTCTTGTCCCTGTAGTTTTGTTATTGGGGAACGGAGTGTCTTAACACTAGGTTCCCAGGTTCCCTCTGTCTACCCTGAAATGTGCGGGATACAGCGTGAGGCTGACTGAGGGAGTAGTTTTATTGTTAATACTTTTATGGTTTTTGTGAAGTAGATATTTATCTTTGAAGTTAACTATGATACTTGTGGCCGTGAGGGCTAAAACATCTTGCCAATGTCAATTAGAAGAAGCCCTTAATAAATAGTATTTACTTCATATAAATTAAATACCTAGTGTTAAGATATCTTAGTCTAACATAAGAATCTTCTCCCTAAATAAGGAGAGAGAAAAAAAATGCTACCAGTAAATATATATGTATAAATAATAAAAAATCGGTGTAAATAAGGAAGACACAAAAGTCTCTGCCTACTTTGCTTTAGTAATAAATCTAGGTACATATATATATTATATTATTATATAAAAAAGCTCCCGAGAAACTGACACACAACAAACACACACAGATTTGCCGCAGGCCACGACTAGATTATAAACATATATATTTTTACTATGTTTTAAAGTGTTATTCCACACTTAGGACAGAAAATACTAAACTTAAATTTAAAAAGCGTATAAAAATTTTGAACGAAGCAGGATTTGAACCCGCGCCTCTGGAATACCGTTCCAGCGCTCTGACCACTAAGTCATTCGATCCGATCGAACGAATGGCTTAGTGGTCAGAGCGCTGGAACGGTATTCCAGAGGCGCGGGTTCAAATCCTGCTTCGTTCAAAATTTTTATACGCTTTTTAAATTTAAGTTTAGTATAAACATTGTATATATTATTTTTTGTTTACATAAGCGCGTCCAAGCGAGGCCGCCGTAAAAGAACACCGGTGACAGGTAATCCAATCATCACGCACTAAGAAATCCGTATAACATTTTTTTGCCTTCTTCTATAGCTTTTGTGCTTTGGATTTCTAATATGTTATTAGCTACTGTGCGTTTTAAATAATGGACTGGTGACGCATTGTAGAGTATAAGGACAGACTGTAAGCGATAATTTATTTTCAATTCGGTACCCATTCGGGAAAATGTTTATATATCAATAACTAGCGGCCTTAACGCTTAAAATTTATTGTTATTCTAGACAATGCTTACATAAATTGTATGCGTATATGTTATTCTGGAGTATGAACTATATTACTGGAAAGTTTCATCTTAATCCGTTCAGCAGTTTTTGTGTGGGAATCAAGCAAATGTCCAATAGAAATTTCGTTTTCTAGCTCGAGCTATATATACCTTAATCCCTAATCCAAAAAGAGAGATTTATCTGTTTGTACTGTTTGTCTGTCTGTAACATCGTAGCTCTTGAACAAATGAATGCTGTTTTTTGATCGAAATCCTTGTTCATAGTGATAATTCTTAAGTAATCTTAAGTAAGTTTTATGAAAATCAGATTAACATCTTTCTAGATACAAACTTTGCCTTAGTAAGGTTTTTTTTTTTTTACCGAAAGTATTTAAATTTAAAATTATGTTTACTAAATACAACTTTACGTGCATGTTATATGGAAGCTGAAATTTCTCCATTATCCACATGAACTCCAATTTTATAGACTTTGCTTGCTAAAATGGATGACTTATCGTCATTCATAGTCCTTTTGCCACAGTGAAGAAGCGAAGTTGCGACCCGTCGTGGCGCATGGATACAAGCATGTGACTAACGTGGTAGGTTGTGGGTTCAATCACCACTCGAGGAAATGGAATATTTAATAATATTTTCAAATTAAATATGTTTTCACTTGTTCGCACTAGCAACATCGCAAAAACGCGGCGTTGAGTTCCACCAATCAACACGCTAATGCCTTAAATTTGTCGGAAAATTGAGAACGGAACGGAGTATCTTAACAATAGCTCTGCCTACCCTACCATGTGCGGGATACAGCGTGAAGCTGAGTGAAAGAGTGGGAAGTAGAACCCTGAATGTTCACATCTTCAACCAGACACTGTCTTTTATAGAATATTTTATTAATCTATATGAACATTTAACATTACATAACATTGCGTCTGTTACAGATAAGTCCCACTCGAGATACAGAAGCCCTTGTTCTCAGTTCGTTATGCTTACGTTCTCACGCATTTGTGATATATATATTTTTTGGTTTCACGCTTTATCCCGTAAAAACCAGATTAGGCAGAGGGAACTTAGTGTTAAAACATTGTGATTAAACGGAAATCGAATTTATTACTGTCATGTTCAAAATAAGACGCTAACGAAAGCCTCAAAAATATAGAAAAATAGATGAAAACCTGAAATATACAGAATGAAAGTAAATCAGATTAGTAAGGTATTCACGCGGGCGAAGCCGCGGGTCGCTAGTATTTAGTATTTCACTTACATAACAAGATAAAACGCGGCGTTGAGTTACGTCGCTCAATATGACATACCTTAAATTCGGCGGAAGCTGAGAAATACAGTCTTAAAAACGACGACCGAACAACGGAGGTTCCTTTAAGACACTCCGTTAAACAATGTTCATTGACTGTTGAGAGGCGTAACTCAACGCAGCACTTTGCCTTGTTTTCAAAGTGAATTAATCATTCTCTGGAGCGGAAGTCGAATCCACAACTACTGTAGGATAGTATTTTTTTAGCTTCACATTGTATCCTATACATAGCAGTAGGCAGAGGAAACTGAAAAATAATAAATATTTCATTTTCTCGAGTAAGAATTGAACCCAAAACCCATCACGTTTATATTCAGACACTGTTCCATTGCGGTAAGACTATGTTACTGTAGTACCTACAGTATTTACTTAGCTAAACGCTGTATCCCACACATGGTAGGATAAAAAAGGGAACCTGGGAACCTAGTGTTAACACACTCCGTTCCCCACTAATATAGTAATATAAAATAAAAAAAATACTTTATTACCCAATAATTGTAAAAGGATTATATAAATAATGCTCATCATAATGATAAAACATTAGGTACACCATATGGCCTCATACAATGCTTTTACGCATTCTGTTGACATACAAATTATTGTATCAGATATGTTATCCAGAGATAGTGCGGATCTCGAGGGCTTTTATGATAAGGTGATAAATAAAATAATGGTATACGGTACACTTAGCTATTAATATAATTTGGTATTTGGTGTTTTTTTGCAGTTTAAGAAGGCTATAGGCAGAGGCTACATGGAAACCTTGGTTTTAAGACAGTCTATTCACATTGAAACACTTCATGAGTGTTTTCTTTATTACATATATAAATCAAAGGTAGGAATTAAAAAAAATAAGATATTCTCTCTGATTTGATATTGATTTCGGCTTAGAATAGTATCACCCTGGTACTGATGATGTCGTAAGAGGCGACTAAAGTACCTGTGGGAGAGTCACGTTGTCAGCAATGACAACACGCATGGGCAGACTCGACCGGATCATTACCATCCCCGGCATTTAAAACCAGCGTTAAGTAGTGGCTTTGGCCACTGCATTTCGCGTTTAGTAATGCCGGGCCCCAGTTTCCATCCACCTTAAAGGCCGGCAACGCTCCTGTAGCTCCTCTGGTGCTACACGGGGCCGTGGGCGACGGTGATCACTTACCATCAGGTGACCCGTACGCTCGTTTGCCGCGTCTTGTCCATAAAAAAATCTCTGTCCTCCATAAGTAATTGAGGATAAAGCTGTTTAATATTTTTGTTTATATTTTTTTGTAATATTTTTTGCAGCTCCACACCGTACATGCCGTCACCGCCCATCGTCACCTGGTCCAGGTACTGTATACAGAGGGCACTTGGGCCCACTAATATTGAAACACCCAGTTCTCATTAAAACAATTCCTTTGCCTATTTTTCAAATTCCTAATGTATTTCGATTATTTAGAAGCGAACCGTATTAACCGTTAATCGAGGAACCTCATCTTCAATACTCTTACGAAAAAAAAATCCTTTTTGTCCAATTTTTATTAACACACAAGAAACGCATAAATGATAACCAAAAATGCACCCAGAACTACCACACTCGTACATACACATACATAAAAGAAACAAATTTCTAAAAGTAAATCGTTAAATTCGACCATTGCTGTAGATATCTACTAAAACAGGTTAAAGACCGTCGCGTCGTGGACAGGACAAAAATTTATATCCGCGATAAAGGCGTCGCCACTTGGAATGTCGTCTGTACGTCCGTCTGTGTTTTTCTTCTAAGTCCAATGCATGTCGAACATTAGGATTAATGAAACTATAAAACGACAGGTTATGGGTTCGACTTCTACTCGAGGATATGATATATTTAATATTTTCTAAATAGAATTATTTAATATTTCAATTTCTTTGCTTTAATTACAAGGCAAAGAGTTGAGTTCCGTCACTCCACACACAATGCCTCAAATTCAGCGGAAAGTTACGAACGAAAGTGGAACGGAGTCTTAACACTAGGTTCCCAAGTTCCCTGTTAGGGGATGCGGGATACAGCGTGAAGCTATTTATTTATTCTTTACTGTACACAATTTAAATTTATATAATTAACTAATATGCAAGGAGGGCTTAAAGCTGAAAAACATGTACTACCAGCCAACCTCGTTAAGTGGAAAATGAAATAGTAGGTGTACAAAATAAATTAAATATAGAATGAAAAAAAATATAAAGAAAACCTAATATTAAGGCACTGACTCGTTCAAGACACATCCTGACTCGAAGAAATAATAGGTATACTTATTATCTTTATTTTTTCGCTCTGGTTACGTGACAGCGTGGGGTTGAGTTCCGCCACTCAAAATATCTCGAATTTGGTGGAAAGTGAGAAACGGAACGGAGTGACTTAACACCAGGTTCCTAACTTCCCCTGCCTATCGTAAAGCTGAAAAAATGTATAAATAAAAAGTACATAATCATATATCTACTGCAAACTTTTTCTGATAGCTAAACAGCAAGTAATATAGAAAAATGAATTGATATAAATGACCTAAAAATAACAGTCACGCTTTATTGAAAGGGGCGAATGCAGTAATTGTGTTATATTTAATGATCTATCTATAATAATGACTGTTGTTTTTGTATGGAAAAATAATATATACTTATGTTTTAAATAACGAAAATCTTCTTACTTGGCTTCACGCTGTATCCCGCACATGGTATGTAAGATAGGCAGAGGGAACTTGGGAACCTAGTGTTAAGACACTCCGTTTCACTTCCGTTCCATAATCTCCGCCGAATTTGAGCCTGTTGAGTAGCGCAACTCAGCGCCACCAGAGCGAAGAAATGAAAACATTCATTTTCCTTTCCTTCGAGCGGGGATCGAACGAACAACCTGTCGTTGTTACAGTCACACTATTGTACCGCTGGGCCTCGAGAGGCCTCGATCCTTAGGATCACGCTAGCGCCACTGTGCCACGACGGCCTTATTATTTAATAACATTTAAATTATTTCCACCTACTTCAAAAAAAACCAATGCTGCTTACAAAATTGAATGTATGTATATCAAATATCAAAATCTGTTGCAAATAACAAACCTGACATGAAATTTTGACAGATTATATAAATACAAACAATAGTTTAAACCCTCTCCATTAAACATTATTGAATAATTAAAAATAAAATGCACAAAGCAAAAAGGCATATCCATTGAATTATAGAATTATATTCATATAATAATTAATATTCAGCGCCATAGAAAATAATCTTTTTTACTTGTCCATCAAAAAACGGGGTGATGTGTACTTCGATTGACATCCCTTGATACATTATATATTTTTTTACGATAGAGAACAAGCAATTACATTGTTTGAAAAGATTATTTTGGACAAAAATGACTAAGAAATTTATAGAAATTTATAATTGTTGACATATTAATATAATTGTCAAAAATTACAGAAAAAAATGTAAAAGAAACATATACAAGCCTCACACAGTATCCCGCTCATGGCAGCATGGGTAGGCGGTTGGTTTGTTACCAGAGTAAAGAAAAGGGGAATATTAAATATTTGACTTTCTCGATTAGAAATCAAACCCATAACGCTGCCACGTCACCATGACAAGCTTTAATAAACATTTAAGTATTTTATTAAATTCCTTATAATTATATATAGCAGAGATATTATACAAAAAAATACTAAAATTCATTTGCTTGCCTCAAAATACGAATGTAAAATGATCAAATTGTAAACTTGCATCTTTGTAGCTTCTACTTCTGTTTACTAACTTTGTGTTCATATGATGATTTTGCATAAGAAAAAAAATATATCATATAGAAAAAAAAATTAAGTACACTATTAACCCAAAATTCTTGTCAAAATGATTCACAGGAGTCGAATTTCCGTAAATCTTATGAAGAGTCAATTTTCCGTAAATGACTTACGAAATCATTTACGGAAATTTGCAAGTATCAAAAATTCGCCATTGTATTCCACGACTGTTCGACATATGGGGTAACGCGTGTAGCTTAACGCACCTCATTGAATCGATGCGCTTTATTATATTACACTTCATTATGTTTATTATAATTTTAAAAATACTTCTAGTATGAATAAAGACAGGCCGTAATATTTTTTGAATTAAAAAAAATATATTCTTTTTTTTATATAATTTGATATCAGAGAACTGAGTGAATGAACGGTATCGTTTATGTAATAATCGTGAATTAATAGTTATAAAAATAATAATTTTGTGATTATTCTATATTTTCTTTTTAGAACGTATGACCTTTTATATTATCAATTTTAATACATTCTTTTTCGTATACGTTACTTATCGAAGTTAAAGTACACAAAAATACTGTGACAGCCATTGAAGCGAAGCCAAACTAATTGAAATATTCACATTCTTGACAAACTAAGCTACCATATCAACAATATTTACCTAACTAATAACATATACAAATATGTAAAAATAAATCGTAGTAATCAAACAAAGACCGTGATTGCAGTAAACATTTACTTAATAGCATACAATGTGTGCATTTCCATTAAAACCCCACGGATTCTAATCACCGAAGTCATATCCGAAAATCACAGTCCCATAATTATTGACACATCCTTGATTGACTTCTGATTAAAAAGCCCACGCGTAATATATTGAAAAACATGTTTTTTTTTCACCTCTATTCCTGGTTTTTATTATCGATATGGGAAAGTTTCGTCCCCTTGTGTTTAGATTTCACACCCATGGTTTTTTGATTAAAACTGGCGGTAATGCGCTGGGGTGTGCCGCAAGGGTGATGTCTAGGTCCATCACGTTTTGTTATGCATACGTTTGAGTAAATTCGGAAGTTGATGACAAATGTATATTAATATTCAAGGTTGGTTGATGCGTTCAGTAAGTAATTGTAATTACGGTTAGTGCTTTATTAGAAAATGTTGTTTATTTATAGTATGTTAATAAATGTATAATTAAACAAAATTATTGTTTATATTATCACATTGTCGAATTTTTTATTTCAAAGTGAATAATATTTTGTAAATTATAAGGTGTTTTTTCTTTTTACTCCATGTTTGTGCAGAAAACATACCAATGTTTCTTAAGTAAACCGCTAAATACTATTTAAAATTTCAAATCCTTCGCTTTGGTAACAGAGGAAACGACTGGGTGAATGAAGATAAAAAAATATAATACCGTTGATTTCGACTCTACTATAACAATGCAAAAAGTTCGTGGGTTCGGCTCCTCGCTCTCATAAGGACAGCTAATGCACTGTGTTGAGCCACTGAACACGTCTTCAGAGTTTGGAAAAATTAACACAACAACAAATTTCGACAATATGATCGTCGTTTAATTTATGTGAAACGTTTCTTACACATAACTCAGTCACTAAAATATTTCCATTAGGAATCGCACCTTTAAGATAAACATCTTTGGTCCCAACTTTATTTTATTTGCGTAAAAGCTAAATATTATGTTTCTTTTCCCAGCGGCGCTATAGCCGGCACGTGTCTCAAAATTTATATTTCGCAGCTGGCTGGCGAGGTATATTATTTTTTCATTATTTTTTTACATCTAAACCGTAATCTAATTTGTCTTTGACATTTCCTATGGGACGTTAAGATCATGGGGATGAAGACGTTAAACGATTATAATTTTACAGTGGGATATTTAATATTTTCAATTTAAATATTTAATGTTTCATTTCTTCGCTCTGGTAATAGGGCAAAGCGCGGCGTTGAGTTCCGCCACTCAACACGCAATGCCTTAAATTCGGCGGAAAGTGGGGAACGGAAGTGGAACGGAGTGTCATAACACTAGGTTTCACTTCCGTTCCCTCTGCCTACGCTGCCTAGTGCGGGACACAGCGTGAAGCTGAAAAAAATAATAATTAGGGGTTCTTTTTTTGGTTCGTTTCTAAGTTGTGTTTTGTTGTCAAATATTTCTTGTTGTATTGCTTAACCTCAATGAAGATTGAACCATAGACAACCGATCCCACCCCACCTACTAGACTATTTTTGAAATCTAATTCTACGAACTGTAAATAAAAATCTTTTTAGTCGATGACGTAACCTCCATTAAAGCAAACAAAGAGCAAATTGCCACGATTATAGGATGCAATTCTGACTTCCGAACGCGTTAGTTGACAATAAGCATAATTGTACAAATGCGACCAATATGCCACTTTTATTATAGAAAATCAAGAAACACACAAATTTTTCGAATAACAATACTAATAGTCTCGCAATAACGTTCAAAATTCTTGTTTAGTTCAAACTGTTGAGGCAGAACGAATAGGAACTGAGGCATAACGATTTAAAAAGTTCAACATTATTCTAAATTCTATCACTCTATTTTGAACTCTATGCCCAAAATACAGAATTGAATTTCCTTAAGCTCAAATCAAATTATTATAAACTATAGTCAAAATAATAACTATAGTAAACGTTAAAAGGAAAAAAGGCCTTATATTTACGTAGTTAAAGTTCAAAATGGTTTAGATAATTTTTTAAGGGTTATTTCCTAAAAGGATGGAAACGAAGACAATGGTATCCATTTGGCGGCACGCGGCCACCACGCGCCGGCGTTGCGTCTACTTTTGACAGTCATTACAATGTTTTGTGTTGATTAGATTAATGTGCGGTATTACGATTTTCAGTGTTTGAGAATTTCATTTTTTTGTTTATATTAGTTTAGCTCAGTTTGTTTTTGAATTATAATAATTGTAATGTAACTTTTGGCTAGTTATGATCATAAACTTTTTTTTGAAGTGAAAATTTCTTTAGGCGCGTTGAGCGTTTTGGTAGAGGGTAAAATCCTCGGTTCGCGTCACCGACATGCTAATGATAATAGTATATCTATCGCTATGGAGACCCAGACTAGCGCACGCGCAGTAGCCTGTGTACACGTATACACTAATACGTCGACTATTTCTGACTGTATTATGTGCGCGTTGGACGCTTTTTGGATAAGTATAATTTTGTGAGTCACGACAATGATGTAAATAATGAAAATAATGTTCAAACTTGAATTCATTGAAATTCGTATAAATATAAATACTATGTATAATTAAGATAATTGTATATTAATTATTTTTTCAACCACTTTGTATTTATATTTTGTTCATGATTTGTTTAACCCATCATATGTAACTAATAAATAAAACATAAAAAAAAAACATATTTGCATATAGTTTTAATTACTCTCAACTTAATAGTTCCGTTTTCACTTCTATCGGCAGTCCCACGACTGCTATTAATTTTTTTTTATCTTTATTTATTTCGGGACTTTTTATTTAAGATAATAAAGTACAAATGTGTCCCTTTAAGTCATTCCTTTAAAACTACAGTGTAAACTCCTTATAAGGTTATCCTATATAACGATAAACTCCTTTTAAAGTAGAAGTGACCACAACTTACGCACATAGTGACTATTCACTACGTATAACGATAACTCTCTATACCTAACGACAAATAATGCTCAGTCCCTTGAGTTTATAAAGAGTTTACACAGTATTTACAATTCTTTTTTTAAAAAAAAGGTATTTATTAAAAAAAGTATAAGTACAGGACTTTTTTCCTTCCCCAATTGACAATAAGCATAATTATACAAAAGCTACCTAGAGTTAAGACACTTCGTTGTCAGTAAGATGCGTCCGTTCCCTATTTCCGCCGAATTTGAGATATTACGTGTTTCGTGTCAGAACACAACGCCGCGTTTGGCCTTAGTACCAGAGCGAAGAAAATATTCACTTATTTTTAATATTTTTTTCCTATTAATTAAAAAATATGGCCAAACAACACCACCACAAAATATAAATTTAAATAATATATAACATCCTAGATACAAGATGAATGATTTGTAACATCAACACAATATTTTATTCGCGATCCGTAAAAAATCCGCACGCGCCATATTGCATTATTTGGCGGGAACTTCCGCCATGTTTGTAATGGCGGCTTTTAGGCGGTTTTTTTTTTGATAAATCGTTCCGCTCCCACTTCCGGTGATAAAGATTGATGTTTTGCGGCATTTACGAGACCATTTCTCTTGGATTACATAAATATTTCTGTTGTTATGTGGTTAAGTGTAAATTTAAAAGTCAATTTGTGGATTTTGCCGTTTGATTCCGGCTTAGAAGAGGATCACCCTGGTACTGATGGTATCGTAAGAGACGACTAAAGTACGTGTTGGAGATTCACGTTGTCAGCAATGAAAACACGCATGGGCAGTCTCGACCGGATCATTACCACCCCCGGCATTTAATACCGACGTTAAGTAGTGACTTCGGCCACTGCGTTTACATTGGGTAATGCAGGGCCCCGATGACCATCCACCTTATAGACCGGTAACGCACCTACAGCTCCTCTGGTGCTTCATGGAGTCGTCGGCGACGGTGATCACTTATCATCAGATGACCCGTTTCTCGTTTGCCGTGTCTTTTCCATTAAAAAAAAGTCGCGGTGCAGGAGCAAAAGAGTGCATCTGTAAATGTGTCAGTTGTGGTTTCAGCTCACATTCTGACAAATATAATATTTAACATTTCTATTTCCTCGCACCGGCTACGCGGCGTGGCGTTTAGTTCCGCACACAAATCATATAATACGGCAGAAAGTGGATAACGGAAGTGTCTTAACAAGAACAGAGTGTCTTAACACTAGGTTCCTAAGCTCTCACTCACACCACTGTGCGGTATTCATTGTGATGCTGAAATGAATAAAACATTAAACTAAGTAACTTTATTCGCTCTGTATTTATAAAATAAAATAAAAAAAATATATTTAAACATTAAATTCACTTAAAATTTCATCCAAAAGCACCTTTAACGTTAACAATATGAACACATCGTATTACCACAAAAGTAATCTTTTACACAAACCTCACGTCATCTGGGGTTGTAATAGCCGATAATTATATGTACGAACGGGGAATGGAATCCTGGATTAACGCAATCTGTCACAGATCCATTGACTTTTGTGAATCGCCCGCGCGGATATAGCGTTGCGGGTGATATGATCAATTGTGAGTGGGTTATGTAATATGTTACTTCAGGATTTTTTGCATTTTTTTTTAGATATAGGAAACAAAGTGTAAGATACTTAAGACATCGTACAATTTTGGAGACATTGCTTTTACAATTTTTTAATTACGGCTTTGAGTTCCACCGCTCTTTTTGTCTAAAAAATTTAGGTGAAAACGAGGAAGCGGAAGTGTTCAAATGGAACGGAATGTCTAAATCTTGGTTCTCCTGTTTAATCTGCCACCCTCTTTATAAAAAAACACTACGAGTACATCGTGAAGCTAATAAAATATATCAAATGCCTCGCTTACTGCTCTTAAGTCTTCTTCTTCCTATAGTGTAGTGGACTTGAGACTTTAAAGTGTTTGCAAATGGGTCTCAGTTGGTAGAAAGCTTACAACCGTCTTATCTATTGAAATTAGGATGGTTCCTTTTCAAGAGCCTCGTAGCCTCATTCTAGCTGCTACTTTATTACCTGAGTATTATATCTTTTCTACCTCGAGGATGTAGAGTTTATCAAACCTGATGTAGTGAGTCTATCCACTGTACGGTAACACACTGCTGATTTCGATATGATGTTAATTTTAGGTTGTTTTTTTATAGAAAAGGCAAGGCAAAGGAGCGTACGTGTTACCTGATGGGAAGTGATCACCGCTGTCCACAAGAGCATCCACAGATGTATTGCCTTTAAAGTGAAGCGCTTTTCGTATTTCGTATCGACCTCGAAACGCTACCTCTGATATGTGGGAAGAAATTCCTAGGTAATCGCAGTTGTGGAATTCTATTTACTAGATAATGTAGATGCTATTTCAGCTTTAACGTACTTTTTTGAAGACTTATTATTAAAGTCTAACTTAAAACTTTAAAATGATTTTAATCGATACATTAAAAATATTTTCCTTACCTGTGGCAAACTTTAACAAATTTATAAAAATTTAAAATATAATATAATAATTGATGATATCGCATAACACATTTCAATAACTACCAAAGCGGGCTTAAAATAATCTTATGAATATTTCATATATGTGGCATTGCCCGGAAAATTACAAGACGTTTGTACATGATTAATCTAACAAAAAATATAATTTACTAAAGTGTCCTTTATTTCGGAACAAAATAAAGACTAAAATCGCTTGAATGAATATTTCTCTTTTAATTATTTTAGGGGTTGTATCGATAAATAGGTATAGTGCATTAGAGGAATTATTTAAGTATGGGGTGAATAGATGTTGGGGTTGCGGTCGAATATAGGATAAAAAGATTGTTTTTTTTTAAGTAAAGATGGATTTGTTTCGCTTTTCCTTAAAATATTTTTTATATTAATACTAGCAACCTGCAAACGACTTCATCTGCTTTAATTTCATTTATTTTTCTTGTTTTAGTAATATTATTACTTAAAGACAATATCTAATGTACCTATACATTGTAAATTAAAATTACAGCTAAATGTAAAAGCTAATTTCGGCACAATATTGCAGCGATTTTTTTTCAGCTTCGCCCTGTATCCTGCGCTAGGCAGGGTAGGCAGAGGGAACCCGGGAACCTAGTGTTAAGACACTCCGTTCCCCACTTTCCGTTGAGTTTGAGGAACTGCGTGTTGAGTTACGGAACTCAACGCCGCGCTTTGCCTTATTACCAGAGCGAAGAAATGAAAAATTAAGTATTTAAATTAAAAATATTAAATATTTCATTTCCTCGACTGGGGATCGAACACAGTCATACTCCTGTGCCGCTGCGCCACGACAGGCCTCACGAATTATTTATATTGACGCATTTTTTTTTCACTTGCAAACCAATTTAAATAATAAAAAATACCATTTTGGGTCATATTGTATTAACAAATATCTCCTATAATTTTTTTTTTATATATCATCCATGTACAGACGAGTGGTCATTACAAATTTTCACCTACAATCACTTTCAGTAATGTACTTTTTTTTCCAGATAAAATTATTAAGTTTTTTAGACACTGTCTATGTTATGACAGAATTTAAGGCCGTGGTTTGCTTTATTACGTGAGTAAAGACACGAACTTACGCTGTCACTTAGCCGTGACAGCCTCTTATTATTACTATTATTAATATAATATACGACGGAAAGTTGAGAACGGGAGTGTCTTAATGGGAGCGAAGTGCCTTAAGGTTCCCAAGTTCCGAATTTCAAAGATATTTTCTGTTGATATCGAAAGATTCCTCATGTAAAGATTCCCATAAGTAGTGTACAAATCTGAAAAGAGAAAAATAAACAAAATAATATATCGACTTGGCTAAATAACGAAACTCATTAACTAAGACAACGAAAACTTACAATCAGATGTCTCACCGAGCCACTACGCCACGACTCTGACTCTTAGTTTTTTTTTCCAGCTTCACGCTGTATCCCGCACATGGCATGGCCGCGCATGGACACTTCGTTCCATTCGCCACTAACCACCAAATTCGAATCATTGTGCGTTGAGTGACGTAACTCAACGCCGCGCTTCGCCTTGTTAACAGAACAAAGAAATGAAAATATTAAATATTTAATTTAATAATATTAAATATTTAATTTCCCCGAATGGGGATCGAACCCACAATCAGTGCCCTTGCGCTACGACACGCCTCAGTGTTAGTTAAAACAAACATTAGGTAAAACCATACATTTAACGTGTAACGTTAAAACACTTTAGCTGTTTCAAAGTAACTACCGGCCATTGTGTGAGATCGCGCCGTGAAACAAGATGCGGAAAAATCCCTTGCGGTAAACATATATTTCATTCTTTTTAAAAAAAAAAATACTGGAAGGAAGATAAAAAAAACTACTCGTGGCGCAGCAGCATAAGCGTGTGACTGTAAATAGACAGGTTGTGGGTTCGATCCCCACTCGAAGAAATGAATTATTCAATATTTTCATTTTAAATATTTAATGTTTTCATTTCTTCACTCTGGTTACAAGGCAAAGCGCGGCGTTGAGTTCCGCCACTTAACACACAATGCCTCAAATTCGGCGGAATTTAGGAAACGGAAGTGGAACGCAGTGTCTTAACGGTAGGTTACCAAGTTCCCTAGGCCTACTCTGCTATGTGCAGTATACAGCGTGAAGCTGAGTGAGTGAGTGAGATAAAGAAAAAGGAAGGCCGAAGGCAGAGGGTACGAGCGTGTGACTATAAAAAGGACAGCTTGCGGGTTCGATCTAAAAGAATTGAAATATTTAATACTTTCAAAATCAATATTTACTGTTGAAAACGTTTCATTTTCTTCTATTTTCTGGTAACAAGGCACAGCGCGGCGTTGGTTCCTAAAGAAGAAAGATAATAACCAATTTATTTAAAATATATTGTACTAGCTTTTCCGCTTCATCCTCATTGTCATATAAAATACTAGGGCCCTGAACGCAGCTTCGCCCGCTAACACTTATAATATTATATAAAATGTTTACAAAAATTATAGCCTAAGTTTTATTCTAATATATAAATGATATAAATGTAAAGTTTCATCTAAACCTGCTTAGTAGATTTTGCGTGAATATGGAACAAACGTACATCTTGATGGTAAGTTAGTATAATACATCATAAATGTATACGATAATCTTGATTATAGGCACAGAGATGTATTGCATCTCTAGTCCTGTCGCGGCGCATGGGTACAAGCTTGTGACTAAATGGACTTGGGTTTGGTTTCTCACTCAAGGAAATCAAATATTTGATTTGATCGCTCTGGTATATCGCAAAACGCAGCGTTTAGTTCCGCCACTCAACACGCAATATCTTGATTTTGGGGGGAAATGGGGAACGGTCGGCAAAAGGTGGGGAGCGGAAATGTTTTAATGAGAACGGATTGTCTAAACACTAGGTTCCCAAGTCATTCCTTCAACAATGTGAAACTAAAAATTAAGTCATATTTTCTATATAAATATTAAATATTTTTATTTCTTCCCTCTGGTCTTAAGAAAAACGCACCATTGAGTTCCGCCACTCAACACACAATGCCCCAAATTCGTTGGAAAGCGGCGAACGGAACGGAGTATCTTTACCCTAGGTTCCCAAGTTTCCTCTCCTCTGCCTACCCTGCCATGTGCGGGATACAGCGTCAAGCTAAGTGATTGAGTATTAAAATTATCAAAAAAGAACATAGAAATTAAAATATTTTTCGAAAAAAAAAACAAGAGCTCCTAAACACAATTTACATTTAATTCAAAAACATCCCTTTACAATATCAGTATTAAAAACCACTAATTGTCACGTGTCGGATCCGTCACGGTGTCGTTCCCACGCCTCCCGCGTTACTAACATATCACGATCCGTTACGGTGCCGTGTCGAGGAGTGCTCGAACGAACTGGACTCTACTGTACCTAATTAAAAAAATATATTCAAATTGAAGGGCCATAAGAAGGGTCAAGATATTATTGTTTTTCCTTCTAGTAACGAGGCAAAGCGTGGCGTTGTGTTCCGCCACTCATTACGAAATGCGTCAAGATGCAGAAAATGAGAAATGAAAACCTTAATCTAAACGGAACATCCTAATACTAGGCTACCAGGTGCTCTCTGCCTACCATGCTATATACGGAATACAGGGAGTTCAAAATTTTTAATTGCCTAAAATTTTATAACTTACTGTTATTATAAATTTTATTCTAGATTAACTAACTATTACAATAAATAGTTGACTGCACATTGTACGCGCAGGTGAATCAAGATCAGCTTGCATTGCTTGCAGCGTGATCCCGCAAATGGCATAGTGTCTTAACACTAGGTTCCCAAGTTCCCTCTGCCTACCCTGCCATGTGCAAATAAATTATATTGAAATTATTTTGATTTGCCCGCTCTTAAAGACAGAGCCCAGCGTTAAGCTCTGTGACACAACATGTGATGTCTGAAAAACTTAGCAGAAATAATAAAAGAAAGGTTTTACGCTAGATTCTGTTTCAAAAATCTTAGCTCATCTAAAAAGTATATGAAGTAGAGCCACCTTCAGACTTTTCATAGCTGCTCAATATGTTCACACGAGCTTCATTAGATGAGTCCATTATTTGGTTTGAAATTATTATACGCCAAAATAAATATTCAATACGTATTCTCAAAGTAGAAATGGTTGCCTACAGCCACAAATATCAATACTTATATCATAAAGTTAAATTGTTTACCGAGGTAGATTGCGGCGTTCAGGCAATGTCTTCAGATTTCGACATAAAGTGGAGAACTCAATTGTTTTATGGAAACAGAGTGTCGTAACACTTCGTGATAAGATTCCCTAACATGTGCGGGATACATAAATGAGAGTTGCACTTATATGTACATATGTATGTATATATTTGTATGTTATATATATGTATGTAATATTTACTCATATGTTATCTTTTTTTTTTTATGGAAAAGACGGCAAACGAGCGTACGGGTCACCTGGTGGTAAGTGATCACCATCGCTCACTGCCCTGTGTAACTCCAGAGGAGCTACAGGAGCGTTGCCGGCCTTTAAGGTGGATGGGCACCGGGGCCCGGCATTACCTAATGCGAAACGCAGTGGCCAAAGCCACTACTTAACGTCGGTCTTAAATGCCGGGGGTGGTAATAATCCGGTCGAGTCTGCCCATACGTGTTGCCATTACTGGCAACGTGACTCTACCACACGCACTTTAGTCGCCTCTTACGACACCATCAGTACCAGGGTGATCCTATTCTAAAGAATCTCAAGAACTACGGATTTCTATACTTATAATAAATCTGTAACTCATTACTCTGTATATGAAAGATAAATTTAACAAAATCTTATGAGGGATATTTCGTATTGTAATAGATACTAAATATATACGTAAAATTGTATTTTTATATATAAATACGTTAGTAAAAACGTTACGTCAATTTAAAATATTTACTTCTTTAAAATAAAATATAATAGTGCAATTCAAACGGACGAAGCTGCGGGCGGGTCGCTAATAATTGATAAAAACTCTTGTTTTGGATTTTATTTGACGGTAAATCGTTTGAAATAACCCTCTTTAGGTATTTACGGTCAGCCTTGTACTTAGAATGACTTATGCGTCATTTATAATTATTAGTTACCAATATTTCTTTAATCACGCGGGCGAAGTCGCAGGTAGAAGTTAATACTTTATATAAATTGTTTAATTTTATATACATCCCTACAAGTATACATTTTTTGCGAAAATTTGCAGATTGTGGAGTAGTTTCCTTGTGGATTAAAATGAAGAACTGAGTAATTTATCCCATGTTTTATCTGTTGTGGAACTTAACGCCGTGTTTCATTTTTATATTTTTATTAAAAACCATGTCTTTAAAAATTGTACTTTGGACTTGTATTTTTTTTATTTTACTTTAATTTATCATTTAAAATGTATTATATAAAATAAAATCGATATTAATCTCCATAGAAATGATATACATCTCACTTAAAACACAACAAGAAAGCAAAAAGGCTGAATCACTAATCGTTCTAAGACAATAGCGTATAAAAAAGAAAACATTCGATTTTCATAAAGTAAGCCGCCATTGGCGGTTACAAAACAATGGCGGGTTTGAAATGTCAGATTTGACAGATGATAACAATATTTTATAGAAATTGGACCCTAAAAAGTATGAAAAGCATATTTTTTAATACATATTTCGATATTTGACGTTGTGTGATTTTAAATAAGAATTATTTGCCACTAGCGATCTACCCGCGGCTTCGCCCGTCCGAATTAAATATTTTAAATTGGCGTATCTTTTTAATTTATCAACCAATTCAAATAAAACATACACTATAAATTGACGAAAATAGAATAGTGAAAACTGCATTTACAATAACGCAAGAGACAAAGAGGTCTCTATTTTGGGCCTTACTACAAACATAAACGTCCTCCTTAAGATATATTTTTATATATCTTAACATATATCCGATAGTGATCCGTTACAGATATATTGCAGGTAAAGATATTTCTTGTATTTAATTATACCATGTATACCATAATATAAGGTATATAATGTAAACTTAACTTTTTTCTACAGTAACACTCTTTTGCTCTCTTTTCGTCTAATTTCGTGATATTAAGTGTTAAGTGGTGTATCTCAACGATGCGCTTCATGTACATAGAGAGAGAAACTGAAATAATTTAACCCCCTGAGTAGGAAATAAACCCGTAACCTATGCAGTGTCTGCGTCACAACGACTATATATCAATTTCCTTCTTTCTTAATATAAAAGAGATGACTTTAATTTTTTATCTCGTTCAGAAAGAAGAAAAAATAAAAAGTAAAAAATTAAATTTCTTTTTACTAACTTTAAAGTATTCATCCACACATAAGGAGGAAAAATATTTATTTAGAAAAACTTATCTAATAAATGCTTCGACATAGTTAGATGAGAACGTATGGCTTAGTGGTCAGAGCACTTGGACAGTTTTCAAGATCGCGGGTTATAATTCCACTATGTGTAATTTTTTATGTGTTGAGGCCTATCGTGGCGCAGCGGCACAAGCATGTGACTGTAAACGTCAGATTGTGGGTTCGATGTCCACTCGAAGATATGAAATATTTCATATTTTCAAATTAAATACTTAGATCTATCTTAGAAGTCATATTCCCTTCTCTATATTAGATAAATCGCCATCAGCCTACTCAAACTCATCGGAACATATTTTAGTAGAAGTTCTTTTTGGAACTCTCAAAGTCTTACTTGGTGTGGTTTACAGTCCTACACTGCATATTAATTATTTCGACTCATTTGAGCTTCTATTAGAAAAATATGTTCCGGGAGCTGACCACTCTATAATAATGGGTGATTTTAACACATGTCTCATTAAGAAGGACTCACGCGCAAATCAGCTTAAAACCATAATTACTAGCTCTAACCTTAATATTCTTCCAACAAACGCAACTCACCTATTCCCTGGCTGTACCCCATCTCTACTGGACCTCATGATTGTCTCGTCAACTGAGCGTGTAGCTACCTTCGGTCAAATTTCGGCGGACGCGTTTTCATATCACGATCTCCTTTACCTTTCATATAAAATACGTCCGCCCAAAATAAAGCCGTCTGTAGTTATGCGCAGATGTTTTAATAACATCGACAATGACATATTCATGAGCGATCTTAGTCGAATTGACTGGGATAGCATATTTCGTGCAGAAAATATCGATGATAAATTAAATATTTTCAATTCCTTATTGATTGAGCTCTTCGATACACATGCACCGCTTCGCCCAATAAAGATAAAACATCTCCCTGCTCCGTGGTTAACTAAAGATATTAAATTGCTTATGGCGAAACGTAATAATGCCAAGTCCAAATATAAGAAAAATCCTACGGATGATAACTTGCAAAGGTACAAAATACTACGCAACAGATGTAATAAGGCTTGCAGGGATGCGCGACGTAATTATATCTATTCATCGATTGACTACAGAAATCCTGGAAAAACCTGGAAATTTTTGAACACGATGGGAATAGGTGGCAGGCGCACTCAGCGTACTACAATCTTAAACGACTGTACGGATTTAGATTCACTGAATAATTTCTTTACTAATGTTAACATCATGGATAATAACGCCAAAACTAAGACACTTGATTCTCTGTCGCGCCTTGCCAATCATTCTGGTATCCCTTTCTGTTTTACGCCTATCACAACTGCAAAAGTACGAAAGCATGTAATAGCCATTAAATCAGATGCCACAGGCTATGATAACATAAGTCGCCGTATGATTATGTTATCTCTTAATACTGTCCTTCCTATCCTATGCCATATATTTAACTTCTCACTATCCTCTAGCAAATTTCCCGACGTTTGGCGTCATGCCCTTGTGATCCCCACACCAAAAACATCCAATCCAATATCTTTTTCCAACTATCGACCAATTTCCATACTCCCTTTTCTATCAAAAGTCTTTGAACGCATTGTGCATGATCAATTGTACCAATTTTTACATACCAATAACATCTTATCCCCTTTTCAATCAGGTTACCGCCCTGGCCATAGCACAGTCACGGCACTTAACAAAGTCTGCGATGATATTCGAGCTGGTATTGATAATAAACAGGTCACTCTGCTTGTTTTATTAGATTTCTCAAATGCCTTTAACACAGTAGACTTTGATATTCTATTAGCAATATTAAAGTCCATAAATATTTCCTCAAACGCTACTGAATGGTTTTCATCGTACATACGGGGCCGCAGACAGAGTATTAAACTAGATAATAGAGTATCTTCACTGAGCCACATTAACGCTGGTGTCCCGCAAGGTGGAGTCCTGTCACCATTACTCTTTTCCATTTTCATTAATACTCTCACTCAACACATATCTTCTTCTTATCACCTTTATGCTGATGATTTACAAATTTATACAACAGTAGCCGTCAATGATATTGCTAGTGCAACTGCCAAAATTAATTCCGATTTACAAATGATAAATATCTGGTGTAAATCATTTGGGCTCACTATAAACCCAAGTAAATCTCAGGTTTGTGTGTTCGGCACCTCTAAACAACTATTTAAAATATATTCGTTTCCACTATCGGTATCATTTGATAATGTTAGTTTAGAGCCTAGTGGGAGTGTTGTGAACTTGGGAATCAGGATGGATAGCACATTTTCCTGGGCACCTCACGTTTCTGAGCTCAGTCGTAAGATTTTCTCTGCTATAGGTAGACTAAGAAGATGGAAAAATCTCTTACCTTTAAAAACCAAAATATCCCTGGCCCATACCCTTCTTCTGCCTATCCTAGACTACGCGGATTCTTGCTATCTAGATTTATGCCAGCAGCTACTTAATAAGCTTGAACGTCTGCAAAATCTTATTATAAGATTTATATTTGGACTAAGAAAACACGACCATGTGTCTCAGTTTCGGAATCAACTGAAATGGCTAACGATAAAAAACCGACGTAACTTACATTCCCTCACTCTCCTCTATACCATTCTTTTCCACCCTGTTACTCCTTTGTACCTTAAAGAACGGTTTAAGTTCTTGGGGTCAACCTCCCTGCACACTCAACCCCTCCGCTCCCGTGCTAACAACCTTCTGGAAATTCCTTTGTGCCGTACGAAATGTTATGCTGAATCCTTCACGATCAAGACTGTTAAGTTATGGAATGAGCTGCCACTTATAGTTAAACAATCTCAGTCAGTTGAAATATTTAAACGCCGTCTTAAACTACACTATCTGGAGCAAAATCTATGAGAATTTATTTTGTGTATGTATATGTATGTATGTGTGTGTGTGTATGTATGTATATATGTATGTATATGTATGTGTGTGTATGTGTATATATATGTATATATATATATATATATGTATATATATGTATGTATATGTATTTATATATATATATATGTATGTATATGTATGTGTATGTGTATGTATGTATGTATGTATGTATGTATATATGTATGTATGTAGGTATGTATGTATATATGTATTTATGTATGTATTGTGTGTATTGTATATATATATAATTCAGGTAAATCAATACTGTAGAGTATATTTTAAATAAATATCTTATAATGTATAAATATGTGATACTTTTTGCGCCATTCTGCTTTTCATAATACTAGATTCTATAGTACCGGTTGCCTGTAAGAGATCACTTTCAGTGATAAGGCCGCCGTTGCACATTTACAGTTTGTGTAATGTAATATGTTTAATATGTGAAATGTTAACCCATACAATATGTAAAGTGCAATAAAGTATTATTATTATTATTATTATTATTAAATACTTATTTAATGTTTTAATTTTTTTCATTGAGTGGCGGAACTCAACGCCGCGCTTTGCCTTATTACCAGAGCGAAGAAATGAAACATTAAATATTTAAATTGAAAATATTAAATATTTCGTTTCCTCGACTGGGGAACCCCAGAACCTGTCGGTTACAGTCACACGCTTATGCCGCTGCGCTACGAAAGGCCTCATTTTTTAAAAGCTGTTCTAAAATTGTAAAATTCTATTTTACCAATCGCTTCATGTTTTCGATATAGATCAAATCTAAAGGACTTATTTAATGTTATTTACTATGCGTTTAAAAATTGTCTTACAAATGACGAGCCCTTCAACAAAGTGTACAGAATGATCACTCTTTTATAAAATAACAAATTACAGGAGTGCTAAGTAAAGATTTCTCTGATTTCCTACAAACCCGGTAAATCCTTACTTAGCCCATACATTTCCCAACAATCCTACATGACATGCATCAGCGTTCAACGCCGTAGTTCCGGCTGTACTGAGCCTTATGATTTGTTTTACGCGTATATATAGTATAGCAGTGATTGAGCCATAGTATATTATGATATTATAAAAGGTAAAAAAAAAAAAACATTTAAAATACAATACAATTTATTTAGTCGATTAGGGCCATCATTGTGTATATTTATTTAAATATAGGTACAATATAATAAGTAAATCGAAATATTTAACATTTTATGTGTACACACATACAAACATAAATAAGTCTATTTTATATAATTATAATGTGACAGCTTATTCATCAGCAATTCAGCTATATCAATTACCTACCATAGAGACCGGGGTATTGGTTGGTGGGTGGGCCCATAAATTGAGGTATATTATATGTCTTCATACCTCCAGGAGCTAAAGGAATTCCACTCATTCCGCCAAATGGATTCATTCCTAAGCCACTTATTCCGCCTAATCCGCCCAAACCGCCCAAGCCGCCCATGCCGCCTAAGCCGCCTAAGCCGCCCAGGCCTCCCATACCGCCCGGCCCCATTCCGCCTAATCCGCCCATATACATACTTGCTCTGTTATCTTCTTGGTTGTCATGTCTTTCGGCGGGGCTGGCATAACTGGCATCATAAGGTGACCTATTTGCGGTGTGATCAATATCGTCCAAGTAATAAAGACCAGCTCTGCCTGCTTCTTCTGGTTCGTTCTGCTCACCACCTTTTACAGTATCATGATGTTCTTCACTCACGTGCGGTGTTCTCAGAGCGTCGACAACGCTACCTTCAACTACGCCGTGGTGGCTACCTGCAATACCGCGGCTCACTTCATGACCAGTATGAGCTGAGTGAACTGCATCAGATCTGCTTGAGGCGTCGTGGAGAGGATGGTGTTGCTTTTCTTCATTAATCTTTGATCTTCTCGGAACACTGTCTGCGTCGTGGTGAACTCCGTGAACCATTTGATCATCGCCATGTTTACTTTCGTGCTCCTCTGCACTTGAATCATCATGAGCACTTCTGCCCATATCATACAAGCTTCTATAACTTGGCAAATGCGGTTTGTGTGGTACCTGATAATTCATTTGTACTGGCAACGGTGGTCTTTGCAACAAGTGACTTTGGTCGCGTCTACTTAATTCCTGTAAAGCGTTTAGGACATCTTGCGGTACGGCGCTGTAGTCCCCAATACCTTGCGAGCGTCTTCCGCTAACGGAATGAGCATGCGGTTTAGAAACATCTTCTGCAGCAACATTTCGGGAACTGTGGTCCTCAGCTTCACTGGAATGTTTCTCATGTACCGCATGGTGACGGACAGTCGGTACAGTCCCATGTTCAGTGCTCACATCTTCTTGTCGCCGGTGAGCGTTCGTGAACGTGCATAGTACCAATATTAAGTAGAGATAAGTCATCGCAGGAATACAACTGAAAGAGACGAGCCTACGTTTAATTTTATGAAATTAAAAATATCAAGATAAAACTTTTTCTCAAAATATACCAGTTAGTTGAATTATACATTATTTTTACAAAATTCAACTATTTTATTGTTCTAAGAACATTATCACTTTTATGACAATATCTGTACATTGAAAACTAAAATTTGAGCTGTACGACTTACGAAACATTTTGTCAATTTGTCAGAATGGAATGGAAAGTTTGCCAAAATACATTAGTGAAAACTGCATTTAAATCTGGTAGCCGCTTCTGAGATTAGCGACTACAACTGCACATACAAATAGACAAAACATTAAATAATCACTATTATCCACATTAATAAATGATACCCCTAAAGGATTTTTGTTACATATTTTCTATGTCGGTACATGTAGTCAGTTTTTTCTTACTTTCTTAGCTTCACGCTGTATCCCGCACGAGGCAGGGTAGGCCGAGGGAACCCGGGAACCTAGTGTTAAGACACTCCGTTCCACTTCCGTTCCCCACTTTCCGCCGAATTTGAGGCATTGCGTGTTGAGTGGCGGAACTCAACGCCGCGCTTTGCCCTATTACCAGAGCGAAGAAATACAACAATAAATATTCAAATTTGAAATATTTAATATTTCATTTCCTCGACTGGGGATCGAACCCAGAACCTGTCGGTTACAGTCACACGCTTGTGCCGCTGCGCAACGACAGGCCTCGTACATTTTATCTGGATACCAGTAGCCGCTCTGAAAATTTGTAATACAGGCTCAACTCCTTAAAATTGTTAACATTTATTAATAAGTCCTATATAGGTTTAATAATTTAATTTCTTTGTGTTGGTATCAAGGCAAAAGACAGCGTTTAGTTCCGTCGCTCAACACGCAATACCTCAAAGTCAGTAGAAAATGGGGAACATTTTAACTCTAGATACCCAGGTTCCATCTGTCTACCCTGCCACGTGCAGGATACAGTAGCACATTACTAAAATATATTATTTTATATAGCATCAAAATCAATTTCACAATGATTTAGTCATGGCAGTCGTAAATCTAAGCGTTTAATGTGACATTTATGTAATAGTTACTCTAATTTGACAAGTTTAATATTGAGTGTTCAGTTTTTTGTACTTCTTTCACGTTTTCATGAACGATGCGCACGCGCACACCCATATGGAGGTGGTAGGATGGTGTATGTTCTGGGGTTAAGACGTTGCGTTTCTATAAGGACACTTTCGTTTCCTACTTTGGCTGAACTTGGGACATTGCGTGCTGAATGGCGGAACTTAACGCTGCACTTTGCCTTGTTACTAAAGCGAGAAAATGAAAAATTTTAATATTTCATTTCTTGAGTTGGAATCAAACCCACAACCTGTCGCGTTTATAGTTGCTTAGTAGTTCCTGTGCCCCTACGGCACGACTGGCGTTTTAACAAAATGTATTCTTGTTATACCTTTTTATCTTCATTCTTTATACAGAATAGGTTAGACAAAAGGATCTTAGTGCCAAGACACTCCGTTTCTCATCGATCGCTCTAATTTCGAGATATTGTATTGAGAGTGGCGGAGCTTAACGTCGGATCTTTTTTATGAGTTATATCAATTTGTAAATGTACAGAAGTTATGTACGAACAGTTCACACTCAAACTCATACAGACTTGGTAAGGAGTATTTAAATTACAACTTTAACTAAATTAGACACTAGTGTCACGAATAAGAGACACTTGCGATCATACAAAGCCACTCGATATATACACTGAGTGTACCGTATAGTGTCGCAATCTATTCGTACCTTCAAATTCTATGATAATATAATTTTCGCTATCATATGACCGGATAGATATGACCAGATAGAAAAAAAACTAGTGTTTAACCACTCCATCATCCACAGCTTCACGCTGTATCCCGCACATGGCAGGTTAGGCAAAGGGAACTTTGGAACCTAGTGTTAAGACACTCCATCTTATTCCCCAATTCCATTCACCACATTAACACCTAAAATACTTAATAATATGTATGAAACTACTTACCTTTAACTCTACAGTCTGAAGCCAAGCAACTGTCCTCCTCAAAGAGAACACAACGTTATATACTTGTGCTAATGTGCATATAAAAATATTGAGAGGCATTTTATTTATAGCATATAAATATGATGTATCAAATTCATGACTAGGACCAATCGCGAAAAATAACTTTTTAATAGAAATTCCAATTCTTATCTCTGTTACGAGGTGAACTGATAACTTTAGTTGTTTAATATATTTGTATTGGTATGTATTTATTTAATTTTTTCGTTAAAAAGTTATATATAATTAGTTATAGCTGTATGAAAGATGCTGTGTATATCACGTGTCGCCTAATTTCTGTGATGTAGTGTTGAGTGGCGGAACTCAACGCCACGATTAGTATTGTGCCGGACAATTTTTCTTAGCTGTACTCCGAACATGACAGGGTAAATTGGAAATCTAGAGATAAGACTCCATTCGGTATCGTACTTTGCCCCAAATATGAGGCATAGCTTGTTGAGTGATGGAACTAAACGCCTAGTTCCACCACTCAACGTGCAATGCCTCAAATTCAGCGAAAACTGGAGAACAGAAGTGGAGCGATGTGTCTTAACATCAGGTTCCCAAGTTCCCTCTGCCTACCCTGCCATGTACGGGATACAGCGTGAAGCTGAGTGAGTGAGTGAGTTATATCATTTTGCCAAATAAAAAAAAATATTCTTTAACACACACGAAATATATTTTTGTAAAATATAAATGACACTTCCTCACAAACATTTTTCTATGAAAGAAGATAAATTCCATGAAAGAAAATAAAGATATAAAAATACTTTTTCAGCTTTAAGTTGCATCAGGTTCCAGCTATTTGCAAGGGAACATGGGACCCTAGTGTTAAAACACTCAGTTCTCAAGACACTTCCATCTCCATTCCCTAACGAATCCCAACGAATTTAGGGCATTTTTTGTCGAGTGGCAACATTATGCTATTTTGTATTGTTGCCAGAACGTAAAAAATCAAATATTAAATCTTTCATATCCGCAAATAGCCACCTGACAGGCCTGTCGTGGCGCAGCAGTATTAGCGCGTGACTGCAAACGAAAGGTTGTGGGTTCAATTTACACTCGACGAAATGAAATATTTAATGTTTTCATTTATTCGCTCTGGAATCAAGGCAAAAGCGCGACGTTGAGTTCCGCCGCTCTACACGCAATGCCTCAAATTCGGCGGAAAGTGGGGAACTGAAGTGAAACGGAGTGTTTTAACACTAGGTTGCCAAGTTTCCTCTGCCTACTCTGCCAAGTGCGGGATACAGCGTGAAGCTGAGTATCCTTAAATAACGATCGAAACTACAACCTGCCGCATTTACAGGCTTCAAAAAAAGATATTTCCTCTTTTTTTCTATACATATGTTCATACAATATTAGCTTCCACTTTACTTAATAATAGTGATTTTAGTATGAAATAGCACCAATTTACGAAAATCGCTTAAGTGGCTGAAGCAAAAAGCTCACCCTCAGAGTTTCTTATAGTAAAACCGCCTCTTTCCAAGGGTATTTCATTGTTATATAGTAATTTGAACTTTATTGCTTAAATCTTAAAGTGATATTTGCAATATTTTGTTACGTTCCTTACATTTAAGGACGTATAAGCTCAAAATATTACTGACATGTACGACTGGACGTGGTTGTTCTTAGTTCAAAACTGTTAGAGTGGAGCTTTTGTATTTATTATATGATTTTTTTTAGTTTCATGATTTTTTTGAGGCATTCTTTGACTCGTTTCGGTGATACGAATACATTAAATATTTTGCCTCGACTGAGAATGAAACCTACAACCAGTCATGCTCTTCACCTTCTATAATATTAAAAAAAAACCAATATATATTTACATAAAATACCACAAAGTCATTATTTACAACAAAAAACACCACATCAGTTGTAATTACATAAAAAAAATATAAAGTAAAAATAATAAAAAGCCCGCACTATAAAACAAAGTAGCGCTCCACATTCAAATTAAACACACGAAATATATTATTACGGGGCAATTCTGAAATGATAAAAGCAAATTTCTTCAAATTACAGGTGGGAAACTGGTCATCGCGATTAAAATCTAACGAATCACCCTGCCAAGGAAAAAAGACTTTACTGTCTTCCGTTTTAAAACCTATAGAATTTAATATTGAAATAAAACATGGAAATATTATGACACGGCATTGTTCCCATAAAAAGGCTTATCGATAGATCTTGAGTAGACGGCTCGCACTGACAGGAAGGTCGAAACTCCGCCCTTAAGATTTCAAAGGCCCCGATTGGTTGAGCAGCGACGCAAGCGCATCTAAATAATCATATTTGTGTTATGCAAAGTGGAACCAGTCGAGAAAAATATAATTTAAAAATATATTACGCTTATTTGAGACTGTGTGACTATAAACGACAGGTTGTGGGTTCGATACCCACTCGAGGAAATGAAATATTTAATATTTTCAAATTAAATATTGAATGTTTTCATTTCTTCGCTCTGGTAACAAGGCAAATCGCGGCGTTGAGTTCCGCCACTCAACACGCAATGTATGAAATTCATCGAAAAGTGGAGAAGGAAAGTGGAATGGAGTATCTTAACACTAGGTTTCCAAGTTTCCACTCCTCTTATTTACAACAGATTATACAGAATGTGGTCTAGCGTTGTCATGAAACATCAGTGACGTAGAGCAATTGATCAACTTTGGTTATTTAGCAACTGGCTCTTTATTATGGTTTGCAATTGCTGAGAAAATACGTCTATCGTAATCGTCTTGCTAGATTTGACAAAACTGTAATGAACGATACCGGCACTATGTCACCAAACATTTAGAAGTAACATTTTGAATGAAACACTTTTAAACGAAACACTTTTAAATGAAATTTTAATAATTATATCAACTGACAGACAAATGCCACCTCAGTCTACCCGTGACCACGGACTACTGTAAAGTGTTAGAAACGTCGGGTTTCCCAAAAATGTTTACCATTCAATATACGCGATTAATCCGTTTAAAAGTGTTTCATTCAAAATGTATAACAATCGCGAAAATCAAAGACATTATTATTTAGAAGTAACTTTTTTGGGCCAATTTTTTAGCTGGCTTGGGCAGTATATGGCTGGCTTGGCAGGGTATGGCTTGGCCAGATATTGCCATGAGCGCTTGCCATTGTCGTATTTCCCGGTTAGCTTTACTCAAATCGTGAGGTCTATCTTTGAACCATTTTTTTTTTTTGTCTTTACAGTTAGCTCTAAGTGGATTAAAACAGTTTGATTACTAACATCGCAGCCCACAGCTAACTCTACTTTTAGAGTTAGCTGACTTATACAACTATTTACATTTACTTAAGCTAACCACATCTTTATGTGATTTGCCTAATAGAAGCTAGAACCGCTTCCACGATAGCCTTCAGTTCTTCATTATCAACCTAATAGTTAAATTAACCTAATCAACCTAATAGTTAAATTAACCTATCAACCTAATAGTTAATTCAAGTCTCCGGCCGTCAACGGAGGTTGTTTTGCAGGTAGACATTTCCAGAAGAAAACGTTTGGACTAAAAATACATTATGTATTCTTTTATGACACAACTGCCATAAACATCATAAATCTCTCGGCCGGTTTCCGTAACCCTGGTGACATGTTGGAACTCGTACTATTAAGTATCATTACTCACCTTCACGCTGTACCCTGCCCATGGCAGAGTAGGCAGAAGGAACTTGGGAACCTAGTATTAAGAAACTTTGTAGCCGTTCAGTTCCCTACTTTCTGCCGAATTTGAGGCATTGCATTTTGAGTGGCGGAACTCAACGCCGCGTTATTTGCCTTTTTACCAGAGCGAAGAAATGAAAACATTACATATTTAAATTGAAAACATTAAATATTACACTTCTTCGAGTGAGATTCGAACACACAGTCTGTCGAATACAGTCACACCCTTGTGCCGCTGCGCCACGACAGGCCTCACTAAGTACTAAATATCATGATATTTCAAGTTTTCCATTTTGTAAACAGAGTGACGCAAAACGAGAAAACAAGAAAAAAACAGAAAAAAAAACATATGAACGATGGTTATACAAGCATAAATACGTATGTAAATAGTTACTATATTATACATACTATAGAACGCTATAGTATAAATTTAAACTTGACTCTTCTCAGTCTAACTTAATATTACCAAAAAGGAGATATTTTTAATTATATTGAGCAGTACGACAGAACACCACTCATATGTAAAGGCCTTTTATTCAAAAGTGATCCCTTTTATTTAAAATTTTGAACTTTAATTATTATTTTTTTTTTACTATTTTTTAAAGTGTTACTCCACACTTAGAACAGAAAATACTAAACTTAATTTTAAAAAGCGTATAAAAATTTTGAACGAATCAGGATTTGAACCCGCGCCTCTTGAAAACCATCCAAGCGCTCTATCTATTACTTCTTTTCTATTAACTCTAATATAAAGAAGATCCATAAACGTAACTCAACGCTGTGCCTCGTTACCACAACGAGGCTTATTGAAAACATTAAATAAAATTTTCCCTTTCCTCGACTCGGTATAACCTTTCGTGACAACGGTACTACAGCCTCTATCAAATTATAGATCGAGGAGTCTAAATCCAAGGGAGGTATACTAAGGGTTTTGAGGAAACATATGCTGAAGTGAAAGAAATGAAAATTTAACTCCAAAGTCATAATGAAAGTCATAATAAAAGATGTTACAATCACATCATTTCCTTTCAAGTGATCTTTAAAAACATCCTTTTTAGGACAAACGAGAAGCGAACCTTTGACCTTTACGCAACCAATTATCATAAGTGAATTTAAAATGTTCCAGTTTACAAGCAATTACACGTTTTTATATTATTGTATATAAAGTTTCAAGTATATCTAATAATAAAATTTAGTAGAGGCCAGGTATTAGCGTTCGACTGTAAACGCCAAGGGATATGGGTTCTATTCCTTGCTCTGGTGAGACAAAACGGTTCATTTCCTTGCTCTGGTGAGGCAAAGCGCGGCGTTGAGTTTCGTGAGTCGACACGAAAATTTGGAATGGAAATGTTCTAAAAGGAACAAAGAGTCTTAACATCAGGTTCCCAGGTTCCTACAACCTACCCTGATATATGCGTGATACAGTGTGAAGCTGATAAAAAAAAAATGCCACATTTAACCCAAAAAACTCTTCAGCTTTTTAATATTAGTATAGATTTTCTTTATATAACTTTTTGGAACAATGTTTAATCACAAATGTGTTATATCGTAAATACATTAGCGAGATCACTTATTTTTATTGAAGAGAATTTCAAGAATATTTCACTTACTTTTATGTTAATGCAAGTCGAACGGATTTACGATAAGTACGTCGATCATCACCTTCAATTATAATTGAAATAATACGTTAGATGCGAAAATGAAATATTTAATATTTTTCACCGCTCAACTTGAAATGGTTCAAATTAGACGGAAATCGGGGAACGGAACGAAGTGTCTAAACGCTATGTTCCCAAGTTCCTTCTGCCTACCCTGGTGTGCTGAGTGGTGAAACTAAACGCCGTGCTATGCCTCGCTTCCAAAGAAAAGAAAAGAAAATATTAAATATTTTCATCAACCGAGTGGATATCTGAGCAACGAGAACGGGAACTCTCAACTGAGCAACCAAGGCCTCCGTGTCACGTGATACATATAAGCCCGTTTCTTCACGCGAGTGAAGCCACAAGTTAAAGCTAATGTAGTGATGAAACACTACGTACTTTTTATTTTTGTTCTATAGGAGGCTTCTCATGCCGAATAAATTAAACTGACGAACACTTTTTTGCGCATAACAATTGTATGTTTTTTTAGCTTCACGTTGTATCCCGCACGAGGCAGGGTAGGCAGAGGCAACCCGGGAACCTAGTGTTAAGACACTCCGTTCCTCTTCCGTTCCCTACTTTCCGCTGAATTTGAGAGATATGCGTGTTGAGTGGCGGAACTCAACGCCGCGCTATGCCTTGTTACCAGAGCGGAGAAATAAAAAATAAAATATTTTAATTTGAAAATATAAAATATTTATTTCATTTCCTCGACTGGGGATCGAACCCAGGACTTGTCGGTTACAGTCACACGCTTGTGCCGCTACGCCACGCACAGGCCTCATTTACAATTGTAAATATTAATCATTTCTTGCGAAAACTTTCTTCAAACAGAGTGTTGTAGCATTAGGTTCCCATGTTCCCTCTGGTTACCTTACAATATGCGAGACACAATTTCAATCTATATATGTAGCTACTTTAAACTGAAACCAATCGTTTTTACGTGTCAAGGACAATGGTATTGAAAATAATTCTCATTATACATTTCTCTTTCACAATTTCTACAGTCTTTTTTGTTTCAAGTTGTGTCCTACATCCCATTAAGATAATTTTGTTCCTTAATTTTCGCCACAATTGATTACTTTATTATGTAATAATTCCTCGAATCGAAATTCAACGCGGCTTTTTGCCTTGTTACCAAAACGGAGCAATGAAAATATTAAATATACTTTTATTTTTACTATGTTTTTAAAGTGTTATTCCACACTTAGGACAGAAAATACTAAACTTAAATTTTAAAAAGCGTAAAAAAATTTTGAACTGACGGTCGTCCGACGGTCCAGCGCTCTGACCAACTAAGCTTAGTTGGTCAGAGCGCTGGAACAGTATTCCAGAGGCGCGGGTTCAAATCCTGCTTCGTTTAAAATTTTTATACGCTTTTAAAAATTTAAGTTTAATATTTAAATATACTTTCCAAATAATCCTTAATTAACAACGTGAAGCGCAGCGTTGAGTTCCGCCATTCAATACGCCTCAAACTCGGCGAATGGAAAGGAGGGTCTTAACACTAGGTTCCCAAGTTCCCTCTGACTACCGGCAGGGTACATATACAGCGTAAAGCTAAGAAAGTTAACAACATAAAAAAAATATGGACATTCCTCCGACTGGGATTAGAATTCAAAACCTTCGCGCTACATTCAGAAGCTATCTTTTTTTCTTACATTTCAATATATCCTCAATATTTATTAAAACTTATAAAAAACAAAAGACAACGTTAATGAAACAAAAGAATTAACATCATCCTAATTGGTGCAGCTGTATAGTGTAAATATGACGGTCGGGAGTTCGGTTCCCAATTGGGGTAATAAAAAATTTAATGACCTCGTAATTCATCACCAGTAATAAGATAGAGCGCAACGTTAAGTTCCACCACTGAACAAATTAAACAATTATTCATTTTGATTTCCTCATCCTCATAATAAGACCAACCACGGCGTTGAGTTCCGCCTCAACAATATTCATTCTTACTAGAAATATAATGTAAAAATAAAATAAAATAATTCCCAATAACCCATCGAGCAAGCCCCTCTGTTCATACATTACGGTAGCTAAAAATACTACGTTATTTGTAGACCACTCAAGACGTAAGTGCCGGTTCTTATCTCGCGGAGGAACTTTGAAAAAAACATGGCGCCAGCCCCGGCCCCTTTGATATCGCACACGAATGTTTTTGTTACGCAAAACTTTGAATAATATTGTGAGGAATGTGTATGTGGAATATTTAGTCACTACATCTCCGCAGTGTCTCTAATTCGCCGGCAAATGAAGAACGGAACGGAGTGTTTTAACACTAAGTTTTCAAGTTTCCTTGCATACCCTGCCATGTGTAGGATAGTGTCTAGGAGAGTGTCTTGATGGTAACAGTGAGTGAGAGGCAGAGGAGACCTCGGTTGACCTTCAAGCCAATTGATAATGGAGAAAGGTAGAGAAACGGTGGTACTTATCTAAACTCACTTAGTTCCCATTTCTCCACCGAATTGTGAATGTTGAGGAACGTAACACAACGCCGTGTTAATTCATAATATTGAATTATATAACCTTAGTTATAATTATTTCGCCACCGTATACAAAAACAGATAATTAATATGATATATATATATATATAATGTTTCCAACACGCAACATATCAAGACAATGTCCTGCTACCATAACGGGAAAATGAAAATACTGACTTACTTTCCTTGACGCTGTATCACGAACATAGCAGGGTAGGCAGAGGGAACTTAGGAACCTAGTGTTAAGACACTTTTTTGTTTAAAGCAGTGCGTGTTGAATGGTGGCACTCAACGTTGCGCTTTGCCTTATTACCAGAGCAAAGAAATGAAAACATTAAATATTTAAATTGAAAATATTAAATATTTAATTTCCTCGACCGGGGATCGAACCCAAAACCTGTTGATTACAGTCACACGCTTGTGCCGCTGCGCCACGACACGCCTCAAGGCTTAAAATAATCAATAAAATGTTCAATTTCAATCTAAACTTCATTAAAGTATATTACAATTCGAAGTGGTATAGATAATGTATTCGGCGCGAAGTGTCAAACACTCTACTGGCAATAATATTCAAATGTGTCTCATATCCGTCCGCTCTCGCGAGAGTAAACAATTGAGAGCCAATTGTAAGACGATCTGGTTTAATAATGCTTATTTATTATTACTACGTTTGTTTTGTTTGTATCACGCTGTAGCACGCGTTTTGGCGGGATAAGCAGAGGGAATGTAGTGTTGAGACACTCTGTTCTCCACGTGTCGATCGCTTTTTGAGATGTTGCGTGATGTGTGGCGGAACTCAACGCTGTGCTCTGTCTTGTTGCTATAGTGAGGAGGTTAAATTCATTCATGTCCTCGAATGGGAATTGTATCTATAATCGGCGTATTTTACTTATTTATATAAAGAGATAATTAATACTATATATTTATACATATATATATATATATATATATATATATATATATATATATATATATATATATATATATATATATATATATATATATATATATATATATATATATATACATATATATATGTATATATATTACATACATATATGTATATATATATATATATATATATATATATATATATATATATATATATATATATATATATATATATATATATATACATATATATATGTAATAACTTTTACCTGGTCAAATGAAAGTTATTCAAAATTGAGTACTTCTTCACAAACAACATATCTGAAACTCCTTTGACTAGATACAGCCGGTATGATCTATTGAAGAAGATTTTTTTCGGAGTTTAGCGCTTCTAGCCAAAGACACTCTTAACACTGCACATAGTAGAGTAGGCAAAGGAAACCTTTGATAATATTGTCTTTGATTTTCGCGATTGTTACACATTTTAAATGAAACACTTTACACACGTGACCACGGACTACTGTAATGTGTTCGAAACGTCGGGTTTCCCAAAAATGTTTACCATTCAATATACGCGATTAATCCGGATAAAAGTGTTTCATTTGGATACTTTTGAACCTAGTGTTCAGAAATTCCGTTCCATTCCCCACTTGCTGCTGAATTTGATGTAATACATATGTTGAGTGAGACAGAGCTTAACGCCACAAATATATTTTTAATAATAATATAATTTATTTTAAATTTTCAATTAATTGAAGTTGTTTTTTGCTGTTAATTATTTTTCCCATTTTCCCCATAAATACTCGACGTTCGATTTCCACTAAAGTAAATTGTATATTTTATATTTGCTTCTTGTTTTGGTAACATGACATAACGCAGCGTTGAGTTCCACCTCCTACCCTGCCATGTGTAGAGTATAGCGTAAAATTGAAAAAAAAGAAAGAAAAAAGCTTTTAAACATTCATATTTATAACTTATACAGTGCAAAATATTATATTCAAATAATTCACAGTAAACTCTCTATATATATTAAAATAGCAGTGATACAGGGTGTTCACTCGAGCGTCGCCACTCGGCGGTATTGGTCGCGCTGACCCGTGACTGATGCGGCACTTTCCCTTATTACTAGCGGAGTGTGTTTTAGGAGATATATGCCTTTTTTGACTGTGTAGATGCCTCCAAGTATAGTACGGGAGATGAGTAGTGGCCGCCCTATGATTAGGCTTTCAGAACTACATATATATTGGTAACTTATTTAAAAAACATATTAAAATTTGATCGTAGCCGGATTTGAACCCGTGCCTTTTAGTTTTTTCGCTGAGTATTTTTGTTTCTTAAGTGTGCATTTAGGGTTCCGCCACTCAACACGCAATGCCTCAAATTCGGCGGAAAGTGGGGAACGGAAGTGGAACGGTGTGTCTTAACACTAGGTTCCCGGGTTCCCTCTGCCTACCCTGTCTCGTGCGGGATACAGCGTGAAGCTGAGTAGAGAGTAGAGAGAGAGTATTTAGGGTTCGATCCCCACTCGAGTCCATGATGATAGTTCATATTTACAAATTAAGTATTTAATGTTTTCATTTCTCTGATAGCTAGGCAAAACGCGGCTTTGAGACTCAGCACGTAAGGTCTCAAGTCGATGAAAAATGAGGAATAGAACGGAGTGTCTTAACACTAGGTTCCCAGGTTCCCTCTGCCAACCCTACCATTTGTGGAATACAGCGTGAAGTTGTACAACACGAGTCTATATACATTTTTGAGCTTCACTCTGAATCCCGCACGAAGCAGGGTAGATATAGCGGGCTTGAAACGTAATGTTATGACGTTTCTGTTTCCTACTTTTCGGTGAATTATTAAGGCATTGCGTGTTGAGTAGCGGAATTCAACGCTGCGCTTTATTACATCACTTCCAAAAGAGAAAACGAAAATATTAAATATTTCATTCCTTCGAGTAGAAATGGAACTTACAATCTATTACGGCGGAAAATGTCGAACGGAAGTGGAACGGAGTGTCTTTGTCTTAACACTAGGTTCCCAAGTTCCCTCTGCCTACCCCGCCGTGTGCGGGATACAGCGTGAAGCTGAGTATTTAGGTTTATAGCGGCCAAGCATATGGCAGTTGCGTGCGCACGCGCCATTCCATACAACTGTTGTTCATTTAACGATGAGAGGGATGACACGCGAGTGACTTGTGCGATCAGAATGGTGATTAAAACATGATTATGTAGCTTTAATTAGAAAATTATACCCTCGTAGCGCAGTGGTTAGACACGCCATGGTTGTGGGTTCTCTGTTCACGGAAAATATTTATTTTATTTTTTTTGTTTTATCGATTTTGAAAGACGTTGCTTTTTAAAATGTTATTGCTCATGAAATATGCAGGGAATAATGGATAAAATATTGTTTTGTTTGATTTTTTAAATGAAGAATAATGTAAAGTAAAACATATTTTTTTATATATATTAAAAATTAGTTATCGTTAATTTTTTGTCAATGCAACCGTGTAGGCACGGAATCACAGTGGCTGGTTGTAAACGTGACGGTAGTAGTTACGATTTCCACTTAAAAGATTTTCTTTCATATCTTCCATTTAATATAAAAAGACAAAAAGGCATATCGCGGCGTTAAGCCCCACCACATAACACACAATGTCTCCAAAACGGAGTTTCTTAACACTAAGTCAACTGAGAAAAATAAATATCAACACCTTCCCTCCCACTAAAACAATAGATGACTGTGATTAAAAAAAACAGCTGTAAACGAAAAATATGAGAATTTTTTCTTGCAATATTTTAAATAATTTGTCAAAAACAATACAAGTCGTACCAACAATGGTTTTGTCGTCATAAATTAACTCCACGGCTGAGTGGGCGATGTGCTCACGCTGTCGCTTTCCATTATATACTCGTAGATACTAATAACGAAGTAATTTGGTACGAACTGCCTCGAAATATTGTGATTTATTGCAAAAAATGGGGTCTTAGGGGTTTTGGCATATTGTTTATCGTATGTAAATTCAAATCGTTTTAAAGGTAAGTATTTATTTCAGATTCTAGAAAAAAATATATAAAATTTTAAAAATAAAAAATATAAAATTCTTTGTTAAGAAGAAATAGAGAAATAAGAAGAGAAATGAATGCTAAAAAAACTCTATTTCTGACATTTCGGCCAAATTCTTGGTGTATTACGTATTCAGTGGCGGAACTCAACGCCGCGCTTTGCTTTGTTACTAGAGCGAGAAAATGCAAATTAAATGAAATACATTTATTTATGTAGGCGAGAATCGAACTTACGACCTTACGTTAATACTTATAATGTTAATTTTATTAATTTATATTGTTCGGATTGTTATACCATCGATTGCTAGAATAAAGCGGCACTTGATTTCATTACTAAAAGCAATGCCTTTGTTTCACGCTGTTTCCTGTAACACAGCAGGGTAGACGGAGAGAATTTGGAAACCTAGTGTTAAGACACTCCGTTCTTTTGTCAACATTCCGCCGAATTTGAGACAAAATATTATATTAATAAATATTATTTTATCTGAAAGTATTAAATATTTCACTTGTACTCGAATGAGGAGGAGTCGGGTTTACAGTATATATATATATATACATAATCTTGTGCCCCTGTGTTAGAAAGGCACTGCCTTAAATCGGCAAAAAATGCAGAACAATATATGTCTGTCCTTGTAAACCATATTTTAAGTGGGATACACTGTGTGAGCCCAAATAACATATTTATCTACCTTCACGCTCGATCTCGCGTAGTTTTCAAAGATTTCCCGCTACGTTCTAATTATAATACGTTTTCTAAAAAAAAAATTTTCTTTCCTAACAGTGCCATGACACTTTAAATATACCAAAAATAGAAAACAATCAATTCCCTCGAGGAGATATCGAACCCACAACATACGTGTTAAACAAAAACATCTTTTCACTTTACTTTAAACTAACAAATAACTTTTAACCCTCACTTTTCGTATAATAAACGTAATTGCAGTCAGTAAGTCCGTCTGTGGATTACGCATCAATTAGCTGATTGCTGTAACCCTTCCACAGTACGAGCGTACGCATTGTTTGGGACTTTAAATAAATTGTTATAACCAGCTCGCTTTGGTAAAGAATCTGTACTCTCTATAGTGATAATAAGTTGAAATGTCTGTATGTTTAAATGCGCTGATCTCAGGAACTACTGTTTCGACTTACTGGGCTACGACTAGCGGCTTTGTGCGGCTTCGCCTGCTTGAACTATACAATTTTTTTGTGAAATAAGCGAAAATTCATTAAACGTTTTTTTCCGCGGGAATTCCTGTATAAAATGTTGTTTGACAATCTCCACTATGTCGCAATGAAATACCGATGGACAAGCAGAAAGGCAGAATAACACAAATGTTATATTGTTAGTTTATTTTTAAAATACTTTAAGTAATATTCCACACCTAGGAAAGAATTCTTGTAGAAAACGTATAAATCCCCGTGCAAAATTTTCGTAGTGCGATTTGAACTCGCGCTTGTAGGAAGCTGTTTAAGCGCTTTGACCGACTAAGCCATACGTTCTTGTACGTCGTAGCTACGTCGAAGTTCATATAATCTTGTTACAACATATATATGTTGTTAGAATTAACTAAATGACGTCCTTGGTAGGGCTGGGTAGCGGAAATTTATAAAAATGTTCCCACATTGATATAGTAAGGGTCCGAATCTCATTTTTTTTTATACTCTTTTTTTTAAAAAAGAGTGCTTGTTTATGTTTCACTATCGTGTATAACATACATACATACATAACATAGCAGGATAGACAGAGGAAGTTTGGCGACATAGTGTTAAGGCACTCCGTTCCATTCCACACTTTTCGCTGAATTACTACTAGCTTTGTGATTTTTGACACAAATAATTCAATAGTAATTTAACGACAGGTCGTGGGTTCGATTGACTAGAAATTATATATATTTTTATTTTATCGCTCTGGTAAACGTCAAAGCGGGGCGTTCAGTTTCAACACTCAACACGTATCACCTGAAATATTCGGTAGAAAGTGAAGAACGGAGGTGCGTTAACGGGGTTCGAGGTTCCTTCTGCCTTCCCTGTGCTTAAGCTAAATTGTAAATGTTACACATAAGGGTTGAAAAACATTACATTTAAGAATTATCTCAATAATTGAGGCCTGTCGTTGCGCAGCGGCACAAGCGTGTGACTGTAACCGACAGGTTGTGAGTTCGATCTCCACTCGAGGAAATGAAAACATTAAATATTTAAATTGAAAATATAAAATAATGTTTTAAATTTAAATATTAAATGTTTTCATTTCTTCGCTCTGGCTCAAAGCAAAGCGCGACGTTGAGTTGACCGCCACTCAACACGCAATGCCTCAAATTCGGCGGAAAGTCGAGAACGGAAGTGAAACGGAGTGTTTAACACTAGGTTCCCGAGTTCCCTCTGCCTACCCTGCCATGTGCGGGATAAGCTAAGTATCTCAATAATATTAATGTAATTTATATAATTATATTTTTTATTATTCTTATTTCTCTTATACAATACTTGAGCCATAGACAAAATAAAGCGACAATTAAATAATTCAGTACATGTCCTAATCCCGGGTTCCCATATTGAAATGCTTAGTCTAAAAATTTGATGCGCCCTCATGCCCCTAACGGAGGGCGGTAAAAGCATATTTATGTTAGTTTCTGATTGACGATGATGGCTTCCCCTTGCTTTGAGAAAGGGATTCCTTTTTAGGATATTTTTCTACGGATTTTTTGCGATTTTCGCATTATTTTATTATTTTTGAGCTTCACGCACATGGCAAGATAGGCAGAGGCAACATGGGAACCTATTGTTAAGACAGTTTGCTGTGTTCCCTATATACCACTGAATTTGAGATATTGCATTGAAAATATTAAATATATCATATTCTCGAGTGGTGGTCGAACGCACAAATTGATTTCAATGAAATTTTAATCTGTTAATATTTGTAGGGCTTACTTTATTCCTCAAATATAGCAGGGCTACCAGAGGGAACCTATTATTAAGACAAGAAGGGAACCTGGTGTTAAGGTACATTCCGTTTCCCTCACACCTCCTCCAAATATCTCTCAACGCTCTTTATTTCTTTTTACCAGAACGGGGAAATAAACTATGCCCTCCGGAGGAATCGAACCCACAACCACATCTGCCAAAACAGTCTAATTTACAATATATCATTATAACCAATAGTCATCGCATTTAATTAATCTCAAATTCGACGTTGCAAGGACGCACGCTATACGCTTACCGCTCTTAGGCGCTACAAGGTCTTAGCTGGCACCCTATGTATATCTACATACATATATATATGAAATCTTTTTATATATATTCATATATGTACAAATACTGTTTTTGTAGTTCCTCCGTTCTGTTAGATCAGGCGCAGCGTTTAGTTCCGAAATACTATACGTAATGTCTCAAACAATCGATCATAACCAATAATACGAGTGTTGCCTTGTAGTGCATTAAGTTTTGAGCCATAGTTAGTGTACGTTCAATCAATCTATACTTATAATAAAAATTAGAGGTCTGTCGTGGCGCAGCGGCACAAGCGTGTGACTGTAAACGATAGGTTGTGGGTTCGATCCCCACTCGAGGAAACTAAATATTTAAAATATTCAAAATTAAATATTTAATATTTTCATTTTTTCGCTCGTTAGTGATAAATGAAAGTTTGACACAATAAATTAAAAGGCAAAGTCATTATTAAATTAGAACGTTATATTATAATTTAGAATTTCGTATCTGCAGCATTTATTTAAAATTAAAATTCTCGTAACAAAACGAGCTCGGCGTTTAGCTCCGATTGTCTTGAAATCTGAACGGTAAATAGAACAAGAAGATAGGCATATATGTCATATTTATTTCCGTGTTTCTGTAGATAATTATTCAAAGCTTCATTGCCAATAGATGACTACAAAAATCCAAAATTTGTCTAGAAGTTATTTGAAAGCTATTCCTTCAATGTTTTAGTTATTCAGAATAAAAAAAGATATAGAACCTAGTGTTAGTCGAAGAAATTAAACTCCGTTCCATTCTCCAGTTTCCACCGAATTTGAGACATTGCGTGTTGATTGCTGGAACTCAACGCCGCGGTTTGCCTAGTTATAAAAGAAACCATAACCTGTCGCGTTATCAATCGCACGCTTCGACCCCTGAGCCACAAAAGACCTCAGGCCTCATATTATAACATACACACCTCATTACCTTACTAACTAGTGGCCAATGTCAGAACTACCCTCCATTTAATACGAAAAGTATAGATTAAACGGTGAATCATTCCAAAGTCATTGACTCGCCGCGCCTCGCACGCGAACGTTCAGAAGTTAATCTTTTTATAATTGACCAGTGTACATCGTACTGTAGGTGGGTGAATGTGTGGGGGTGTGACGTCACCGCCAGGTGTCTTATGGACAGATGGACACTGATATTTGTTGTTTATATGTATGTAAGTCTTTTGGTAACGAAGGCGGCGTTGAATTCCGCTACTCGACACACACATTCTAATTAAAAAATGAAGAGAAAATTATTTTAATGAAAACGGAGTGTTTCAACACTAGGTTCCCAAACTCGGGGAGTTTCTCACCCTACCAAGTATTGGATACTGCGTGGAGGTGAAAATAAAAAATGTGGTTATTTCATGCTTTTCTCGTATCTTTGTGGTGTAGACGAAGAGTTTCGAGTGTAAACACACTCCGTTTTTATGTTTTTAATTTAAAGTCGAAAGTGCGAGAAAGTTAGTTGCGACCGCCTCGACGTTTGCTGCAGATTGAGCTGAGATCAGAGATTAGATTATGAGCATTTTTCTTTATTTCTGGTTACTTTCTTCCATAGTGTACATACTTTATTTCAAGATGGCTTCTGTAAATTGGCCAACTATAGTGGAACATAAATAAAGGATATATATTCCCTGAACTGTCAATCGAAACTGAAACTATAGTGTACTACAACTGCAATAAAACATTATATCAAATTCTCTCGATAGAGTTATTAAATGAAAATCACTCATCATATTTGAGGCAAAAAACGGCGTTGACTTCTGTCATTCCACACGCAATGCCTCGAATTTCTCGTAAAATGCGGAACGGAAACAAATGTCTTAACATAAGGTTCCCAGGTTCCCTCTGTTCACCCTGCAATTTGCGGGATACAGCGTGAAGCTGAAAAAAAAGATATACGTGCTCGTAGGTATATACAAATAGTAAACTATAAGTTGATACTTTGTACTGTGGATTATATAAAGTGTTGCGACGTCAGCGCCAGGTGTCTTCTAATACTGAGACATACGGACGTTAAATTTGACGAAGTCTTGTATAGAGAGGTGCCAAAGAGCGGCGTTTATCTCCGCCACTTAGCACGCAGTGTCTTGAAATAGAGTGTTAAATATTATAATAGTAATTATTTTTGGCTTTCGTGGCGCAGCGGCACAAACGTTGTGGGTTCGATCCCCATTTGAGGAATTGAAATATTTGATATTATCAAATTAAATATTTAATTTCTCCTTATTAAGGACTTAGTGTTGACACATTCTTTTCCAACTTTTATCCAACTTTATATCTAAAGTTGTAAGTTAATGACAGAGTTCAACGTCGTTTTTGACTGGCGGAGTGAATAAAAGCTATGATTCAAATAGCATCTTTTGCTGGTAATTAAAATAAATTATATATACATACATTAGTGTAGTATTTTATTTGGTTTCATGTATTTTTAAGGTAAATTGATCATATTTTCAAATTTTAAATCATTTTTATTATTTAAAATCAATAACAAATGTTAAAGCTCTTATTTTTAATAAATATGTTACATTTTTTCTAAAAACTGATGTGATTCTATCTCGAGGCTCACTTGCTTTCACGCTTTATCCCGCACAAGGCAGGGTAGGCAGAGGGATCTTTGATGACCTAGTCATATAACACTCATTTCCCATTAAATCGTTTACTTTCCCTAAAAACATCTTATTGTTTAAGAGATAGAAGTAAAAACGCAACGCAATGCAGAAAGAAGTAGAGGCCTGTCGTGCCGCAGCGGCACAAGCGGCGCAACTGTAAACGACAGTTTGTGGGTTCGACCCCCGCTCGAGGAAATTAAATATTCAATATTTTCAAATTAAATATTTAATGTTTTCATTTCTTCGCTTTAGTAACAAAGTAAAGCGCGGCGTTGAGTTCCGCCACTCAACACGCAAAACCTCAAATTCATCTGAAAGTGGGGAACGGAAGTTGCACGGAGTGTCCTAACACTAGGTTCCCGAGGTCCCCTTCGCCTACTCTGCCGTGTGCGGGATACAGCTATAAAAAAAAAAAATGAAGTGAAAACATTTAAAATCTCCTTCTTCAGAGCCGTGTGTCACATTATTTGTTATCCGGAGTGGGGATCTAGTTACACTGTAGTGTTTACTGTTTGCACAGATGAGGCTGTACTTACGTACTGTACGATATGGGAGACGATGCGAATTGTGAACGCTGCAGCTTGGTCTATGATTTTTTTTTTGTTTTTAGCATCGTCGTTGTATATCGCATACAGTGTTCTTTGGTGGAGTGGAACTCAACGCCGCTTTTTGCCCTATTTCCAGACGAAGTTTTCCCACAAAAGAAAACTTAATACCGTTCTCTTCGAGAGAGACTCGAGAAACTGTCGGGTTTTCCCCCACGACTGGCCTCTATATATGTTTTTGTGTGTAGTTGATGTGAAAATATTTTTTGTGGTCTTCATTATCTATTACGATAGGCTGGTATCTTCAGCTTTCTTCGCCTTTATGGACAGCATTATAGCACTTTCGTCGTTTTTACGAGAAAACGGACCAAATTAAATGTTTTTCTTGTATTAAATAATTCATATGTACAGTCAGATGGAATGTTTTAAGGATTGGATTGAGTTTATTCGTTAAAAACAAAAATAAACAAAAAATATATAATAAAATTAGTTGCGTAAGTTTTTAACTAAGCTAGCTACATCTGTGAAAAACGGAAACTATAGCTAACTACCCTCTTCTAGCTAACTGTGGTAAGTTTGCGACAGACAAGGCGTGTTTAATTTGGCAGAGTTCAACGCCGCAAATGTACCGTTAACAAAGCTAGAAAATGAAAATATTTAATAATTAATTCCCACGGAGAACGGGAAGGATTTGAACCAATAACTGTCACACTTACAGTTACTGGTTGTACCACTGTACCATGATTCTTTTTATAATAGCCTTTTTTCGTTTGTTAAAAGTAAGGCCTTTTCTACGATTTTCAAAATACCTATTTTTCTTTCCTAAGTATGGAATAACATTTTAAAAATAGTAAAAATAAAAGCTTTTCTAAACTACAAAAGTATTACAATAATAGACTAGTGATGGCTAACTTTGTGCCCTCGCGAGGGGACGGTGTCCATCTGGGTAATTATATAAGGGCACGATGGAAACGACGTTCTGGCCATTATATCATCATTATATTGTAGGACGTAAACGGAGACAGAAAAAAGAAATGCGTGTTTGTATGTTGGAAATTAAAAATATATATGTTTTTTAATTGGTTTAAAGTAATCTTAACTTAGGAAAAGAGAAATACTTATTTTACAAAACGTATTTGTTTTCGAGGTAGCGGGATTTGAACCTGCGTCTCTTTGGTGACCGCTCTGACCAACTAAGCCATACGTCCTTATCGAGGTACGTCGAAATTCTAACACGCTTATTTTTCGTTATTATTATATTTTTATTCGTTATTATTATATATATATATATTTTTTCGTTTTGTTAGCATCTCTGTAGTGATTTTTTTTGCGAATTCAAAATCATTTAGAAAAATAATTCTTATCAGAATTAAACCCACAACCGTCTATTACAATCAGATGCTGTGCCGCTACGCTATGAGGTCCAATGTTAACGCGATGTAATAAAAATTATAAATACAATAGAAATTTAGATTATCGCATATATTACATGGAGAAAGAAGTGGAATGTCTTAACATTAGGTTCAGGTTCCCGAAAATACTAGGTTCCCAAGTTCCCTTTGCCTACCCTGCTGTGTGCTGGATAAAGCTAAAAGCTATTTACTACAAGTTATTGGTGCTATTGTATCAAACACACCGTTTCGTTTTCTCTACTTTTCGACAAATTTGAAGCATTGGTTGGCGTAACTCAACGCTGCGCTTCGTCTTGGTACCAGAGCGAAGAAATAAAGTTTTTAAATAGTTTATTTCCTCGGATGGTACGCGTTTGCTGACACGTTTGTGCCGCTGCGCCACGACAGGCTGGCAACCTCAGTTTGTTACACAATAATCATATTTATATTTAACACGCCTACAATATGTCTACTATACAGTAATTTAAAACATAATTCTGATTAAGCAGGTAAGTAACCAAAATAATTAGATCTTTTATAGAAAAAAACTGAAAAGCAACAGCGGGTTCAGTACAAATTGGCCCGCTATCTACCCTCCATCACGCCATGTGTCACGGATATGAATCTACGAATGTAATTAGATGATACAATAATAAAATCATTGCTGCGTCATTGGGGTGTTTATCTTTGATCTTAAAGGAGAGACAAGGCGAAGTGCAATTTTAGCTAAATGAATTTGCAATATGTTATCGATATGGATTTTTTCTAAGAGAATTAGATCTGGAGATTTTAAAATCTCTTCTTATAATATATGCACTTACAATTATATTGTTGCGTGTGACTGTAAACGATAGATTGTGGATTCGATCTCCATTCGAAGAAATAATATATATATATATATATATATATATATATATATATATATATATATATATATATATATATATATATATATATATATATATATATATATATATATATATATATATATATATATATATATATATATATATATATATATATATATATATATATATATATATATATATATATATATATATATATATATATATATATATATATATATATATATATATATATATATATATATATATATATATATATATATATATATATATATATATATATATATATATATATATATGTATATAACTTTTAAATAAAATATTTAATATTTACATTTCTTCATTCTGCTTACAAGGCGAAACGCGGCGTTAAGTTTCGCAACTCAACATGCAACGCCTTCAATTGCGGTTCATTAAGACACAATGGGATGAGAGTGTTCAAATACTAAGTATTTAAGTTCGATATACCCATCCATATGCGGGATACAGAGAAAAGCTGCCTATAGCAATCTCTCACTGTAATCGTAACGTCAATACATCAATAACTACAGACGTTACAACGCGAACGAGCGTGAACGTGAAAGCTCTGGAAATAAACTAAAACGTTACGAGTATAATGCAAGCGCGTCAATGCGTCTCGAAAGCTTTTAGCGAGTGACGGTGCTATGTAATACGTATATGTATTTTTATATTATTTCAGAAAATGTTCGGAAATAAATGAACGGAATTCGCTAGAAAGGCATTAATTTTGTTTAAAATAATAGAAATCTGTGATGGCGCTGTGGTACAGTCGTATGACTGTGAGCAGCAGGTTGTAGGTTTGATTTCAATTTTAGGAAAATATATTTAATATTTTCATTTCTACGACCTGGGTGAGCAAAAGTGCAATGTTAAATTTCATCAGTCTCTCAATAAGTAGAGTTTCGCCTCTCGATCGCAATCCGTCCAGCGGTAAGTTGGGAACGATAGTGCCTTAAAGAGAACAGAGTGTCTTATCACAACGTTCTCAAGCTCTCTCTGCTTTTTCTACGTGCAGAACACAGCGTAAAGCTAAACAAATATTAAAGACATTTTAAAGTTTAGTTAAACAAGTTTCATTTAATTTTAAAAATTAAATATGTAATCTTTTCATTTCCTTGCTCTGATAATAAGGCAAAGCGCGGCGTCAAAGCAAAGAGTCCCGCCACTCAACACGGAACGCCTCAAATTCGACAGAAAGTTGAGAATGGAAGTAAAACGGAGTGTCTTTTCACTAACTTCCCAAGTTCCCTCTGCCTAAGCTGCCATGTGCGGAATACAGCATGAGTTGAGTTAATTTAATTCTATTTTATTTTTTCATTTCCCTCTCGCATAAAGCCCTCACCACCAAGGTCGCCATCAGACACGAGTCGTGAGATGAAACCGAAATAAAATCACTGCATTGATTTATAGCACAGTTAAACTAACTACGTCTAAAAATAATATGTACAATATACGTACGTACGTACCTACATGTAAGACACCAATACATCTACATTAGGATAGTTTTATTCCTAAAACTTATGTTTCTCTCTCTCTAAGCTTCACGCTGTATCCCGCACGAGACAGGGTAGGCAGAGGGAACCCGGGAACCTAGTGTTAAGACACTCCGTTCCACTTCCGTTCTCCACTTTCCGCCGAATTTGAGACATTGCGTTTTGAGTGGCGGAACTCAACGCCGCGCTTTGCCTTATTACCAGAGCGAAGAAATGAAACATTAAATATTTAAATTAAAAATATTAAATATTTCATTTCCTCGACTGGGGATCGAACCCAGAACCTGTCGGTTAAAGTCACACTCTTGTGCCGCTGCGCCACGACAGGTGTCAATATACAAATATTATTTTTAGAAATCTAACAAAATATTAAAGCCTAACGTGGCACAAGCGTGTGAAACGACAGATTGTGGGTTCGATCCCCACTCGAGGAAAAGTTTATTTTTTCATTTCTTGGTAATAAGGCAGAGCGCGGCGTTGAGTTTTTTCCGTCAACACCAAATGATTCAAAATCGGAGGAAAGTGAAGAACGGAACATTGGGCTCTGCCTACCCTATTGAAAGGCCAATTTTCTTTAATTCGAGACATTGTGTGTATTTGCGCGTCAATACTGTGCTTGATCGTGTAACCAGAGCGAGGAAACGAAAATAATAAATTCACCCGTGTGGGCATCGAATCGGCAACCATCATGTTTTCTGCGCCATTTTCTTTAAATGAAATCAAAATACACAAAATACTCTCTGAAACAGAAAAAAGGCCTGTCGAGGCCTGTCGTGGCGCATCGGCACAAGAGTGTGACTGTAACCGACAGGTTCTGGGCTCGATCCCCATTCGAGGAGATGAAATATTTAATATTTTCAATTTAAATATTTAATGTTTCATTTATTCGCTCTGGTAATAAGGCAAAGCGCGGCGTTGAGTTCCGCCACTCAACACGCAATGCCTCAAATTCGGCGGAAAGTGGGGAACGGAAGTGGAACGGAGTGTCATAACACTAGGTTTCACTTCCGTTCCCTCTGCCTACCCTGCCTAGTGCGGGATACAGCGTGAAGCTGAAAAAAAAAAAAAAGAAACAGAAAAAACACAACTTATCACCATTTTACAGCAGCAAAGCGTATTCCAATAACATCTTAGAGAATATGAAAATTTCAATACAATTATATAAAAAAGAGCTTTCAGATTGTAAGTATGCAGCATTAACGCGTTAAGTACACATCGGTGAGCGGCCGCACCCTCGCTACGAGACGTCCACAAAAAAATGCGCGATGAAACGGAAAATCACTTCCGTTATCATTTACTGTAAGCATATTATTATTATGATTTAAATTTGTTTTCGCTTCATGCTGTATTCCGCATATTGCTGGCAGAGAAAACTTGGGAACGTATTGCTAAGATATCCCGTTCCCGCTAAGACACTTATGGTCGACACTTTTTGAAATATTTCAGAGGCATAGCGTGTTGAGTGGCGGAACTCAATGCTGCGCTTGGTGGAAAGTCGGAAAAGAAAATTATGTTCCCAAGTAACCTAGCCTACAATGTTTTTTATAATATGTTTAAGCTATTTTTCAACTTTTAGTTAGCATTATCCGTGATAAATCAGCAACTGGCAACAAAATAAAGTTTATGAAGAGATAAGGCCTTTCGTGGCGCAGCGGCACAAGTGTGAAACTGTAACCGACAGGTTCTGGGTTCGATCCCCAGTCGAGGAAATAAAATATTTAATATTTTCAATTTAATTATTTATTGTTGTATTTCTTCGCTCTGGTAATAAGGCAAAAGAGCGGCGTTTAGTTCCGCCACTCAACACACAATGCCTCAAATTCGGCGGAAAGTGGGGAACGGAAGTAGAACGGAGTGTCCCAACACCAGGTTCCCGGGGTACCTCTGTCTACCCTGCCTCGTGCGGGATACAGCGTGAAGCTAAAAAAAAATGAAGAGATAAAAACTTCTTGATGATCTTCAAATCTTCAGATTCTTGCTATATGCTGCACATGACAGGCTAGGCAGAGGGAACTTGGAGACCTAGAGTCCAGACACTCCGTTCCATTCTCCACTTTCCGCCAAATTTGAGACATTGCGTGTTGAGTGGCGGAGCTCAACGCTCTGGTAACAAATGCCTTGTTACCAGAGCGAAGAAATGTAAATATTGAACGTTTCATTTCCTCGAGTGAGGATACAACCTACAGATTGTCAAATTAAATTATATATTGTTTTATTTTAAGTAATGATAATGCATTTCTCATTTGAATTTCGGATCTATAATGGCAAAGTGCGGACATCTTCACAGACCGCGGGGAGGCACTGCTCTCTACAACTTTTTTTATGAACTTTTAACATAAAAGCAAAAAGCTTAAAATGCAAAGCTTTTACTTTAATATTTCAAAAAGTTTTTTGTATATATAATTTTGCAATAAACATTAAATGAAATGCCTCTTATTTCCATTTACTGAAATGGAATATACATTTTTGAAATTGTTTTAAAAAAATATTATATGATTCGTATTTTTGGGTTACTTCATTTATTAAAAAAGGTGTAGTTATAAAGTTATCAAGTTACAAAGAAAATACGATATTTCATATTTAATAGATTAAAATATTATCTATATATAAAGAAATAGTTACTCAGTTTGTTTATTATTATAAGTACAGTAATGAGGCCTGTGGCGCAGTGGCACGAGCGTGTGACTGTAAGCGGGATGAGTAGTGGGTTCAATATCTACTTAAGCATATGGAATATTTCATATTTTCATATTCTTGCTCAGGTAACGAGGCAAAAGCGCTGCGCCAAGGAGCAATATTGGCTAAGCAGATCAATAATTATGTTAATTTTTAGCTCTGTATTGTATTTTAATTAAGTCTTTTCCATTTTCCGCCGAATTCTTTTTTCATTGTATGTTGAGAAGCGGAACTCAACGCCAGCCACCCTTTGATTTGTTACCAGAGCTGATTCACACACACAATCTGTTATAGCTTCACGTCATATCCACATAAAGCAAGGTAGACAAAGAGAACGTAGTGTAAAGACACTCCGTTCACCGTCCACAAATACACACATACATACATACATACATACATACATACATACATACATACATATACACATACATACATATAAAACAAGAATATCTAAACTAACTAAATCATATCCCAACCTCTTTTGTCCCACTTATGTCTCCAACAACAAAACCAATTTGATTTCAGTTAATGAATTATAAAAAAATTAATGGCACATCCACACTCAGAGACGTAAATTATAGTTAAGTGGAGTTATAAATACGGTGTTCGGTGAACATTAAGTTCCGTTCGCACTTAATGCTCGCTTCCGTAGCTTATACAGATGTTCGCCTCGTAGTACTCAGATGTATGTAGGATTCAGCTATTTTATATATAAAAAGTATATGTTTACAAATTTATTGGCAATAAACAAATTATTTTTTTCTAATCAAAATGATTGTAGCTTTTACACAATTATTTCAAACAACAGTTTTTCATAAAGCATAGCTAAGAACAAGATTTTTGATAAAAAAAACAGCAAATTGAGATCTCCATACGCAATGTCTCCAAATTGATTGAAAACTGGGGAAATTAGAAGTATTATATTATATATTTCATATCATATTATATATTTGGATGATATTAACGGTTTGGGCCGCAAAGTCCTCGGCAGAAAGATTACATGCATAAAGAAAGAAAAATTTAAAAAAGTTTGAACGTAGCTGGATTTGAACCTGCGCCTCTTGGAATCTTTCCAAGATGTGCACGTTTTTATTTTAAAGTATTAATCCATACTAGTGTGATTTATAATTTAAAATCAAAAGTAAGGTATTAAAAAAATAATGGTGTTACTTTTTTTGAATTACAGATACAAAAATATATTTCTGTTATAACTTTTTTTCTACATAAACATATATAAAGTTCTTAAATGAAACACTTTTAAACGGATTAATCGCGTATAGACTGAGGTCCACCTCAGTCTACCCGTGACCACGGACTACTGTAAAGTGTTCGAAACGTCGGGTTTCCCAAAAATGTTTACCATTCAATATACGCGATTAATCCGTTTAAAAGTGTTTCATTTAAAATGTATAATAATCGCGAAAATCAAAGACATTATTATATAAAGATAATAGATCTTTATATAATAATGTCTTTGATTTTATTTACATATTTGATTTACATACAATATATACGGAAAAACCAAAAAAAAATCAATAATTAACGAACATAGAACACGCTGTATACGAAACGGGCACAATATTTCTCGCGGCACTTAGCGTCGCCGCGTAAATTTGTCCGATCAAAGCGCCGTCGCCAATTGCGCTGTGATCTGAATATCACTTTCATCTTGGGTTTTAAGTGTTTTGATTTATTATTATATTTCTTTATTTATTTACATTAGGTTTTTTATGTTAAATGTTTTTCTAGTAATTGGATTTTTAGCTTCACACTGTATCTCGCACATTGCAGGGTAGGTAAAGGTAGCTTAGAAACCTATTGTTCAAACATTCCGTTCCGTTTCCATCTTCCTAATTTGAGACATTCCGTGGAACTCAGTGCCGCACTTTCCCCTCGTTACCAAAGTATGGATATCAAAATGTTGAAATATTTTCTTTTCTGGAGCGGGAATCGAACATGTTGCCTTTACCGCCAGTACAGTACGTTTACAGTTAGTCGTAGCGCAGCGCCGTAAGCGTACGACTGGCTGCTATTTTACGTAAAGAAATATTTGTAGAATCATAAAGTTAGTGATATTTCAAATATAAAGAACAGGGAAATGGTATGAAGTACTTAAAAATATTTTCTGAATTCAAATTATACCAAAGAATATTTTCTTATTTTGCTGACTTTGTCACCCAAAATCTAAAATTATGATCAATTCAAAATTAAATTAAATTAAATTTGTATTTTCACGTTTATTCTAAAAAAAACTAATGTCGTCATTCTAAAATTGTAAAGCATATTTATAATCACTAATATTAAAGGAGGCCTGTAATGGCGCAAGTGGTGTACAAGCGTGCGCGGATTTGTAAACGGTACACTATGCCTCAAAGTGAAGAACGAAAGTACCGTTAATGGGAACAAAATATTTAGGGCTAGATTCTCAGGTTCCCTTCGCTAACCCCGCTATCTACGAGATACAGGTAAAGCTAAAAAATATAAGTAAAAAGTCAAAGTCAGTTATAATGTCAATTTCTTTCATACTAAACTAATTTAATTAATTTAATAATTGAAAACAATAAGGTAAAAAAATAAAGATAAAGGACCCAATAAAATTAAAACAACACAAGTAGTTACACAAATGTTTATTTATCGCTTACACAAAAATAGACAGTGAAAGTTACACGCGAAGTTATATTAAACGTTAAGGAAAAGAAATCACAGTTCCAATACATTAATTTGCTAATCTAACTAAAACTATACATTACATTGTTAAAGTAACGCGCTAAACTAATATAAAAATCACAGTTTTCATAAACAAGCTTATCACAAAACTGAAATGTGAAAGAAAAACCGTCGTGGAACATAGAAAAGCGTTCGGTACTGTGCACTATCAATCCTTATCAAAATTTTCACCAAATTACAAAATTTCTCCACCAAATATATGCTTATTTTCCTCGTTTTTATCACAGCATTCCCAATATTTAACATTTAATACAATTTTCTTGATTTCCAACCATTTAAAATAAGGTGTCCCTCAAGGCACACTTTTAGCTCACCCTTTGTTTCTTCTAACCTTTACGTACCAATTTAAATTATTACTATCAAAATGAATCAACATGATAAATTAAAGCATAATTCATCAAATCTTAATTGCTTGTGTGCAGTTGTTTGTCTTAAACACCTAATTACACTTTTGTCGAAACATTTTGGCGTAAACACACCTATTTAAATGAACAAAAACGATGCAGTAACAAATGGAACCGAATATTTTTAAAGTTATCTTGCAAAATACTGTAACAGCTAGAGATGGACAGTTACGAATGTTAAAGAAAATCGATCGATTATTATAATATTCATACGCTAGTTATTATAATTTGAAAAATATTCTTAATATGTATAAAGTGTTTTGTTACAATAAATACTTAATAGTTTAGTAAAAATTAGTAACTCAATCCACGTTATAACATGTACAGGGAATAGTGCGATCGATTTTAAAACTACGATCACCTGAATCAATTAATGATCACAAATATATATTTGTGCGATACAAAAATTTAGTAAATCAATATATATATAAATATATATATATATATATATATATATATATATATATATATATATATATATATATATATATATATATATATATATATATATATATATATATATATATATATATATATATATATATGTATATATATATATATATATATATATATATATATATATATATATATATATATATATATATATATATATATATATATATATATATATATATATATATATATATATATATATATATATGTATGTATGTATGGAAAATAAACATCTACAATACAAAGACTATTTGCATAGGTTTTACATTCATAGAAAAATATGTATAGAGACATCAAAAAGTATAAGAACTACATTACACTGTAACGACATACATTTCTCAAAGAGTATTCCTAAATATGTTGTGTAAATTTTGAATAAATATTGTTATTTTTTTTTTATATTTCCGATACAAACTCGCAAGAATATTATTATGTTATTAACAACTATTACTATGCGTTATTTTTTTTAAAGCCAACTACAGAATTAATTACAATAAACAATTATATTCATCGAAAGCAACATCAATGTTATAGTCGTGGAATCGATTTATCGATTTGTAATATCTCGATTATTGTTTAAAGCTATCAAATTAATTAAATGCGTCTAATTCAAGCGATTTCAAAATGGCTACCGATTATTTATAATCTGTAACTCATTTCTAACAAATAAATATAATAAATAATAAAATTTCAGGTATTTATATATATTTTTTTGAATTTAAAATATAGAAAAGAAATAAATTTTAGAGTCAAAAAGACCAATATCTAAGACTAGCATAAGGAAAAGTTCCGAACAGGGTCTTTTAGGTTATAAAAGACGACAATTGACAGTTATAGTACATATATAATAAAGTAACTTTGAAAATAAAATTAATTTAAGTAAAATAATTATATATTTTTTTTCATTCAATTTTCAATATCATAATCTGTGGTTTATATAAATCACGTCCGATACACAAAACAAAAAAAAAACAATCATTAATATTACATAAATAAATAAGTACTCTACTAAAAACACCTAATTACAAACAAAAGTTACTTCTACATTTTAAATATAAATTTTTTTTCAAGATTCACCCAAAATTTGAATAAATAAAAAAATTGTATTTGATTTTTTCAAGTACAATATTTTTCAAAATTCAATTCATTCAACCATTTTCAGACAAATTTGATTGTTTTTTAATTTTAGTATAGAATATATAGTATCATCATATCATTAGGCCAGTATTGGCGCAAAGGCACGAGCGTGCCACTGTAAGCGCAGATTGTGGGTTCGATCCCGTTCAAGGAAGAAGAACAAATGAAAAAAATTGAAAATATATTTCCATTTCCTCGCTCTGGTAACGAGCGACAAAACACGGCGTTGAGTTTCGCGACTAACCGTCTTTGTGCCCGCTTAAAACTAAAAGAAAGTTAGTATGTAATTCAAGTAAAAATCAGTAATTACAGTAATGTTGGCTATAAATAGAAAAAAAGACAAAACCTTTAATATTTAGATAAAAAAAAAAATGCCTACCTATTTATAGCCTCATATATAACGTGGGTATTTGTAAATTCGATTTTCGTGTCATATTCGTGTTTTGTCGGTTGTTTTGGATTTAAAATAGTTTCATAGTTCACTTTTTGCCGGGTTTCTTCGTCCGTCCTTGTTTAATTACTTGGATGAGTTTAATATTCTTGGCTTCGGGGTTCTCCAAAAATTCCTCTAACATCTATATGATGAAAAACAAAATATTTTTTATTACTCATTTATTTCTTTCAGTTCCACACTAAGGAACCTTGTGTTAAGCCACTCTACTATACTCAGCTTCACGCTATATCCCGCACATGGCAGGGTGGACAGAGGGAACTTGGGAACCTAGTATTAGGACACTCCATTCCACTTCCGTTGCGCACTTTTCGCAGAATTTGAGGCATTGCGTGTCGAGTTGCAGAATACAACGCCGCGTTTTGCCTTGTACCAGAGCGAACAAATGAAAACATTAAATATTTAAATTCAAAATAATAAAAATAGCATTTCCTCGACTGGGGATCGAACCCACAACCTGTCGCTCACAGTCACACGCTGGTGCCGCTGCGCCACAACAGGCCTCGCCACTGCAATCAAGTTATGGATTTTCTACACTTTCAAGCGCGCACTATACTTCAACATAATGTCGCAGAGCTCAACGCCATGCTTTCCTCATTACCAGAGCGAAGAAATTCCATTTTTTTAAATTACAATCAACTAACAATAATTAAAACACAAAAAATCATAAAAATATTTAGTGTACAACAAAACTCACACTCATGTTGAGTTCAGAGGCGATAGCGGCGGCCGACGCGGGCCGCTCCGCCAGCGCTATGAGAGTGGGCAAGAGGGCGCGGCTGCGCTGCTGCGAGACCAGCCAATTGGCCGGTAGAGTGCAAAGTGTTTTTATTACGCTCCAACCGTCGCATATGGTTTCCTATGAAGATGGAAAAATATAATTATTTAAAAAAAAATAATAACAATTTGCTTCACGCTGTATCTCGCACACGGCAGGGTAGGCAGAGGGAACCCGGGAACCTAGTGTTAAGACACTCCGTTCCACTTCCGTTAGTCTTAAACGTAATAAATATACAAATAGCTTTTTCTATAAAAAATGTATAAACAAAAAAGTCTCAATTTTTTCATTATTTTTTTCAGGTTCACGCTGTATCCCGCACATGGCAGGGTAGGCTGAGGGGACTTGGGAACCTAGTGTTAAAACACTCCTTTCCACCTCCGTTCCCCACTTTCCGCCGAATCTTGAGGCATAGAGTGTTGAGCGACGGAACTCAACGCCGCGTTTTGCCTTTTACCAGAGCGAAGCAATAAAACCAAAGAAATAAAATATTACAACTGAAAATATTAAATATTTCATTTCCTCGAGTAGGGATCGAACCCATCATCCATCGGTTACAGTCACACGCCACGACAGGCAGGCATGCATTTTTAATACATTTTGATATTTCAGAATGTGTTCATTTTATTTTAAGTATGTACTTTTATCTTGTCTGTTTTAATTTCCAGTTATTTTATTATACCATATCGATATGTTATATAATTTCTTGTAAAACAAAATAACTGCATATCAGTATCATTGATTATGATTTTACAAGTAAAATTATATTATAACTTTAGTACAGCTTCAAATATAAACAAAAAATATTGTAAATACTTCACTACACATAAAACATTCACAGCTCTCTCACCTAATTGCTAAGAGAAAGATAACAGAATCATCCAACTTAGGCTTTTACGTCCAAATTTTCCAGATGGAGCTCATTAAAAATATAAAACGCCCAAACGTTAACGCACTCAACAAAACACAAGAATGTCATATACATGTCGCCATACGTTACAAAACACGTAATTAACTTGGTCGTAGGGAATAAATTATTCATTGTAATGGTCAGTTGCCTAACGCAAGGAACAATAACGGTCCTAAAGTGCTTCCCCGAGTTACTCCGTGTAAGAAGACACCTGTGTCCGTGGGAATTTTGTGTAGGTAATGTCTTTTTGCTTCTGTTTACTTTTAACATTTTATAAGATGCAACGTTATTTTGCGTTGGGGTCGAAATTGATATCATAGCTAGGTAAAACCGACTTTAAAGAAATGAAAATGTGTGATGTTTATACGTCTTTGGTAATTTTTTTTATGGACCAGACCCGGCAAACGAGCGTACGGGTCACCTGATGGTAAGTGATCACCGTCGCCCACGACCCCATGTAACTCCAGGGAAGCCACAGGTGCGTTACCGGCCTTTAAGTGTGATTTGATAGGTCCTATCAAATCACACTTTGTCTAGCACATTACAAAGTAGCTAGAGGAACTTGGGAACCTGATGATAAGGAACGTATTCTTCCTACTTTCCGCCGAATTTAAGACATTGCGTATTAAGTGGCGGAAAACAACGCCGTGCTTTGCTTTAACTACTTTAGTGAAGAAATGAAAACATGACATATTTCCTATCCTCGAGAAGGGATCGAGCCCACAACCTGGTATTAACAATCACACGCTTATACCCCTGCGTATCGTAATTTTCTAGGAATGCTAAAAAATATACAAAGAAAATTCATACAATATATACATAATTTTAACTAGAAATTGACTAACAACATCCAACGTCTTCCTCCCACAATTCTCATGCGGGCTACACCTGCGTTACACGTGTTTTGTTTAATTTACATGTATAATGTTTAACGGATGAACGATTTATTGCTTTATTATATTTTTTATCTATAAGAAAAGAGTAAAAATAGGGGTGTTTTAACTAGTTTCGAACATTTTTTAATTAATTTTGCAGCTTATTTTAATCAAGATATTACATTTTGTGAGTAATTAATTGTTCTCTATATCTCACTCTCTCTCAGCTTCCTACCAGGCACTTCACATGTCAGAATAGGCAGAGAGAACTTGGAAATCTAGTATTAAAACACTCCGTTCCACTTCCGTTCCCCACTTACCGCCGAAATTGAAGCATTGCGTGTTGAGTGGCAGAACTCAACGCCGCACTTTACCTTGTTGCCGGAGCGAAAAAATGAAAACGTTAAATATTTAATATTTTGGAATTTAAACTGTTACAAAACTATATAGAAATTATAAAAATATATTTTCTATTTACATATTGAATAATGAAACTCAACTAAAAATAATATAAAGAAATAGTAGACCAAGGAGAGAGTGCACAAATATGAACCCCAGTGTTATTGAGGATAGAGACCATATGACTTTTTTAACTTCACGCTGTACACATAGCAGGGTAGTCAAAGGGAACTTGGGAACCTAATGTAAGACACTTCCTGCTGTTTCTCACTTTCCGTCGAATTTGTTGTATTGAGTTTTACAATGCGTCGTGCAAAACGTGAAAAAAGACAACATAAAATTTTCTCGAACGGAAACAACCGGACGCGTTTTTAGTCGCTTGTGCCCACGCATACGCCACGATACGATTCAATCAGCATATCATTTCTCTTTACTTGTAATCATATGTCATAACTATACAAAAACATAAAATTCTACGTAAACTTGTCGTTATCTCTTAAATCAAAATAATAAATATTTTAATACCTACCTATCTTTATAATCTTATCAATAATGATATATATAAAATGATTAAGCATTTTTTCACGTATTTGTTCAGTTTACAAGTCATTTGGAAGGCTATATATTTTTTTTATTTTTTTTTATGGGAAAGACGGCAAACGAGCGTACGGGTCACCTGATGGTAAGCACCGTCGCCCACGGCCCCGTATAACTCCAGAGGAGCTACAGGAGCGTTGCCGTCTTTTAAAGTGGATGGGCACCGGGACCCGGTATTACCTAATGCGAAACGCAGTGACCAAAGCCACTACTTAACGCCGGTTTCAAATGCCGGGGGTGGTAACAATCCGGTTGGACTGCCCATGCGTGTTGCCATTACTGACATCGTGACTCTCCCACTTGTACTTTAGTCGCCTCTTACGACACCATCAGTACCAGGGTGATCCTATTCTGAGCCGGCATCACACGGCTTTTTTTTGTAATATATAATTATTACAAAAAAAAAAGAAAACATGCGATTACTTAAAGAAAATAACCGAAAACCGACACGTTAGAGCCGTTCGAATCGCTATGTACCCAATAATTTGTGCGGGGCTTGATACATTGGCGTTACGTATCCTTGCTGTACTTTCTTTATAATATTTATCACGGCGAGTGTCCTGGAGAACTGTTTGACTTGGTACCGCCAAATGTTCTAACCGCACAGTACTTTACAAACTAAAGTATCATCCAAATCATCTGAATACGTGGCACTCCACTACTGTGCGGTTTCGTAGGAACTTTCTTCCACGCGCCACGCATCTGTGAAATGGCCTACCCGCGGCAGTATTTCCAGGTCGATACGACATGGGTACCTTCAAAAAGCGCGTCTACCTCCACCTCAAAGGCCGGCAAAGCTCCTGTAGCTCCCCTGGTGCTACACGGGACCGTTGGCGACGGTGATTATCCACCATCAGGTAACCCGATACGCTCATTTGCCTCGTCTTTTCCTTAATTTTTTTTAACATTGTACAAGGAATGAAAATCTTACCTGAAGTTGAGGATTATTGACGACGACAAATCCCACCAAAACTATGAGATCCAGGACCATCGTTTCAGAAAGCGTTTGATCTAAACGTTGGCTTCTCAACACTGGAACAAAATCTTACTTTGAAAAAAAAAAAAAAAAAAAATGCCATTTGATTCTTAAATATTTTTCGTGCCTTCAATAAATAAGCCATTTAATGGCCAAGGATATAAATATAATTAAATTATAGTTAAAATTGTACTATCTTGATATGTGAAAAAGAAACGATGTTTTCTGCTTTTCACCTTATTTTCAACGCACCATTGAGTGGTGGAACTGTAGAGTATGTACAGATGTTAGTATGTATGTACGTATATATGTTATTATATAGTATTGTATAGTATTTGTGTATGTTTATTTACTACTTATATAATAATAATTGTTCTCGCCCTACTTACTTAATATATATTTTTTTGTCAGGTTGCCTGGAAGAAATCGCTTTTTATCGATTACGTCGTCTATTGTACAGCGTCTTTTAGGAAATGAATTACATTTTTTTTCTTTTGGTGTGCAATAAAAAGTTATTACTACAATTTTTCAAAATCTTAAACTAAAACTCACGTAACGCAGTAGTCCTAGGTGCCTCCTTCTCATTGGGCGCGTGCTGCGACAGAAGTCTTGCAACTGCCGCCCGGAACTCTAGAGGCCACCCGCCTTCGCCAAATGCTTCCTGTTGGGAAGAAAATATATTTATACTCTGCTTCACGCTGTATCCCGCACATGGCAGGGTAGGCAGATGGAACTTGGGAACCTAGCATTAAGACACTCCGTTCCACTTCCGTTTCCCATTTTCCGCCGGTTTTGAGGCATTGAGCGGAGTGGCAGAACTCAACGCCGTGCTTTGCCTTTTTACCAGAGCGATGAATTTTACAGTCACACGCCACGACAGGCCTCAATTACTGTTTTACATTTTTTGGTAATTTTTGTTGGAAGAAAACTAAAAATCTTGAAAATTTCACACGAGAGAAGAATGAAATCTTTATAAAATATATCTTTTGAAGAAAATTTACGAATTTTACGTTTTACTCATTACTTTTTTCATTTTAAGGTTAATTTATATTTTTTTTAATTGAAAAAGATTTGTTATGTATTTCATAGGTTCTTATTTTTATGTTTAAAAAGTGATATAAGCATAAGCAAATAAAAAAATGTTGTACCAGCAGCATTTTCTTTTTCAATCGAGATAAAAAAAATCCGAATCTCAATAAATTAAATAAATAAAAGCTTTTACCAAAACAAAGGCAAACTAAAATAAAGAACTTTTGGTTTCTGTGCCATTAGCTGGTAATGTGCCATTAGCTGGCCCACCGAGTGCAGGTGAGCGTGACCGTAGAAATCTCTTGCCAAGTGAATTTTCTAATATCGGCCGGAGAATACCAATAAGTTATTTTTTTTTAGCTTCACGCTGTATCCCGCGCGAGGCAGGGTAGGCAGAGGGAACCCGGGAACCTAGTGTCAAGACACTCCGTTCCACTTCCGTTCCCCACTTTCCGCCGAATTTGAGGCATTGCGTGTTGACTGGCGGAACTCAACGCCGCGCTTTTGCCTTATTACCAGAGCGAAGAAATAAAACATTAAATATTTTAAATTGAAAATTTTAAATATTTCATTTCCTCGACCGGGGATTGAACCCAGAACCTGTCGGTTACAGTCACACGCTTGTGCCGCTGCGCCACGACAGGCCTCAATACCAATAAATAATATAGTTAAAAGTGGCCTCAATACCAATAAGTAATATAATTAAAAAGATACTTTAAAAAAAAAACTTAAATATCTTAGCATATTTTCCATAACGTTATAAAGTTTTAACCTTTAAGAAGTAGCCTAGGCTTAGGAACCTCGGCTTAGATAAAATTACCATCATTTAAATTACACAAGTTTTACTGAAATATATACGAAAATAAGAACCATTAGAAGCGACACAAGTGAGAGACTGTAAACGCGACAGGTCGTGGGATCGATCCCCGATCGAGAAATGAAATTAAATAATTAAGATTTTTTTTCTTGGCTCTGGCTATGCGCGGTGTTAAAGTCCACTACTCGACACGCAATACAAATTCGACGGAAAGTGAAGAACGAAAGTGTCTCAATGGGAACATTCCTAACACTAGGTTCCCAAATTCCCACTGCCTACTTTACTATGCACGGGATAAAGCGTGAAGCTAATGGAAAAAAAAGAAAACATCAACTTTAAACACAAAATTGGTATAATAAAATAAAAACTTTGACATCGTCATACTATTAACAAACCGAGGATGCGCCCCGACAGGCTGAGCGTGACGGAACAAATCACCGAGAGTTACTGTACTTCTCCTGCGTCCGCCACTTACGAGGTCAGGTCACGCAACACGTTTCAGTTTACCACAGATTTTTGGTATTCCTTTGTGAGATTACTTGAAATGCTTTGTACATAATTATCTTGAGATCAAATTTTACGAATTTACTGAAAAAAATAGTAGTTTCACGCTTTTACTGCGGCACAATAAGGTCTATAATGGCAAAAAGTCTACAATGTTCTTTTTTTCGGTCTTGTAAGATAAAGAACGGCGTTTAATTCCGCCCAGTACCTAAGAACCTACACTTAATAAACGCAAACTAAAGAACGACGTAAGAAACTAACAAGATTATTATTCGTATCATAAAATTATCATTACCCCAAAAAATGTATCAACATATTATGACAACTCTCAAGAATCAAAAGATAAACTCCAAAACCTTTAATGAAATAAAATGTTCAGTCCACTCGCACCATTAACAATACCAAGGATGTCCCTTGTCGGCTGAGCGTGACGATACAAATCTAAGAACTACTTCTTAGATGTCAGTCTCTTATGAGAGCAGGTCACGCAACATGTTACCGTTTTAACACTGATTTTGGGACTGCTTGGCAAAATTGTGTTACAAATTTATTTTCACGCTATAGTGTGTCATAGATAGAGAGTACTTGGGAACCTAAGTAAGACACTCCGTTTCCATTAAGACACTTTTACATCCATAAATACACAGTATATGTGCGCGACGACAGGCCTTAACAAGAGATAGAATTCCATTTATATCTCCAAAAAAAAAAACCAACATAATCTAATCATCCTAATACAGCATATTTTGTAACAGGTAAAATTAATTGAAAAATGATATATTAGCGTTTTCTTTGTACTTAATACTATTGGATATGATTGTTGTTGGTTTGACAGCCAAGTTAAAAAATATATCACTTGGTAAGTTGGATGTTGAAACATATATTTTACAGAATACATCAATTTCTCCTACCCTGCCTCGTGCGGATACAGCGTGAAGCTAAGTAAGTAAGTATGAAGACATAAAAAAATATAAACAATTAAAAACATATCAAACACCATGTACATCAATCACCCGGTAACTCCCCACAAACGGCGCATTACGTAGCGGCGTCGGCGCTGTGCATCTGCGACCGCTAATAAACTTATAATAAATGATTATCTATTACAGCCCACCATGGACAACTAAACAAACAGGGCCCCCGGACTACGTTTGCCAGGGAACGGGACATTGTAGGACTATTCTTGCTATTTTTTAAAACGTTAAATCCACACTTAGGAAAGAAAAATATTTATTAAGAAAACGTAGCGGGATTTGAGCCAGCGCTCCTTTGAATCCGTCTTCTCTGGATTAGTATGGTTAATTTATTTTTATTTAAGTTGAATGCCGTCGCATTGGCGCAAGCGTATGACGACTTCCTCTTGAGAAAATAAATCATTTACTAATAATTTAATTTTCTTGCTCAAGAAAAAACTAAACATTGAGTGCCGCTACTAGATTGCCAGTTCGTAATTACTATTGCAAAGAATGATTTCTAATAAATACTTGGTTTCTCGGGCCACTATACTACTAACCACAAACCCACAACAATCACACACACGCACGCACACGCACATACACACACACACACACCAACGTACATAGAGAAAAAGAGAGAGAGAGAATATAATCTGTAATACTCTTTTATTAATTTCGTTCTCTTTTTATTCTCGTTTTACAAAAACATATCAACACTCACCACTTCTTAAGCTTTATACAACAATAAAAAAAAGTCCAGAAAAAAACCCCAAAACGTTGGTAACAACGCTTGGGCCCCATGGGTCCGCAATTATTCATGCCATTATGGGCTCTATACAGACATCAAAGTTGGACCCTGCCAGCGCCGAGCACCCAGGAGAGTACATTGTTTGATTTTTATTATTATTTCACCGTAGATGCTGTATTTACATTCACCGTTTACTTTGAAGTTATGAGTGAAACGCAAATTTATCCGGATCCAGATGTTTGTACAAATAATAATGATACGTAAGGATGTTTGTTTTTTCTTTGGTAATTACTCTATTTTTTTTATGTATATTTAAAATATGTTCATAACATAGAGATATCGATAATAGACGTAGCGGTAGCTTCCCGTAGGTCTTACACTAGAGACATTTATATGTAACTTGGCGATTCAACAGTGCTTGTAATTGCAATTTAATAGAATAAATAATATTTTGTTTTTGAGCCCTAGGCCTATCGGGGCATAGACGCAAAAGCGTGGGACTGTAAAAATTGTGTCATTCAAGGGAAATATTTTTTTATATATATCTAGTAACAAGGCAAAGCGCAGCGTTGAATTTCGTCACTCAACACGCAAAGCCTCAACTTCGGCAAAAATGTAGGGAACAGAACGGAGTATCTACTTGGTAATTATACTTACTACAATTTTTCTTCTTAACACCTTGTTGTGCACAAACTATTTACAATGGTAAAGAGATTCAGATCATTTAATCTTTAAGTAAAAAAGATTTAACCAGATTAATCTCATACATACATTGATTACTGATTTCTGAACACTTTGCAGTAATCTGTGGTCACGGGTTGACCTGTTATGCGCGATTAATCCGGTTAAAATTGTTTCGTTTCCAAAAAAAATTAAGAACGTATGGCTTAGTTGGTCAGAGCGCTTGTACGGTTTCTAAAGGGCGCAGGTTCTAATTCCGCCTTAGTTCGAATTATTAAACGCGTTTAATTTTAAATTTAGTATTTTCTTTCCTAAGTGTGGAATAAAACTTTAAAGAACAGAAAAAAAAATAAAAAAAAATTTTTTTTCGGCTGTGATGCGTTAAAATAGAAAAAGAAGCAAACATTTTATACATAAATACCATTTCTAAACACAAATATTAAAATTAACATCGACAAACAAATGTCGTGGCGCGGCGGCACAATCGTGTGACCGTAACCGACAGTTTGTGGGTTCGATCCCCAGTCGAGGAAATAAAATATTTAATATTTTCAATTTAAATATTTAATATTTTTATTTCTTCGCTCTGGTACAAGTTGAGTTCCGCCACTCAACATACAATGCCTCAAATTCGGAAAGTGGGTAACGGAAGTGGAACGGAGTGTCTTAACACTAGGTTTCCAAGTTCCCTCTTTCTATCCTGCCATGTGCGGGATACACCGTGAAGATGAGTGAGTGAGTGACAAACAAATTTGAACAAAATCCTGATTAATAGATACAGATAAAATAAATGCTCACAGTATCGATTCCAAAAATTCATTTGACAGTTCTCAAATTTTCACGCAAGTGTACTTACTTAGTTAACATTATATAAAGGGGTAACATAATCATTTTTCAATTTACCAAAAATGTATCAAATATTATAGAAGCTATTCCCACAATCTCCTATAATTTGCAACGGTCTATCAATACACGAACCCATCACGTGCCGACATTGTGTCGGTTATGCATGACTTACTATGGATGGCGATACTAATAATACTTGTAGTTTATACTAAGATGATGCATAGGTAAATAGCAGGGTAGGCAGAGGGAACTTGGGAACCTATTGTTAAGACACTATATACCGTTTCCTAGTTTTCGCTAAATTTGAGACATTGCGTGTTGAGTGGCGGAATTAAACGCCGCGCTTTGCCTTTGCTCGAGTGGAGATCGAAACTAGAATCTGTCGATAAATTTTCTTATATACATATGTATATTATTTTTTTAATGATAAACTATAGCATAATGAGTACTTTTTTCGGTTATGTTATATGTAATTTAATCGGACAGTGAATTTATATGGCCAAGGTCTACAATCTACATGAACAACAACACGTATAACGGTACTCCATAAGCGGAACGGTATTCCAGAGGCGCGGGTTCAAATCCTGCTTCGTTCAAAATTTTTATACGCTTTTTAAAATTTTAAAATTTAAGTTTAACACGTATAAGCCAAGAAATGCAAGAGTTATGTTTTGTTCCATACCAACTTTGTCATCACTAGTTTACTTATATATATATTATGCTTAAAATAACAGTAACCTCACAAACTTCATACATGTACGTACACAAGAAATTGCATTATCAAAATTTCAACGTTTGTTTTCACATTTCTAATGTAATTCAATACAGTGGAGCACTATAGGAGGGTGGAATATTGTGACAGATGTCACGTCAGTACTACGGTCACCGTGACACGGGGACACGTGTAATCGATATGCTAGCGATATTGACAGATAGACTGTATCTATAGATTATAGAAGTGTATAGCATTACTAGGTCGATTGTGATAAAACTTTTATGTAAAAATAATGACACAAGAGTAGAACTAAGTATATCTAGTGTATGTATTAGAAAAAATCTGTTTTATTAAATACATATATGGCTTAACGCTGTATCCAGCACATGACAGGGTAGACAGAGGGAACTTGGGAACCTACTGTAAAGGCACTCAATTCTCACTAAGATACTTCAGTTCCTCAATTTACAATTCTGGGGGAAATGCGTGTTAAATTACGGAATTAATTACTACTTAGTTAGCGGAGCGAAATGCAAAATATTTAATTTCCTCGAGTGAACATCGAACTGACAACCTGTTGTAATCACAAGCTCGTATTCCTGCGCCACGATAGGCCTTAATAAATCATATAGATGTAATTGACATATTACGTCAAAGACAATTCAAATGTCATGATCGGTATTTCATTTTTTTTAAATGTTAAAAAAATACAAAAAAAAATCCGGCATATTAAGAAAAAAACAACATAAATCCTACCATCTAAAACATTGTCTGAACACATATGCGAAAAAGAGTAGCATTTACGTATCACCGAAACGCACGAGATGTCAAAATATACATACATATGTATATATAGTTAGTTATTTATAAAATAATATCTTACATTACATTTTTTTTTCTATTACGTATACGTACATAAACACAAAATCAATATAAAAACCAAACGAACAATCATACAAAATGAACACAGCATCTACTGTACTCAGTTACCAGTGCCATGCCCGTGACTTTTGTAAACAGTAACATCGTAATATATTTGCGATTACATTATATATTTTTTTCTATTACGTATACGTACATAAACACAAAATCAATATAAAAACCAAACGAACAATCATACAAAATGAACACAGCATCCAATGTACTCAGTTACCAGTGCCATGCCCGTGACTTTTGTAAACAGTAACATCGTAATATATTTGCGATTACATTATATATTTTTTTCTATTACGTATACGTACATAAACACAAAATCAATATAAAAACCAAACGAACAATCATACAAAATGAACACAGCATCCACTGTACTCAGTTACCAGTGCCATGCCCGTGACTTTTGTAAACAGTAACATCGTAATATATTTGCGATTACATTATATTTTTTTTTCTATTACGTATACGTACATAAACACAAAATCAATATAAAAACCAAACGAACAATCATACAAAACGAACACAGTATCCACTGTACTCAGTTAACAGTACCATGCCCGTGACTTTTGTAAACAGTAACATCGTAATATATTTGCGATTACATTATATATTTTTTTCTATTACGTAGACGTACATAAACACAAAATCAATATAAAAACCAAACGAACAATCATACAAAATGAACACAGCATCCACTGTACTCAGTTACCGGTGCCATGCCCGTGACTTTTGTAAACAGTAACATCGTAATATATTTGCGATGGGCTCTACGCAAACACACGAGTGTGTACACTGTACGGAGTATGGTAGGTAGGTACGTAGGAATGAGGAGATAGGAATTTCAGATAATATGTCGATTGTGCGGTTTTTTTTTATTATTTCTTTATTTTTCTACTAGGGAAAAAACGAAACTGTTGTAGGATATCTTTGTATTCCGTCTGTCTGTATGTCAAGATATCGAAGTTGTATTGAAATATTCAAAAAATGTTAAAGTCAATTGGAGTACATAAAAAAATCAAGCTTCTGAGTCGACTTAATCAAAAGATATGAGCGATTTAGTTGCATTTTACATAGAAGTTCTTCATTCAATAATAAAACTATAGGGCCGTGGACGTACAGTTATAAAATAGGGTCGAAAATTTAAAATTCATAGAAAAATAATCAAGACAAACTTATTTATATATGTAATGTTTAGTTCACATCATAGAAAATAGGTGCTTACGGGCCTCGAAACTTAAGTTTGTCGACTCGCATTTATATCTATAACAATTTAAGTTATATCGTAAAAAAGAAATTTCTTAATGTTACTTACTGTAAAAGTAAAGAAAAGTGATGCCCAAACAATTTTTATAACATATAATTGGTTTTTTCTATATGAACTGTTATTTTAAATATAAGTAAGCATCTTTATAAGATTTATGTACATAGGTACAATATTATTAATCCAGAGATTTTTCTCTATTTTTTTTCTACAAAAAAATACTAAGCATAGGCTATAATATGCTGCTTAGTGCTAACACACTCTGTTCATTTCCTCAAATTAATGGTTGGGCGGTGGAACTCAACACCGAGCGCTGCCTTGTTACCAGAGCGAAATAACGAAAATGTTGTGAACGCGACAGCTTGTGGGTTCGATTCCCACTTAAGGAAATTTCTGTCAACAAGGTAAAGCGCGGTGTTGAGTTCAGTCCTTTAACACGCAATGCCTCAAATTCAGCGGAAAGTGGAGAACGGATCGGAATGTCTTAACATTAGGTTCCCGAATTCTCCCTTCGTACCCTCGAATGTTCGAAATACATGCGTGAAGCTAAAAACAGAAACAATTTTCATTCTATCGATACAACAATTCCCATCCCTATATAAGAGCACGGTACGGTGAACAGATGATAAATTGGCTCCTTGCCTGCAGAGTAGCGGTTCTAAATTGATTGGGCCTCCGTAACTTTGTTACACCATACGTACGGACGTTTGTTCGATGGTGAATTTTCTATTACGAACGCGTCGAGTGTATTCCACCACTCAATTTGGCGACGAGTGGGTAACGGAGGTGTCTTGATGGGAACAAAATGTCTAAGCACTAGGTTCCCAGGTTCCGCCTGCCTTCCCTGCCATGTGCGGGACTCAGCAAAAAGCTACTTAACGATGTTGATACCTAAATCATGATTTTAATGAAAGCCTCATACACTTTTCTTATATAAAATTATATATAAATCTATACATATATCTATAAGCGTGTGCCTCTAACCAGGTCAGTTTGTAAGTTCGACCCCAGTCGAGGAAATGAAACATTTAATATTTTCAATTTAAATATTTAATGTTTTCATTTCTTCGCTCTGGTAACATGGCAAAACTCAGCGTTGAGTTCCGCCCCTCAACACGCAATATCTCAAATTCGGCGGAAAATGGGGAACAGAATGTCTTAACATTAATTAGGTTTCCAAGTTCCCTCTGCCTATCCTGCCATGTGCGGGAGACAGCGTGAAGCTGAGTTAAAGAGAGAGTCAAGTTATTTATCTAAAACTAGTATTATTGAGATACTGAGATTTTCTTCAATTTTGAATACACAATTACTTGATAGGTGACGTGACTATAACTTTATTCTTTATTTTGCCAGACAAAAGAAACAATTATCATTCATACATTAAAAGAAAATGAAATGATTAAATATATATTTCGAATATTTATAGACGGCACTGCCCCACGAGGTCACACCTTTACGGCGCAATAGGACAAACGTGGGTAAACGCAGCGCGGAGACAACGCGCGGAGTTAAGCCCCGCCACTCGAGAACGAAGTGTCTCAACAACAAGCTCCCCAGCTTCGTTCTGCTTATCTTGCTATGTACCGTAAAATGAGAAACTATGGAGAAGTTTAAAATATTATAAAGCAACCTAGACAATATATACAATAAAATATTTAAAAAAATCCACAATAATCAAAAATACACTTCAAAATTAACCCTATTGAAAGATAAAAAAACAAACACAAGTCATTATACAGCAGTATCTGACGCAAGACCGGACCCCACAGTGTGCGAAGCCGCCGGCCCGCAATGATACTACACTTAATTAAGGAGCGGGAGTAAATACGCTGAGATGTATACAGAATTAATGTCGATTCGCCAGTTTCACTTCAATGGATGGTTAGATAGAGAGTTATATATATTTCGATATTTTAGTGGTACTGAGTTCAGTTTCTTTTTTTATATATAGCAGGGTAGGCAGAGGGAACTTGGGAACCTATTGTTTAGACACTCCATCCCGATCCTCGCTTTCTGCTGAATTCGAGACATTGCTAGTTAAGTGGTAGCACTCAACGCCGCGTTTTGCCTCGTTACCAGAGCGAAGAAATGAAAATATCAAATATATTCAATTACTCAACTAAAGATCGAATCCACAATCTATCGTTTTTTTTTTTTAAAAAAAAGCTTTTAATTTCCTTAATTGACTAAGCACATCACTCAGCCTAATACCGTTCCTTACAAGCAACGTCAACAGACCTCAATACTGGTACAATTACTGTCAGCAAATATGCCACTAACTAGATCGAGTTCAATTTACTGGACTGTAACTATACAAATAGTGGATTTATATATGAACATATAACCCTAACTTACTTTCATGTATTTTAAAAGACATGCTAGTGATGTAACTCTCCGTTCTTTTTTACGTTTTTCTTGTTTTTATAATAAATAAATTAAATCTCTAAGTGTCAAACGTTCAGATTGGATAAACATCGACAGGCGTAAGTGTGAGTAAAATTTAATATATGTATCATCAATATAATTCCAGATATTATATTTAACCCGTGAATTATTTATATGAAACAGTTACAATAAATGAAAACAACTTTTTCTGGTCTAACATGGTAAACTATAAATAAATCTATGATATATTATTGCTTAAGATACAAATGAAAAATGTAACTTGCAAGAAGATAACCAAAACAAATTGAGGCCAGTCGTGGCACAGGACACAAGCGTGTGACTTTAAACGAGATAGGTCATGTGTTCGATCCTACTTCAGGAAACGAAATATTAATTTTACTATTTACTAAATTAAATATTTAATGTTTTCATTTCCCCGCTCTGGTAACAAGGCAAAAGCGCGGCGTTGAGTTCAGCCACTAATCACGCAATGCCTCAAACTTGACGGAAAGTTGGGAACGGAACGGAATATATTAGCAATAGGTTCCCAAGTTCCCTCAACCTACCCTGTCATGTGCTATATACAGCGTGAACCTGGCAAGAAAACAAACTTAAGACTTGCACCTTAAATTTAATGGCAGAAAAAAAATACAAAAGACGCACAACTAAGTATTTTATCACCATTAAAACATGTCACTCACCTGTACAATCTGATGATCCATTTCGGCGATAGCGCGCAATAGATGCGCCGTCCTGGCCGCCTTCACGAAATCCCCACATTGGCCTAAGGAAGCCCCTTTCGCGAAGAGCATACAGAACTCCGCTCTGGAACCGCATACGCTTTTGCCTAGCGCCGTTTTCAGGGCTTGCTTGGCATACAATCGTTCAGAACCCTGATTGGGAAAATGGAATTTTTTTATAGATATAATCTTAATAAAATCTTTTATTTTCTCAATTATTATACATTTTCAATTAAATAAATTTAACCGGTTGAATCGCGTATTATAATTGAATATTGAACATTTTTGGAAACATTTTGCGTGTTACACGTCTTCCCACTCGTATCATTTAAAAATATATATATCTTATTTTTACCATATATCATCCATCTACCCATGTATATATATATATATATATATATATATATATATATATATATATATATATATATATATATATATATATATATATATATATATATATAACCTATATATATATATATATATATATATATATATATATATATATATATATATATATATATATATATATATATATATAATATTTTTTTTTCTTTTTAAATAATATATATCTATATTGAGATATTATCTTTTGTCTTTTTGGCAATGTTTAAAAAACTTATAACTTGGTGATAAAAATATTTTTATCAATAATAAAACATATTTTAATCAAGCTACGTCGAAATTCTTATACGCTTGTTGCAACTTATATATGTTGTTAGCATGCCCTGCTCTGTAGGTAGATTGTTACAAATTTCCGGTACAAAATTACGATATTTGATAAGAACATATAGCTTAGTTGGTCAGAGCGCTTGGACGGTTTCCAAAAAGCGCGGGTTCAAATCCCATTTCAGAACTTATTTAAATGTTTTTAAAATTGATATTCATTTATATCATAATATACACTAACTAATACAGATAAAAAACTTACAATGTCAGGTTCGTACGGGTGACACAGATCTGCACAAACCGTCAACAACGTTTGTATACTCTCGCGCACCTCGCCCGCCTTCTCCGCCTTTGTTATGGTGCCATTTAGGCATAGGTAGCTGAAATAAGAAAAATCTTAAAATATTCTTATATGAAATTATATTACGTGTGACTGTAAACGTGGAAGCACAGTAGACAGGGGGAACCTGGGAACCCAAAGTTAAAATATTCCGTTTCCGTTACGACACTTCCGGTCCTCGCTTTCCACCTGATTAATGCGTGCTGAGTTGCGGAACCTAACGTCGCGATTTGTCTGGATATCAGAGCGAGAAAAAGAAAAAAAAAATATTTCCTATTTCATTTCCTTGAGTGCACATCAAACCCATAAACTGTCTCGTTTACAGTGACTTTTGTGCTCCTGTCCCATGTCAGACTTTAAGTACTGAATATTTTTTTTTCTTTTTCAGCTTCACGGTGTATCCCGCACTAGGCAGGGTAGGCAGAGGGAACGAAAGTGAAACCTAGTGTTATGACACTCCGTCCCACTTCCGTTCCCCACTTTCCGCCGAATTTGAGGCATTGCGTGTTGAGTGGCGGAACTCAACGCCGCGCTTTACCTTATTACCAGAGCGAAGAAAATGAAACATTAAATATTTAAATTGAAAATATTAAATATTTCATTTCCTCGACTGGGGATCGAACCCAGAACCTGTCGGTTACAGTCACACTCTTGTGCCGCTGCGCCACGACAGGCCTCTGAATATTTAAAAATTAATAACTATAGATGGGGCGTATTGTTACTACTATTTCAAATTAAAAATAATATTTATAGGTCAACGTCGCGCTTTGCCTTATTACCATAGCAGAGAAATGAAAACATTAATATTTAAATATTTTATTTGATTTTCGCGATTGTTACACATTTTAAATGAAACACTTTTAACCGGATTAATCGCATAGTCCGTGACCACGGACTACTGTAAAGTGTTCGAAACGTCGGGTTTCCCAAAAATGTTTACCATTCAATATACGCGATCAATCCAGTTAAAATGTTTCATTTAAAATTGATATTAAACTTGAAAATGTTAAATTTCCTCCAGAGGGGACCGAACACACAACCTGTCGCGTTTACAGTCCCACGTTTTTGCCCCTGCGCCATCATGACATACCTCTATTTTCTATTATAAGTTTAAATTAATTAAGTTGTAAGGGTGTAAGGGTTTACATCCCAACAAGTTCCCTTCAACCGGCGCAAGCAAATCCGAATGGAAAACAAACATTGTTGTGAAAGCACAAACATAGCGCTGAAAGCCATAATATTTTGATACGTAATAGTATTTAATGTACCTGGAATAACTCTTTGAACACAATATATCTATGTACAGAGAACATTTCAAATGTAAAATAGTTTCATGAAATTTCATTCATAGTATCTTTTAAAATACTATATTTTCAACTCTTTACGTATAGAATTCATTTTGTAAGGTTAAAGATATTTAAAAATTTCATTATTATTTTGTTCTATTTTGTTAATGAAAAGAAAAATCCTACATTTTTTTTAGCATTCCATTATACCACATATACAACAGGGTAGGCAAGGGAAAACTTGTATAAAGACACTCCAATGCCCTCCTCAGCCTCCAATTTTTGAGACATTACGTGTCATATGGCAGAACTAAACGCCGAGCTATGTCTTCTGATCAGAGTATTAAAATAAAAATATTTCATTTGTTCTCAATAAAACACACAACCAATCACATTTACACGTTGTGCCGTTGAGCTACGGTCTCTTTTATCATTATTTTTAGTTTCACGCTGTATCCCGCACATAGCAGGATAGACAGAAGTAACACGGGAGTTCCTATTAAGACACCTCCAATCCCCACTTTCCGGTGAATTCTGAAATGCGTGTTAAGTGACGCAACTCAACACCGCGCTTTACTTCGTTATCAAATCAAGGAAATTAAAATATCAAATATTTCAGCTCTCCAGTAGGGTCACTGAGTCACTATCACTGCGCCACGGCAACCTCTTTAATCAATTGAAAATATAAAACTCAGCAGAACGATTTGCAAACAAAAAAGAAACACAACGACAGCATATTTCTTGCAAATTCAATTATAACTTGGCTAACATTTGTACAATACCCGAACACTCGACGCATGGACGAGCCAATTTAACTCTTATTACTTACACATTAAGAGTTACCCGATACAACAAAGTACAATACTAATCTTTACCGAAGACAGTTTACTTAACAGCAAATTGAAAAGATAATAAGGAAGGGATTTTTATTATAAAATCAAGATTTACTTTGAGATTATTGTTTTTTGTAAAATTCATAGTGGTTAGAGAATGTAGCTTTACATTGTATCCCCAGGGAACCTAGTGTTAAGACACTGTGTTCCCCAAAAACCGCAAGATTTTCGAGACATTACGTGTTGAGTGGCGAAACTCAACGACGTGCTTTGTACATGACTGTGCAGAACGGGGAAATGTTATTAATTTAAATATTTGTATTATTTCCTCAAGGATGCATCAACCCCACGACCACCACGGTTACGTCGCTATCCCATTGTGCCACGTTAGTCTCGGCAGATAGAAGGACTTTTTATTCGGCGACAGTGATTTTTTCGAACAGAACAGTTTGCTACACATAATATGAGCTTAATTTTCCTTTTCAAAAAACACTTAAAAATATTTGAAAAATGGGGCAATATGTATATATGTTATTTCAATAAAAAAACACACATTTACCAAACTTCAAAATAATTACAAAAAGTGAACATTGAAAAAAAAAAAAAGACAAATTCAATACTAATTACAAACAAGTCTTTTATGTATTAGTAATTTCAAACTTGTTATCGTTCAATTTCAATGTTAAAAACAATCCCATTGGTTGATGAACTGCAAAATCTGACTCCTCCTTTCTTACATAACTGTAATTAATTTTTAGCATTACTTTAATATAAAAGACGCAGCTTCGCGTTTTTCTCGCTCGAATAGAGTCGATTTTCCAGAGTAGACTTATGTGTTAAAAGATTTCCATTCATTCATCATTTTTTTTTAGATATTGCGTGTTTAATCACGAAACTCAACGCTTAATACCTTAGTTAAAAATTTATATTAAAGAATATAATTACTAGAAAGTATATAGATCTTATATACTTACTTAATTCAGTAGAGAATCTCAAAACTAATCCAACCTTAATAATTATCATTCAACTGCTTTAGTAAAGTAACAAAAAAGAAAATAAACAACCAAATCACAGTGCATTCTTTAAAATTTTACAATTCCATCCCAAAATGACGCCTGCGATGGATGCCAGGCAACAAATATTTAAGATAACACTATCTTAACACGTCACCCGGTGAGGAGGTCCGGCGATACTGACCAACTTACAAATATCCGTATCCAATCTTTAATATAAAGGTAGTAGAGTCGATTTTTCCATAAAATTTGGGTAAATTTATTTTTTGCGTCTGACCATATTATGCCTGAATGACCAATCGGAGGACGCGGTTAGTAATACCAAATTCGAATTCCCGGCGTTCAGGCGGCGCCATGTTGGTATTTTGTTTTAAAAGATAAAAAATATTTTATTACTCCGTTTTTTATTTGTCTCTCGATAAAAAAGTTTACGAAAAAAGAGCTTAGAAAATTAGCAACATCCCGTTAAGTGCAATTTGCTGCGAATAAAGACAAAATTTGATAGCCACCGTCTCTATATATAACATTACAATATTTATATTAGTGTTACCGTATTGCAATAAAAAATAAAAGCAACTGATTTAGTGTTCTAAGAGGCTGCTGCGGCTCGTGTGTACTAAGAGTATTTTTTGTAAATAAGAAAGTAAATGAGTGAAAAAGTAGGCAGGTAAGTAAGTGAGTGAGTGAGTGAGAGAGCGAGTGAGTAACTAAGAAAATTGAGTAAATGAGTAAGTAAATAAATTCTTTATTTTACCACATACTGCTATATATACAATATATATAAAACATAAAAAAAATTACAATTAATATATATTTCCTTGTTACTTCAAATCCAATTAAATAGTATACAATAAAGTACCTACGTACTTCTCTATCTAAATTATTATTAGCATGCCACTTATCTGGATATACAATGTCATATTTAGAGTTTTTGAAATATTGCTGTAAACGAAATCAAAAATGACTCAGCAAACATTGACAAATTAAAATAAAAAAAAATAACATTAATAAAATATATAATCAAAACTAATATTAAAAACACAATTTGTCAAAAGCTAATATTAAATTAAATATTCCATATTAAAAGGAAACTTTGCATTAGGCCAGTGTAGAACTAAACCAGAATATATTTCAAACGGGCGCCAATGATTAATGGACGGCGCGGTCCAATCGGTGCGTTCTAAATCCAAACGCGCTAATGGAAGACGAAGTAACAAGCGGCGCCTGCGCATTCAGTGTTCACGTGCTAAGGAAACTACCCGAGGATATTTATAATCAGAAATATTTTTAAGCTTAATATTGTTATATATATATTTTTTATTTTTGCATTTTCATAATTTTACTATGTTAACAAGTGATATTTCATTAATTTAAGAAGCATTATTACAAAAGCTTTTTAATTCACTACTGTCATTATGTAAGTTATAGATCCCTACCCTACTTTAATAATTCTATAAATATATCAATTAACCGATTTTTTTTAAATTTATACCTACATGTATTTCATAAATATTATTGAATGGTGAAACATGTGAAAATCAAAACTATTCTGGAAGAATAACACAACAATAAATACATATAGTAAGGTAAATCGAGACACCGCACTGGCAACACCGTGCTCACGTTCGTACAAAAATTTATAGGCAGTTTAAGATGTTTTCGTTCTTAATTTCAGTTAGATAAACGCGCCGGTACATTTCGGCGCCTTTGCGGGTGAAATATGCCTCTCCATTAGTGTACGTGTCTCATTTGATACATTAGAGGATCGGCTGTGGATTGAACATCTATGAAATGCTAATAATAGAGAATAAAGTAAAATAGATATATTATCATGTTTTGTTTAATAATTACAGTTTTAAGCATATTTTGTATGGCCCTTGCTTAAAATTGTTTATAATCGTTATTTTTTTAATTTAAACACCATAAGGGTAGTGTGGCAGATGTCAAAAACATATAGATATGTCACTACACTTTCCATTTTCCATAAATTACTTGTTATATTACACAACCATTAACAAAGTCAAATATTGCTCACATTATATATTTATAACTTCACGGTAGGCAGAAGGAACTTGGGAACCTAATGTTAAGAAACTCCGTTCTATTACCCACTTTGTGCTGAAATTGAGGCTTTGCATGTTGAGTGGCAGGAATCAACGCCGCGTTTAGGCATGTTAATAGAGGAAAACAATAAGAATAATAAATATTTCATTGCCTTGAATGGGAATCGAGCCTAAAACCTGTCACCTTTACAGTCGTACATTGTCACTGCGCCACAACACTAACCTTGTATTAAGGTTAATATTTGTTGATTATTTATCACTGATCAAAAATTAAAATAAAAATATTTTTAATTTTTCTTTAAGTATACATTGACACTAGGAAAACAATAAACTCAACATAATCCCAAACTAAAAATAAACATTTACTTTCCAACATCTTTACCAAAAATCCCGAATGTTTTAATTACACACTGAGTGCAGGGCACATCGAGGTGGGTCAGGGTATAGTGGCCCCGACGTGAAGCTCGTGGCATCTTAAGTGCGGACGGTGTGTTAATATCAAGATGACTATTTATTTGGAGTAAACGAATATAGACGTACGTTCATGTCTCAATACATCGTTCTGACGTTGGATTTGATATTGTTATTAGTGTTGAAATTCTAATATATCTAATTTAGTCTTATTTTCTTCTTTTTTTTCAGCTTCGTGAAAATATATAATTCGTGATATACAGTCTCGCAAATGGCAGAATAAGTAGAAGAAACTTGGAAACCTAGTGTTAAACCATTCTGTACCATTCCCGACTTGCCGCTGAATTTGAGACATTACGTGTTGAGTAGCGAAACTCAACGCCGCGCTTCACCTTGCCATCTTATCAGAGCGTAAAATATTAAATATATAAACATTAATAATGTCATTTCTTCGAATATGGATTGAACACACATCCTGTCGCATTGACTGTCACACTTGTGTTGGTCCTGCATCACGAGAGGCCTCGTCTTTTTTTTAATAACATTGTTATTATGTATAATTCATGTATTGGTATAATACACACAATCTCTAGCTAGCTCTTAGCTTGGACTTATTTAGAACTAAATAATAACTTTTCTAATTCCATGAGCAATATTACATATATTTAGTTAATTCAATATATCATTTGGTTTACAGATTTTGTTAATAAGAGACATTAGACAAATTTAAATTTAAAAATATTTATTACATTGGAAGGCTTATTCTGATTCGATTCTCACTCAAAGAAATGGAATATATTATATTTTCATTTCTTTACTCTGATAACATGGGAAAGAGCGGCGTTAAGATCCGCCACACAACATACATACGCCCAATACTTCATATTCGGCAAAAACGGGTATCGGAACGTTGTGTCTTAACAAAAGGTTCCCAGGTTCCCTTTGCCTCCTACCATGTGCGGGACATACCATTAAAAATCTATTTATTGTACATCGAAACACAAACAAAATGCAACAGGTGCCTAAATCATTATATGAACCCATAAACAGCCATAAAACCATTCAAACGTATGAAGCAATGGGCATATGAGGCGTGAATACTGGCGTATATGCGTATATGGAGACATCAAATTTATTTCACTTTAATACACGCAAATACAAATGCAAATGTAGTCTAAACAAATTTATTGCCCCTTTTTGAATATAAAATTTAAATCTTCGACAGGGGGCTGGGAACGCTGACATGATGTTGTTAGTATAACGGTGGAGGATAATGTATTAATAAATATTAATTGATTAAATATTTTTGTATTTAAAAAAAAAATTATATATAATTTTTATATAAATATAATAAATTTCTCAGTTATATGAAAATATTAGGGCTTTTTTAATTTTTTATAAAAAAAAATATATAAAATACAAAATATTATCAAACCAACAAATATTTATTGACTGTCCAAATACCAGAACAAACATTTTTTTTTTCAAACGACACTAAAAAATCTAAATACATACCATATTTACATATGAAACAGGGGGCGGAGAAAGTCGAGTAATCCGGATAAGTAATTCTCTCTGAGTAAGTAATGCGTTGATAAATGAAATTAAATCGCACAAACAAGTGCTGCCATTCGGCCCGCGGCTCCCCTTTCACTCGGCGGATTGTATGAGGTTAGTGATGGTAGTGATTATGTTGGAAAATTAAGAAAATTTATTAGTTATCTTTTTAATTTTTCAAATATACGAAGCATATTTTTTAATATTAATTAATACACGATTATATTTCAGAAATAAAAATTAGAAAAGACTTTAGATAAATAGTGTATAGTATACATATTTAAATTTAGGAACACTCCAGAATTATACATCAATTATTTCATGAATCATTTTTTCATATCATTTTTTTTAAACGATCTAGATTTATATACTTATTCAGATATTTCATACTTAACATATACATTAGTTTGAAGAACTCAAGGAACTTTGAGGAACCACCTTTACAACCGCAACTATCGACATACACTTAAAACAAACAAGGTCATCACTATGAAATTTAGCAAAAAGCACAACGCATCTCGACATGTGGGCAGCAATCTGTCGCTGCTACTTCAATATTCTCTCTCACATTTCCCCATAAACAATGCGTATAGTTGTCCTTGTCGCACACCCTTGCACATTCCACCCCACGGCACTCTGTCGCATGTACTTAGATACGCGATAATCGCTAGTTCGAGTATTGGATTGTTTTCGATTGTCCGATTCGATTACGGGGGTCAAAAAAGTCGATTGTTTTCATTCAATTACACGTCATATGTCACAGAGAGCACATGTGATCGGAAAAATGAATCTACGGACGTAGTTTAAAAAAAAATCTTACGTAAGACGCTGTATCCCGCACATGGCAGGGTGACCAGAGGGAACCTGGGAACCCAGAGTCATGTCACCCCGTTCCATGCCCAACTTTCCACCATTACACCAAAACAACATTATCGAATACATCAAATTCACGACCTATAGCAAAACAGATATTGTACCACTTAACCAAAAGGGCGTTGAACATTTTTTATTTCAATCTTAACAGTAAATCTTTAAAACCCCCCCGCCACTCGTCAATCTTTGAGTGAGCCCGCTAAGAGCCGTGCGAAAGCGCATCTGGCGGTAACACTTTGATATAGCTCGTAAGCTAAATTGGGGATGAAATATAGGGTACATTGATTACGGTATTGTTAAAATACACCTAAACTAACTAGCTTCTACTCCCAGCTCTGTTTGCAATACGTTTCTTGTTAATATTACAGATGCCTACTTAATAAGTTTTTAGACATTATATATTTCTATACAAATAACAGATTTTTTTAAGAGAGGTTGTGGGCTCGATCCTCCCACTACCGAGGAAATAAAATATTTAATATTAACATTTCTTCGCTCTGATCTGCACAAACAAAACGCGGCGTTCAGTTCCGTCAGTCCACTCCCAATGCCTCGAATTCGGCGGAAAGTGGGAAACGAAACGGAGTGTCTTAACACTAGGGAGCCAAGTTCCCATATGGCAGGATGCATAGTAAATTGTAATTTAAAAGTGATTTTTTTTTTGTTCTTTATGGCTATAGGTATAGCTATTTGAATGGCATCTTTCACTCACCACGCAATGCGGGCGATTACTATCATTTTATATAATTTTAAATAAAATTAATTAGTTTCATGGTAAAAAAATAAGTATCAAGATTTCCAAGTTTCCCTTTTCGTCTATTCGGAGAAAACAACGTGAAGCAAAAAAAAAAACAAGTTTTTAAAATATATCAAAAATATAGATATATATATTTAATAAAATATAAAAATATATATCTACTGAATCATTGTTTACAGCAAAACATTACCATTATGGCGTCGAGCCCAGCGGGACACCGATTAAGATGTACAGTAGGCTCGAATAGAGGCGGAGTGCTTATTTCAATTTATATTTATTTATATTACCCTAATTGTTTACGCTGTCGTGGCGCAGTGAAGCATGTGACTGCACTTTGCGGGTTTGGGATGGTTGTGGGTTTGATCTTCAATCAACTTAATGATAATAAATTATTATTTTTAAAATTTCCCCCTCTTTCCTTTTTCTTTTGAAAACACGACGTTGAATTTCGACATTTTGCATGTAAAAGGACGGTACGACTAGAACGGAGTGTCTTAACACTATGCAAACACTTCCAACCCTCTATATAACTACTATAAGAAGAACAGAGCAATTTTTAATCATTTTCAAAAAAAGCAGTCTATTTTCCGATTTGTACATTTAGAAATAGGGCTCGCTAAATACATAATGGCTGTCATATAAATATACAATAAGTATCACTTTTTTTTATTCTTACTATCAAGTTTTACATATACTCGATAAGATAAGCAATAAATCTGGACAATACCATTTGGTAATTCACCAGATCATTTTATTACTATTTTTACTATGTTTTTAAAGTGTTATTCCACACTTAGGACAGAAAATACTAAACTTAAATTTAAAAAGCGTATAAAAATTTTGAATTCGTTCACGAACTAAGCCATTCGTTCACGAACGAATGGCTTAGTTGGTCAGAGCACTGGAACGGTTTTCCAGAGGCGCAGGTTCAAATCCTGCTTCGTTCAAAATTTTTATACGCTTTTTAAATTTAAGTTTAGCATTTTATTCCTATTATAGACAAATGTTTTACGCTATATCCCGCACATGGCAGGATAGGCAGAGGGAACTTGGGAACCCTAGTGTTAAGACACTCCGTTCTATCCACACAATAAAGAAAAATATTATTTTCTATTCATACATATAAAGATTCTGCAATGTAAAGGCCCTAACAGTGCGGTGAACAAGAGCACAGCGTGACGTCGATTGAGATGTTGGTACAATAGAGGCGTGTTAAGTAATTTGATTTATTACTATATGTTGGTGCTACTGCTTTGATCATTATACTCACTCACTCAGAGTAGGCTGAGGGAACATGGGAACCTGCTGTTAAGATTGTCCGTTCCAGTCCATACTTTCCACAAAATTTGAAGCGTTGCTTTTTGAGTGGCATAACTCAACGCCGCAGTCATTATAATATTTTATGGTTGTTGTAGGTATGTTTCTCACTCGAGGGAATGAGTAATTTTCATTACATTGCTTGTACAAACAAAACAAAGCGCGGCGTTGAGTTCCGCCACTCATTACACAGTATATATCTATAATTAGAGGTGCAGTTAAAGATCAAATGTCTAAATACTGGGTGCATTTAACCTTCCACCCTATAATAATAATTCCATTTATTAGAACGAAGATAAAAAAAAACGGAAAGAAATGCTTTGCGCTATAAAAAGAGTTTAAATTCATTACTATACTTTGTAACATTGACACTTAGGACAAGTATGATCGAACCTTAAGTCTGGCAGTATCTGTCTGTGGCACCGTAGCATCTGAATCTTCTTAATGAATCTGAATCTTCTTAATGAATCTGAATCTTCTTAATGAATTGAATGGAAAAAAAATAATTATGTACAATAAATGGATGAAATAATCAAAATTTTATGATGAAAATTACGAAAAACACGTATAAAAGAAAATGTATATACATACGTACTTATCATTTCACCACAAATTAAAGCTATAGTATAAAGTAAGTAATTATCTTAGTTTATTATTCTCTCATTTGTATACATATTATAACTACATATATAAACGTCTAGATTGTGCCTTCTGCCGGGGTCACGCCGTCACGCTCGCTCCCGGGAGTATACAAGGAAACCGCATTTGAGGCGCACGCGTTATTGTGCTTTTTAAATATATAATTTTGTATATAACATAATTCCTGAAGAAATTAATTTTAATTATCATATAAACAAAAGTAATCATTATATAGTTAACGTATATCGACGTCGTAGATACAATACTATTCTTATACAAAGTAAATAACGGAGATAGGACTGATTTATTTCTTGGTTCGACTTCCACAGTCAAAGGAATGAAATAATTTCGAATATATTTATTTTTATATGAATATTCATATATTCATACCGACAAAACAAAATGCGCAGCGCTGAGCTCCGTCACTCTACGCCTTTTGTTAAGACTGCGCGTTAAGAATTTCGATAGAAAGCAATGAACGAAGTGGCTCTAAATTAGGATTTCTATGCCCATTTATATGGGATTATGCGTAGAACTAAATGAACTTGCGCTTGGGCCTCTTCTTTTAATATAAAGAAAAAAATAAATTAAAGTTTACTGCATTATTTTACAAATGAGATCTCAAACAAAAATCTAAGAGTAATCGACTCTACTCAGCTTCCCGCTGTATCCTTCCTGCACATGGCAAGGTTACTACCTTGCCATGTGCAGGAAGGAGTAGGCAGAGGGAGTTTGGGAACGTAGACACGGACAAAGTTCCATTTCCCACTTTCCGCCGAATTATAGACATTGTGTGTTGCGTGGCAGAACTCAACGCCGTGCTTTGCCTTACAACCAGAGCGAAGAAATGACAACTTTGCATATTTAATTTGAAAATATTAAATATTTCATTTCCTCGAGTGGGGATCGAACCCACAACCTGTCGGTTACAGTCACACGCTTGCGCCGCTGCGCCACGTCAGGCCTCAAAGAGTAACAACCTCAGCGTTTACTTAGAAATATATACAACAACGTCACATACAAAAATACAAGATCATATCTTAGGACTCCCTTACAAATATCATGAGGCTTCCACAAATAAGAGAGAACAGTACGTAATATAATTAGAGAATTGTAAACATTATTATAATTATTCGGCACGCGTATGGTAATTACTTACTGGCGTACCCGACTGTAGTGTGAATGTAGTGAAATGAAAACATGAAAACATATTTTGAACTTAATGCTGGAAGAAATAGAGTTCATTTTAAAATAACGCGTAAGAGATAAATATGATTGTTATTTAATTATGACAAGTTTAAACAAGTGACTCAATTACTAAGGTTTAGAGTTACTTACTTAGCTATTTTATAATGAAGAATCGTTAACTGTTTTTTTTTTAGCTTCACGCTGTATCCCGCACGAGGCAGGGTAGGCAGAAGAAACCCGGGAACCTAGTGTTAAGACACTCCATTCCACTTTCGTTCCCCACTTTCCGCCGAAATTGAGGCATTGCGTGTTGAGTGGCGGAACTCAACGCCGCGCTTTGCCTTATTACCAGAGCGAAGAAATGAAACATTAAATATTTAAATTGAAAATATAAATATTTCATTTTCTCGACTGTAGATCGAACCCAGAACCTATCGGTTACAGTGACACGCTTGTGCCGCTGCGCCACGACAGGCCTCAAAATAATAAATTGTACCACTTTTTCAGATAAGAAGAAACAAATAACAATTAGGTACATTAAAAATAATTCACTAGAAGCCAATGCATATATCGAATGCTTATCGGATTACTCTTTTTCTTCAGCTTCATGCTGTGTCTCGCACATGGCAGAGTAAGCAGAGGGAACTTGGGAACACAATGTGTTAAGACACTTATTTCCCATTGAAACACTACCGTTACACGTGGCACTAAAGGCATAGCGTGTCGGGTAACGAAACTCAACTCCGCACTTTGCCTTGCTACCAGAGCGAAGAAATGAAATTTTAATTTAATTTACTTCAGCGGGAACCAAACCCAAAACATGTCACGTTAACAAGCACACGTTTGTGCTCCTGCACCACTACGCCCCGTTGGACCCTTTAATAAGTTTAATACCACAATATCAACAATTCACCATACATAAATATATATATCAATTCCGCTATACAATTTTCAGTCTCAATGGCATATCCCTTGCAAATGACAGACAGAAGGACACTGGGGACGGTAACCGAACTGGCGACCCTAGAGGATACCGACACGCGACCTGTCACATGTGGCCTACAGAGTACCGTTAAACAAAGTTCTGTTGGAGCAAAAAATTATAAGCAAATTTACTAATGCGTGTGATTTGCGGTGTGTATTATGAAATTCGATATTAGGAAATTATGATTGGAAATATTTTTATATTTGTATAGATACAACAGGGTAAGCAGAAGAAATGTAGTAAATTAGTGGCAGAACTAAGCACCGCGCTCTGCCATGTCATCAAAGGGATGATATGAAAATATTCTTCTTTCCTAGCTTCACTAGCGTCTCGCACTTGGCAGAGTAGGCAGAGGGAGTTTGAGACTTGTTACCAGAGTGAAAAAATAAAAATATTTTCTATTTCATTCGAAAATATTAAACATTTCACTTTTTTAAATGATGATACCACCCACAACCTATAGTTTACGCTCACACTTGAGCTCCAACGCCGAAAGAAAGAAAGCGAAAAATATTACAAAAATATAACAGTTAGCAAAAGGAACATAGTGATAAAACACTCCGTTCTCTACAGAACTTAACGCTACAATTTGTCTTAATCCCCCAGAATTAATATGAAAATAATAATTCACACCCACAAGCAGGCATCGAACCCAGAACCATAGTTTCTAGCCATCCCCAAGGAATAGCGCCACGCGCCCTGTCACACGTGACCTACCGAGCAACGTTAAATAACATTTTATTGAAACAAAAAATTAAAAACTAATTTACTCTTGCGTGTGATTTGCGGTGACAATCATGTAATTCAATAGTAGTAAATAACGAGACGAACAACAGATAATATTTTTTTTTTAGCTCCACGCTGTATCCCGCACGAAGCAGCGTAGGCAGAGGGAACCCGGGAACCTAGCGTAAAGACACTCCGTTCCACTTCCGTTCGCCACTTTCCGCCGAATTTGAGCCATTTCGTGTTGAGTGGCGGAACTCAACGCCGCGCTTTTGCCTTTCCAGAACGAAGAAATGAAACAGTAAATATGTAAATTGAAAATATTAAATATTTCATTTCCTCGACTGGGGATGGAACCCAGAACCTGTCGTTTACAGTCGCACTCTTGTGCCGCTGCGCCACGACAGGCCTCACAGATAATATACTGTAATTATTATAATTACCTTAGATACCTTTATGATGTAATATAGTTACTTATTGTATTGACAAAGATATGAGGCCTGTCGTGGCGCAGCGGCACAAGCGTGTGACTGTAACCGACAGGTTCTGGGTTCGATCCCCACTCGAGGAAATGAAATATTTAATATTTTCAATTTACATATTTAATGTTTCATTTCTTCGCTCTGGTAATAAGGCAAAACGCGGCGTTGAGTTCCGCCACTCAACACGAATGCCTCAAATTCGGCGGAAAGTGGGGAATGGAAGTGGAACGGAGTGTCTTAACATTAAGTTCCTATGTTCCCTCTGCCTACACTGCCATGTGCGGGATACAGCGTGAAGCTGAGAGAGAGTAAAATTATTTATTTAAATTTCCTCGCAACGACAATAAAACAAAGCGCTGTTAAGATCCACCACTTAACACGCAATATCACTCAACTGGCCCGTGTTTCAACACTAAATCCCTTCTATCCTGCAATACGCGTGATAGAGCGTGAAGCAACAAAAAAATCCATCAAGCACACACTATTAGGCACCTAATTCTCTCAGTCCATTGCCCAGATAGCGACATATGTACGTGCGCAATATTAACGCGTCGACTGTGAAATTCAATCAAAATATGAATGTAAAAAAGTATGGCGAGGAGATTCGCGTTAATTTCACCGGCCCCATTGCCTCTTACCCCACTATGGGAGCTGACGTTGTGTTAATTAAATAAACAGTGCGCCTTTTCTGCTTTTATAGTTGAATATTAAAAATAATTATTGTTGACATGATTTTGTTGGTACTTGAAGTATATTTTTGGATGATTTTTTAAATTTTAATATAAATAGAATTATACATAAAAAAATATATTTATTTGAGTCCCGCTGTATCACATAGCATGGTAGGTAGTGATTTTCGTTCTACAATTTCGCCCAATTCTAGAGATATTGCGTGTTGAGTGTGCGTAACTCAACGCCGCGTTTAGTCTCGTCATCAGAGTGAGAAAATGAAAATGTTAAATACTTGACATACCTCGTGTGACTACAATCACTTCACAATCACTACTTGACTTGACTTAACCTGTCGCAATGAACAATTAAGCCAGTATATTATTGTATAGAATGTTAATATAATCATTGTTTATTTTATAAAGAACTACGATTAGCAGACTGGAGTAAAAAATTTTTATAAACTTAAATTTAAAAAGCCTATAAAAATTTTGAACGAAGCAGGATTTGAACCCGCGCCTCTGGAAAACCGTTCCAGCGCTCTGACCAACTAAGCCATTCGTTCTCACCGAGCTCCGTCGAAATTCTTATACGTAAATTTAAGTTTAATATTTTCTGTTATAAGTGTGGAATAACACATTAAAACATATTAAAAATAAAAAAAATTATATCCAAACCATTCAATAAAAAGGCTTGATTAAAACCAATCGACGGAGGCTGCAGCGAAATTTGTAGCAACCGTAGAAAATATCGACAAGGTAGTAATATATATATTTCAAACTTATATAATAAAATAAATAAAAAATGAAAAAACACTGTGTACTGACAAAGGTTAAGCATTGTATTGACAAAAATTATATGTACAAGAATTTGGGAAACAACATTTATTATTATTGTTAAATGGATAGATCTACTTGAGGCCTTGAGGAGTGACTGTAACAGACAGGTTCTGGGTTCGATCCCCAGTCGAGGAAATGAAATATTTAATATTTTCAATTAAAATATTTAATGTTTCATTTCTTCGCTCTGGTAATAAGGCTAAGCGCGGCGTTGAGTTCCGCCACTCAACACGCAGTGCCTCAAATTCGGCGGCAAGTGGGGAACGGACGTGGAACGGAGTGTCATAACACCAGGTTCCACTTCCTTTAAGAAAAAAAAAGATAGATCTACTTCACTGATATCTCAGTCTACCCGTGACCACGGACTGCTGTAAAGTGTTCGTAACGTCGGGTTTCCAAAAAACATGTTTAAAAATCAATATACGCGATTAATCCGGTTAAAAGTGTTTCATTTAAAATGTGTAACAATCGCGAAAATCAAAGACATTACAATTTTTTACTCTTAAAAACTATTAATAAAATGAGTATTATTTTCTAAACTTTAAATATAGTAACATATATGTTATATTACTTTCTTGGAAATTCGCAAATACCTGATACATACACTAACGAATCAAATAGACAATTACATTTAAAAAAAAAAACTAACAAAGTCAAATACGCAAAACCAACAACCTCCTATTTTTAAAATCGGTTAAAAAAAGCCTAAAGACACATCGTCCCGAACACAGTAGGGTAAACGAACCAACAAACGTCACCTGTCATTAAATCGAGCGTGCATCATTGACAAAACCCAAATTGAATGCGCTCCCTCCGCCCTCTTGCGCCCGACCGGTCCGTCCGTCCGTGCCACTATTGAATAAATATTGTTTCTGGCGTAATGAATTGTGTTGTTATATTAGGGAAGATTTGTATGAAAAAAATATCATTTTATATGCGTTATACTTTTGTATGTATTTTTTTTATTATTGTAATAAATATGTTAAAATAAAGTTCGTAGCAAATTGCCGGTCAAGTGCGAGTCGGAATCGCAAACCGAGTGTTGCGTGCTGATTTGAAACCTATAAGTGGAGAAGCAACTGCTCATAAAAGTAGAAAACTTATGTTTACGTATACATATTTTTCCAATATCGATATGCATAGAGATCGCCATCAAAGTAATTCCATAAACATTCCGTTTAATTCTTTTGAGAAAGTAAGAAAATTTTTATTTTTAGTATAAATATTTTATATAGATCCTAGAAACATTTTATTTTTCAAACTTCTTAAAGCAAAAGAATACAAGGGCGGCGATAAGTTACGTAACGCTGCAAACAATCTCTGTATTTTCTTAGAGGTTTTCCATTAGAAAATATAAATAAGCAGTAATTAAACCACTCCATTGAGCTAATTTGAGAATTGAATGGATAATCAAAAAAATACATCTAATGTAACTTGACTTCAAGTAAGTATACGTTATTCAGTCAATAAATTTTCTTAGTTAATTTTTTTTCCCAGCTTCACGCTGTATCCCGCACGAGGCAGGCAGAGGGAACCCGGGAACTTAGTTTTTAGTTCCAAAGTATCATAAGAAGTAAGCAAAGTAAAATTAATTAATATAACTACTTAATTACTTAATATATTAAGATCTTATAAGAGACGTTTAATAATCTCATAAACGCCTAACCAGATTTGTATGCAGTTCTGTGTAGATATTAAAAGTGATATTGTAATAAAATAGTATATAAAATTGTGTAATTAAAGCGGGCGAAGCAGCGGGCGGGTCGCGAGTTAAAGATAAAAACAAACTATAAACATGACGTAGAATAATTAACAAAGTGCTTTACTATAGAATACCTATGTCTTGTCCTAATCATCACGAAACAAAAGACCGTAAAAAAGTTTACAATTTTTTTATTTTTTTTTTCGAGCTTCACGCTGTATCCCGCACATGACAAAGTAAACGGTAACTTGAGAACCTAAACACTCCGTTCCGTTCTCCACTTTTTACCGAATTTGTTGCGTGTTAAGTGGAGGAACTCAATCACTTTGCCTTGTTTGTACAAGAACGAATAAACGAAAACATTAATAATATTCATTTGAAAATATTAAATACTTCGCTTCTTCGAGTGGGGATCGAACCCACAACTTATCACGTTTACAGTGATACGCTCCTGTCCCTGAGCCACAACGCGCTTCGAACATTTTAATTTTATTATGAAAATCAACATGTTAAAGGTACGAGTAAGTTAAACCGCCCCCCGGCCGCCGGCCACGAGGAGCTAGCGCTAATAAAAAGCAAATATTGGTATATCAAATAATCATCGAACCATCAGTTTTTAATAAATTAAAAGTGTCCTCGTTAAAATTGTTGCTCAAAAAATTGTGGTCACAGTAGAAGCGTTTCTTGTTGAAATACAAAAAAATATACAATAAAAATATATATTTCACAAAAAAAAAAAAACATTTTGTAGTAAAACTAAATAATAATAATTACTGCCAGTTATTCTATAATAGACTAAATTATGTTATGTCTATTTATTCTAATCAACAATTAGGTATATGAACGAGTATAAGTTTATATATAGGGTTATATTTTCTTTTACGGTTTCGTTGTATCCAGCACATGTAGGGAAGGTAAGCAGAGAAAGCTTAGAAACCTTGAGTCAAAACATTAAGTTCCGTTCCCTAGTTACCGTTCGAGTTCAAGGTATTACGTGCTGAATGACGGAACTCAACGTCGCACTTTTTCCTAGTTACCAAAAAAAACTAATAGCTGTCGTGGGACTGCCGATAGAAGTGAAAACGGAACTATTAAGTTGAGAGTAATTAAAACTATATGCAAAAATTATATGAAATTTTTTATGTTTTATTTATTAGTTACATATGATGGGTTAAACAAATCATGAACAAAATATAAATACAAAGTGGTTGAAAAAATAATTAATATACAATTATCTTAATTATACATAGTATTTATATTTACACGAATTTCAATGAATTCAAGTTTGAACATTATTTTCATTATTTACATCATTGTCGTGACTCACAAAATTATACTTATCCAAAAATCGTCCAACGCGCACATAATACAGTCAGAAATAGTCGACGTATTAGTGTATACGTGTACACAGGCTACTGCGCGTGCGCTAGTCTGGGTCTCCATAGCGATAGATATACTATTATCATTAGCATGTCGGTGACGCGTACCGAGGATTTTACCCTCTACCAAAACGCTCAACGCGCCTAAAGAAGTGTCCACTTCAAAAAAAATTCCTGGAGAGGAGATCGGAACCACAACCGTTTGTCAAAAAGAGTCACACGTTTGTTTATTTTTCGTTAAAACTCAAAATTAATAACGAAATATTCGACAGAAAGTAGAGAACGGAACGGAGTGTCTTAACACTAGATTCACAACTTTTTGTCTACTCTACCATGTGCGGGCGCTGCTTAGAAAAGTTGATTAGAACAAAATAGAAAAACAACTAAATATAAAAAAAACGCTATCACCAACACCACACACAGGGGCCGAAAGCACCGCAGGACGCTACCAATCTCAAATTGAGAGAACATTTTAATTTACCAATTGCTGGGCGTCACTGTCCGGACGACATGCTGTCTAATTATAATGCGGCTCATTGGCTTTTTGATAATCATAAAGCTGAACTGGGGACCGTAATACGTTGACTTAGTATGTTATTGTTCGGCCTGCCCTATAGTGTTTGCGTTTCTGAATAATTAATGTATGGAAAATTTTATGTTTTTCTATAATTATTGGCGACATTTTAGAGTAGTTGAGCTGTGTGTGTTTTTGTAAGCGATGGTCGTGAATTCGATGTTTGCTTGATGATTTTTTTGTAGAACATACCCGCTACCAAACAAGCCATAACAAGTATTCCAGACGTGAGGAAATTACTTGGTCATTTTTATGAAATTGTTACGAAAAAATTTTTTTCTGTAAAAACGGAAAGCAAGTCTGTCTTGGCACACAACCGTGTGACTGTAAGCGTGACAGTTTGTGTATTCGATACCCACTCAAGGAAATTAAATATTCATGATTTTCATTTCTTTTTTCGGGTGTCAAGAAAGCAAAGCAAAACTCATTGACTGTCGCCGCAACTTGCCCCAAATTCAACGGAAAGTAGAGAATAGAACGAAATATCTTAACATTAGCTTGTCAATTGCCGTACATGCCTATCCTACCATATTTGAGATACAGCGTGAAGCTGAAATAAAAGTAATTTTCCATTTTACATGCAGAAGTCTACGCGAAACAAAATGCGAGTGACATCTCAAAAACCAAAATTAATGACAGCTTTACTAAACTAAAAAGTAAACTGTATAAAGACATTTTGTATCACTCTTTCTACCCAACTTCGTTCTTTAAACATATGACAAAATCAAAATAATCCTTATTCAATTAATCCATTATAAGCATTTTGGAATCGTCAAGTTACATAGAAACGTCTGTAGTGTCAGTCCTACAGGAAGCTACCACCGGTGAGGAAGGCGGGTCTGCTGAGAAGACCCAGCAAGAAATTCAACAGTTGCTCTTTTCAAAATATAACTTAAAGTAAATGTATAGAATAATTAGCTTCCTGAGTGAAGTATAGAAACACTCCACATCTAGAAACACGTAAAAACCAATAATTCCAACGCAATTACAGACGTAAAAGGGTAGAAGCAAGTATTGTGCAAGTATCGAGAGCTCTCGATCGCGGACAATAGACGAGCGGTGGAATTGTATTAACCACTCGATTCAATTACCACTCGCCACGATAATGGCATTACGCTCTTAGCGATCTTAGTGTCTGAGATTTCAAGTGAAAAATGAGAAAGTGCTTAGCGGTAAAACTTTTTTTGGGACGGTTTTTATTTTTCTGACAATACTGTATAGCTGTCGTGGCGCAGCGGCTCAAGGGTGTGACTTGACTGTAATCGACAGGTTGTGGGTTCGAATCTCACTTGAACAAGTGAAATATTTAAAATTTTGAGGAACGGAAGTGCAACGGAGTATCTTAACACTAGGTTCCCAAGTTCCCTCTGCCTACCCTGCCAAATGCGGGATGCAGCATGAAGCTGAGCGAGTAGAGTGAGTAAAGTATATACTTAAGTATTTATAAAGACGATAGTACACATTTTGACAATTGTTTGGCGAGTGAGAGGGAGCAAGTATAAATGAACAGTTAATATGACAGATTGAAAGAATTTGTTATATAACAAACAGAAGAGGAACTAAATCACATAATAACATCGGATTCTTCGCCAAGTAACTTTAAATTGAATTAAAATCTTTTATTTCTTGATTTTATAAATAAAAAATCCTTTTTAAGCCTTCAATAAGCGATATTAATAAATAGAACATACTATTTTTAAAAGCTTTTATTTAGTTTGACTTGTATGTTAACAAATCTTTCAAGTTTAATTTGACCAACTTACCGGTATCCGATTTAGCTGAAATTTTGTATGCTGGTCCAGAACCGAGGATAATGCATGTTAATCATAAACGTCACCTGATGCTGCAGCGAGGATCGGCTCCGTATAAGAATTCTCCTCAGCGGTAAATAGCAGGCACATAACATTTTGTATACGCATTCGTTTATGATGGGCAGTCGGTAGACCCACCATGAAATAGACTAAGAAATATAAGAAGCTAAAGTTCTCCCGTTCCCTAAGTTATTCTGTTGAAGAATTCTCTGTTTTATAGATGGACTTTCGTATTGATCGATAAATATCGATTGAAACTAAAAAATATAAAATAAAATAATTTAAAAAAAACTTTTAAAACAAGCTTTTATTTAAGTGCCTTAAAAAGATCAAAATAAAATTTTAAATCACATTAACCACATTCATTTATGATTTTACCGAATTGAAATTATAATAAAAGCTTCTCGCGATGCCTAGAAGAAATCTCTACATATTCAGTCAGATATAATTGAAATTAAGAAACATTCTCTTCTTCTTCTCCTTCTTCTTCTCTTTCAAACCCGATAAAAAATCCTGTGTGTGCAAAAAAGTGATTCAAGGTTAAAGTTCCACATTTTAAGCACTCACAGCACTTTTATTTAATTACTAACATTATGAATTGCTCACAAGTTTAGCAGGTGCCTACCTGATTACAAAATTTCACTTACAGATTGAAATTATCGCGACAAGCTTTGATTATAATTTCAATTCTGTACAATCATAAATGAATGTGGTTAATGTGACTTAAAATTTTATTTTGATCTTTTTAAGGCACTTAAATAAAAGCTTGTTATAAAAGCTTTTTATAATTATTTTTATATCTATATAAAAAGCAGAGAACATTTATGTACCAAGTATCGTTACACCAGATTCTCCATCAAATCTTATCTGAATAAAAAAACGTATGTACTCTCTCTCTCTCTCTCTCTCTCTCTCTCTCAGCTTCACGCTGTACCCCGCACATGGCAGAGAAGGCAGAGGGAACTTGGGAACCCAGTGTTAAGAGACTCCGTTCCGCTTTCGTTCCCTAATTTACGCCGAACTTGCGGCATTACGTGTTGAGTGGCGGAACTCAACACCGCGCTTTGCTTATTACCAGAGCGAAGAAATGAAAACATTAAATATTTAATTTGAAAATATGAAATATTTAATTTCCAAACAATAATATATTTATTCCAAATTCCAAACAATAATATATTTATTCCAAATTCCAAACAATAATATATAATATATACGTATTTAGCCGATTTACACTTCATTATTACTTCTATACCGCCGTTCATACAACTAATAGTGACGTTTAAACTGGGAGCGAGTTAAATGTATCCGATTAATCGATAATCACTTGTAATCTGGCGATTATTGATACATCACGGGGTCGCACAGAGTAGTTTATGAAAGATGCTCCTGCTGTATCCCGCCATGGTAAACCCATGCTTACCAACACCTATAGTGTTAGGAAGCTAGGTACGTTTCGTTCCTCACTTTTGGCCGAATTTAAGGCATTGCGTGTTGATTGACGGAACTTAACGCCGCGCTGAGAATAATTCATTTCAGCAAATCGCGGCGTTGAGTGCTCCCACAAAACAAAGCACAAAGTGATGACAAAACAATGTATAAATCATTTTCTCTATTAGCTATCGCGTTTTCGTTTCATCGACTGCCAAATCACAACGTCGCCAAGCCAAAGAAAATTTCACAACAAAAATTCCAAAAAAAAAAAACCAAAACCATTAAAAAAAAAAAGAAGAAATACCTTCTAACCGAATCTAGTCTGTACTCCAGCATAGTACCTACACAATAAGGAAAGTGCACCCATATGTACACAATGGAGTTACGCCGAGCCGCGTCGCTGTCACACACATGCTATGCTAACGTAAATATTGCATACTTCTGTTTACGAATTATATATTATTGTGGCGACGATTTTTATGCACATTATATATGTACATATATTTCTTAAGCAATTTGTGACAAAAATATTAAGCTTCACGCTGTATCGCGCACATGGCAGTGTAGGCAGAGGGAACTTGGGAACCTAGGGTTAAGACTCTCCGTTTTTCACGTTCCCTTAAATTTGAAGCATTGCGTGTTGAGTGGTGGAACTCAACGCCGCGGTTCGCCTTGATGCAAGGGTGAAGAAATGAGAAAATTAAATATTTAAATTGAAAATAATAAATGTTTCATTTCCACGAGTGGAGATCGAACCCAAAGCCTGTCGTTTACAGTCTCACGTTGTGCCCCTGCGCCACGAAAGTTCTCCAGCTCAAGCCAAAAATAATTTACAAAATTATTTATATGTATATTAAATTATTTTTAATTAAATATTTATTTGTGAAATACAATATTATTCGAATATATTATCGAGTTTCGCCACACAACACACATAACTCCGTCCAGAATTTGAATGAAACTCGGGAATGGAAGTGTTTTAGTGGAAACGGAGTGTTCTTAAGTTCCCTCTGCCTACCCTACCATGACTAAAGTACAGCGTGAAGATATAAAAAAAATCGCAAAAATATCTTTTAAAAGTACCTTTTGCTTTTTACTTAGAGTATGTTTTGTATTTCAAGAAATACTAAATTGTGTATAGAGAAATTAAAAATATTTAATTAAACACAGGTTTAAATATAATAACATCGTTAACTAAACAATAGTCAAATCTATGTCAATACATTTTAACTCTACTAAGACAGCAAAGTCTGCAAAGTATGACAAATTGTATGACAGAAAACGGTGTTAAACACTTCGCCCTCCACATTAATTCTAATTTCAATACATTGTCTAGTGACTGGCGTAACTGAACATTAATTTACTCAACACGTCATATAAAGAGGCCTGTCGTGGCGTAAAGCCACAAGCGTGTGACTATTAACGACAGGTTGTGGGTTCGATCCTCACTCGAGGAAATGGAATATTTAATATTTTCAAATTAAATATTTTATGTTACCATTTCTTCGCTCTGGTAACGGAAAAGCCCGACGTTGCAACGGCAAAGGCAACGGCGGAAAGTGGGGAACGGAACACAGCTGCCTTAACACTAGGTTCCCAGGATCCCTCTGCTTAACCCGCCGTGTGCGGGATACAGCGTGAAGTTGATAAAAATAACACGTTATATAAAACAATACCTTAATTACAACAAAAGCCAGTACCGAAAGCATGTGTAGATTAATTAAATGGGACTTTTGTGGAAGTTTGATAGGGCGTTAAACTTTTTATTTGTATTGACAGATTTCTTGTTTTTGTTCCGGCGACGGAGTGAAGGAGGGGTATTGTGTTTTTAATAAGAGAAAACTTTATTTTTTTTATTGAAGTCGACATGTTAATATTGATTTTAAAATGACTGAATGTAAACTACGTGTGACTGAAAACAACAAGTTGTGGGTTCGATCCCCGCCCGAAGAAATAAAATATTTCATATTTTCAATTTAAATATTTCATGTTTTCATTTTTTCGCTCTGGTACAAGGCAAATCGCGGCGTTGAAATCCACCACTAAACACGCAATGCCTAAAATGCGGCGGAAAGCGGAGAACGGAGTGTCTTAACACTAGGTTTCCAAGTCCCTCTGCCTACCCTCCCACGTGCGGGATACAGCGTGAAGCTGAGTAATAATAGCCTGTAAACTCGATAAAACACAATAACATGTACCTAATACGATATATGTTAGATGCATCGAGCCCTAAGTTCCTTTCTACCCTCAACGAGGCGAAGGGCGAGTGGTAGTGCATTAGAGAAATTAAATTAATATACACATTCGTGACTATCAAGATTGTACATTGTGACACAATGACGCTATCTATAGTTTTAAGCTGAGCATGCAATAGTTAGGAGTTCAATTTCCACTGGGCAATTTATTTTCATACTCAAGTATCCTGTACTAGCCTCGAGACTTGTGCCAAGCTTGTGACTGTTAACGCGAAATGTTGTTAGTTTCATCCCCGCTCAAATAATAATAAAATGTTTAATATCTTTAATTTAAATATTCAATATTTTTATTTCTTCGCTCTGATAACAATGTAAAACGCGGCGTTGAGCGCCGCCACTCAACACGCAATGCCTCAAGTTCGGGGAACGGAAGGGTGTGTCTTAAACACTAAGTTCCCAAATTCACTCTGCCTACCCTGCCATGCTGCACATGGCCAGCGTTAAGCTGGGATTCATTTCCTAGCTCTAGTAATGAGGCAAAGCGCGGCCTTGAGTTACGCCACTCACCACGCTATGCCTTCAGAATTCAATGGAAAGTAAGTAATGAAAATTATTGCGGGATACAGCGTGAAACTACGATAAAAAGTGTTTTACTCATTCAATCCTCACGGCGCAGCAGCATATAATGTCAGACTATAGACGGTTGTAAGTTCCTTCCCCTGTCAGAGAGATGAAGTATTTTCATTTCCTCTCTCAGATTCTTACCTGCTTTGTCTAACAAATTGCGGCGTTAAATTTTGCTACTCACCACACAATGTCTTACAAATCGGGCAGCGAGCAGGCAACCAAATGTCTTACACTACGTACGGTGTCCACTTTTTCTATAGGTTATTATTATTATTATTAGCTTCACACTGTATCCCTCACGAGGCAGGGTAGGCAGAGGGAACCCGGGAAGCTAATGTTAAGACACTCCGTTCCATTTCCGTTCCCCACTTTCCGCCGAATTTGAGGCATTGCGTGTTGAGCGGCGGAACTCATCGCCGCGCTTAGCCTTATTACCAGAGCGAAGAAATGAAACATTAAATATTTAAATTGAAAATATTAAATATTTCATTTCCTCGAGTGGGGATCGAACCTAGAACCTGTCGGTTACAGTCACACGCTTGTGCCGCTGCGCCACAACAAGCCTCTTCTTTTCTATAAGTGTATAAGTATGTAATGAAGATGTATAGGGTAAATCTTACTTGAGACCATAAGAGTAATAATGAGATATTATATTTCATGATCTGTTGATCTAACATCAATACATTTTAATTACAAAAAGTTTCATAGAATTATATATATTTTAACTATCTGGACTACCATAAAGACTTGCAAGCCCAGCAGAGTAAGCCTATTACAAAATAAAGAGGCTTTTACTCGTTCACTCACTCAGCTTCACGCTGTATACCGCACATGGTAGGGTAGACAGAGGGAACATGGGAACCTAGTGTTAAGACACTCCGTTCCACTTCCATTCCCCACTTTCCGCCGAATTTGAGGTATTTAGACGAATTGAAATGAAAATTAACAGTAATTGATGAGCTACTGTCAAGTATATAACGCATATTTTTTTAAAAAATGTGCATATAAAATTATTTTATTATCAATATTTATCTATAAAAAAAACAGTCACATTCAAAATATAAAAAAAAAATCTATAAAAGACAGTTAAAATTGAATTTCGTTCTTAAGCCGAGTACTTAAAAATCGTAATAGCCTACCCTCCCCCTCCCCCCCCCACACCTCCCCCACGACCTGCGAGGGGCGAGCGCTAGTGCATTAGACAAATTAGATTATTACTAAGGCAGTGTATCTATCAAAGGAACCGTACGATACATTAACTACTACGGAGCCGCATAATGTACGTGTGTGTGTGTGTGTGTGTATGCATGTGTAGGTAATACAATACATCATAAATTATATTTGCGTGCCTTTGACGTAAAGATAGTGTCTCGAGGATAGACAATGAAGTGTACAGGCCATTTTAACTATTGAATCTTATATTTATATAGATATATCAGCTATATTTCTTCAGCTACACGCAATATCCTGAACATAATAAGGTAAAGGGAGCCTGGTGAAACAGCACACCGTTCCCATAAAAATACTCCCGTTCCCCATTTTACACGGAATCCAGAAGTAAGTGACGGAATTAAACGCCGCACTTTGCCTCAAGTTGCTAGAAAGTCGTAGTCGTAGAACGGAAATCGAAGTGACAACCCATTGCGTTTACGCGCGCCGCTATACATATACTCACTTAGGTTCCCAAATTTCCCGTTAAAACCAAAAAAAAAAAGAAAATGGATTACAAAAAAAGCAACTACCACTAACCTTATAATTTGATGCGCTCTATTCCTCAACATGGCCAATACTCCTTGTTCCTCTTTGGTCTCGTCGTTTACATCGTCGTGCAAGCGGCTGGCGCACAGTATGGAGTCCAGCGCCACGGACAGGCTGTCCGCCAGTTGCTTAGCCAAGTCCATCTCCCTTTGATCGGATTGGAGGTCTTTTTCCTAAGAGTAACATCAATAATTATAATAAATATTTAAATTTATTATTTTATATAAAATGTTATACTTAGAAACGAAAATTTTCATTAGGACTGTTGTAGCGCAGAGGTACAAGCTTGTGCCTGTAACCGACAGGTTGTAGGTTCGATCCCCACTCGAGGAAGTGAAATATTTAATATTTTCATTTCTTCGCTCTAGTGACAAGGCAAAGAGCGGCGTTGGCAAGGCGTACACTAAACAGATATGTAAATAACTTTATTAAAAAAAGAAAAAATATAAAATGTTCAATTAAAAACTTTTTTTGCGTATCTTTTGTTATAAAAACACATTTACTCAGCTTCACGCTGTATACCGCACATGACAGGGTAGGCAGAGGGAACTAAGGAACATAGTGTTAAGACACTCTGTTCCGTTTCGCCTTGTACCAGAGCGAAGAAAGGAAAATAATAATTATTAAATTAGAAAATATTAAATATTTCATTTCCTCGATTGGGGATCGAATCCACATCTGTCGTTTACAGTCACACGCTTGTCGCGCATATATATACATATATATATATACATATATACATATATATACATATATACATATATATACATATATACATATATATACATATATACATATATATATATATATATATATATATATATATATATATATATATATATATATATATATATATATATATATATATATATATATATATATATATATATATATATATATATATATATATATATATATATATATATATATATATATATATATATATATATATATATATATATATATATATATATATATATATATATATATATATATATATATATATATATATATATATATATATATATATATATATATATATATATATATATATATATATATATATATATATATATATATATATATAAAAAAAACAGTTCAGACTTCAAAAAAATTGTCAATCGAACGTCAAACAATTAACACCGTAATTAAAGGCGCGGGTTCAAATCCCGCTACGTTAAAAAAATTATACGTTTGTAAATTTTGTATTTTCCTTTACTAAGTGTAGAATAATAATTTAAGAATAGTAATATATTAAATAAACAGCATTCTCTCTTGCCAAACGATAATTCTAACGAATTGTCTTTGGGTAGCGGAAATTTGTAAAAATCTCCCTACAGATATGCTAACGACATAAACTAGTTATAATAAGCGCATAAGAATTTCGACGTAGCTTTATGAGAACGTATTGTTCAGTTGGGCAGAGCTTGGACGATTTCCAAGAGGCGCAGGTTCAAATCAATATATGTTTTTTAACTTTGAATAATTAACAACCAGTTCACTAAAGTTACTCAGAAAGAAGATCAGAACGAAGAAACTCAACTAACTCATGTTTTTAAACATATAGAATTCTCAAAACATCAGAAAATACTAAATAACATTTTATATAAAAAATACGCTCTGTTAACAAGGCAGAGCACGGCGTTGAGTTTCGCGAAGTGTCTTAACACTAGGTTCCCAAGTTCCCTTCTGCCCAATTTACCAAGTAAAGGATACAGCGTAAAGCTAAGTGAGCGAGTGAATAATATTTTATAAGACCAAATATATATATATCTAAATAAAGAAAATAAAAACCGTACGGCAATGTAAAAATGCAACGCACGCCGACCATTAGACGAGGTTACGTAGGTACTGTATCAGAGCGATAGCACATTAGGGATCGAGTGCGTTTGTATCGCGGCGAGCTACTTGCCTCACCACTGGACTGGTAGAAATATTGTCTGTATTTTTAATTTATATATATTTTTTTCTTTTTTTCAGCTTCACGCTGTATCCCGCACGAGGCAGAGTAGGCAAAGGGAACCCGGGAAGCTAATGTTAAGACACTCCGTTCCATTTCCGTTCCCCACTTTCCGCCAAATTTGAGGCATTGCGTGTAGAGTGGCGGAACTCAACGCCGCGCCTTGCCTTATTACCAGAGCGAGGAAATGAAACATTAAACATTTAAATTGAAAATATTAAATATTTCATTTCCTCGACTGGGATCGAACCCAGAACCTGTCGGTTACAGTCACACTCTTGTGCCGCTGCGCCACGACAGGCCTCACATTTTTAATTTATTTAAAGTGTTATTTTGGACTTATTTAGGAAATGTATAATATACGTCAAAAACTAAACATAGCTAGTACTGTATGTATCGTACCGTCCGTCATAATTACTTACAATTATCATTTTACAAGAGCAATAGCTATTTTTATATATTTAACAATTTTAAAGTGTTATTCTACACTTAGGTAAACGATATATGTTGTATTGCAATCTGTATAGATTTAGAAAAAAAGGCTTGCAACTAATTGAAAGAAATTAAATATTCATTATTTTCATATCCACACTCTGGTATCAAGGAAAAGCGCGAAGTTACAGTCCGTCCCTCAACATGTAGTGCTTTAAAACCGGTGGAAAATGAGAAACGAAAATATTTTAATTGTAATGGAGTGCCTTAACACTAATATTGCCTAACTTGTTATGTGCAGGATAATGCGAAAAAATAAATATCTGGAAATAAGATATGTATTATTTTTTTGTTATGGTAATATATATAGTACTACATTGGTAAGTGGGCAACAGAAGTGGAACGGAATGTGATAACACTAGTATCCCAAATCCCCTCTGTCTGCCATATATGTACAGCGTGCAGCTGAGCAAAAAAATATTTATATTTCATTTGAAAATGAACTAATATTTTCAGATTGTCAGTAGTTATAGCTTATATAATATTATATATTTTTAAATCATAAAATTTTATTTCAGTTATTAATAGTCAAAACGTCATTAATATTAATAAACGCTTGATGAAAATAACGTATTGAAATAGTTCAAGAAATTAAGTTTTACCTCTTATATGAGTACACTAATTACGATCCACATCCGTACAATATGATGAAAGCCGGCAAAACCAAAGAGGGTAAAATATGAGACAAAACTTTTAGATTTAATTGCTAAAAAACACAAAATCAGTTTTGAAAATAACAAATTTGGCACCCACCGTAATATACCTTATAAACAAACAGATTCACTGCGATGCAAAGAAGAGCAAACAAAAATCAAAGATTGTGTAAAAGATAAACGAAATTAACAAGACAACTGCGACTGTCCTCACCAAATACGACCTAATTAATGCGGCAATATGGAAATGGAGCAGTTTGAATGGGAATAAACAGTTTTGTTTTTATTCACTGATATCATTGAAGGTGACTTTAATTACTATACGATTCGTAAAATTCGTGACATATTTAAAAAAAAAATATACATAAATTTTACATTAAATGGTAAAAAGTACGGCATGTCTCAGATAAAGGTTTTAAAATTATAGGATGTATTAAGGTTATATTTCATGAAAAAAAAAACAAATAGAATTAATAAAAAAAGACTAATTATTTAGTTATCTAATTATATGATTTAGTTATTACAATGTAAAGTTGATTTTATCTGTTTTTTTTATTGAATATTTTAAAAAGCAATTTATATATAAGCTCCGCTTATGAGAAGATAAATTTTTACAACTAAAAAAGTAATTAAGAATTAATTTATGTCAAAAACACTGTTAACTAATTCAGATAATACTTTTAATATCAAGATAAGAGAATCAAGATTACCCGAAATTAGCATACAAAACCAAATATCTTAAGATATAAAGATAACGTATCGATGGTCCACAATTCGCCATATATCGATATCAGCGAAATTACATATAAATCGCTAACAAAACGATATTACCCCATGTCAATTATAAATATTATCGAATAAGATTACATTTTTATTTAAACTTCCATTTTGGATCGTTTATTGCAAAAAATATTTCGTCAATCAAGTATTTAAAATTGGTAGTTTATTAATTTTGTAAAAAACGAAACACGGTCACAATTCCTTAGATATATTACTGTTAAATTATGATCGAAATCTAGATTCTTAAAAAGTAGAGATAACGTAATTGTTGTATGACCTAAAATGTATACGTATTTAATATCATTTCATAACTTTTTTATACAATCGTTTGCATGAAACTATATGAAATAGTAGAAAAAAAGGTAAAATATTTTAAAATTCATTTCTCTAGGTATTTTTTTTATTTTATTTGTTAGTTATATTTCACTTTAACTACTACTATTATTACATTAAACCTTCCGAGCCGTTGGTAGCTCTGTAGTACTGACACTACATACATTTCTTTGTAAGTCAACGATTCAAAAGTGCTTGTAAAGACTTTATTTAATGAATAACATTAGGATTTTGATAACGTTTGTTTTTTTATACAACATTATACCTGTATTTGGATAACTTATCTAATAAAAAAGACCATGCAAGCGAAACGTATATAGTTCGTATTATTTAATTGAATCCAACGTAATAATAAAAGCGATCCTTAACATTATGTTCTTTTTTCAAATAAATGACATATAAAAATACTTTTCGAACAAATGACATATAAAAATCTTATTTAAAGGTTTTTTTTTAAATATAAATACGAATAAGGCAAGTGAAATGTATAAAGTAAACGCTCCATCTGGATGCATTAGCGCCGCTTTTAAGGCGCCCGCCCACTCACCGCTACCGGGAGCGCTCAGGGCTAACACATCACGAGTTTCCACTATTATTTAAATATATCAATTAAAATTAAATTTAGATATTCATATATGGCTAATATTTAAATAAATATGATATGTAGATAAAAATTACAAAAAACATATAGCCTCCCATTTTTAAAATTAATTAAAATGCTTAAGATTTCTGTATATAGATTATACCTATACCTTTATAGCACTGTATATGCAAGTTATTTCAGATCTAGTAAGATTTGTTCTGTATAAAACAAGGGACAGTCATTATTTTACTCTTGTTAGCCCCTGTGTAAGTGAGTACTACTCAGCTTCACGCTGTATCCCGCACATGGCAGGCTAGACAAAATGAACTTGGGAACCTAGTGTTAAAGTAGTGCTTTCTGCTTCTGTTTAATAAATTCGTTAAAATAAATAGTAGACAAAATTTCAAAGTACAATTTCCAAATAGACAATCCAAAAAGAAGTTTAAAACAACTAGTAACAACGCCACTTTCCATTCAATTAAAAAAAATGTATATAAATATTAAAAAGTAAAAGTGAACATATTTTAAAATGCACCCATCCCTAATACGCAAAGACGCGACGTGTACTTTATATGATCGACCCGCAATGTTTAACCGCGAGTTATACACATACCGAGTTGTATACATATATACGTAAATATGTATAACGTTATTTATACAGCTTGCACGGTAGACAGAGGAACCTTGGGAACCTAATATTAAGACACCTCCGTTCCCCACTGACCAGGAATAGCTTCGTAACGGAACTTAACGCCGCACTTTGCCTTATATCTTTCACGTCTCATTCAGCATTCTTAATTATATGGGACACTCTTCGATCCTCATTAAAACAAATTAAATATTCAATAATTTTATTTCTTCGCTCTGGTACAAGGTAAAATCGCGGCGTCTCTGTTCCACTTCCGTACAATCTCTATTAAGTATTTAACTCTATTAATTGCAGACGCACAAAGACGTTACATAAATCCTTCACATAAATACGAGTATACGATCGACCCGCGATATTTGATCCAAAAATATTTTGTTACTCAGCTGCTCGCTGCATCCTGCACATGGCAGGGTAAGCGGAGGGAACTTGGGAACCTAGTGTCTAAACACTCTGTTCCGTCTCCCATCTTTCGCCGAATTTGAGTCGTGTTGAGTGGTAGAGAGCTCAACGCCGCGGTTTGCCTTGATACCAGAGCAAAGATATGAAATTATTAAATATTTCATTTGAAAATATTAAATATTTACACAACAATTACGACCTGTTGTGATTACAGTAATACGATAGTTCCTCCGCACCACGAAAGGCTCAGATTCTTTGCATATTCTTTTCCTATATCTTTAAAAACTTTTACAAGATATGACCGAAATTAAGGCAATAAATACGAACTACCCTTCTTTAAATCGTCAATAGTTAAAAACAAAAACAGAAATCAAACGACCGTCTAAAATCAACCCTTACTCATAAACATCGTAAAACACGAAAACCAAACAAAAAATCTATAGTACGATCGACGAATTGTGGCCCTAAAGTTACATCACACAAAGAAAATCATTAAAAAATAAACCTAAAATCAAGTATACAAAACTATCTACATCCAACTTCTCAGTGACCATAACTCGTCGCCCGCACTATAGCTACTGATTGAAGGACATCAAAACTAACAGCCGGAAGATCTGCACCCTTTCTATTTGATAAAAAAAGTTTCCTTTTGGGATAAAAGTACCTAACACTGGTTGCAAATTTACGTTTATTGCACGTCAAAAGTTCAATACGTATTTGTTAGTGAAACTAATAAACATATCTAATTTCCATATCTATCTCTCTCTCGCACGTAGGAGGGTAGATGCTGGGAACCTGGGAACCTAGTGTTAAGTAGCTCTAATTCCTATTTCCTTTCCCCGCCTTGTTACCAGAGCCAGAAAATAATAATATGAAATATATCATTTTCTCGAGCGGGATTAAAGCCACAACCTAACGAGTTCACAGTCATACGCTTGTGCTCCTGTGCCACGATATATACCACATTTTATATAACAAAACATATGTAGAGTATGTCCTTAAAAATAAAGCCTTAAAAATCATGTAAAAAAAATATTTTTTTTTTTATTAATAACAACATCTCCATTTTCTTATCAATAAAGTCCGACAGACAGACAAAAAAGTATATATTGTAAACAATTGACACAATAAAATTATATATCTTGGATATCGTTCAAGAATCAAATCATGAACCATGTTTATCGAACAAGACAAAAACTGCATCAAAATAGGTTAAGCTATTCAATAGAAGTAACCTTTCGAATAGTTAAATAAAAAATAAATAATTATTAAATTATTATGAACAGACATTTTAATTAAATGTTAATTTTTTTTATTCTATTTTATTTGAAAGTATTTTTCCCGATTATTGAACATTTAAAATGCCAACCAATTTAACCAGATTAATCGAGTATGTATAATAATTTCTATACATTCTTGGCAACTGGTAGTTTTGTATACTTTGCAATAGGTATTTTTTTTAGTTAAAATTCATTTTCTGCTTCCGTTTGACGAACAATATTAATAAAAATCATAATTGAGACCTGTCGTGGCGCAGCGGCACAACTGTGAGATGGTAACCGACAGATTCTGGGTTCGATCCCCGGTCGAGGAAATAAAATATTTAATATTTTCAATTTAAATATTAAATGTTTCATTTCTTTGCTCTGGTAATAAGGCAAAGCGCGGCCTTGAGTTCCGCCACTCGGCGGACGGCGGACTCCGCAATTCGGCGGATAGTGGGGAACGGCAGTGGAACAGAGGGTCTTAACACTAGGTTCCCGGTTTCCCCCTGCCTACCCTGCCTTGTGCGGGATACAGCGTGAAGCTAAAATATATATATATATATATATATATATATATATATATATATATATATATATATATATTATTATATATATATATATATATATATATTATTATTTAAATAGTACTAAGTATCCCACTTATCAAAGTAATTCATATACAAAGTCTAATTAAAGCGCCCTCTATCTTCAAAGCTTTCTAAAATCTTCACAATAGTTCCATACATTCAAAGTTATTACAAAATATCGATAGATGGCGTTTTTACAAAAAATATGTTTATTACCTTTGAAAAAGAAATGAAATAAAAAGTTCCCGCGTTTTGGTAAGTAGGAAGAGTGCGAGCCGGGTACTCTGTGCCCACCCCAGACAAATCTTGTGCCTATCCCAGAAATCCTACTTACCAAAGTGAGTTTATTTTTGTTCGGAAGTTTTTTTTTACGAACAGGCTTGCTGAAAGACTAAAAATCATTCTAGATACGCAAAAGCCTAGAAAATACTACCAGGTGCTACCATGATCGTCACATCATTATATCTCATTTAGTAAAGAAACTTAACTTACTAATTTGACATCAAATATCAAAATAACTGTGCTTATAGCAACAAAAACATTAAAATTGTACAGCCTGTATTCGGTGCTATAGAGGCACCGACATCATGGTAACTACAAGTCCATAAGCGGACGAAGCCTTCACAGCATCAAACATATTTATTGATTGTGACATAGATATCAATAAATATGAACTAATTTCAAAGCAATCGAGTTCACAAGAATAAAAATATTTAAGCTGTATCTATATAGATATCTTGTTAACAACTCACGCTCCTTTGAAATTTCAACAATATGATATGTACTATTCATTTCTTACTCCGCACATGGCAGGGTAGTCAGAGGGAACTTGGGAACCTAGTGTTAAGACACTCCGTTCACCACTTTCCGCCGAATTTTGAGGCGTATTGAGTATAGCGTGTTGAGTGACGGAACTCCATGCCGCATATTGCCTTTGTTACCAAAATGATGAAACATTTAAATAGAAAATATGAAATATTTAATTTCCCACAAGCACTCACCAGCTGGCGCGCCAGCAGCGTGGCGGCGTGCACGCAGGCGGGGCCGGCCAGCAGCTGCGCCGCCGCGGCGCGCGCCGCCAGCGCCACGCCCGTCGCCACGCACCTGGCGACGCGGACACATATACGACGGCACATAAATGGACGACGTTTGGAATTTAAAAACTTATTTTAAATTACATTTTTGAAAATATTCATTATTCAAAAAAATCTTATGTAAATTTTATGAAAATGAAATAAATTGAAATTTTATGAAAAACCAATTCTAATAACTTTTTTTTTTCTTATCTTCTCAGTTTCACATAATATTACCACACGTGCGAGTACAACCCTAGGGAACTTGGGAACCTCGTTTCAAGACACTCTGTTTCCATTAAAACGACTTAAATTTAAATTAAAATACTCTCCTACTAGGTTCCCATGTTCCCTCTGTCTACTCTGCAACGTTAACAACAAATAAATACTAACTTGGGTGATATAGGGGGATTCAGGTCTTCCTTCTCAGCTGCGACCTCCAACATCTGAGCTATTACCTTAACAGCTTGGAACCTCTGCACGGCCGTCTTTTCTGTCATGTTTTGCTAAAAAAGAACAAATAAAGTATATAAATAATTTCACATTTTACATATAAAATTAATAATAAAATTAATAATAAAATTTTAAGATTGCGGATTCGATTCCCACTCGAGGATATGAAATATTTAATATTTTCTTCGCTCTGCAAACAAAACGTAAGCGCTAACACACAATGCTTTAAATTCGGCGAAAAGCGTGGTACGGAACAGAATACACCAGATAACACTAGGTTCCCAAGTTCCCTCTGCCTACCCTACCATGTAAAACAAAACTTAATAAATGTACTCCAATACAGTTCTAAGAATCTACAAATTACAAATTTAAGTATTTATTAAAGAATTATTGAGGCCTGTCGTGGCGCAGCGGCACAAGAGTGTGACTGTAACCGACAGGTTCTGGGTTCGATCGCCAGTCGAGGAAATGAAATATTTAATATTTTCAATTTAAATATTTAATGTTTCATTTTTTCGCTCTGGTAATAAGGCAAAGCGCGGCGTTGAGTTCCGCCACTCAACACGCAATGCCTCAAATTCGGCGGAAAGTGGGGAGCGGAAATGGAACGGAGTGTCATAACACTAGGTTTCACTTCCGTTCCCTCTGCCTACCCTGCCTAGTGCGGGATACAGCGTGAAGCTGAAAAAAAAAAAAAAAAAGAATTATCTTTATATATCCATGCAAGTCGGAGGAATTTATTTCTCATTTCCTCACATTGGTAACAAAACAAAACACAGCGTTTACCTCCGCCATTCGATAAGTAATACCGCGTTAATCATGTCAGAAAAATGTCTTAACACTGGTTTCTCCTGCCTACCCCGCTGTATGCGGGATACAGCGTGAAAAAAGAAGAAAAACATACCTTTTCATATCTCTCCATCAATCTATACAGTTCATTCATCTGCCTTTCCAAAAACGGTAGATCTATATCCATCTTAACTTGCTTACTCCCCTGGTTCCCTTTGTTTAATTCCGTAAAAGAATTCATTTTGGCCTTCTCTTCTGCGTTCTTCTTCTTTCTCTTCTTTTTACTCTCGACTTCTGGAACCGTCTCTGAACTAATACTTGTATTCGCCCCGTTATTTTCCATTCCATTCGACGTATCGTTGTTTTTACTCTTTCCGTTATCAGTTAAATCCGTTCCGTTAACTTTACCAACTTTATTATCATTGCTTGTATTAGGTTTTCTTCCTTTATTTTTTTTGATAGCTCCATTACTATTCAATTTGTCATTAACATTATCATTGCCATTAACAATTGCATTAGATGTATCATTACTTTTATCATTAGTTATATTATTGCTATTATCATCAGTTTTCACATCTTTAGCGTTATTAGCATCATCTATTTTAGCTGTTTTAGCTTTCTTTTTCTTTTTTCCAGTTTTATCATCGCCATTTTCAACATTATTAACGTGAACGGCTACGTTAAGGTCACGTAATAGAGGCGCTATAATATGTCTTATTGAACTTATCACTCTGTACACTTTACTTGTAGCTGGATTTAAGAACGTATCAGCTGTTGTTATTGTATCGTCGAATATGGGGTTTGAATTACCGCTATAAGAAGAAATATATAATATATAATATTTTTGCTACTATTAGAGGTCTGTCGTGGTGCAGCGGCACAAGGGTGTGACTGTAAACGACAGGTTCTGGGTTCGGTCCCCACTCGAGGAAATGAAATATTCAATTTTTACAACTTAAACGTGGTAACAAGGAAAAGCGCGTCGTTGAGTTCCGCCACTCAACACGCAATACCTCAAATTCGGCGGAAAGTGGAGAACGGAAGTGGAACGGAGTGTCTTAACACTAGGTTAACAAGTTCCCTCTGCCAACCCTGCCATGTGCGGGATACAGCGTAAAGCTGAGTGAGAGTGAGTGCTACTTTTAAAATAGCCCACACTTAGGAGACAAATACTAATTTTAAAAACGTATAAAAACTTTTTTAATTTTAACCAACTGAGACATTGTATGGTTATGCCATTGTATGCCGGTTCAAATCCCGCTACGATCTTATTTTTATTCTTTTTTAAACTTAGTATTTAACATACTCGATATAGATTAAAAAATATAAAATTAGCAAACTTATTTATAAGGCCTGTCGTGGCACAGCGGCACGAGCACGTGACTGTAACCGACAGGTTGTGGGTTCCATTCCCATTCGAGGAAATGAAATATTTAATATTTTCAATTTTAATATTTAAATTTTCAACTTTCATTTCTTTTCTTTGGTATAAGGCAAAACGTGGCATTGAGCTCCGCCACTCAACATGCAATGACCAAAGTCGGCAGAAAGTGGGAAACAGTAGAACACAACAAGTGGAACGGAGTGTCTTAACACTAGGTTCCCAAGTTCCCTCTGCCTACCCCGCCGTGTGCGGGAAACAGCGTGAAGCTGAAAATAAAAACAATAATTTAACCATTCCACGTAAAAGAAATAACCATTTCACGCTTGAAAAAAAAGGCAAGTATTTTTAATAATAATACATAAAAAAAATCTATTATAATGAAAAAATAAGTAATTTTCATAAACGTACGTAGAAAGTAACTTTTGTTTCAATTTCCTGGCTTTCTTCTTGATCGCCTTCTGTTTCTCCCTCTCCTTCCTCTCCAGCTCTAATTTATTGACTTCCTCCACTTCTTTTGGTGTTTGTTCTTGACTTTCGGATGTTGTCTAAAATAATATGTAGTTATTATAAGATTTAGCTTAACGCTGTATTCAGCAGATGGAAGGTTAAGCAAAGGGAACCTATCTAGGTTCCCCCGGAACACTCCACTTTAGATTAATTACTCGATTAAGGCTTGATAACTATGATAGTTTAAATTTTAAACAGAAATATGAAATATAAAATATTTGAGTGTTAGTGCATATTTGAAAGGGCTCTTTAAAATTATACTTTGCCAAGTTTTAGGGACTCTTATATATATATATATATATATATATATATATATATATATATATATATATATATATATTTATGTATGTGTATGTGTATGTATGTGTATATATATATAGTGAGGTATGGCACGCACGGGCGCGCGCGCGGGGTTGGTGGCGCGCTGGCGCACGGCGCGCAGGTGCGACTCCAGGCGCAGGCGGCTGGCGTCCTGCTTGCGGCGGATGCGCGAGCGCAGCGCGCGCGCCTCGCGCTCCGCCGCCGCCGCCAGCGCCGACAGCCGCGACCTCACGCCCTCCGCCTATACACGTTCAATGGACGGAGGTGAGTAATCCACTCACCTATATTATATCGACGGCTCCAAACGACTAAATCGTATATGAAAAATTATCGACTTTCAGTATGAGGTTTTGAAGTTCTGTGTGTATGTAATCATCAACTATTAACGCAAATACAAAATAATTGCAAAAAAACACGTTTAATAGCTGTTCAATAGTTGAAAGTCGATCATATTTCATATATTTTGTTCTTTGGACCCGTCGATATATTTAAATATTACAAAAATCCTTATTGCACACTTGGTATGGTACATGAAAATTATTTCTAAACACAAAATGTATAAAGGCGGTCTCATCACTAACAGTGATCTGTTCCAAGCAACCAAATAAAATGTCATAATCAAATTATATGGACAGAGAAATACGAGCCCAGTGCAGTAATCTATGATCACGGGTCAACCAGTAATATACAATATTCAATTTACAAAATTAATCCCGTTATTTTTTTTTTCATTTAAAAATATTTTTTACGAGATACACAAATAACTCAAAAAAAAGTACCGTTAAGTAGGCAGTGAGAGCTTAAGAACCTAGTGTTAAGACACTCCATTGCATTCTTCAAAATTTGAGGCAGTACATGTTAAGTGATGGCCATCAACGTACAGATTTACCTTGTCACTATGGTAACAAAGAAAATGAACATATTACATAATTAACTTTCTCGAATAAAAATTTAAATTTATGTATTTCCTTTTTCTGATTTGACAAATTATTACTTTCTACCTTCACTATTATACAGATAAATAAAAAAGCAAAAATGCGCTTGAAGAACTTTAATTCTTACAAATGGTATTTGATTCAAATTATAGTATAATTTGTAGGGATCGAACCCACAACCTGTCGATGCGCGACGACACCCCTTCACCATGTGGAAAATTACATATACATACTAAATATATCATACATGATTAATATAGATTATTTATTGATTAATATACATTAATACTAAAGAAAATACCTTCGTTTTTAAAGTCGGTTAAAAAAATTAGACGAACTATTTTAGCATACTAATCATAGTTTAGATACAGTAATTTCACATATGCCATCACAGCCCGGCTAGCTCAGTCGGTAGAGCATGAGACTCTTAATCTCAGGGTCGTGGGTTCGAGCCCCACGTTGGGCGATTCTTTTTTTTTTTCTTTTTTTTATTTATTATAACATTAATATTTTTTTTTCAAATAATAGTAATTATTTCAAACTTAAATAAAAAATCTAATTGAATATTTTCTGTTATACATTCAACAGTTATATTTTTGCTTTAATTTTTAATTTTGTATAGAAATAAAAATAGTTAATTATAATAAAAATAAATTTTCAATGTAATAAATAAATAATTAATATTATTTAAAAAAAAATAACATTTCTGTCTATAAATAAGGTGGTATTCTTTCTATTTTATAGTAAATGCCTTTAATGTACAATATTTAGTATATTAATTATTTCACTACAACAAATCCGCCATTAAACTCGCAATGCCATAAATTCGATGGAAAGTCGAGAACGGAACGGAGTGTCTTAACACTCCGTTCCGTTCTCTCTTCTTTTTTCTCAGGTTCCCTCTGTCTACCCTACAATGTGCGGGATACAGCGGGAAGATGAGAAATTAATCGTGATTTTTGCATAAATAAACACTTAAGTGTTAATGTTAGTTTATCAACTGAAATTAAAATTTATTCACATTTAGCCACAACTCATCGATAGTAGTATACTTTAGTAGGTCACATTTTCTTAAACAGCATTATTTATGTTGATAACATATCTATATTAACGATTTTTATAAAATTTCCTTTAATGATAATTACTTAAAATCATCATTTGGCGAGATAGAATGATATTTTATACTTAAGAAAGGGTAGATGTAGGGTTCGATTCCCACTTGAGGAAATGAAATATTTAATACTTTTATTTCATGTTTTCATTTCTTCTCAATTATAATGGAAAGTGGGGAACGGAAGTGGAATGGAGTGTGTTAACACTAGGTTCCCAAGTTCCCTCTGTCTGTACTGCCATGTCCAAGATACAACGTGAAGCTTAGTACTTTTCTCTCCATAGTGTGTAGAATATAAATATAAATATTCAAGTCGTTAATGTCATTGACCCTGCAAACAAACGAACGTATAGTGTTGATAGAAATGGAATAGTGGTTGTTTAGTTGTATGCAGTCCTGGTACCTTCTCGCGCGCGGCGTCGTCGCGCTGCAGACGGCGCAGGCCGCGCAGCTGCTCGGCGCGCGCGCCGCGCTCGCGCCGCCGCTCCAGCAGCGTCTGCACGTGCGCGCGCCGCGCCGCCTCCAGCGCCTGCCGCCGCGCGCCCACCGCCGCCTCGCGCGCCGCCTTCGCCTCCTGCATGCATACATACGTACATACATACATACATACATACATACATATATACATACATACATACATACATACATACATACATACATACATACATATATATATATATATATATATATATATATATATATATATATATATATATATATATATATATATATATATATATATATATATATATATATATATATATATATATATATATATATATATATATATATATAAAGGTATTTTTTGACATGACACTCATTCATTTAGCTTCATGTTGAATTTTGCACATAAAAATTGAGACAAAAAAATCTAGAGTAAAGACACACCATTCCCTTCTCCACTTTCCTTTAACCTTTTGAAATATTACATGAATCCATATAATGTAATGCACTACAGAAACTCAATACGACACTTTTCCTTGTTATCAGAATAAAAAAATAAAAACATTGAATATTTGATTTCCTTCAATGTTAACAGAACCAACGACCACCAAACAACATGACAAACCTCAGAAATGACAAATTACATTATTTAAACACAAAAATTAAATAATAACTTCCATAATAACAAATATGCAGTCGCACAAGCGTATAACTGTAACCAACAGGTTGTGGGTTCGACCCCTATTCGAGGCAATGAAATATTTAATATTTTCAATTTATTTATATATTATTAATATTTCCATGGCTCTGGTGCACGACAAAACGCGGCGTTGGTTTCGCCACTCAACACGCAATGCGTCAAATTCGACGGAAAGTGGGGAACGGAAGTGGAACAGGACATGTTAACACTAGGTCCCCACGCCCCCACGACGCCCCCACGCCCCCACGGACCAGCTTGCGCAGGCGGTCGCGGCGCACGTGGCGCAGCCGGCGCGTGTGCGCGCGGCACTGCTCCAGGAACTCGTGGCGCCTGTTCTCGGCCTCCAGCTGCTTGATGAACGCGATCTCCCGGAGCTTCTCCTCTTCGTCGTGGGCCTTGCGGACTATGTCCTGGAATTGTGGAAAAAATATTATTTTTTTTTTTAGTGAGGTCCGTCGCGGCGCAGCGGCTGACGTGACTGTAATCGACAGGTTGTGGGTTCGATCTCACTCGAGGGAATGAAATAATATTTCACATTTTAAATTTAATGTTTTCATTTCTACACTCTGGTAAAAAGGTAAAACGCGGCGTTGAGTCCCGCCACTCAACACGCAATGCCTCAAATTCGACGTAAAGTGGGGAACGGAGTGTCTTAACACTAGGTTCCCAAGTTCCCTCTACCTGCCTGCCATGTGCGGGATACAGCGTGAAGCTGAACTAGTGAGTGAAACATTAGTTTATAAAGTTATAAGTCATCTGTGTTGTCAAATGTTAAACTTTGATATAATATTTTTATTCTTACATGTATTTGTTTATATTTCAATTTAAAAAATATAAAAAAATATATATATCAAATAAGTACATAAAAAATTAAAATAATTAAAGCAAATCAGATATCTTTAAAGGAGAAAAAAAAAGAAAACCTAAAACAAACGAACTATTTATTTAAACTCACTTTTTGTATGTAAAGTATTGTTTTTGAGTAAGAAGAGAAAGAGAAATAAATATATATAATATAAATTCTAAAATAATTACTAACTTTCAAATGTTGGTCGCGATTCTCCGCCGCCTTCTGTAACCGCCTCTCCATTCTCATTCTCTTCTCGTCTATCAGCTGGTTCTTTGCAACCTACAAATTCAAAAGTAATAACATTACTTACAAATTCATAAATATGATTTTTTCGTCCTCAGTTAGACCAAGCCACGGCGTTGAGTTCCGCCATCCATGCCAAGTTATTCCGACATCCAAACACAATGTTGACGAAAACTTTAGAATAGTGTCTTAACACTACTATCCCTCTGCCTACCCTGCGGGATACGAGATCATTCAGATTCACGCTGTATCCCGCACATAGCAAGGTAGGCAGAGGGAACTTGGGAACGTAGCGCTACAACCTTAAGTTCCACTTCCGTTTCCCACTTTCCGCCGAGTTGGGGGCATTCCGTGTTGAATGGCGAAACTTAACGCCACGTTTTACTTTTTCACCAGCACAAACAAAGCACGGTGTTGAGTTCCGGCACTCAACACGGACGCTTCAAATTTGGCGAAAAGTGGGGAACGAAACGGAATGTTACAACACTAAGGTTCCCGAGTTCCCTCTGAAACAAAAACACTACCATATTACCTTAACTTCCTCCACTCTGGCCAACAATTGGTGTATTTTCTTCGCTCGCTCCGTTTGATATTCTATTCTTTGACGTTCGGCGCGAGCCTGTTTCGCTTGAAGCCTGGGAGTTCATTCAAAAAATAAACTATTTTTATAATATTTAATATTGACGCGTGTCGTGGCGCAGCGGCACAAGCGTGTGACTGTAACCGACAGGTTGTGGGTTCGATCCCCACTCGAGGAAATTAAATATTCAATATTTGCAAATTAAATATTTAAAGTTTCATTTCTTCGCTCTGGTAATAAGGCAAAGCGCGGCGTTGAGTTCCGCCGCTCAACACGCAATGCCTCAATTTCGGCGGAAAGTGGGGAACGAAGGTGGAACGGAGTGTCTTAACACTAAATCCCGGGTTCCCTCTGCCTACCCTGCCTCGTGCGGGATACAGCGTAAAGCTAAAAAACATATTTAATATAATTAATATTTAAATTCAAATTGAACGGGGAACGCTAGTGAAACGGAGTGTCTTAACACTAGGTTCCCAAGTTCCCTCTGTCTATACCCTGTCGTGTGCGGGATACAGCGGGAAATCTGATATCATTAATATTATAATATTTTTCAGCTCCACACCGTTTCCTCATAAACAATTTTCAATTATAATTCAAACGCACCTCCGCAAGGCGTCCTGCAGACTCCCGCGTCGTTTTATTCCTTGCGACAGTTTAGCGTGTAACTGTTGAGCGCGACCTGAAATTAATTTATCATTTCTATTGTATAATAGAAAATATTGGTTTTTTTCCACAAATTGGCAAGGACACTAAGCTATTCCCTCTCGAGGAAGTGAAATATTCAATACTCAGCTTCACGCTGTATCCCGCACAAGGCTGGGTAGGCAGAGGGAACCCGGGAACCTAGTGTTAAGACACTCCGTTCCCCACTCCCCGCCGAATTTGAGGCATTGCGTGTTGAGTGGCGGAACTCAACGCCGCGCTTTGCCTTATTACCAGTGCGAAGAAAATAAAACATTAATAATTTAAATTGAAAATATTAAAAATTTCATTTCCTCGACTGGGGATCGAACCCAGAACCTGTCGGTTACAGTCACACTCTTGTGCCGTGTGTCACTTAACACTAGGTTCCTAAATCCCTCTGCCTACCCTATAATGTGCGCTTGTTGGTTTGTAAGGCAAAACTTGAGCGTTGAGTTCCACCCCTTAACATGAAATGGTTCAAATGCCCTCACGACGGTCGCACGTGACAGGGAAGGCGTGGCAACTTGGGAACATAGTGTTAATTTAAAAAGCGTATAAAAATTTTGAACGAAGCAGGATTTGAACCCGCGCCTCTGGAATACCGTTCCAGCGCTCTGACCAACTAAGCCATTCGTTCTCACCAAGCTCCGTCGAAATTCTAATACGCTTGTTACAACTTATTTATGTTGTTAGCATCTCTGTAGGGAGATTTTTACAAATCTGGAACGGTCAGAGCGCTGGAACGGTATTCCAGAGGCGCGGGTTCAAATCCTGCTTCGTTCAAAATTTTTATACGCTTTTTAAATTTAAGTTTAGTATTTTCTGTCCTAAGTGTGGAATAACACTTTAAAACATAGTAAAACTTGGGAACATAGTGTTAAGAAACCCTGTTCAATTTGGGGAATGTCTTAAAAGGAATGGAATATTTTGACACTAGGTTCCCAAGTTGCCTCTGTATGTCCTACTATATGATTAATGATACCTTTTTTTTAATATTCTGGAACTAGTGCTACATACTCACTATTTTTCCAAACCATTACAAAGTACCAACATATGTATGTATATATTTGGAATCACTATCTCGAGCTAAAACTTAAAAACAATACATTGTTTATTTATTGAACAACTCTCTAAGTAATACGACGTGGCTTTTCCGCATAATATTTCTGTCTCAGAAAAAAAATAAAACCTACCCGGATCTCTCGCCACCAAAGCCTCCAAAACAACCAAAGTGTCCACTCTCTCCGCCCACGACATGCCCGCGAGCGCCGTCTCGTACTGGTCCTCCAGAGACGCGGCCAAAGTGCCCAAAGTCTCCGTCTGGCACACCACTCGTGGTTCTTCGGAGAGAATCTCCGCGTCCGTCTGTGGAAAGTGTTATATTAGAATATTCTTTTTTTATGTTTTTTTTTTAAGGCAGAATTAAATTTCGCCCTTTGTCCTACTAGAGCGAGAAAATTAAAATTATCAATCTTAAATATATGTTTGTATATTTTTCTCTGTCGTAGTGTAAGAGAAAAAACTATCGACTAGAACAGGAATAGGTTCGATTCCCAATGGAAGTAAATAAATATTTAATATATTTTTTTCCCTCACTCCGCCTATAATTCGGCGGAATGTGGAGAACGAAATTAACAAAAAATGGTTCGTAATTTCTTTTAAATCAATTTAATTATGTACATATTAAATCAAGTTTATAAATTATTTTTATACAAAATTCAACGTTACCTCTGTATCATCAGTCTCGGTATCAATATCTATATCGGACACTTGTTGCAGCTCCAGTATCTGTCTGTTTAACAGATCTTCTTCCTCGCAGAGTTTCCTCTGATCCACTTCACACTGAAAGTCTAAAGCTAAGCTAATTTTACGCTCGTTCTCTTCTATTTCTGACGTCATAGCTGCTATTTCAGACATTTCTGAGGGATCTGCCGCTTTCAATATCTCATTTTGATCTGGAATCTGGTCATCGTCGTCCAAATATTTAAAAGTCGATTTGAATTCAGCTTTCCATTTGTCAAAGTCGAACGCCTCTTCTGTACTCTCTTGAGATCGAGCTAGTGCCGAAGTTAAGCTTTCTAAGGAAGAATGCAAGCGATTTTTGGTTAATTCATTATCATCATGCTTTTGGATATCTTTTATTTTTTCCGCTCGTTTCGTCAGCACTTTGCTACGAGACGATTTTGTTCTTAGTCCAGTCACGTCAGACTTCTGTCTAATCATGAATGGGTCTTTAGGTTTATCTTCAGTTTTCGCTTTCTCTTCAACTTTGACAACCTTCTCAGGTTTAATTGAATTCTCAGGGCTTTTCAATTCAACATTTTGTTTTTCTTCCAACTGAGGTTGTTCTGATTTAGCGCGGTCTTTGTCTACTTTGCTGTCCACAATATCTTTTGTTTCCTGTTTAGGAGATTCTAGCATGTTTAATGTGGGGAGACTTGTAGTAGCTGATGGTTGATGAAATCTATTCGCCCAATGAGATTTCGAATGCTTTTTGGATTCGCGGCTCAGTCGTCTGGACTTAACTGTGCGCCAACCTTCATTGTCATGCTTGTTGTTATCAACATTGAGCACTTCAATAGAATTGGCAATATCTTGGATCAACTGATTTTCCGGCACGATCGTCTTCAAACTTTCGCACGATTCTATTCGCGACATATCAATTTGAGTTACCACTGTATCAGAACTACTGTACTCTTTACACTCCTTATTCTTCTCTAAATTTGAGTCTGTCTTTTCCTTTTTATCAACTTTCTTGTCAATTTTCAACGAAGTAGGTCTAGGTGGTCGCTTTTTAAGGACTTCTTTAGATATTTGCTTAGTATCACCAGATGCTAATTGCGTGTTTCTCACGGGGCGTTTCGGTAAGGCACCTTTACTGGTTGACGGAGATGAAGTAGTGTCAAACAGACTAGTACGTCCAGTTGTCAAATTAAATGGATAGCTGCATTTACTTACAAGATTTTTTTTCTGAAAAGATCTCTGTGTTCTTGGTACAGTTGTTGGTCTAATTTCCACAGCTGTAGAACTACGGGATAACCTTGTAGGCGTCTTCGCTTCGCTCTTGTTTGTGATAGTCAGAGATCTTGCTGGTGGTTTTGCAGCTGCTTGTGAATATGCTGGCTTAGTGTTTTGTTTTAAATCTGTAGACGTCTTGCAGTCTGTCTTTTGAAAATCATGTTCTTTTTTTGATTCATCTTTATCATTTACGGGCTCTTTCATATCTTCATTGACATTTTTATGGTTTTTATCTGTCTCTGTAAATTGATTTTGAATATCTTCCTTTGCGTCAATCTGACACTTTACCGTGCATTTATCACCTTGAGCAGCTTCTTCATTGCCTTTTTGCCTATCACCAGCTTCAGCAGTGACTTTGTTTTCATGTTCCTTATCGTTGTTATCTAGACATTTAACATTATCACCGATATGTGAAGTCTCAATTGGAACATTCACTTTTGCATCAATAACATTTGTATTAACTTTAGAACTCGCTGAGATTGACAAATTTGAGTTTTCTATTATCATCGTTTCTAATATACTATTCATGTTGCTCATTTCTGAAGAATCTTCTTTATCCGAAATTTCAGTGTCATTTTCTTTTGCAATTTTATCTATATCTATTTTTGGTGAACTTTCACTAGATATATCAGCAAAGTTGTCTTCAGATTTGGTCGGAGATTCACTCAAAAAGTTATCTTTTTCTTCGACCTTGTCATTTATGGTTGATACATCACATACTATTTCTATCTTGTCGTTTTCCTTTTCTATATCTTGGTTTATCATATTTTCATTTCTGGCTTGGTTTGCGGTGATTTGTTTCTCTAAAAAATCATTTTCCATGGCATCTAATTGTGCTATAGTCGCTTTAGCTTGGAAAGAAATATCACCAGCATTGTTAGAACTGCTAGCGCCTGTTTTGACATGTTTAGGAGATTTAATTACAACTTGTTTTGGCCGAGCGTTTTGGCATTCCTTAGCAGTACCTAGTTCTATCGATACAGACTTTACGTCTATTGAGACTGAATCTTTGGAGTCTTCTTTTGGCAATTCCTTTGTCACTTCATTAGATATTTCTTTTACTTCTTTTTCTTTAATATCCGATAATCTAGAAGATTCTTTAGCAATTTTTGGCTCCGGTTTGGCTGTTATTTTAGAAGTAACTATTTTATTGCTAAAGAACTCGACAGTCGCCTTTGGACTGGAACTGGAATGAGAAGATATTCTTGGACTTATTTTGCCGCTTCCTGGACTTGCTTTACCAGTAAGACTTGGACTATTTTTCCCACTGGGCGTATTATGTCCTGACAGACATGGGCTGTTCTTGCCAGATACGGACGGTGAACTTTTAACAGAATAGGTACGTCGTGATTCTGGCCTCACGAAGTCAGTCTTGCGAATTTCCCAAGCCAGACTCTGCGGCCTCTGCGGTGGGGGTGTATTATCATATTCCCATTTCAGTCTAAACCACTCTCCTAAAGCTTTAAAATCTCGCGTGTAGTTTTCTAACACTAATATGACTTCTTGGCACTCGTTTAAGTTTTCGTGAGCTTCCACGGTGTTGTAAATCTCACCAACCTTAAATATAAAATTAACAGATTTTCCGTTACATATTATCAAAACACAATATACAGCAATTTGAAGTCAATATAATACAAAACTAAAACTTACAGCCCGTTGCAAGTCACCGAACAACAGAGCCCAGTAACGAGCTCGCAGCTCGGATCGTTTATCGCGACCAGCTGACGCTGACCTCAGCCGAGACGCCCGAGGTGCGACCCGACGGGCGGGCGGCAAGGCGCGGGGCGGTTTACGAGACACTCGAGCTTTAAAGGAATATACAAATCATAATTTAATATATAATAACAAAAGAATTGTTTAGGAACAGAAAAAGAGTTAGTAGGGTTTCCTTTTGTGGTGTATCACTCCACATTTAACGACCAGGTTTGACATAGCTGATAAAAAACTTTATCTAAAAGCCCTCATCGATTTAATAAAAATATTACAAATTATATAACTAAGCTGAATGTAGCAACTTACATAGGTCCAATATAGATTAAGCCAAAGTCGCGACTGATCGATTGAAATGAACTACAGAAAATATATATATAAGAAAAGTGCATACAACTAGTATCTAATAAATTTATGTGCCTATTCATTTTACTTTTCTTTTGATAATATAACATTATTTAAAATATGGAAGATTTCATACTAAAATATAGAAGAAATTGAAATATAAAAAAATATTTAGAGTATCAAAGTAGACTTAGTGCGGGATACAGCGTGCAGCTGAGTGAATTTTCACTCAGCTTCACGCTGTATCCCCCACATGGCAGGGAGGGCAAAGGGAACTTGGGAACTTAGTGTTAAGACACTCCGTTCCACTTCCGTTACCCACATTCCGCCGAATTCGAGGCATTGCGTGTTGAGCGGCGGAATTGAACGCCGCGTTTTTGCCGTGTACCAGAGCGGTGAAATGAAATCATTAAACATTTAAATTTAAAATATGAAATACTTCATTTCCTTGAGAGAGGATCGAACCCAAAGCCGGTCGGTTACAATCACACGCTTGTGCCGCTGCACCACGACAGGCCTCAAAAAAATAGAACATATCTATTATTATAAAATATATTCATCGAGTGGGGATCGAATCCACGAACTGTAGCGTTTACAGTCGCACGCTCAGACCTATCTCAGTTCATTAGAAAGAAACTTTCAGTAAGTTCTTTCTCGCCTTAAGCAAAAACTAGCATAGATATGTCAGCATTATATATGACAACAATTGCATTCTACTTACGTCAGCATCTTAACTAAAAAAATGACTCACATTTTATCCTAAAAAGACCGAATGTTACATGGCCTTTTGCTCTTAAAAATGCAAAGTATTATCATACAATTATAATTAGATCAATTACGTCAGTTGTATCAGGAAGGTACTTTAATTTTAAATTTTATTGTGAAACAAGTCCATATTTGGTCTGTCTCGCATATATAGTAAATAAGGAAGGCAGAGGGACCTGGGAACCTAGTGTTAAGTCACTCCATTTACATTAAAAGAGTTCCGTTCACCACTTTCAGTATCTACAAAATGTTTCTTATATATTCCTATATTATACATTAATATTTATTAAGTTTCACAAAGTACTCTGGCAGAGGGACTCTAATAATGAAACACCTCATAACCTTTACATCCAATATTAACGTCACCACATTAAGTGTTCAACCCCGCGCTGGTGCCATTGATAAAATTAAAAAAAAATCATTTCTTTAGCTGATAACGAAAGTTGGAGTGTCTCAACACTAGTTTAGAAGTTCCCTCTGCCTACCGTGCCGTGTGCGGGATACAGCGTGAAGCTGAGTGAGTGACTCTAGTGGGAATCTAACCCACAACCTACACGGTTACTGTAAAACGCTGGACCACTGTGCCAAATAAAAATTGGCAAAGGATTCTTGATAATAGATGCCTTTCAGTCAATCTACGGTCATAAATTATAATAATGAGCAGTTAAAATCAGAATAAAGTATGATTAGCTACAGCTTTTAGAATCTTAGCATCGAAAGCTAGGACAATGTAATGCATTTTCTTACGAACACTCTCAAGACACTCCGTGTCCCATTTTCCGCCAAATTCGAGACATTGTGTGTTGAGTGGTGGAACTCAACGCCGCGTATTGCCTGGTACCAGAGCGAAGAAATGAAAACATGAAATATTTAAATTAAAAATATTAAATATTTCACTTCCTCGAGTGGGGTTCGAATCAACAACCTGTCGGTTACAGTCACACGTTTGTGCCGCTGCGCCACGACAGATTGATTTTATTTAATTATAAAATACTAAATATTCACACAATTTCACTTCCTCGAGTGGGGATCGAACCCACAATCGCATTATCAGTCGCACGCTTATACCACAGCGCCACGACAGACATCAATAGAGGTCATATTAATTTTAAATCGTATTACTAATCATTTCTAAAGCCGCCTGTTGATTCAATTCAGGAGAAGTATAACTATGCATTACATATATGTCAAGTCGTTGGGTTCCTCCACTTAATAGGCTGTGGGAACATAAGGTTCCCTGTGCCCACATCGCATTACAAACGGTATACGGCAAATATATTGTAATGCCAAAAACAATATCTATAGCAACGAGAGTATAGAAGAAAGAACAAACAGTTTTTCTGTATGTTTTTTCTTCTTTACCAATTCTTTCACATCACAGCAAGTACCATTTACAATATATGGAGTTATAAAGAACAGAAATAGAAACGTGGACGACGGACAATCAATATATGTAAGCTATACGCTGCAATCGAACACGCGGCGGTTTCACAACGTTAAATATTTAAAACTTATCGATTCACGAGTATTTCGAGAAGACTAAATTTTGAGCTAAGTCTTGGAATTAAAATTTATATTAAAAATAATAATCTGTAAACGACCACTGTCTGTACATGGAAGATATATTATAAAAAAATCTTAAAGGGGCACGTTTGTTAGTGTGGTAGGGCCCAAAATAATGAATTTTAAATATTTGCTTCGATTGTCGTTACGGTCGTACGCGCTAATCTCAGGTTGGTAGAACCAGATTTAAATGCTTCACGCTTTATTCACGCTGCATCCCGCACGAGGCATAGTAGGCAGAGGAAACCCGGGAACTTAGTGTTAAGACACTCCGTTCCACTTCCGTTCCCCACAGATTTAAATGCAGTTTTTACTATTATATTTGGAAATGTTTCCTCAACCTTTAGTGTAAATCTAAACATTACGTGACGTCGTGTTCCGACATTTAACACGAAATGTCTCTGCTGAAAAACTGTCGTGGCGCAGCGGCACAAGCGTGTGACTGTAACCGACAGGTTCTGGGTTCGATCCCCAGTCGAGGAAATGAATATTTTTATTATTAGAAGCTATAAAAGAAAAACATGGGTAGCAAAACTTTTTAAAAATATGCCTACTGAGATGCCAACAACATAAATAAGTTGCTGTAAGCATATGTTGATGTTTTATTTTATTACTTTACGGCGTCGACATATTGAATGGTGAAACCCAATATCGCATATGACATTGGCGAAGTTACGCAGCTTAAAACACCTTGAACTATAAAATCGGCTTCACGCTGTATCCCGCACGTGGCAGGGTACGCAGAGGGAACTTGGGAACCTAGTGTTAAGACACTCCGTTCCTCGTCCGTATCCCACTTTTATACGCCGAATTAACCGAACTATAAAATAATTTAAACTATTTTTATTTACTTTAAAACGATACATCAATCCGTAAATCAGTAAATCTGATACAAATCAGAACTGGAAAATAAGTATTATTTCTCCACCCAAATGGAAACGAACTTATCAACATCATGTTTAAATATATGCACCCGCTGAGCTACAAACCAATTTCTTCTATTATAATGTAACTTTCTGTTTTCTGTTATTATTTTTCATTCACAAAACAAATTATGAAGTAACAAAATACATATATATATCATAATTATAATACATATAACAAATTACATATATTTTTTGTTTTAATATGAAATCAAATTTATTTACACTGATAGTATTATTGATTATATACATTTACTATACATAGCAAAATGTTCTATGTCATTTTTTTTTCTTGTCTAAAGGTTACTTAACAATTGTGACTTTATCATATAAATAAATACTATATTGAAAAACAAAATAGTACAGTAAAATAAAAGCAATGTCTTCAAAAAATTAATTACCAAAATTTATTTTAGCTTCACACTAACTATATCCTGCATACGAGAGGGTACACAGAGGGAATATGGGACCTACTGTAAAGACATTCCATTCTGTTCCCCACTTAACAACAAAATTGATGCTTTGCAAGTTGAGTGGCGAAACTAAGCACTTCACTTTGCCACAAGAGAGTGAGAAAATAATAATGTTAATAATTTCATTATTTTGGAGATGGAACTCGTAACCTAAAGCGTTTCCAGGCGCACAATGGCACCCCTGCACCTACACAGGCCTTCATAAACTATATTTTATCATATATATATAACTATTACAGAACTTTTGGAAAATGAACAGCCTCACATTTTATCTGTATGCACACAAAGTATACTCCTTTCTTAACTTTCCTTCTAATTTCACGACATTGTTGTCTCACTATACTAAAGATATCAAAATTCCCCCTATAAGGTATTGGACCCGCAACTTACATGTTTACTACAGTTAGACAATACAAGACAACATTCACTCTTCATAATTCTACTAATATTTGAGGATGAACGTTTATTCAACTAGCATCCAAAAATTTTACACTAATAATATAAAATGAATATATAAATAGGCTATATATATGTAAAGTTTTTGTATAATTTAAAAGGTGAAAAATTATGGCCTTGCCGACTCAAGAGAGTGTAATATTTCACATTTTCAACTGAAATATTTAATATTATCGTTTCTTTGCTCTGGTATCAAAGAAAATCCCAGCCTTGAGTTCCGCCACTCAACACACAATGTCTCAAATTTTTGGGAAGGTAGGAAACAGAATGAAGTGTCTTATCACTACAATACTTTCTATTATCATCTTGGTATATTTACAGGAAATATTAATTACAGCAAATATTGTAAAAGCATTTATCAAAAAAAGTTTTTTTAATTTCACTCTATAAATTATAAATTAAATTCAATACTTTTATTTTTTAATCTCTTTTATTACATATATTAGAGTATTTTTATTATTTTCTTTTTAAATTAACAGATTAATTCAATAACTTTCTCAATCATCAAGTTTTTTTAGATATTTAGATTATGGATTTTTCCAAAATAAATTGTCATTTGTATTCAATGGAGTTGACGTATTTATTTAAAGAAAATAAAAATTTGTGTTAATAATTTTATAGTTCAAGTTGTTTTAAGATACATAACAATTTCACTAATGTGATGTTGTATGAAGAACACTTAAAGAAATATACCTTTAACAATAATTATCCATTACTTATAAATATTCAATTATTTATTTCATGAGTACCCTCTGACAAATACATGTGTTTCTTTTAAAAACAAGTCATACAATGTAAGAGAACTTAATACAAAGAATTGAAGAGAAAATAACAAGTTAAAGAATAACGGCAGTTAATACGTTAGCGATGCGTTCAAAAATCTTTTCTTTGAACTATTTTTCCTATTACATACCTACTTACGCCCACGATTAACAGCATCTTACATGGAGAATGATATTGATATATCCCATATATAATATATCGATTTACCTGGTGTATCCACAGCGACATGGAAAGCAACTAAGTTCCTCGCCTCCCTGCCTTCCTCTTGCACCAGCTGTCTAACTTCTTCCATACTATCAACCAATTTATTTTCTGGCTAACGAAAAACAAATGGTAAAACAGAACACATCGCTCCAACAAAAATGTCCGAGCGAAACACTATTTAATTATAAAAACTAAATAAAGTATAATAACAAAGAAATAATACATAAAAAACAACTATATAAACACAAATATATTCCTCAAAAGCGAATTATTGGAACGTTAAATATTTTCATAACAATTCCCACTTTGACAAGTTGAATATTTTTTTTTGTCAAAGATCAGATTCACGCTATTCATTTAGTTTACGCTGGGATTGAAACAAATATGATAACTTCTTAAATATTAACTTATGTTTGAAAAGAATTGGAAATTATCAAAAAATGTAATAGAATACCAAACAAAAAAAAACTACTTTATGAATTGATAATATTTTTATTATATGCGATAAGCGTGATTACATTTAAAAATACAATATACATGAATTTTAAAGCATAAATGAAATTAAATATACTTTCTTATATTGCTATAAAGTAGTCAGTTATTTAATTTAAAAGAAAATAGTTAAATTTTTATTTAATGAGACAACCATAACTATAAAGCATAATCAAAATGAGTAATAGGCTATAAAGCTATCTGTGCCATACCTCTAAACGAAAATTATTGTGTCTGTGATATTTCTTTTCATTGTCAAGCAAAATGGCGGATCAGGTATGTGCCGAATTTTATACTAAAAATATGTTATTTTAGCTACTTTTACTTTAATTTCTATCATTATTTGTTCACTAAAGTTTAGTAAATGTATTATCAATTTTCGTTTTAGTGATTGTGTCCTTAAATTTGCTCAAAATGTGTATGTATGCATCCACGTGGGGTTATGGCAGTGTGTGGAAGTGTATCTTAACACTTTATAATTTTATTGTTAATTAATTAAAATTTTACGTTTTTTCCGTGTTAAATTTGATTTCTTACTTAAATATAACTATAACGATCGATGTATATCATACATCGATTCACAATCACTAGCAGGGTTACCTTGCTTAGGTTAGTTTTATTCATAGCAATCAGGTCCAAGATGTCAGGGTATGTAATTTTATAAATGCATTAAAACGTTTCTTAAATATATCATTAATATTATCTGTTATAGAACTTTGTTTTGGCAATTAGTAATATTTTTTATTTGTAACATCTATATATATTATTTTGATTAAAAACTTGTTAACTAAACATTAAACCTGTAGTGTTATACGTAAACCTTTCTTTTGGTTTAATTTCTTTTTTTTTATATATATAAATCGTAATTACGTAGTGTAGTTTAACCTAGATATCTAATAACACTTGCGAATTCCAGACCGAACGTTCGTTCCAAAAACAACCCACTGTCTTCTTGAATCGTAAGAAAGGCATCGGTGTGAAAAGGAGCCGTAAGCCACTAAGATATCACAAAGATGTTGGGCTTGGTTTCAAAACACCGCGAGAGGTAAACGCATGGTGTGGACTCTAATTGTGTGCAATCTTTTTGTTTAGACCGAGAAAGCGTTTCAGAAACAGGCAACGGTGTTCCTCAACCGCAAGGGAGGATTGAAGAAGAGGGAAATGCGACATCATAAAAATGTCGGATTAGGTTTCAAGACACCGAGAGAGGTTTGATTTTGATATTTACATATAGGTGGCAAGGGGGCTTCGTCGTCGCTAACAACTATGGTAACGGAGTAGAGTAGGTAACTTTACTAATATCTTCAAATTAGATTTCAATTTCAATAGTTTATTATCAATATACTATGATTGATTGTAAAGTTAGCTGCTCTATCTGTTTAGGTGCTGGTTTCATTATTCATAAAGGCTCGATATATATAAGCTAAATGTATAATTAATGTAATCAAAATATTACTAATTATCATATATTATATCAACGCTAACTTTTTGTCTGATTTAAACATAACTCTGCTAAAGGTAAGTTTACTTGCTATACATTATGATTTATAAATAAAATGCATGTTCATATTAAATTTATGAAAATAAGCTATTATAAGTGCTTCATAATGCTATGGTGATGGTATTAACACTGGAAAAGCTATGCCAATATTTGAACAAGCTATATAATTTGACATTGTTCTATGAACAATATATGTATGTGTACACACAAAAGCTTAATATCATCTATATAAAATTTTTATACAACATTTCTCACTAAAAAGCTAATTAATATGTCATAAATGTAATAATGAAAATGATGAAATCCACACGACGGTCTTCTGATTACTATATGAAGAAGAAAGTGTATCTAAACCCATTTCTGATATTTTGTTTAAAAAATTATGTTTGAACTAAAAAATAAGTAAATTTAAATGATAATAAATAAATAATTACAGAATAAGATACTGTTTTTAAATTGGCACTTGTTATGTTATTTTGCAGATAATTTCTTTATTTATCTACCTTCTTATGATTGACATAGTTCAGACATAATTTTGTAAACAAACAATTATATATTTATCATGAAATACTAAAATATAAATATATATAAAAAAAGACCTAAAATCAATCTTCCAGGCGATCGAAGGTACCTACATCGACAAAAAATGCCCCTTCACTGGCAACGTGTCAATCCGTGGCCGCATCCTCACTGGTGTCGTACAAAAGATGAAAATGCAACGTACCATTGTCATCAGACGTGATTACTTGCATTATCTCCCCAAATACAACAGATTTGAGAAGCGTCATAGGAATATGTCCGTTCATCTGTCACCTTGCTTCAGGTAAAATTTTGTTAATATAGTATAGCTTTCACCTACTGATATGGACATATAGAAATAACTATGATTTTTTATATAAATGGGAATATTGATATAAGAATTTTTTTACAATTTGAACTGGTAGAAAAGGTCTATTGTGGCACAGGGATACAAATATGTAACTTTTAATATGATGGACTTAGGTTCCATTCCTAGTCGAAGTTTTAAAAAAGAAGTGGTATAAAGTGAGATTAGTGCAATCAATGCATTTCAGCTGTAATATAATTGTAGAGATAAATCTATTTAAGTAGTTTTTCCTTGAATCAATATAAATTGTGTATAATTAGATATATCTATGCTTTTAAGCTATGTTAAATATTTTCTCCTCTGTAATATTTTTTTAAATGGTAGGAAACATTCACAGTTAAAAAAGACATTGATTTTTTATTCCTTTTTGACCACAAACTTTGTATAATATTGAAATTACTAATTAACAATGATTTGTAGAATATTTTGGGATGTTTATTATATATATTTTTAAATATCGTCATAAATTTATGTATTATTGGAAATAATAATATTAAAGAACTAAAATCAGTCTGAAATGATGATACTCACACGACGGTCTTCCGAATACCAATTGACGAAACACGTGTTCTAACCCAACATCTGATTAAACACTTTTATTTATAGAAAAAAAAACTAAAGTTAAAAATATGTTTAAAGCCATCTCTCTTATTACAGGGACGTGGAACAAGGAGACATTGTGACAATCGGTGAATGCAGGCCGCTGTCCAAAACAGTCAGATTTAATGTACTGAAGGTCTCCAAGGGCAAGGGCTCTAAGAAATCCTTTAAAAAATTCTAAATAAAATTACTTTATAAGTATTTTTGTTGTTTAATTTTGTATTAATGTATGTTTTTAATTATAATCTATACTTATAATTAATTTGTAACCAATCACTGTCTTTATGGATGATAGTATATTAAAACAATCTTATAAGGATGTTTATTAATGTAATAGGGCCATTATATTTAGCAACTTTCCCTTAACATTTAGTTAAAATAAAGTAGATCTAAGATATTATGTTTGACAAAATTACTACAATTATTTTTTAATTTAGCTGATTTTTTAATGAATCTTAAGCATTGCCTTGAAAAGTAATATATAATATCTAATAATAATTAGAAAAAGAAAGTACAACATTATTCGATTAATCTAAGAGAATCGATTTTTAAATCTATTAATTAAACACTATCAGGATAGGCATTATTTCAGGCACAATTTAGCTATTATTTATTATTATACAAATTATATATAGCTACTTACTACATAAGCTTAAAGCTATAAAGACTAATACGGAAAGTGTCGATGTAAATACAACTGAAATAATTATTATTAAAATAATATTCAATAAATAAAAAAACACATTATATTGTAGGTAATATTTAGATATTATATTTGAAGTGATAATTCTATATTTATAAATTAAATATTTATATCAAATAAAAATTTTGAGTATAACTGTACTACACTACAAGGCAAATGAACTTACGGCTCACCTGATGATGAGTGCCCATGGCCCCGTTTAACACCATGGGAGCTATAGGTGCCTTGCCGGCCTTTTAGGTGAAGGTAAACACGCTTTTTGAAGGTACCCATGTCGTATTGACCTGGAAATACTGCCGCCAATGTAGGCCGTTCGACAAATGTGTGACGCATGGAAGAAAATTCCTAAGAAACCGCACAGTAGTGGAGTGACACGTGTCCAGATGATGTGGATGGTATTGTAGTTTGTGATGTACTGAGTGGTTAGAAAATTCGGTGGCATGTACCAAGTCAAACAGTTCTCCAGAGCATTCCCCGTGATAAATATGGTATGGTAGAGCACAGCGAAGATACTTTTCTACGTAAAACCAAAGTATCAAGCCCCTCACAGGTCATTGTGTCCCCAACGATTTGCACGGCTCTACGTTGTATGCGATTAAATGGTTCAAGCTGATACTGGAGTGCACCAGCCCAAAGGTGAGAATAGTATCCCAAATGAGGCCGAACCTGGGCCCTATACAGGGCCAAACGGTGTTTGGTGCCAAGTGTCTTGCTCTGCTAATGACCGCCAGTATCTTCGAGGTCAACTTGGCCTTGCTTTCGAGATGATCGCGATACTGGCGATACTGAATAATGTTGCAGACTTGTGTCTTCTGGGGGTTGAATTGAACCAGGTCATTTTCATCCGATACAGAGACATTCTCGAGGGATACCTCAACGGAAGACACAAGTTGATTTTGGCACTGGTCGACGTTTTCCCGAGAACTTGCCCGGCCGGAGTATGCTTTCAGTGCCCACAGTGCTTTAATCTGCACAATAATATACGTTAGAGTCCTCAACATATCATTGATATGCAGAAGAAACAGCGTAGTGGACAGTACGCAGCCTTGTAAGACGCCGGCGTTTACGGGCTTGTATTTGGAGCAGAAATCGTCGAGAGCGACCTTGGTGCTGTGAGAAAACTATCTCATATGTTTCGCAAGGAGCGTCCCATACCACACTCGATCGTAGGCATTCATCATGTCCAGACTAACTGCCAGGCTATCTCCCTTATTTTCAATAGCCGCAGCCAAGCTGTAGGTTAAATAAACCAGAATATCATAGGTTGAGCAAAATTTATCATGAATAACATAAAAACAATATACATTATTTATTAATTATATCTATCTATTATGTAGATTTTTCGCTTATTAGTTCTGAATATATTTTCGTTTACGTAATTATGGAATTTCTGCAGAACATTTTTACTTGATAGGCAAACGGTTTTAAATTTAACATTAATGTTCAGTTCATTATAGTTCTTAAATTATAGCATTCCGAGCGTGCCAGTTGAGCACACGATCGATGACCTATGTCACGTTATATGAAGAACATAGAAAAGAGGTTGCACGGTAAAAAAAGGAATCAAGTTTCACAATAGGACGGTAACGATAAAATAATATGCCAAAATCTACATAAATATTGAATATATACAGAATACAAACACAGAGGGTAGTAGTATATCATATTTTACAACGATGTTAATTTGTAATTTTATTTTATTATACATAATATACTAAAAAGACATGGAGGACGTGACATTGCAATCGATTAGTTACAAAAATAACATTGAGGGCTAAACAAAAACATTAAACTTTTAGGCGAGATGAAATTGTAACATAAATGTTTTACAGTTGTATTAAAAATAATATAATTTATTAAAAATCGATTGCAATGTCAAACTCGATTGTCTCGATCGTTCATTATCGATTGCGACAGTGCACCAATCACATCACTAGACGACAAATATGTCCGTCTTATGAACTTGCACGTAACATTGTATCAAAGGCGATATGATATCGTTCTTTTCGAAGCTCTCGTTGAAGAATACAGAAAGGCCGGCCGACGGGACACCCGCGTATATGGATAAAAGCGCTACATTACAGGAGCTAGGTTACAAAGACGACAATGACTTGAGAGAAACAATTTACGGTTTGTTTTGAACTTTTTTCCAAAGCAAAAAAAAAATTGAAGTGCTTTTGTTTTACGTGTTGTAACAGTGTGGTGGTGTTTTAGACTTTTTGCGGACTATCCGGGACCCGGAGAAGCCAAGTACGTTGGAGGATCTCAAGGTGGTTTACGAGGAAGGCATATTTGTTAAGGAGCCCACAGCTGACAAAGTGCCTGTGTTGAGAGTGGAGTACAATCCGACTGTACCTCATTGTTCCTTAGCAACGTTAATTGGACTTTGTATTAGAATCAAAATACAGAGGTCCATACACCATCCTGTTAAACTAGATATTTTTATAAAGAAAGGAGCTCATACTACTGAAGATGAAAGTAAGTATATATGTATATGTTTTTGTTTATATATGTTGTTTTTTCCGTATTTCGTAAAGTTAATTTAAATAATATAATTATTTAATCATATATAACTTCAAACCAAAGTGTTACCATTCAATAGATAAAATAGTTAGATATTATAAAAACATAAATATTGACTTTGTCAATATACAGTCAAGCAAGTGGCACATAATTAACTAGATCACCTTAAACTATAAATGACTTGTAATTAAGTAAATTATTCCAGTTTCTGCTTTAATAATAGCTGTTTAAATAAGCTTAAGCCCTATTGAGTATCAATGTTTTTAACAAAACAACTGCCTTTTAAAACAAAGGATAAGGATTTGATTCTTTTATGTAGATAAAATATATTTTCATATGGTTTGTTCTCACATTAATTTAGGTTGAGGCCTGTTGTGGCACAGCGGCACAAGTGTGTGACTGTAACTGACAGGTCCTGGGTTCGATCCCCAGTTGAGGAAACGAAATATTTCATATTTTAAATTTAGTAATAAGACAAAGTGCAGCGTCGAGTTCCGCTACTCAACATGCAATGCCTCAAATTCGGCAACAGCTCAAGTGGAACAGAGTGTCTTAACACTAGGTTCCCGGGTTCCCTTGGTCTACCCTGCCTTGTGTGGGATACAGCGTGGAGCTGAAAGAAAAAAGAAATAATCGATGTTCTCTAAAATATTTTTAATAAGAAACAATGTTTGTTTTTTATTTATTTTTGTTCTAAAAAACAATTACAATGAAATTTACTTAAAAATTTAAAACTTATTAAAAAATACTGGAATATACTAATACTGTTCAATATAAAAAAATATATATAAATACCCTTTAGTGTTTTCGTTTATAACTTTGCAATATAAATTTGTTTTTAATTAAATGTCAAATGTTATATAAATATTATTAAATGTTTTGTAATATGGTTATCATTAGTTACGTATATATGATATCTATTTATGCTCTACATATATATAATTTACAATGTCTAATTAAATTTCATATTTTTTTCTTCTTGGATTGTGAAAATAAATGTCTTTTTCTATAAAATCTTCTTAAATACTTTAGTTCTTATCTTAATATATTTTTTATCTTCATGGTAAATCATATTGTTCGAATTTAAGTCTTTATTTAATATAGTGTGTTGAGTGACTGATTTTAACATTGGTGCTTGTCTTGCCCAAGTTGGAAAATGGAAATAATGAATTCTTTCAAATGGAAAACCAACACATAACCTTCTTATTTACAATCAGGATTATTCATTTATTTGAAATGAGGAAACTTTATAGTGATAAATTTAATTTAAAAATATACATTATTTTTTTTTATTTGTAGTGTTAATAAAGTCTTACAAGTTTAAAAAATCCTTTTTTATAGAAAAAATATTTTAACTTGAAAGCTACAATTTTTTTATTACTTTAGTGAACTAGAAAAAATCAGTTTTTTTTTTTATAAATTTTTTAGATAAAATTAAACTAAACTTTAAAGACTTAATGCTCAATCCTTTCAAGTAGACATGGCATTCTTAGCATAAAGAATAAGGAAATTTTACACTTCTAATGTTTGTTCAGTTTATTTACAAATTCATGGAAGAAAATATTATTATTGAAGTTACAAGTAAGAATAATACAAAATTGATAAAATAATTTATCTTCAAATTCAATCCATTTAAATAATGTTTGTTTGTTGAAATTTGACAATTTTCTCCAAAATTTGTACAAATATAATAAAATAATTAAGATGTATGCTGATCTATGTGAGATATTAAAATAATATTGTATATAATATATATTGAATGTTCTAAGCTGACAGTAGCTATCTAAAATCATAATTATGGAGATCAGTATACAATACCTGACTTTTTTTAATTTTTGTACTAATTTCAATATAACATATGAGAAGCCAAAAAGGTTTGTCTCTATTAACTTAAATCTCTATACCTAATACTTAAATTCTCTCAAAGAAACAGTTGAAACACTTTCTTACAGAGTGATACTGAGAAACATAACATTATTAATACTATGTACTGCAACATACAAGTGACCTTATCAAGGTTTGATAAACAGTCCATCTTGTATCTGTAAATAGACCTTTTCTTACATGTGTGTATTAGATTAGTATTATATTTTTATTTTCCACACGCTGTAACCTGCACATATTTATGGGAGGATAGGCAGAAGGAATTTTGGGAACCTAGTGTTAGGACATTCATTTTTGACAACTTGAGGCATTGCATGTCCAGTGGCGGAGGTTAACGCCGCGCTGTTGTCTTATTAGGAGAGTAAAAATGAAAATTTCAAATGTTTCTCTTCCTAAAGTGGGGATTGAACCCACGACCTGTCGCATTTAGTGTAATGGAATCACACATTAGAAAAAAAAGAGCAACAATTCTGCTATATGAAATTCTTCTTTAGTAAGGAACCCGGGAACCTAGTGTGAAGACACTCCGTTCCACTTCCGTTCTCCACTTTCCGCCGAATTTGAGGCATTGCGTGTTGTGTGGCTGAACTCGACGCCACACTTTGACTTATAAAGTTGGAAAATAATTTTAATTTATTTTATAATAATATTGTATATTGTTAAAGTCTTATTTTATCTTCTATTATCTTATCTATAAAGTAATATATCAAACAGAAATCTCATATTTTTGTGGTCTATGATGGCACAGGGGCATGCATGGGGGAGCATGTGACTTAAACACAACAGGTTGTGGGTTCGATCCCCATTCAAGGAAATAAAATATTTAATATTTTCAATTGAAATACTTATTGTTTTCATTTCTTTGCACTGGTAACATGGCGAAACATGGCGTTGAGCTCCGCCACTCTACACGAAATGCCTCAAATTCGGCGGAAAGTGGAGAACGGAATGGAGTATCTTGACACTAGCTCCCTCCCCAAGTGCGGGATACAGCGTGAAGCTGAGACAGAGATAATATTTTTTTTTGTTTATAAATATAATCTGAATTCTTTATCATGTAATTTTTTTTTACTGATATTTTATTTATCCTATTCTAATATAGTTCTTTCTTACCAAATTTTTTATTTATAAAATTTGTACAACTGATTATATAAGCGATATATTATGATTATTCTAAGCTAACTGAGGCTATCCAAATCATAGTTATGGGGATCAGTATACAAAATCTGTTCTTTTTTTAAATCTAGTACAAATTTCAATATATATAACATAAAAGAAACCGAAAAGATTTGTCATTATTAACTTAAATCTAAATACCTAATACTTAAATTCTCTTGAAGAAACAGTGGAAATTATTTTTTTAATCAAGTCAAAACGGTAGGGTTCATAATGGGAACTTAGTGTCTTCCCACTAGGTTCCCAAGTTCCCTCTGCCTATCTTGTCATTGCGGGGTACAATATGAACCTCATAAAAAAAAAGGACAGTGACAGACAATTAAATGATAAATTTAAAAACACTGATGCTACAATAGTTTATTGTAATTTATACACAACATGCAATTGAGGTCAGTGATTTCTTTTATTAAAGTAATAGGTATATCATGTATCGATGAACGGTTACGTAAGAATTAATTAAATACCCGCATTGTACATACATACAGACGAGGCGTAAACAAAATGGAATATGTACCGTTGGAATAGTAAGGTTTAGGAGATGTGGCCTCCGTGTCCATGTACACAATTTCATTTTATTTTTGTTTTTTATAACTTTTTATGATATTTCTTCCGAGCAAACATTGCGCAATATTTCTCAAAGCTTACATTACCTAGATATGGCCACGACTCGTCCGCCGTACTGTACAGTCTTGTATCTGTTACTTGTTTGTAGTCTGACTGTATTTTTTTTTTAAAAAACACTAATATATTAGACAATTTTCAAAAAAAAATACAGTTGCATCTATACTTATGGTTGTCGTTTTGGATCATTTATGATGCTCAGCGACATTTAAAACGTTCGAACGTCACAATAATGACTCAGCTTCACGCTATATCCCGCACGAGGCAGGGTAGGCAGAGGGAACCCGGGAACCTAGTGTAAAGACACTCCGTTCCCCACTTCACAGTAATATAGGGCTTTTTTCTTTTTTTTTTTTTTTTTTTTTAATGGATAACACAGGACAAACGAGCGTACGGGTCACCTGATGGTAAGTGATCACCGTCGCCCACGGCCTTGTGTAGCACCAGAGGAGCTATAGGAGCGTTGCCCGTCTTTAAGGTGGATGGGCACCGGGGCCCGCGGAAACGCAGTGGCCGAAGCCACTACTTAACGCCGGTTTTAAATGCCGGAGGTGGTAATGATCCGGTCGAGTCTGCCCATGCGTGCAGTCATTGCTGACAACGTGACTCTCCCTCACGTACTTAGTCGCCTCTTACGACACCAGTACCAGGGTGATCCTATTCTAAGCCGGAATCACACGGCAAAAATATACATACGAATAAACATAGACTAAGATATATGTAAAAGGTTTGCATAATTTGGCTGAATATATACATGATTAAAAAAAATTACAGTGGCACAAGAGTGTGACTATAACCGACAGGTTCTGGGTTCGATCCCCAGTCGAGTAAATGAAATATTTAATATTTTCAATTTAAATATTTAATGTTTCATTTCTTCGCTCTGGTAATAAGGCAAAGCGCGGCGTTGAGTTCCGCCACTCAACACGCAATGCCTCAAATTCGGCGGAAAGTGGGGAACGGAAGTGGAACGGAGTGTCATAACACTAGGTTTGACTTCCGTTCCCTCTGCCTACCCTGCCTAGTGCGGGATACAGCGTGAAGCTGAGTAGAGTAGAGATAATTTAAAAAAATTAAGCCAGCGAAGCCGCGTTTATGTTGTATAGGCGTGTTCATATATATTGAATATTTTACAAAAGTTAAGTATAAAATTAATATTGCGTACATAACATTCTTAATAAAAATAACGCTTTTACTAAGTATTTTACGTTAATGTGTCCATTAGTAAGACATATTAAGTTATTATCTTGTTTTGTTATTCTAGACTTTAATAACAAGTATTAGTGTTTACATACTTGGTATCAGATTAAACGTTGTTTATCGATGTATCGTGTTTGAACGATATAATATGTACAGTATGTTTGGAAATGTAGTTATATTATTTATAGATATTATTTATTTATATTCACGCTCTATCCCGCGTGCCTACAGTAACGTAGACAAATGAAACCTGTTGATGAAATACACTGTTCGTGTTCTATATATTAGGTTAAGCAGAGGCAACTTGAGAATCTAGTGTTAAGACTAAGCTACCCATTTAATCACTGTTCCCTAATTTCCGCCGAATTTTAGAGTTGTTGCGTGTTGAGTGGTGGAATACAACATCGCTCTTGGCTTTCTTACCAAAGCATGGAAATGAACATTTTAAATATATTATTACCCCGTGTATAAAACGGATAAAGTCGCCGCTTGCGCCACTGAATGCATAATGTATGTAAATAAATAAAATTAATCTATATTTTCAGCTTTTTCCAAAATTTTCACAATTAGGTCTGGAGTGACGGACCTTAGCGTCTTGTTTTTACCAGAGCGAAAATATACGTTTCTTTTTTTCTTTATACCCACAACTGTTAAAGGATATTTATACTTAGCTTAGCTTAATATATTTATTAAAAAATTGTAAATTGCTGAAATATTTTGCGTGCGTGCAAATTTCTATAATTTGTGCCGTAGTTTAATTGTAGCTGTCTACGCTTAAGTTTCGGGCGGGAGAACGAAATAAATATGATTTATAATAAAAAAATCGAGACAATATTTTTCTTTTTTTTTTATCATATGTAAGACTAAACTATTAAAAAAATGATGCAAATTCGTTGTTCTTTAATAGAGATAAAACTTTCTTCAAGCCTAATTTAATAGCATTTAGCTCAAGGACTGAACCATGAATATCTCACTTTATACTTCATATAGCAAGGGGGTAGGCGGAAGAAACTAGGGTTTAAGACACTCCACTGCCCATTTCGCTCCGAATTTTCTAGACATTGCATCAACGCCGGGACTTGTACACAACAAATCGTGGCGTTGCCTTCCGCCACAACGAGACTGTTAAATAATTAATTCTCTTGAGTGGGAATTGAACTTTCACGTTTGCAATCATATGCTCTGTGTAAAGTACCTTTTTGTATTTGTAACAGTTGTGAACAAGTATTTTACATGGAAATGTAAGTTTGAAGGCCGTTTCTACTGTTAAGTAAATAATTTGGTTATATTATGCCTTTATTTAAGAGCTTTCCATATTAGAATGCTTTTGTAAATGTTTATTTTAGCAGTATAATATTTCAATCCAAGAAATTATATTTATATTTGTTATTAGTTAAAGAGTTCGTTGCATTTATAATCGTGTTTTTTTTTTAGTTTTTTTAGCTTAACGTTGCACCTTCCCACATAGTAAATCAAGCAGAGGGAACTTATGTACTGATTGTTAAGATATTCCGTGTTGCATGTTGAGTGATAAAACTCAACGCCGCGATTTGCCTCCTTACCAGCGCTAAAGAAATTGTTTTTGTATTCCATAGACAAATATTTAAATATTTTATTTGCCGTGTGATCCCGCCTTAGGATAGGATCACCCTGGTACTGATGGTGTCGTAAGAGGTGACTAAAGTGCGTGTGGTAGAGTCACGTTGCCAGCAATGGCAACACGCATGGGCAGACTCGACCGGATTGTTACCACCCCCGGCATTTAAGACCGGCGTTAAGTAGTGGCTTTGGCTACTGCGTTTCGCATTAGGTAATGCCGGGCCCCGGTGCCCATCCACCTTAAAAGACGGCAACGCTCCTGTAGCTCCTCTAGAGTTACACGGGGCCGTGGGTGACGGTGATCATTTACCATCAGGTGACCTGTACGCTCGTTTGCCATCTCTTCCATAAAAAAAGTAGATTTTATTTACGCAATACAAAGTGACAATATTGTAGAACGTAGTATAGCAGATTTTTCAAAGTGAAATACTATTTAAATAAAAAAGCCCATAAGTTGTAGGTTTGATCGAACGCCACGCTTCGGTAATGAAAGGGCGGCGTTGAGTTACGCCATTCAACATCAAATGTCTCAAACTCGGGCTAATTACTAACTGCCTAGTGCCTGACCAACTATACTATTCTTCAATTATTGCAATTTAATGCAACGAAAATAAATATTGTTACCTTTACCTTTAGAATTTAAGATGAACAAGAATTTATGTTTATTGTTGTCATCTTTATGTTTATTTGGATACCTGTTGTTTTCAACTTTTTAATGTTATTTTAAAAATGCATTTAAATTCCATTTTCATATTTAGATATATCTGCCTTTATAAGTATTTTAATTTAATTTTCAGCCATTTTACTGGATCTGATCTAAATATTTAAACTTACATAACGATTACAATTGTTTATCAGGTTTTACTTTAAATTATGATCTTAAAATATAAAAATTACCGTAAGCCATATATTTTATGATATTTCTCAATTGTTTCAGTTAACAAACAAATCAACGACAAGGAAAGGATTGCAGCCGCAATGGAGAACCCCAATTTGAGAAACCTCGTCGAAACCTGCATCGCCGACGAAGGCTAAAAAACAAATACTATAATAGAACTAGCTTAAAGTAGTTTTATATTCATATTACATTTACCATGGCGCCGGACGCAGCTTTCTCTAACATAAGCGACAAAAATGAATTTACCAAATTCACAAAGTTCCTCGCCTACAAAGGTGTTCAGGTCATCGTTGAATCCAGGAAAGGTGTTAAAATAGAACCCAATACAAAAATACAAACTTCCGACTCGGATTGGTTTAATTTGCAAATACCCGATTCTCCGGAAGTCAATCAGGCCACGAAGAGTGCATTACCATCAGACAGGATATTGGAAACCATCAGGTCTCAGCTTCACGTAGAGATATCAGTTCAAACGGAGGATGGTGATGAGATGGTCCTCGAACTTTGGACCTTAGCGCTAGATGACACTCAGTTTGACACCTCTTTAAAAGCCATGAACACGGTATATTTCAGAATGGGTATACTGTTGAAGTCTTTGATAACAGTAACAAGGATAACTCCAGCATATCACTTATCAAGGAAGCAAAGAACTGAATCTTTTACCATATTCTATAGAGTTTACAACGGAGAAGCTAAAGTAAAGGCCTTGGGTGATTCAGTTAAGAAAGTTCAAGCTGGTATACTAAAAACGCCTCTAGGTGGATTGTGTTTCACAGTTTCCTATAGAACTAATTTTTCCATTTCTCCAAATCGTTCGGAAACAAATAAAGCTTTGTTATTAAAAAGTGATCACTTCGAATTGAGTCCGAAACACGTGATCTTTGAGTCCAAGAAGAAAAAAGAAAAAGAACAAAAGCCACACACGCCTGTAGACTTGAACAGACCACTCAGATTAGCCGCGTTTGTAGATGAATCTATAATTCAGAAAGTTGTTAAAGAATTCTTTGAACGAATGCCCGTACCTGTTTGTAGAGCTCCTCCTCGGGCGCCAACGCCTCAAGAAATAACTATAGTAGTTGATTGCAAAAGTACCCAGGATTTAGACTTGAGTACGATATCAAAGAGTCCCACGATATCTTCGGAATCACCGCCCAAGAAGTTTCCAGGATTTCGAAGCGAGACCGAACCACCGCTCAAACTTTTACACTTCCCATTCGCTGACGATCATCCAATACGTGAATTGGCGGAGTTTTACAAGGATTTCTTCAACGCGCCACATTTGAAATTAAGTGAAGAATATCCGGGAGAATCGAAAAGTACTGATAATATGGCTTCGGAGGACAGAATAGATGACCTTTCCAAAGATCTCGCGTTACATGAAAGTTCCGTTTTGGAGTTTGATGAGCTTTTGGCCGACATGTGTAGGTCGGCCGAGTGGAGTGGGAACTAATTTTATGGTGTTGGAAGACTGAAATGTACTGGTTATTGAATAAATCATATATTTTTTAGTTTATATTGTATTTTGTTTATTTATTGGTTAACTCCTAGTTACATCAAATTTTGTAATATTTCTTACATTTTTTTTATTATCTTAACACTACGTCCAATGTCTATCACGTGGTGTGCGGGATACAGCGTGAAAGAAAGAAAATAAACAGAAAAAAGATATGTAGTCTGGTGTTATCTATAATTCCTTCGATATACTTTATTTAGGTACCTGAATTTTTAATGTTTCTTTTATTTATATGTAGTAAAAATAAAATTTTTAGAATTTTATATTAGCGAATATTGGAAAAGTTAAATATATCATTTAAATTATATAATTTAGAGTTTACTAAGTATTATCATTTTTGTCTCATCTTCAATAGATAAGATAGCGCTTGTGAGACATTTCATTGGTAAATATTTAGAAATGTTAAAACGTTTTTTTTTCTTCTTGTGATTACGAAAGCACTTTATAAAATCTATAAATTGTTATATATCATTGTTTTTTTTATATTATTACCAAATAACCAAGAAATTGTAAAAGTCTTCGTACAGAGATGCTAAAAAAATTAATAACTTTTTAACAACTTTTAAGAAGGTATGGCTTAGTTTACTTTTAAGAAGGTATGACTTAGTTGTCAGAGCGACAAGATGCCAAAAGTTTTTTCTTCTCGAATTTTTAATACGTTATCTAAAATATTAAACGTATCAGAATTTTGACGTAGCATGTAAATATATAAATCTTGGTCGAAAAACAAGAAACATGGGTTCAAATTTCTCAATATTTACCTTTGACTGAAATAGTTGATTTATAATCATATGATATACTTTTTTTTCAACCAACGAGATAAAGAAAAACCAAAAAAAAAACTAATTCTACCATATTTATTAATATATATAATTTGTTAAAAAAATATTCATAATTATATTAAATTAGCCATATTGTGTGTGATTAATTTTTATTTAAAGCTAAAATATGTAACTCACAACTTTTCTGAGATTCTTTTATTCAATATTGTTTCTTTTTTTTTCTTTTATCTTAAATTGTTTCTTTTATCTTCTTTTATCTTTTACATATTTTGGCCGTTTAATATTAATCCCAATACTTGCCTAAAGTAATGTACGTGTGATATATTGTTAAGTACTTTTTTCAATTTCTAGTTTTAGTGTATTTTAGAGTTAATTTAGAATTGCAATTTTTTTTGTCATTAGCCTGAACTGTGTTTATAATGTTTTTTTTTCTATAGTTACAGTAAATTTAAGATATTTTAACCTGATCTCTTTTTAAAAGACATTCTCTTATTGTGAAAATTATCTCTTTTTTACCATTCAACGTGACATTAGCGAAGACGCTGGGAATACCATAAACTAAGAACAGTTTAAAAGATGTTTCATTTATGTAATTATTATATTTTTTCATTCTTCGAAATGTTATGTAAATAGATCTATATAAAATTATAGATTACAGCAGATTATATAGGTATATCTAGCCAGCCAACTACAAAATTTAAAAAGCTAATTACCCGATTTTCTTAAAAAAAGATGAGAGTCACCGCGACTTCGATCAATAAAAACCTCACAGAAATTGGCCCATTCTTTCAGGAGATACTGATAGATAGACAAACAGACGAAACTTTAAAACCCTTTTTTAGAGAATATTAAATATTAATCGAATACACATTAAAGTCTTTAGGGGCAAAAGTGTCGTACGATTTTCTTAAATTAAATATTCCTGCTTATTTTGCCAGAGATACACGTATGCCGTAGATATGCTTACCGATTTTTATTACGGGTTTGCTTAAAGAAATATCTGGTCGGTAGAAAGTAAATATCAACTTTAAATATTGTTCATAATGTGCAATAAAAAAAATATAAATAGTTTTGTACATTTAAAATTTATAACTACCCTCTATCGTTCAGTGAGTATTGCTAACCGTCATTCCAATTCTATTGAAATTATATAAGACACGCCTGTTATTATATGAGACTTTATATTTTGTATCACAGTTTTTTTATTATATATAGTTTCCTAGTTTTACTATAGAATTCTTTGTCTATTTTATTTAAAATATATTGTCTATGATATCTTGAATGTGTTTTAGCATAATCATTTCTCATGTACCTTTATGTACTTATTTTTAAATAAACTTATTGAATCTACCTATTTATGTTTTTGTTTTTTAAATTCTTATTGTATCATGTATAGTAATGTCTATTATGTAGAATTATGTAGAGCTTTTATATAATTAGATATTATATAAAAGCTATTCACAATTGTACTGAATAGATTTAAAGTAATTTAAAAAACGTACTAAAAATTTTGAACGTTGTGGAAATGGAGCCTTACTTGGTCAGAGCGCTTGGACGGTTTCCAAGAGGCGCGGGTTCAAATCCAGCTGCGTTCAATATTTTTATACGTTGTTAAAATTTGTATTTTTCTTTTCTAAGTATGGAATAACACTTTAAAAATATGATAATATTGAAATGTGATCAGTTTCATTTGTACTGTTAGAATATCGAGGCTATTTTTTAATGGAAAAGACGGCAAACGAGCGTACGGGTCATCTGATGGTAAGTGATCACCGTCGCCCACGGCCCCGAGTAACTCCAGAGGAGCTACAGGAGCGTTGCCGTCCGATAAGTTGGAAGGGCACCGGGACCCGGCATTACCTAATGCGAAACACAGTGGCCAAAGCCACTACTTAACGCCAGTCTTAAATGCCAGGGGTGGTAATAATCCAGTCGAGTCTGCCCATGCGTGTTGCCATTACTGGCATCGTGACTCTACCACACGCAAGGCTGTGAGGCTGTCGTGGTGCAGTGACACAAACGTGTGACTGTAAACGCTGCACACAACACGCTGTAATTTGTAATTAACCTGTAATTTGGCGGAAAACTGAGAATCAAAAATAATAAAGTTGTCTCTCCCATTTATAGCCTCACGCAGTATCTTGCACATGGCGGGGTAGGCAGACGGAACATGGGAACCTAGTGTACTGACACTCCGTTCCGTTTCCATTTTCCGCTGAATCAATGTTGTAATTAGTGACCGACCGAAATAGATTTTTCAGCCGAAACCAAAACCGAAACCGAATCTTACCTAAACATATAAATTTTTCTATTGCATACAGAAATCCAATGTATTTTAATGTTTTTGCACGTACGCATATTTTATTGATAGTCAAAATCTATTCAAAGTATTCTTTATTCAATTAGGCCATTATGAGCAATATTCAATTGTTAAGTTACATAGATATGTCTGTAGTTTAATTAAGTTTAATATTTTTGCGAACAAGTAATATATTATATATGTGCTTAAATCTTCGCTCTGGTGATAAGGCAAAGTTTCGCCAATCAACACGCAATGCCTTAAATTTGGCGGAGAGTGGGGAACGGAGCGTCTTAACTAGGTTCCCGGGTTTCCTCTGCTTACCCTACCTAGTGCGGGTTACAACGTTAAGCTAAAAAAATGTGCTTAAATGTAATCGTATGAACATATTCCCAAGCACCCATACTGTAAATGGAGCCAACTGATCTTTTTTTACTTACACATATAGGCCCTATATCTACAGCATTGCCCCAATGTAATATTTCATAGGTCAATATGCTATAAAATAACTAAAGTACACTAGCCAAGCAGTATCAACATCCGTAAGCTGCCTCACATTTCCAACAGCGTAAGCAGCGGAGCTCAGTCTGCCCGCAAGAGAAAGTTTCGAATCTAGGATTAGTCCTAAGTCCCAAGGTCCTATCCTAATACCGCGATGTGAAAATTATAATCATGAACATGGATAAGTCGATAAATTTAATAGAATTTCTTATTTTTTTTATTCATATTATAGTTTATTGCAAAATAAAAACAGATTTTAAACATGAAAGAGGCGAGTGGCGGCGTTCTGCCATGATGGCTGAACATGATAATTGACAAATACTCCAGTTTCGGTTTGGCCGAAAATTTCAGCTATTTTCTGGCCGAAATCGAAACTATGGCCGAAAATAGAATTCTTGGCCGAAACTGGCCGAAACCGAAACCGAACTTTCAGTCGGTCATTAGTTGTAATATTGTTCCTGATAAATCCAATAATAATAACAAGAGTATTTAATAATTCAATTCAACCTTTGTTAAATAAAAAATATATTTGTGCAAAAATTATAGCAGTTCAAATGACCACATTCGAATGTTTTTTTTTTTTTTTCAAGTTTCTTTATACTTTAGAATCCGTCACCAGTTATTATGAAGAAAATTTAGTGAAAAATTTAAATAGTAGATTTACTAACGGAAATCGTTGGATACTTTCCTGGTTAATATATATTTCTCAGTTTAGCAGTACGGTTTATGTCGTCGGTATATGTCGTCATAAAAATATATTGCTAATCTATATCATAAAGCTATTAATATTAATAATCTGTGACACGAGAAAACTGATGTTGTTATGTTATGGCCTAACTGTCAAAACTACTACATTAAATATTTGTGCTTGCAAATCCATAAATAAAAAGTTGAACTGTTATTTATAATAATAATTAATGTAAAGTATCAAATATAATCTATGATGTGATTGTGGAAAACATTACAAATTAATAAATTTAGTTATAATTTTTTGTTTTAAGTAATTGTTTATATATAACCTAAAGTGCATTTAATAACAAAATGTATTCAATTTGTCGTCAAACTCACCCCGCTACGGGGATAGAACACGCTATAAGTTGTTGTTTCTTCAACAATGACGAAGTTTGCCTTGTGACCGCCGGCGCGAATATTATTAAGGTGTTTAGATTACTTCCCGACGGTCACACTAAGGAGGTGAATGCCGGTAAGATCTGTTTAAAGCTTAGTATATATTCCTTAAAGGATTGGTTAAATTCTATTGAAGAACTAACATAGTGTTAAGACACTCCGTTACCCACATACCGCCTAAAACATTGCATTTTGAGTGAAGAAACTCACTGCTTATTTCCATTCGCACATTCACAAAAAACGCGAATGGAAATAAAAATAATTTATTTCTTCAAATTCTTCGTTCTGGTGATAAAAAAAACTGATTTATATTTTATTTAAATTCATTACTTCTTTGTATTCTAGCTGGTCAACCAATTCCGCCTAAAATGAAACTAGAATGCCTTGCAACATATACTCTATGGGGTAATGTAATGTCGATAGCATCCGTAAAGTGTCCAAGTGCAGGCCGGGACTTGTTGCTAGTGTCGTTTAAGGAAGCGAAGCTCTCAGTATTACAATATGATATACAGACAAACAATTTGATCACATTGAGTATGCATTATTTTGAAGAAGATGATATGAAGGTACAATTTATTATTTTTAAATGGCTTAATAAATAGGATCTGGATTTCTTTTGAGAACTTTGAACAATTTGTATACTAACATTATAATAAATATGAAAGTTTGTATGTTACTTTTTCTTTTATACAAGAAGTACTAAACAGAATTATGAAAATTAATAGTTATATAGCTTACTCTTTGGAATTACACAAGGATTATAATTAAACCTAATTATAACCCATGTGTAATTTCAGTAGCAAAATTAGGCAATAATTTGACAGTAAATTTAAATAGATAAAGTTGTTAGTATTAAATATTATATAAGACTCTTCATAAAACTTTTAGAATGGTTGGACAACACACCCCCATATTCCATGGATAAGAGTCGACCCGGAATTTAGATGCGCAGTAATGTTACTATATGGCAGAAAACTTGCTGTGTTGCCATTTAGAAAGGACATAACTTCTGAGGAGGGCGACCCTTTGGAATCTAAACCTTTGGATAGTAAGAAAAACGTAAGTAAAATTTAATATAAAAACATTTACTCTCATTTTTACACTGTTTTCCCCCACACATGGTAGGGTTAGTCAGAAGGAATTTGGAAACCTAGTGCCACTTCTGTTTTCCATTTTCCGCCGATTTTGAGGCATTGCGTGTTGAGTGCCGAAACTCAATGCCGCGCTTTGCCTTGTTACCAGAGCAAAGAAATGAAATATGGAATATTCTATTTGAAAATAATTAATATTTAATTTCTTTGACTGGGTGTCGAGCCCACAACCTGTCGTTTACAGTCACACTCTAGTGCCGTTTCGCCACGACAGACCTAAAAAAATTAAAATATATTTATAATAGAAAAGCCACAAAGAATATTTTTTTATATTAACATATTTTTATACATTTTCCAGCAACCGGCACAACAAATGACCAGAGCACCGACCCTAGCATCCTATGTTATAGTTTTGAAGGAGTTAGACGAGAAAATAGACAATATTTTAGACATACAGTTTCTGTATGGATATTACGAGCCCACTTTGCTACTTTTGTATGAACCTGTCAGGACTTTTGCTGGGTGAGTGTTATTTCTTTTATTTGTTCTATATTTCATAGAAAACTTATGTTTCCCAGTGTAGTTTTATGTAAGTATAATAAATTAATTTAAATATTGTTTTGAATTAGTATGTGACCAAAGAGATCACATGTGTGAATGTGAGACCACATATATAGATGTGTGATGATGGTGTCAGATCACATTGTGAAGTTGAGTTAACATGTCTGTATGTGGCATTCAATGTGTGAGATGTAGATGTGTGGTAGTGCAATCACATGTGCGGATGTGTGACCACTTCTATTCATATGAGGTCAAATATATGTGAATGAGGGTTTACATGTGTGGAGAAAAAAATGAGTGTGTGAGTGTAAGATGACATATCTGTGGCGGGATGTGAGATTTAATATAAATGAATGTAAGATCATATGTGTAGATATGAGGCCATATGTCATATCACACGCGTGGATGTGAATTCATATGTGTGAATTTGAGATCACATAAAGATGTGTGATCACATGTGAGGACATTCACATTAAGTGTTATGACACCGTGTGTGTAAATGTGAGATCACATGTATAGATGTGACATGAAATATGTGAATGTGAGATCACATGTGTCATTGTAAGATGTGTAAATGTGAAATCATATGCTTGAATGTGGCAATATGTGATTTTGATTTTGTGAAATTATATATTCGTATGTGAGAAAAAATGTGTGTTGTGTGTTCCCATGTGTGGATTTGTGCACACATGTGTGGACGTGAGTAAATCATATGTGTAAATGTGATATCTCATGTCTGGGCGTGAAATTACATGTGTGAATGTTTGGACACATGTGGGAATTTATAATCACGTGTGTATATGAGATGACATGTGAGAACGTGAGATAATATATGCATAGATGTGTGATCATAATTATATTCATGTGGTACCACATATGGGGATTTGTGTGATCACAAATTAGTGGACGTGTGATCATGTGTAGTTGCGAAATTTAATGTGATTATTTAAGATCATATATGGAGATTGGACACCACATGCGTGGATGTATTATCACATGTGAACGTACATTTAACATTCTTACGCTGCCTAACCTTCATAGGAACCTATAATAAAATATATCTAAACTTCCATCAGTCGTACGGCAGTCCGCAGCGACACATGCGCCATGGCGGGCGTGTCCCTCAACATGAGCGCGCGCGTCCATCCCGTGATATGGGCGACGGGGGGCTTGCCCTTCGATTGTATACAGGCTGTGCCCGTTATGAAACCTTTAGGTGAGTTATTTTGTTTTTGGAGCTTCACTGTGTACTCGCATATGGCAGGGTAGGCAGAGGAAGCTGGCTGCCTAGTGTTCAAACACTCCGTTACGCAATCATTTAATAATAAAATAATGCCAATTTAATTTGAAGGTAGAGGACCTCGTGGCGCAGTGGTGAGTTGTAACGTAATGAATGTGAGTTCAATTAATGTTTGAGGATTGTTATTTTTTTTTTATTTGAAGACTAAGCGTGGCATTTAATTCCGACAATTATCTCTCGTAACGAGGTAAAGCGCGGCGTTGAGTTCCGCCAAACAACTCATTAACTTATAATGTTCATTAAATAGAGAATTATAATTATAAGTTAATTAAATTTATATAGCTTTTTATTTCATAATTTCCCAGGTGGTTGTATCATAATGGCGGTCAATTCATTGATTTACCTGAATCAATCGGTCCCGCCGTACGGAGTGTCCCTCAATAATGTGGCGACGCATTCTACCAACTTCCCTCTGCGTAAGTTATTTTATTTCACGCTTCACGCTGTATCCCGCACGTGGCGGGGTAGGCAGAGGGAAATCGAGAACTTAAGTGTTAAGACACTTAGCTCTGTTTAAAGTGGTTTTTCTAATAAAATATATTTTTTTGTGAATGTATAGAGATGCTAATAATAAATTGAGATGCGAATAATGTCTTTGATTTTCGCGATTGTTATACATTTTAAATGATACACTTTTAATCGGAATAATCGCGTATATTGATTTTTAAACTTGTTTTTTTGGAAACCCGTCGGGTTTCGAACACTTTACAGTAGTCCGTGGTCGCGGATAGACTTAGGTGGCATTTGTCTGTCATTTGATATAATTATTATATCAAACTACCGCCAACTATTGCGAGGCAATTAAGGAATCGTTGGGTTGGTCATTAATCCGGTTAAAAGTGTGTTTCATTTAAAAGAGTATAAGAATTTTGACTTATATTGATGAGAACATATATATAATATACTTTATTGTACTAAATAGGTACATAAGAAATATTAAAATGAAAATAAAAGTGTACAAAGGTGGACTTATCTCTGTAAGAGATCTCTTCCAGCCAACCAGTGGAAGTGGAAGAGTGACATTAAGCGGGCATTGACATATCCTAGTTCCCAATAGCTGTGGGTGCAGAAAAAAAATATATTGAAAATCTTGGAAGCGGGGTAGGGGGTTGTCCTTGGTTGACTTTCAAAAACAATCTCAAAGGACATGTACACGTTGAGACAGAGGTGACTGTCGCCAGGCATCCAGGAGGGCGTGTGCGTGACGCTGGACGGCGCGCGCGTGGCGGCGCTGGGCGAGGCGCGCTTCACGCTGGCGCTGCGCGGCGGACAGCTCTACGTGCTCACGCTGCTGTCCGACTCCGTGCGCGCCGTGCGCAGCTTCCACCTGGACCGCGCCGCCGCCTCCGTGCTCACCTCCTGCGTGAGTACACGCTTACACGCACGCTTACACGCTTACACGCTTACACGCCCGCTTGCTCGTCCGTACGCACGCTTGCTCGTCCGTACGCACGCTTACACACTTACACGCACGCTTGCTCGTCCGTACGCACGCTTGCATGTCCGTTTGTACGCTTGCATGTCCGTTTGTACGCTTGCTTGTCCGTTTACACGCTTGCATGTCCGTTTGTACGCTTGCATGTCCGTTTGTACGCTTGCATGTCCGTTTACACGCTTGCTTGTCCGTTTACACGCTTGCATGTCCGTTTGTACGCTTGCATGTCCGTTTACACGCTTGCATGTACGTTTACACGCTTGCTTGTCCGTTTACACGTTTGTGTTTTTTTTTTTTTTGTGATGAAGTTTTGGACGATTTGCGCTTTGTTTAGTTTACCAGAGCGATGATATGAGAGTATGAAATATTCAATTTCTGCAAATGGATATTGAATCTACAATAGGTAGTTTACAGTCGCAAACTTGTGCTAATGTGCTACAGTTGGCCTATGCTAATTATTTGTTTATTATATTTAAAATGTTGGTGTAAATTACTGTATGTATGTATATAACACCTAAAAACTGAAATGGTTTGTGAAGATGTTATAATAATTCTTAACATTATATATTTACTTATTGGATAGATATGATTACTTATTGGGTAATTACTTTGTGGGTTCGATTCCCACTCGAGACGATGAATTAATTAATATTTTAAGTTAAAATATTAATTATTTCCATTTCTTCGCTCTAAAGTAGAAAACAGAACGAAATTGTTACGAAACTTAACCTTTCTGTCTACTACATGCGAAATACAGCTAAAAATCTATTGAAATATGCTTTTTCTCCCCATTAAAAATATATTCTTCCTAATTTCCCACACAGATGTGTGTCATAGAGGAGGACTTCCTGTTCCTGGGCTCTCGTCTCGGCAACTCTCTGCTGCTGCGAGTGACGGAGAGAGAGAACAGAATGTTGTTCTCCGTGGACAAGCCGCTGGAGGACACGGTCGATCTTACTATGGACGGTACTTAACAACACTTTGTTGATTCTTTATTAATATATGTAAAAGCTGACTGTAAGGAGGATTTTTTGTAGATCGCTCGATTTGGTAGATGGCTCAAAATATTTATCTTTAGTAAGTAGTCAGTGTCATAGAAATTTAACAGCTTCAAACTGTATACCGTCCAAGGCTGTGTGATTCCGGGTTAGAATAGGATGACCCTGGTACTGATGGTGTCGTAAGAGGCGACTAAAGTGCGTGTGGTAGAATCACATTGTCAGCAATGGCAACACGCATGGGCAGACTCGACTGGATTGTTACCACCCCCGGCATTTAAGACCGGCGTTAAGTAGTGGCTTTGGCCACTGCGTTTCGCATTAGGTAATGCCGGGCCCCGGTGCCCTTCCACCGTAAAAGACGGCAACGTTCCTGTAGCTCCCCTGGGCCGTGGGCGACGGTGATCACTTACCATCAGGTGACCCGTACGCGAGTTTGCCGTCTCTTCCATAAAAAAAAAATTTAACAGCTTCAAACTGTGTACCGTACAAGGCTGGGTAGGCAGAAGGAACTTGGGGACCTAGTGTTAAGACACTCCGTTCCGTTCCCCATTTTTGGTCGAAATTGAAACGTTGCGTGTTAAGTGGCGGAATTGAACTCCGCACTTTGTCTTGTTACCAGAGCGGTAAAATTTAAATATGAAATATTTAGTTTATAAATAATAAATATGTCATTTCCTGCGCCACGACAGACTTTAATAATTTCAACATTATAATAAAAAGAAATCAATGTTTCTAATAATTACTTACCTTAATTAAATATTCTTTTTTTATTAAAAAAAAAGACAAAGAGCAAAACAAAGATCCACAAAAAGAGAAAGAGAAGGACAAAGACAAAGACAAAGAAACAGAACCGTCATCCAAGAAGAGAAGAATGGACACGATAAGTGATTGTGTAGCGACCAACGTCATAGATATTAGTGATAAGGATGAGCTGGAGGTGTACGGATCTGATATAAGGACGTCCACGCAGTTGACTAGTTATGTATTTGAGGTGAGTCGGCTAGTTTTAGTTTGTTTTAGTTTTATTTAGTTTTGTTTTAGGGTTATTTTAGTTTGTTTTAGTTTGAGGTTTGAGGTGAGCCGGCTAGTTTTAGTTTGTTTTAGTTTTATTTAGTTTTGTTTTAGGGTTATTTTAGTTTGTTTTAGTTTGAGGTCTTTTGTGACTATAAACGATATGTTGTGGGTTTGATCCTCAACTGGACGAAGTACTTAATATTTTCCAAAGAAATATTTAATATTTTCATTAATTCGCTCTGGTAACAAGGCAAAGTGCGGCGTTGAGTTCCGCCATGCAAAGCGTAATCCCTCAAAATTAGACAGAAAGTGGGTAACAGAACAGAGTGTCTTAACACTAGGTTCCCAAATTACCTTCTATCCTGCCATGTGCGGGATACAGCGTGGAGTCTATAGTTTTATTTAGTTCGTTTTAGTGTGATTTAGTTTGATTGTTCATGTTAATTCAAATTCACTGACTAAATATTTCCAGGTGTGCGATTCCCTTCTGAACATATGTCCCATAGGTGATATATCGATGGGAGAATTGCAATTGTTAACAGACACTGAGAATAATGAAGCCAAAAGGTCGGAACTGGCGCTCGAACTGGTGGCCTGCAGCGGCCGCGGGAAGAACGGCGCGCTCACTGTGCTACAGCGCTCTGTCAGACCCCAGCTGGTGACGGCGTTTGATTTACCCGGTATTTATATATGTTCCTTTGACAATTGAATTGAGTTTATGCAGAAGGTTCCCAGGTTTCCATTGTCTATGCTATGTTTGTTTACATGTTCTTGTTTTGGTTTGAATTTAAATTTTCACATAGTTAGCCGGTAAATTGATGCAAATCTCGTTTTGTTCTCGTTGCGATAGATACATACATATATACGAAAAGGTCTTTTTTTCTATAATTACTACTGAAGCTGTTGAATTTTTAATTTTAAAATTGTTTTTATGAGTATCGCCAATGTTTTTGAAAATTTACTTTTAATAATCAAACACAAAATCTTGTATTTTCTTGCGGGCTTAGCTTATTTTTTTAATGAAATTTGAAATTTTTAATTAGAAAAAGTTTTTTTTTTATTTATTAAAAGAAAATATATGAACATTTCACATATACATCCATCTAAATGTGAAGTAACACTTTAAATATATAAAAAAAAACATGTTTTAAAATATCTTCCTTTAATTCCAGGCTGTATCGACATGTGGACGGTGATAGGCGAGACGGAGAATGCGCACAGTGCCCACAACACGCACAAGGACATGGAGGGCACGCACGCGTACTTGATACTTACTCAGGAAGACTCTAGCATGGTGAGCTGATGATACACACACACATACACACACATACACACATATATATATATATATATATATATATATATATATATATATATATATATATATATATATATATATATATATATATATATATATATATATATAAGCTTTGTTTTATTTCCTAGGGAAGGTTGAGGGAAGGTAGTGTTAACATAGAACCACTGTCAACTAGTTTCCGAATTCTAATGTCACGTGGTGGAGCTCAACGCCGCGTTTGGTAAAAATATAAATGAAAATATGAAATATTTTATTTTTTGACCCGAGTGGAATTTGAATTACAACCGCCTTGTGTACAATCGTTCACCGTACCACTGAGCCAAGACGATCTGTATATATTTTTTGTTATAATTTTGTTTGGTTATGGCATTTCAATTTCACAATAAAATAAAAACTAAGTACACAAAATTAAATACCATTTCAAATTCAATTAGAAGAGAGGGATTGAGTTTCACGCTTTTTCCCGCATGACTAGGCACATATAACCAGTTGTTGTACTCAACGCATGGTCTGATTCGAGATATAGTGTCTGATTACAACGCTGTGCTTTGTCTCGGCCGGGGAAAGATAATATTTCTTACCCTCGAGTCATCTCTTTTCATAGAGGTGGTTTATTTCCCTCTGCCCTGCCGTGTATCGGATATAGCGTGAAACTGACAGAAAAGACACATGAAATCTTTGCGTTAATCTACTATAATTTGTTGTTAGTGTGACTGTAAACGAGAGGGTCGTGTGTTCGATTCCTACACGAGGAAATAGAATATGTATTTTTTTTTCATTTTTTAACCTCGTTGTTTAGGTGTCACGCGGCGTTCAGTTCCGTCACTTAGCACGCAATATCTCTAAAATTCTTTTTCTCTTTCAGATTCTCCAAACAGGTCAAGAGATAAACGAAGTGGACAATTCCGGTTTCATGACGAACGCACCGACCATATTTGCGGGCAATTTGGGAAATAACAAGTTTATGGTGCAAGTCACTACCAACGCTATACGCTTGATAAGAAGTTGGTGGTTAATTTTTTTATTTTTAATTTAGAGAATTTCACGCTGTATCCCGCATATGAGAGGGTAGGTAACGGGAACTTGGGAACCTAGTGTTAATACACTCCGTTCCCCACTTTCCGCCGAATTTTGAGGCATAGCGTGTTGAGTGGCGGAACTCAACGCCGCATTTTGTTTTGTACCAGAGCGAGGAAATGAAAATTTTGCCATGTGCGGGATACAGCGTGAAGCTGAATGGTAAAAAATAATGGTGATTTTGTATTGTATAAGCGACGCCATGATACTCTTGTAATAACTCAAAAATCAGTAGTGAATTAATTATTAATTGTGATATACAATAATGATTATTGTACTGTTAGATGTCTGTCGTGGCACTGTGGTACAGGTGTGTAACTGTAAACACGATGGATTGTGGGTTCGATCCCCATTAGAAAAAGGTACATTTATGTTTATATGTATATATTTCTATTTCTTCGCTCTGGTAGTAAGGCAACATGCAATGTTAAGTCACGTCCCGTCCCGTCCCGTCCCGTCCTCAAATGTGGCGGAAAGTGGAGAAAGATATTTGAACCGTATCGATGTCGTATATGGAGTAGTGTATGATAACGAGTGTAAGTGTAGTAAGTGAGGCCGTGGTCGCAGACGGCGCGCAGATCCAGACCATCCCGCTGGAGTGGAGCGCGCGCGCCGCCGCCGCCGCCGACCCCTACCTCTGCGTGTGCGGCGCCGGACGCGCGCTCGTGCTGGCGCTGCGCGACCTGCGGCCCCGCGACCCTACAGTACGTCTGTACATGTACACACATATACACACAAACACACACACACTCACACACACACACTCACACTCACACACTCACACTCACACTCACACTCACACTCACACTCACACACTCACACACTCACACACTCACACACACACACACACACTCACACACTCACACTCACACACTCACACTCACACGCACACTCACACTCAAACTCAAACTCAAACTCAAACTCAAACTCAAACTCACACGCACACGCACACGCACACATATACACATATACACACATACACACATACACACATACACACATACAGCATCTCATCACCAACTGACCCAATTCTCCTAAAGAAAATTGTTAGTGTGTGTGTATCAGAATAAGAAACACCAAGGCCCCTGGATTGGATGGTATTCCTAACATAACTCTTAAGGAAGCAGTAAAAACAATCCCAGAAATCTTTATTGACACGTTCAACTCTTGTCTCCAAGAAAGGATCTTTCCTGCTAATTGGAAATTGCCTAATGTTGGTGGTCCCAAACAAAAATGAAGAAGACTATGTATTATCATCAGTACTTGCATCAGTACTATTATACGGCGCTCCTATTTCGGGTGATGCACTGCAAAACAGAAACCAAATCGAAAAATCACATCAGTCTATAGAGTAAGTGTACCCTAGGAATTGCCAGTGGCTTTCGCACTGTATCTTTAGAGGCAGCATGCATAATTTCTGGATTGTTACCCATAGAACTTCTTGTGGAGGAACGAAAAAACTTATACCAACGTAAGAAAGCCGTCACTGATTTAACAACAGAGGAGCCAAAAGCAGAAGAGAGACGCAATAGCATCGAAAATTGGCAGGTGTTAATGGGATGCCTCGACGAAAAGGAGATGGACTTATCGCCGCTTATAAAAAACGTCGAAACATGGCGATACTACAAATGCTCTCTGGACATGGCTGTTACCGAGAATACTTACACCGGTTTTAACAAGAAGACTCTCCGGAATGCAGAGGGAGTGATGGAAATGCTGAGCATGTATTCTTTGCCTGCCCAACTTATAAAGATGCCCGACACACCTGGGAAACAAGCATAGGAAGACAGATACGTCCATACAACCTGGTGGACGTAATGCTAACATCAACGTACGCTTGGGAAACTACGTGCACCTTCGTAACGGAAATACTGAAAGATTTACGAAAGAAAGAACAGGCTCGGAAAGCTATGAAAAGTCAAGTCATAATTTTTACGACGAAACCAGAGTAAGCTTCGGCTAATCGTCCCCCCCTGAAGTAATGCCTCACGGCCGTCCCGCGGGGATGAGGATGTAGGAGGAGAAAGAGGGAGTTTTTCGTCGGTAGAGGATGAAACATCGAGTCCGACATACGAGGTCATATATGGCCTTATGATACATAAGAGTATTTTTGTCCCTCTATCAAAAAAAAAAAAACACACATACACACACACACATATATATATATATATATATATATATATATATATATATATATATATATATATATATATATATATATATAAACACACACATAGATATAACATTAATATATTTTATTGTAATGTGTCCAGTCAGCCCGCCTCGCCCCCACGCGCCAGGCGGTCCCGCACCGCCCCACCATACTGAAGGCGGTGCCGTACAGAGACCTCAGCGGGTTGTTCACCACCACGGATGAAAATGTACAAGTATGTGGGTTTTTCATTGAAGGAAAAAGGGAAGTGAAATATTTTATGTTTTAATTTCTTCGCTCTGCTAATAAGGAAAAATGCGGCGTTGAGTTCCGCTACTCTACACGCAATGATCTTCGGCAGATAAAGAGCGATGCGCAGTGTCTTGACACTACGTTCTCAAATTCCCTTTATCCTTCCTACTATATGCAGGACACAGCTCACAATGAGAGAACAAGTGATAAGAATTTAACAATTATAGTATATGATTTTTATAAATACATTTTTTTTTTCAGCCTCACGCTGCATCCCGCACTAGGCAGGGTAGGCAGAGGGAACGAAAGTGAAACCTAGTGTTATGACACTCCGTTCCACTTCCGTTCCCCACTTTCCGCCGAATTAGAGGCATGCGAGTTGAGATTTCCTCGAGTGGGGATCGAACCCAGAACCTATCGGTTACAGTCACACGCTTGTGCCGCTGCGCCACGACAGGCCTCAATTTTATATTTGTAAATATTTTTAATAATATTAAAAGATGTCAAATTTTTTTTTACTCTGTTAGAATGCCCTTTTTTTGAAAAATTTTGAAAAATAACAAGAAAAACTAAAAAGAGTTATACTTAATATTCATTATTTTCTTTTATTTTAATTGCAGGTAAAAGGGGAATTTACCGGTAAATCCAAAGGTAAGAATGTCAAGGCGGAAGGTTTCAAACCGGACACTGTGTACGAGTTGAACGACGAAGATGAGCTTTTGTACGGCGGTGATCAAACACCGGCGTCTATGGCTAGCGTGAGTATATGTTTATTGTATTTTTAATTTGTCTCTAGGTGCGGCGTTGAGTTACGCCTATTGGTATGCAATGCATTTGCGATTTGGTGGGCAATGGAAGTATTTTAAAAATAAGTTCACAGGTTTTTATTAAAAGGTGAACGTTTAAATACGATTTCCACAGATAATAAAGTCCTAAAGCTTCAAGGACTGTTGTGGTGCAGTGGCACAAGTGTGTGACTATACGCAACAAGTGGATTCAATCCCCAGAAGAAAATGAAATATTTAATATTCTTCGCTCTGGTAACAAGACAATACCCGGCGTTGAGTTCCGACATTTAAAACGCAATGTCTCAAATTCGGTAGAAATTGAAGGACGGAACCAAACTGAGTGTCGTAACATTAGGTTCCCGAGTTCTCTTTACCTACCTTACCAAGTGCGGGGTACAGCGTCAAACAGAGAGACAAAAAAAAGCATAGATAACAAATAATTATATGATATGATAATGTTAATTTAAAAAAAAAAAACTAGATATTTTTACTATTTTTAAAATGTTATTACCACACTTAGGAAAGAAGAATACTAAATTTAAAAACGTATAAAATTTTGAACAAAAAAATCCTCCCTACAGAGATTCTAACAACATAAATAACGTTGTAACAAGCGTATAAGAATTTCGACGTAGCTTGATGAGAACGTACGGTTCAGTTGTTCAGAGCGCTTGGATAGTTTCCAAGAGGCGCGGGTTCAAATCCTGCTTCGTAAAATTTTTTATGCTTTTTTAAAATTTAGTCTAATAAACAGTATATTATGTATTTTAATTGATTACCACAGATATTGCTGGCGGAACAATCCCTAGCGCGAGCGTCGACCTCCCGACGGGTGTCCCGCTGGTGGAGAAAGCCGGACCCTCGCCCTACCTGGTGGCTGTTCGTGGTCAGGGACAACGGAAACCTGGAGCTGTACTCGCTGCCCGAGATGAGGCTGTCCATGTTGATCAGAGGCTGCGTCGGCGGGGAGCGGGTGAGTGACGAACAGACGTTACATATACGGAGATCTATGTATATAGTAAAAATATAAGTAATCTTTTTTTTTTTTTTTTTTCAGCTTCACGCTGTATCCCGCACTAGGCAGGGTAGGCAGAGGGAACGGAAGTGAAACCTAGTGTTATGACACTCCGTTCCACTTCCGTTTCCCACTTTCCGCCGAATTTGAGGCATTGCGTGTTGAGTGGCGGAACTCAACGCCGCGCTTTGCCTTATTACCAGAGCGAAGAAATGAAACATTAAATATATAATTTGAAAATATTAAATATTTCATTTCCTCGACTGGGGATCGAACCCAGAACCTGTCGGTTACAGTCACACTCTTGTGCCGCTGCGCCACGACAGGCCTCCATTTAAAACGATTATGGGGATTTATTATTGGGAAGTTCTTTAACTTAAATTTGAAATTATATGCCTCTGTATTTGTGCAAGTTAATATCAGAAATGGCTGGCTGGAATTGATGGCTAAGGTTTCAATTAAAAATCACATTTAAATATTTTCCATTAACTTAGGGGTTATGTTGCCACAGACAGACATATATACAAAAAGGTTAAAATTATAACACCCCTTTTGTTGCGTCGTGTATTTAAGATAAGTTTCGTAATATTATATTTTTTTTTATAAAAAAATGACATAGCAGTATTTGAACCCGCGCCCCTCCTAACTTAAGGCTGACATGTATTTGTCTGCAGTACAATCAAATATCTGTCCTCGTAGATACTAGCAGACAGCCTGGAGTCCGTCCCCATCCCCGCGGAGGCGGAGGACGGGGCGGGGGACGGCGCGGAGGACGGGGCGGGGGACGGCGCGGGGGACGCGGCGGCGGCGCGCCTGCGCGAGCTGCTCGTGGTGGGGCTCGGGCACAAGGGCTCGCGCGTGCTCATGCTGATGAGGTGTGACGACCAGCTCATGATATACCAGGTGAAGATGGCGACAACATCAACATCTAAAAGTGAACACTAGGTTCCCAAGTTCCCTCTGCCTACCCTGCCATGTCCAAGGTACAGCGTGAAGCTGGGTACAGAAAATGTATGTAGATACCGCACTTTCAGCTGGTCTGGACTTGGACTAAAAATATCTATAGTTATTTTTATAGATGAATGATGTATCCTGCATATAAGAGGGTAAGCAGAGCAAATGTATTGGTTAAGAAATTTTATTCTTCTCCTTTCGCCTAATTTACTTTTTCTTATATTGTATATTCAACTGCGGGGCTTAACACCGCAATATGTTTTGGACGTGGCAAACGAAAATGTTAAGTTGTTCTTCTTTCGCCTGTTACGGCGTTAAGTTGAACCTATTATTTTTTTTTATATCATTTATTTATTATATAGAGTAATCTCTTCTATACTTAATTAATTAATTTTAATTAAATACTTTTGTCGTGGCTCAGAAGCATATGCGTGCTACTGTAAACGCAATAGATAAAATGTTTCATATTTTCATTTGTTTCTCTGGTAAAGAAACAAAGAGCGGCGTTAAACTCCGCCACTCTCCCAAGGTTCCCAAGTTCCCTCTGCCTACACTGCACTATACACAATTGCAGGCGTACAAATACCCGCGAGGCAATCTGAAGCTGCGGTTTTCACGCATGTTCGTGTCTTTCCCGTTCGGGTACAAAGGGGGCGTGGTCGCGTGCTCCGACGACGGGTACGAGGCGGCCAGCCTCAGGGAGGGGGTGCGGCAGATGAGGTATTTCGGTGAGTATGCTGCTGTACAGCGGCGTTTAGTTTCGCCGATTGACACATAATCTTGACATTTAATTTACATTTGCTACTGTTAGTAAAGAATTGAAGATTGGAATTGAGTTGTGCCACTCAACACACAATGCCTTCAATTTGGCAGAAAGCGGGAAACGGCACTTCCGTTTCCGACAATAGGTTCCCAAGTTCCCTCTGCCGACCCTGCCATGTTCGGAATAGATCGTGAAGATTAAAATAAATGTACCTTTTATATTCCAAGTCAATAGATTTTTTTTTTATTATTCAATAATTTTAAATTTTTCCTTTAAAAATAAATTTTAATATATTTATTACAGGTAATGTTGGTGGTTACAACGGTGTCTTCATATGCGGGCACACCCCCTACGTGCTGTTGCTGGGGGCCCGGGGGGAGCTGCGGGTGCACCCCCTGTGCCCGGACGAGGGGCCCGTGTCATCCTTCGCGTCATTCAATAACACTAATTGTCCACAAGGTTTCCTGTATTTCAATGCTAAAGTGAGTTTTTTTTTATTATTGTTACTTTATGTATATAAGTTTATGATTGTGTCCTCATATGTCGATGTCATCTTTGTAGTTGTCCACAACATTTTCTTCGAGGCTCTACGAATCACATTGTGTTGAGTTGCCCAAAACTCAAATATTTTATACGACACCCTCCCTTCTAACATTCAACGCTCTGTTAATGTGAAATGTGTGTTTGGCTCTAGCTTTTATTATTACAGTTTATATTAGTATTGTTAATTCTCACGAACACAACGACCTTTGTGTGTGTTCAAAACGAACATTGTGTTGGTTAGCATCAAGCATATAGTATGGTAGAGGTAATTTAGGAACCTAGTGTTAAGACACTCCGTTCCGTTTCTCACTTATCACTGAATTTGTGTCACCATGTGTTGTTATATGTTATTTAAATTAATAAGATTATAATATATAAATAATAAATTTGATTGAATGATTTCTTCAAGTTTAATTCATTATTTTCCATAATATAATTAAAATAAACTTTTTTTTTAAATTATTTAACTTCAAAATGAAACTATAAATAAAATCCAAATATATGATAACTCCATTTTGGTGTATGACAGGGGTCTCTCCGCATATCGGTGCTGCCCACGCACCTGTCGTACGAGGCGGCGTGGGCGGTGCGCAAGGTGCCGCTGCGCGAGAGCCCGCACGCCGTCACCTTCCACGCCGAGTCCAGGACCTACTGCCTCGTCAGCTCCGTGTCCGTGCCCGCTACTTCTTATTACAGGTGAACACGCTGTTAAGACACTCCGTTCACGTTAACACATTTTCGTGTTGGGTGACGGAACTCAACGCTGCGCTTTGTCTTGTTACGAGATTGAAGAAATGATAATTATAATCGCCCATTAATTTATTGTACACACAATGTGTAAGAGATAATATTTATTATATATATATATATATATATATATATATATATATATATATATATATATATATATATATATATATATATATATATATATATATATATATATATATATATATATATATATATATATATATATATATATATATATATATATATATATATATATATATATATATATATATATATATATATATATATATATATATATATATATATATATATATATATATATATATATATATATATATATATATATATATATATATATATATATATATATATATATATATATATATATATATATATATATATATATATATATATATATATATATATATATATATATATTACATTATGAGCTAAATGATGATTATTAACAATAATTTATTTAAGGTTCAACGGTGAGGATAAGGAGAAATCTAGCGAGAACAAAGGAGACAGGTCAGTATATGTATATATTATGATAAAATTATTGATCTCAAATTACTATTTTTAGCTCAATATTTATAGGGTAGGCTGTCGTTATCTTGGAACGAAGAGTTTAGTGTTAAGATACTCCATTCCTATTAAGAAAATTTAGTTTCTTGAGGCATTGCGTGTTGATTAGCGGAGCTCAACGCCGCGCTTTCCCTCAATACCGGAGCAAGGAAATGAAAATAATTAATATTATTTTATTTCTTCGAGTAAAGATTGAACTGGTATATAATATAGACAATGTTTCTCTCAGCTTCACGCTGTATCCCGCACATGGCAGGGTAGGCAGAGGGTACTTGGGAATCTAGTGTTAAGACACTCCGTTTCACGTCCGGCCCCTACTTTCCGCCGAATTTGAGGCATTGCGTGTTGGGTGGCGGAACTCCACGCCGCATTTTACCTTTTTTACTAGAGCGAAGAAATGAAAACATTAAAGATTTCTATTCTTCGAGTGGGATTCGAACCCACAACCTGTCGAATACAGTCACACCCTTGTGCTGCTGCGCCACGATTAGTCTCTATGGACAATATTATTTAATTAAATTAATTTTTACAGCGCTATGTACGTACTTAAATACTTTAAAATCATTATATCGTAAGCTTAAAGTGACATAATAATTAATTTAAAAAAATCTAAGAAGAAACAAAAAAAAACCTTTTTTAAATTATAAAAATGTACGATAACGTAATGTAAGGTTATAAAATTAAATTTCAAAGAATTCCTAATTCAAAAACTACTCTTTGTAATACTTATCATATTATATAGTTCTGAATTCAAATTTTACGATTTCATACTGTTCTAAATATGAATTCTATCAGTTCATACAATTCTAAATTCAAATTGTATAATTTCCTATAAATCCTTAATTCAAATTTTATAATTTCATACAAATTCTTCATTTAAATTCTATAATATCATACAATTCTTAAGTCAAATTTAAAAATAATATTCATTATTCAAATGGACTTGAATTGCTTAATTTATACTAAATTAGCCCCTTTTTATATAAAGCATTTTTTTTTCTTTTCACATTTCTCCAATATTCTCCAGGTTCCCCTACCCCCTAATGGAGAAGTTCTCCATAATGCTATTCTCGCCGGTCTCGTGGGAAGTCATACCGAACACACGTATAGAGTTCGACGAATGGGAACATGTCACATGTTTGAAGAACGTTTCTTTGTCTTATGAAGGGACTAGGTATGTATTTCTTAGGGAACCTAGTGTTAAGACATTCTGTTCCCACTTTGTTCTATTTTTGAAAGTTATTTTGACTATGAGACTTGTATTATTCGAGTCAATTAATAGAAATATTTTATACGTTATTTTTTTCCTAAATAACGTTTCGACCCTGTAACCATATTGCATTAAAAGTGATACATTTAGAACAAGAGGTTTGAGATTCAATTATTTTCCTATTTGACATTTAATAAGTATATTTGTTCTTTTTTTTTTCTATTTTAGTTAAATTTTAAATATTACTGACTATAATTTTGCTGATTATAACTAATTTTGACTTGGTGGACTATAAATGATAATGACTTAGTCGACTATGTATATATGTATATGAAATATTGACTTTGCCGACTATAACTCACAATGACTTTAATGACTAAAACTTGTCCAACTATAACTGAATATGATTTTGATGACTGAATCTAACTTTGCTAACTAAAACTTTGCTGACTATAATTAACTATGACTTTGTCAATTGCAACTGACCATGACTGACTGATAATTTTGCTGAATTTGTAATACAAAGTCATTATTGTTTGTAAATTTAGTTTGTGAACTTTTTCCGGTCTACAGATCTGGTCTCCGTGGTTATATAGCGATCGGAACAAATTACAATTATGGTGAAGATATTACTTCCAGAGGTCGAGTAAGTACAATAAACATAGACAAATCATGAGATGATGTATTTGGAGTATATTTTATCTGTGGAACATAATGTACTGTAACCAACCGGTGTGCTCAAGTATCAGTTCTTTAATTTTTTGCTAATTTAGAAATATGAGTGTTTATTTTTTTTTTATTTATCATTTTTTTATTCATTTTTATTTCAGTAAATGCAATGAAATTTTGTAACTAATTATAAAATTGAATTCATAAATATATAAAATTAACACTACATTTTCTATACCTAAGCTGTTAGATAGGGAATACAGTGTGAAGTAGAGAAGGAACTATTGTTTATATAATAATAAGTTAACTTGCCAGTTTCACGCTGTATCCCGCACATGGCAGGGTAGACAGAGGGAACTTGGGAACCTAGTGTTAAGACACTCCGTTCCACATTCGTTCCCCATTTTCCGCCGAATTTGATTCATTGCGTGTTCAGTGGCGGAACTCAAAGACGCGCTTTGCCTCGCTCAAAGCAAACAAATTGAGCAATTAAAAAACATTAAATATATAAATTAAAAATATTAAACATTTCATTTCCTCGAGTGGGGATCGAACCCACAACCCGTCGGTTACAGTCGCACGCTTGTGCCGCTGCGCCACGACAGGCCTCTAATAATAAGTAAACTGTTATTGTTATTTCTTTCAGATATTAATCTACGACATTATCGACGTAGTGCCCGAGCCCGGGCAGCCGTTGACCAAGAACAGATTCAAGGAAATATACGCTAAAGAACAGAAAGGCCCCGTCACGGCCCTCACTCAAGTACTGGGATTTCTGATATCTGCTGTTGGACAGAAGGTTGTTGAGGACTTTTTTTATGTATTTTTTTTAGGGTTTCGTAACTTACTAGGCAAAAACGGAAGTCTTACTTACTTTACTATCTTGTTATTTGTCTGTGCGTCTGTTAAGGTGTTTTGATATAGAGCACAGAAAAAAAATATAATTTAAGACAACTAATTCAAAAGATATGTGCATTTTTTTTTATATTTTTATGTATTTCATATGAAAATCGGTATGTAAACAAAACCTTTAGGTTGGTAAAGTTAGTTTTTTTTATAGAAAAAAAAATTACAAATTTAAATTTGTAATGCTTTTTATACAAAGTGGAGGCATTCATCCGCAATTTGATTTAATTTTTTATTATCGGTATTCTTTACACCGATAAAATGTTGATTTTCTATATCTAACTAAAAAATAATTGTGCTTATTAACTATAAGTTTGTACAGTTGAAAAATTATTGGGTGATACATACAGAAGTAAAAAAAAACCTTTATTCCACTATTCTACTAAATAAATGCTACAAATTGAACAATTAGATTTATGTCCATAGACTTTACAAAAGCAGATAAAACATTTTTTTTTCAGCTTCACGCTGTATCCCGCACGAGGCAGGGTAGGCAGAGGGAACCTAGTGTTAAGACACTCCGTTCCGCTTCCGTTCCCCACTTTCCGCCGAATTTGAGGCATTGCGTGTTGAGTGGCCGAACTCAACGCCGCGCTTTGCATTATTTACAGAGCGAAGAAATGAAACATGAAATATTGAAATTGAAAATATTAAATATTTCATTTCCTCAACTGGGGATCGAACCCACAACCTGTGGGTTACAGTCACACGCTCAAAAAAAATTATCAACCGTACATACCTTTTATAAAATACAAATGTCAATGTCAAACCTTATTCTTTTTTTTTTTAAATAAATATAGAAAATACTCCAAACTATCAACTTTAATTGTGAATGGGTCACATAAAAAAAAAACCAACCATTTTCCACCACAGACACAACGCATATAAACAACGCGCACTACCGCCCACAGATCTACATATGGCAGCTGAAGGACAACGAGCTGGTGGGCGTGGCGTTCATCGACACGCAGATATACGTGCACCGCATGATGGCGGTCAAGAACCTGATCCTGGTGGGCGACGTGTACAAGTCCGTGTCGCTGCTGCGCTACCAGCACCGCCAGCGCACGCTGTCGCTCGTGTCCAGGGACCTCAGGCCCGCCCAGGTCTGTTCACTCTGTTGAGATGCAGCGTTGAGTTACGTCACTACGCATGTACATTGTGCGTTTCAGGCACTGGGTAGTCGTTTCTTATTTTCTTATTTGAGCTATATGCGGGATACAACGCGGTTTAAAAAAAAACCAAGCGTTAATCGCAGTTTTGCTTTAAGGATTCTGTAATATTATTTATAAAAACGATCAAAAAACAATTATTTATTTTGTTTTTTTGTTGTTTCTTAGAAATAGGCAATGCCTCGAATTGGGCGGAAAGTGAGGAACGATAGTGGAACGAAGTGTCTTAACGCTACGTTCCCAAGTTTCCTCTGCCTACGCTGCCGTGTGCGGGATACAGCGTGAAGCTGAGTATAAGTAAATAGGGTTTTGTTTGCCCGTTGCACAACAAACCCTTAAAATTGGGAACTATCGTGGCGCCACAGACACCACCATACGACTGTAAAAATTATATATAGTGGGTTCGATCTCCACTCGAGGAAATTAAATATTTAAAATATTATTTTTCCAGTCTCGCTTTCCGCCACTCAACTCCAATTCAACGGAGAGTGGAGAGCGGAAATGTCATAATGAGAATAGAATGTTTTAACACTAGGTTCCCAAGTTCCCTCTGTCTAACCTGACCCTAAAAAATGATAACTGAAAATCCTTTCAGATCTACGATATGGAATTCATGGTGGACAACACGAGCCTCGGTTTCCTGGTGAGCGAGGCCGAGGGGAACTTCGCCCTCTTCATGTACCAGCCTCAGGCCAGGGAGAGTTACGGAGGTATGGCGGCTGTACATATACATACATACAGACATACATAGCTGTTTATAGATAAGGTCATTGGCTTTAGTTAGTCAAGTTATATTAATTGTTGGCTTTGTTAAGTGTAATATAGCATTATTATCATTATTTATAGAGTAATATTAAGATTATCGTAAAAATGGGCACAAAGTATTTATAAGCCTCAAATTCGGCGGAAAGTGGACAACGGAAGTGGTGGAACGGAGTGTCTTAACCCTAGGTTCCCAAGTTCCCTCTGCCTACCCAGTCATGTGCGGGATACAGCGTGAAGCTGAGTGTTTGTAAACTTTGTGTCCATTTTTATGATAATCGTGCAGATCGGCAAATATGCAACTCGGTTTAATTAGAGGTCTTTCTCTGTATTTTTTCAGCTTCATGCTGTAGAGAGTAGACAAAAGGAACTTGGGAACCTAGTGTTAAGACGCTCCGTTGGCGTTGCGTGTTGAGTGGCGGAATTTAACGCCGCATTATTGCTTTGTTACCAGAGCAAAGAAATGGAAATATTAAATATTTCATTTCTTCGAGTAGGAATCGAACCCACAACCTGTCTGTTACAGTCACACGCTTGTGCCATTGCGCCACGACATGCCACAAGATAATTTTCGAAAAGAGCTAACAATCATCAAATTGCTAAATCAATTTTAATCAAACATAATTAAAAACGACCACAAGAAAACGCAAGTTTCAATGAAACAAATTGAAATGAAACAAATTTGCGATATTTTCGTTTAAGAGCTACAACGCCACAGACAAACACACGGACAGTTCATGGAATTTATAAATGGATACGGTAAAATAATTAATATGAGAAACAGCCACAGATACAAAACCAAACTCTGTTTCTGTCGGGAATAGGACTAGAGAGGAATATAAAAAATTAGAAAACATAAAAAAAATATGTTTTCTTCGTTACCAGGTTACAACACTTTAATCAAGTGTTGTTGCACACTTATTAAATACCAGCTGTCCCGGCAAACGTTGTTTTGCCATAAAAAGGGAAACATGTTAAGTTTGTTCAACTCTTATAACTTAGGGGTTTGAGAAAGTTAAGATTAATGTATTATTTTAAAACTAATTGGTTAGCATAACAAGCTAACCTAAAAAGATAGATATATCCTATCGCGGACTTTTTTTAAGAACTTTAAAAGGAGGACAATTCTATCATAAATGATTTTTGCGAAACCTTAACCGTTTACGCAACGCACTCTCAATTAGGAAAAAAACCCCAGATTTAGAAACATTCTTAATTGGTGCTCCTGTCCTATTGGTTTTATCGTGATGATATAAAGCCTTCTTCGTATAGCCTTCGTCGATAAATGAGCTATCTAATACTGAAAGATTTTTTCAAATCGGACCAGTAGTTTCTGAGATTAGCGCGTTCAAGCGAACAAACAACCCATCAGCTTTATAATATTAGTATAGATGTCGTTGCGTAACGTAATATTTTACTTCTTGAAATCACTAAATTAATCATATCTTTTGATAGAGTGAACCGATTTTGATGAAACAAAACTAAGTTATACTTCAAGTTGCGTATATTTTTTGTATATAAATATTGTCTGCATTGAATTTGTAGATTTTAAGTGATGTGCGCACAAACAAACATACAAACAGACAAACAGACAAAAATTTAAAAAATGATAGAAATGGGTGGTTATCTTTACTTATCTTTTCACACGCTGGCTATTTTTTTTTTTCAATTTCTTCAATGTACAAAAATTACTTTTCTACAGATTTATTATATGTATAGATAAATGTATTTTTTTTTTATTATTTCTATTTTTTTAATTCAATTTAAAATGATACAAACGTTGCTATGGTAACGCGTATTGTACCCGTCAATATTTTGTAGGTTAAAATAAAAATTTAAAATATTTTGTACATTTTAACATATTTTTTTTATTTTAGAAAACCCACTCATACTCAGTATCACGCTGTATCCCGCACATGGCGGGGTAGGCGGATGGTGATGATGGCGGCTAAAGTGTTAAGAATTTTAGAAAACACAAAATAAAAAAATATTTTAACTTTTTATTTCCCGACACAAAAAGAGAGATGGATGTTTGACTTGTCTGTCTGTCTGTCACATGGTAGTTATTTAATGAATTAATGAATCCTGAATGAAGGATGAATGAAGAGATGATGAATGAATGATGAATGATGAGTTCTTTAAACACTCGATTTTTGTGACGCTTCTTATTAATTACTCAGTTATATTTTATTAAAATCGGTTGCGCAGTTGAAAAGCTGCAGCCATTTTGGCTAAAGTGAGGTAACAATTATTTGGATTAAAAGTGTTTTAAAATTTCAATTCATTCATTTTGCTCGTTTGGTTGGAAAGTAAGATTTTACATAGAAATTACTTAACATTTAAAACATATTTGTATGTTTAATAATGAAAATTGTCAAAAGAACGAACGAATTCACCAGAATGATCGTGTGTGACTTGTGTTTTTTTGTTTAATGTAACTCAGTAGGCTTTTAGTGAATTATAACATAATACAAGAAGAGGCCTTGTATTGCCTCTTCTTATATTGATGTTCTCTTGGATAAACATAAAAATGAAAATCGTTTAAAAAAATCCTTTTTTTTACATGTTGAAATGAAATTTTTTAAAAGAACGAACGAATTCACCAGAATGAACGAATGAATGTAATAATGATATTGTATGTATGTCATTCATTCCAGGCCAGCGTTTGATAAAGAAGTGTGACTATCACTTGGGGCAGCAGGTGCACGCCATGTTCCGCATCGCGGCGCGCGCCCCCACCGCCCCCAGCGCCGCCGCCCCCGTCGCCGCGCGCCCCCAGCGACACGTCACCATGTTCAGTTTGTATTATTGTTTACTAACGACCCCTTTGCGGCTTCGCCCGCTTGAATTACACTATTTTATTAACTAATCAAATTGTTTTGAACGCAACGGGATTCGAATCCGGAAACAGTGAATTTAATTTGACAAATTAAATTCACTGTTTCGTGAGACATTCATATATTAAGATGGCGGTCTCGGTCACGTGTTGCCAGTACCGGAGAAAGTGAATTCGGTTTGTTCAGCCGCACACAGTATAATTATGTTAAAGAATAATTAACGAGATGGAAGTTTAAAAATACGATTTATTAACGAGTAAAGATGATAGAAGAAAGAAAAAGAATGAGTCCACTAGCGCCATATTTGACAATAATCTAAAGATTAAATCTACATTTTTTTTTCTTTTAGCTTCACGCTATATCCCGCACTAGGCAGGGTAGGCACCGGAACCCGGGAACCTAGTGTTAAGATACTCCGTTCCACTTCTGTTCCTCATTTTCCGCCGAATTTGAGGCATTGCGTGTTGAGTGGCGGAACTCAACGTCGCGCTTTGCCTTATTACCAGAGCGAAGAAATGAAGCATTAAATATTTAAATTGAAAATATTAAATATTTCATTTCTTCGACTGGGGATCGAACTCACAACCTGTCGGTTACACGACAGGCCTCGACTAAACTAAAGCTATACTAACTAAAGTTACAGTCAGAAACGATATAAATGTTATGTTAAAAAAAATACCAGACAATAATCTGAAAAATCTTTTTTTATATATAGCAACACTGGACGGCGGCCTCGGTTACGTGTTGCCAGTGTCGGAGAAAGTGTATCGACGTCTCCTCATGTTGCAGAACGTTATGAATAATTATTGCTGTCATATCGCCGGCTTGAATCCGAGGGCTTTTCGGTAAGTGCTTTGTTAATGTACTCAGCTTCACGCTGTATCCCGCAGCTGGCACGGTAGGCAGAGGGAACTTAGGAACCTAGTTTTAAGTTACTCGGTTCCGTTGGCACTGTGTGTTGAGTGGTGGAACTTAACGCGTTTTACCTTGTTACCAGGGCTGAGGCCTATCGTGGGGCAGCGGCACAAGAGTGTGACTGTAACCGACAGGTTCTGGGTTCGATCCCCACTCGAGGAAATGAAATATTTAATATTTTCAATTTAAAAATATTTAATGTTTCATTTCTTCGCTTTGGTAATAAGGCAAAGCGTGGCGTTGAGTTCCGCCCCTCAACACGCAATGCCTCAAATTCGGCGGAATGTGGGGAAAGGAAGTGGAACGGAGTGTCATAACACTAGGTTCCACTTCCGTTCCCTCTGCCTATCCTGCCTAGTGCGGGATACAGCGTGAAGCTGAGAAAAAAAAAAAAAAACCAGGGCTGAGACATGAAAATATGAAATATTTAATTACCACGTGCGGGGATCGAATCCACAATCTATCGTTGTCACAGTCACATACTGGTGCCACTGCGCCTAAAGTGAAACAAGAACAAAAGTAATAAGAAATAGATTATTTTTTATCTGCATACTGTGCTCTGTATATAGCAGGGTATAGCAGGAGACATAAACCTAGTGATAAGACACTCCGGTTTTGTTTTCCAAATTCCGCTCAATTTCAATTGCGTGTTGAGTGATGGAACTTAACGCCGTAGAAAATCTATAATAATAAAGAAAAATATGTATGGTAAAATAAGAATCGCCCCGCCAGCACGTACCGGTGCGCGCGGCGCGCGGCGGGCGGCGGCGCGGCGCGCGGCGTGCTGGACGGCGACCTGGTGGCGCTCTACGCCGCGCTCGCGCACGCCGACCAGCTCGACGTCAGTGCCCCGCGCCGGGAACCTGCTGCTAACACGCTCCGTTGCGTGTTGAGTGGCGGAACTCAACGCCGCGCTTTACCTTAATTCATTTCAATTTAAATATTAAATATTTAATTTCCTCTCGTGTGTATCGAACCCACGACCTGTCGTTGACAGTCACACGCTTGCGCCGCTGCGCCACAACAGGCCTCATCTTAAAACACTTTCGTTTTTTAAAATATTTTACTGTTCTATATTTTATTACTGGAGTGGAGAAGGGTACTGCAGTGAGGATCGAACCCACACCCAGTGTGTCTCACCATCAGTTACACGTCTGTACCACTGTACCACGAATAGTCTCTCTAAGGGAATTTTCTAATTGATTTTCTGAAATTTGCGTAATCTGTAACTGATCATTCTGTACATGGAAGATATATTAAAAATATCTTGGGAAGGAGACGTTTATGAATGTTATAAGGTCTGAGACAATGATTTTGAAATGTTTGTCTGTGCGTGTGTACGCGCTAATCTCAGAAACTGCTAACCAGATTTAAATACAAATTTTCAATATTATATTTCGGCAGCCTGCCCTTAATATTTAATAATTACTCAGTTTCACGCTGTATCCCGCACATGGTAGAGAGTAGGCAGAGGCAATACGGGAACCTAGTGTTAAGACACTCTGTTCCACTTCCGTCCCCCACTTTCCGCCGAATTTGAGGTGTTGAGTGGCGGAACTCAACGCCGCGTGATGCCTTGTAATGAAAACATTAAATATTTAAATTGAAAATATTAAATATTTCATATCCTCGAGTGGGGATCGAACCCATAACCTGTCGGTTACAGTCACACGCGTGTGCCGCTGCGCCACGACACGCCTCGTTGTATATAATGTATATATTCGTAATTTCAGATCGCGAAGAAGATCGGTACAAAAGTTGAGGAGATATTGGGAGATCTGTACGAGATAGACAGACAGACTGCTCACTTCTAGTTGTTAAGTGGATTTGTGTAAATAAATTAATTTTTTAATGTATTATATTGTTATTTTTTTTTTTATTTTATTTTGAAATCCTTTTTAATTATTATTAATTATATAAAAAATGTCGATTCATTGCTGGGGGCGACTTTAATGCCAAGCATACTTTCTGGGGCTCTAGACTTACTCTGCCCAGAGGTAGAGAACTCCTTAAATGTGTCCAATCAAGAAATATGAATGTATTATCCACAGGCCAACCCACTTATTGGCCAACCGACAAAAAGAAAATTCCTGATATAATTGACTTTTGCGTAACTAAAGGAAATGCAAAAAATAATATTCTGTGCCGTAGCTGCCTAGGCCTGTCCTCTGACCACTCACCGATCCTAGTAGAACTGCATACTGTTGTTCAAGAACGCACAACAAAATGCGTACTACACAACAGGAAGACAAACTGGCCAGTGTTTCGAGACCTCATTGACGAAGCTTTCAGAAAACCAGTTCGCTTGAAATCCATGGAGGACATATCAGAAGCTGTTCTGTTCTTCAACCGTAACATACAAGAGGCAGCCTGGTCTTAGACTCCACGGCTACCCCGAAAAGGCGCAGACAACTTTGAGGCCAGAAATAATCTGAAAATAGTAAATTTAAAAGAAAGTTACGGTAACAGTGGCAACTAACCAGATGTCCGGCTATAAAAAAACGTCTTAACCATCTAACAAGGCAGCTCAAGCACACCCTTGAAATAGATCGGAACGAAGGTTTTCGGAACCAGCTGTTAAGCCTGGACGCCACCACTTTCTCAGACTACTCCTTGTGGAAAGCCACCAGGAAACTCAAACGACCCATCTATACTTCACCTCCTCTCAGGAAAAGTGACGGTACTTGGGCACGGACGGATCTGGATAAAGCCAGAACTTTCTCGGACCATCTCAAGAGCATCTTTACACCACACCCGTATGAAGGCGCACCAGACCATGAGACTGAAATCACGAAATTCTTAGACACAGCTAGGATTATAGACGAACAACCCGCCAAATTCACGAAAGCCGAAATCATACAACTGATAAAAAAATTAAATCCCAAAAAATCACCAAGGTACGACCTGATAACCAACCGCATTTTACAAGAACTGCCAGAATCTGGAATAAAATTTCTTACATCCCTATTTAATGCCGTGTCAAGACTTCACTTCTTTCCTGCAGAGTGGAAGGTAGCGCAAATTATTATGATCCTAAAACCTGATAAACCACCTGAGGAAGCTAAATCGTACAGACCAATAAGCTTGCTGCCTATCCTATCTAAATTATATGAAACACTATTACTGCAATGTATGCTACCTTTACTTAAAGAAAGAAAACTGATTCCTGACCACCAATTTGGGTTTCGCAGCAAACATGCCACTATAGACCAAGTGCACAGACTTACAAAAAGAATCATGGAATCTCTCGAGGCTAAAACCTACTGCAACAGTGCATTCTTGGATATTTCACAGGCCTTTGATCGGGTGTGGCACAAAGGGCTACTGTATAAATAAAAAAAGCTCTACCTGACTACTTGTACGGAGTTCTAAAATCCTTTTTAGATGGTCGCAATTTTATTGTAGAGAACGGTGAAGCCTTGTCTTATTTGTCAACTATAAAGGCTGGGGTCCCCCAGGGTAGCGTTCTGGGCCCTATTTTATATTTGATTTATACAGCAGACCTACCCACATCAGAGACCTTAACCACTGGCACCTTTGCTGATGACACTGCTATTCTTTCTGCACACTCAGACCCAGTTACAGCCTCAGAAATTCTGCAAAAAGGACTTAAGAACATATCCGATTGGCTCAAGAAATGGCGAATAAAAGCCAACGAAACCAAGTCTGTAAACGTTACATTCACGCTAAGGAGAGGCATTTGTCCTCCTGTCAAACTTAATAACATAGAAGTCCCGCAGGCTGATCACGTTAAATACCTCGGTATGCACCTGGACAAAAGGCTTACTTGGCGTAAACACCTCTTCACAAAAAGAAAACAACTTGGTCTTATGACCAGGAAGTTATACTGGCTTATTGGTCGCAAGTCGCAACTATCCCTGGAGAACAAACTACTTCTGTACAAAGCCATACTGAAGCCCATCTGGACATATGGGATACAACTGTGGGGCACTGCGTCCCATTCAAACATTGAAATTATACAGAGATTCCAAAATAAATCACTCCGTATGGTGTCAAACGCTCCTTGGTTCATACCCAATGAACTGTTGCATCAAGACCTAGAAATGCCCACAGTAAAACAGGAAATTGAGCGATTTACCAGGACATACAAGGACAGGATAACACATCATCCAAACACTCTGGCCCAATCTCTAATGGATGAACAAAAGAAAGCCCGCCGGCTTAAACGAAAAATACCTCAAGATCTGATCCCATCACAGTAAATTCACTGTTATAACGTATAGGGTGTGACACAGGTCACATTCCGTAAACGCCGACATTATACCATCCAACCTGTTGCTGAATATCCCACAAAAAGAGACACATTGTAAAAAAAGAATACTTAAAAAAAAAAAAAAAAAATATTATTAATTATATGTAAAGTTTGAGGCCTGTCGTAGCGCAGCGGCACAAGCGTGTGACTGTAACCGACAGGTTCTGGGTTCGATCCTCAGTTGGAGAAATGAAATAGTTAATATTTTCAATTTAAATATTTAATGTTTCATTTCTTCGCTCTGGTAATAAGGCAAAGCGCGGCGTTGAGTTCCGCCACTCAACACGCAGTGCCTCAAATTCGGCGGAAAGTGGGGAACGGAAGTGGAACGGAGTGTCTTAACACTAGGTTCCTGGGTTCCCTCTGACTACCCTGCCTCGTGCGGGATACAGCGTGAAGCTAAGAAAGAAAGAAAGAATATGTACAGTCAGTAGTTTTAATAAGGAATTTTAATATTTATATAATTTAAAGGTTTTTTCTTATTTATTGTTATAAGTTCCCTTCCCAAGTTCCCTCTGCCTACCTTGTTATATATGGCAAGGTAGGCGGAGGGAACTTGGGAACCTAGTGTTGAAACACTCTGTTCCGTATCCAGTTTTCTGTTGAATTTGAGATATTGCGTGTTCATTTGCGGAACTCGACGCCGCGCATTGCCTTGTTACCAGAACGAAGAAATGAAATCATTAAATATATAATTTAAAATTTATAAATATTTCACGTCTTGTGAGTAGGGATCGAACCCACAACCCGTTGGTTACAGTCACACGCTTGTGCCGCTGCGCCACTACATGCCCCAGCCTTTTTCACATCAGTATTAAGAAATAAAATAAAGTTAGTAATATTTTATAAGCAATAGGCAGTACAATTCATGTTTACACTAAAATATTAAATTAAAATTAAATAAGAGCTAACTTTGCCGTGTGCTTCCGGCTTAGAATAGAATCACCCTGGTACTGATAGTGACGTAAGAGGCGACTAAAGTACGCGTAGGAGAGTTACGTTGTCAGCAATGACAACACGCATGGACAGACTCGACCGGATTGTTACCACCCCCGGCATTTAAAACCGGCGTGAAGTAGTGGCTTCGGCCACTGCGTTTCGCATTGGGTAATGCCGGATCCCGGTGCCCATCCAGTTTATAGACCGGAAACGCTCCTGTGGCTCTTCTCTGAAGTTCCACGGGGCCGTGGGCGACGGTTATCACTTACCAGCAGGTGACCCGTACGCTCGTTTGCCGAGACTTGGCCATAAAAAAAAAACATTTTTTTTTTAAATAAACTTAAATTCACTCAAGAGTAATAAATATGATTATGAAAGTCATCAATTTTATTATTTAAAAACACCTAATAAAATAGTGAAGAAAGGTTCGTATATTCACAAAGACAGAAGTGGGGAACGGAAGTGGAACGGAGTGTCTTAACACTAGGTTCCCGGGTTCCCTCTGCCTACCCTGCCTCGTGCGGGATACAGCGTGAAGCTGAGAGTTGAGAGAGTTAACAAAGATAGATAGATATATTTACTATAAAATTATCGATTTAATTACATATACAATTTCTTATGTAGCAGAGGGTTATTTTAAATATGTTTAAAGTGTTATTTCACATTTAGGAAATAAAAATGTATAAAAATTTTGAACGTAGCAGGATTTGAACCCGCGCCTCTTGGAAACCATCCAAGCGCTCTGGCCAATTTAGCATCTCTGTAAGGAGATTTTTACGAATTTACGCTACCCAAAGACAATTCGTTAGAATTATCGTTTGGCAAGAGAGAATGCTGTTTATTTAATATAAACATTTAAAAAAAAATCATCATAAATAAATATTAATTTCGACGTAGCTCAATGCGAACGTATAGCTTAGTTGGTCAGAGCGCTTGGACGGTTGCCAGGAGGCGGGTTCAAATCTTGTTACATTCAAAATTTTTATATTTATTTATATATTTTTTATTGTACACAATTTATAAATTTGCACAAAAGGAGGGCTTAAGCTAAACAGCAGTTTCTACCGCATTTTTTATACGCTTTTAATTTAAAGGCAGGGAACGTTTATGCCAAATTGAGGCATTCCATATAGAGGTCACTTACTACTTAGTTACTTTAATTAATACCTTTTTTTATTATTTTTTTTATTTTTAATATTTATATGAGATTTATCTGGGTACAGAGAACTAGAACAAGTAAATGGAAATATGAAAAAAAATCTTTCCCAGATTTGGGAATTGAACCTACGACCGACACGCTTACAGTCACACCCATGTGCCATCGGTATGACGTCCTAATAATACGAAAGAAAACACAAAAGAATATTTAAAATATCATAAATCTTTTTTATCTATCTCTATTTTTACAGATAATAAAAATATATTTAAATATATTGAAAATAGTTAGGCGTTGTCATTAAAAGTAATTTCAATTTATATTTTCAATATTGATTCAGATACTGTATATTATCAATACCGTTCACTCACTCTGTCACTCAGCTTCACGCTGTATCCCGCACACAGCAAGGTAGGCAGAGGGAACTTGGGAACCTAGTGTTACGAAACTCCGTTCCCAGACGCCGTTCCACTTCCGTTTCTTTAATTTGAGGCTTGAAGCCGCTTTGCCTTGTTACCAGAGCAAAGAAATAAAAACATTAAATATTTAACTTAAAAATATTAAATATTTAATTTCCTCGAGTGTGGATCGAGCCCCACAACGTAACGTTTACAGTCACATGCTTGTACCGCTGCGCCACGACAGGCCTCAATCAATACAGCGTTTTTCGATATACGAACGGATACAATTATATTAACTGTCTGTAAACGGTCGCAGGTTCGACACACACTCTGGGGAATGCCAATTTTCATTTTTCCTCTTTGACAAGATAAAGTGTTGATGAGAAGTGTCCTGGAATTCTAATGTAAAGTAGCTAATACTATTGAATATATTGCACTTAGTTTTAGTTTTTCCTGCAAAAAACGGGATACTGCGAGCATTAAAGTCATCGAGAGACTTGTCGTGGCACAATGGCACAAGAGTGTGACTGTAAACACAACAGGTAGTGGATTTGATGCCTATTTCAAGAAATGAATTATAAAATTCCGCCTCATCCAGCGGAAACTGCGACACGGAAGTGCCTTAATGGGAACGAGTGTCTTAACACTAGGTTCCCAAGTTCCCTTCGCCTTCTCTGCTGAGAAAAAAAACATCACGTTAAACCACACGTCCACGTTAATAACGCAACTTCCCGAGAAAGAAAGTAAATTACTTTTTTTCTAAGAAACCATTTAATTTTTTACATTACAAAAGCATGTTAGCGCTGCCATTAATTTAGATTATATATATAGATATTATATTTCTATACCAACGTACAGACAGGCACTTCAATTGTTTATCTTCCTGATTCAGATCAAATCTTCAATTGTTAGGCACTGTATTGTTGGGTACGGTTAGCAGAAAAAGTGTTTTTGTAAAATATGGTTTGGGTATTTCGAATATTTGTACCTTGTCCTAGTATTTTTACTTCGTTCTATAAAGCTAGGGAATCAAAAATATTTGTAAAAAAAAAAAAAATTAAAAATAACTAGGCCTGTCGTGGCGCAGCGGCACAAGAGTGTGACTGTAACCGATAGGTTCTGGGTTCGATCCCCAGTCGAGGAAATGAAATATTTAATATTTCTTAATTTAAATATTTAATGTTTCATTTCTTCGCTCTGGTAATAAGGCAAAGCGCGGCGTTGAGTTCCGCCACTCAACACGCAATGCCTCAAATTCGGCGGAAAGTGGGGAACGGAAGTGGAACGGAGTGTCATAACACTAGGTTTCACTTTCGTTCCCTCTGCCTACCCTGCCTAGTGCGGGATACAGCGTGAAGCTGAAAAAAAAAACTAATTACACGATTTTATTTACTGCACTAAATAGCAAAAAAAAAAAAACCAAATTAGTAAGACACATTCAATAGCACAATCTTGATATATTTTCTGGTTAACAACTGGTTAATCCAGGGATCCCGAAGCCATCTTCCACTTTCATCATCAGACCAGCTCAATGGTACCACAATATTGCCATCTAATAAACATATATTTGCCAAATTTTGATCATGACATTAAAAAATATATTATTGAGTGAGTGAACCCACAACAATTGCCTGTAGAGGGTTAACCTATATTAGAAATATTATCCCAATTTTGTTTCTATGTTTTTTTTATAGTTTCACGCTTTATCTCGCACATAGCAGGATAGACAGAGATAAAGTGAAAACTTAGTGTAAAGACACTCCGTTCTCATTAAGAGTCACGCTTTTGTTCCTACTTTATAATTTTACATATTTTTAACATATCATCAAGCAATAATTTAAACTATTTTCAACAAAAAAAGGGCTCTATAATACATCTAAAACTACAAAACACAAACAAAATAAAAAAAAATCTATACAAATATTTTTCTGTCAACACTACTTCCATACATTCGGTTGGCTCAGTTCCGGTAAAAGTACCTGCGTCTTATGTAAAGTGCATTAAGGTTGTCTTGTTTTTGTTACAAAACACTAATGGGCGTATAATGATTATGTAACCTGTGGTTGTGGGGGCTGTCGTGGCGCGGGCGCAGGTGTCCAACTGTACTCGCGACAGGTTTTGGGTTCAATTACTATTGGAGGATTTTTTTTTTAATTTTAGGTGAGGATGCCATGCGCTGAGTATAATTCCGCCCCTCAACTAAGAATACCTCAAGTTCGGCTGGAAGTGTGGTACAGAAGTGTCTTATTGGGAACGGATGTCTTAACACTAGGTTCCCACGTTCCCTTCGCCTATCTAGCTATATGAAGTATACAGGGTAAAGAGCTACAAAATACATTATTACAGACTGGAAACAAAAAAAAATGTTTCAAAGAAAATGTTTAAGTTGACAAGTTGTAACTTTTTGTAGCGTACACATGAGTATTCTGAGTTCGATTTCCGTTTGAGAAATGATAGATTTCATGTCTCCATTCACGCTCTGGTAACACGACAAAACGCAGCGTTTAGTTCCGCCAATGTTTTGAAATGAAATTTACGCTACGCCAAAATTCGGCAACAAGTGGAGAACAGTTTTTTACTCTAAAACCAACAATCACCTAATAAAAAAAACCTGCCGTGGCGCAGCGTCACAAGCGTGTGACTTTAAATGACCGGTTGTAGGTTCTATCTCCACTCGAGGAAATGAAATATTTAATATTTTCAAATTAAATATTGAATGTTTTCATTTCTCGCTCTGGTTTCAAGGCAATTGATATCCACTCAACACGCAACGCCTTAAGTTCCACGGAAAGTGGGGAACGGAAGTGGAACGTAGTGTCTTCACACTAGGTTCCCAAGTTTCCTCTACCTACCCTGCTGTGTGCGGGATACAGCGAGAAAAAGAAAAAAAAACATTGAAAAAACATGTTTCATTATATACTTAATTCATATTCAAATCTTTTTATTACTTTCAATAGCTGCGTTATATCTTTTTCAGCTGCATACTGTGTTCCGCACTTGGTGCCTGGCTAAGAGAAGAGAGAGGGTGCCCTCTGCCTATGTGGGCACATGGGAACCTAGTGTAAAGATATTCATTTTGGCATTGCGTGATTGCGTGCTAAGTTGTGGAACTTAACGCCGCGCTTTGTTTCCATACTAGAGCGAGATGAAATAATTAAATATTAGTTTCTTCGAATGGAACTCGAACTCACAACCTGACACGATTGCAGTTAGCTTACGCTTACGTTAAGATGCCCCGTTCTCATTAAGACACTTCCGTCCCCCACTTTTCACCGAGCTGTATAGACATTGCGTGTTAAGGGCGGAACTCAACGCTGCGCTTAGGTTAATCAGAGTGAGGTAATACGGCTGACAGAGATCTTCATGATGCCCTCATTTTAGTATATCCGCTTCTTTAAATATACTCACTCGTCTTAGCTTCACGCTGTATCCACACATGGTATGGCAGAGGTAACGTGGGAACGTAGTGTTAAGACACTCCGTTCCACTTCCGTTCCCCACTTTCCGCCGAATTTGATGCATTGCATGTTGAGTGGCGGCACTCAACGCCGCCTTTTGCCTTGTACCAGAGCGAAGAAATGAAAACATTAAATATTTAATTTGAAAATATTAAATATTTCATTTCATCGAGTGGGGATTGAACCCACAACCTGTCGATTACAGTCGCAACGCTGCGCCACGACAGGCCACGACTTCTTTAAATATAGTCTCAATATCTATTTTAAGGACATTAAGGACATCTCACACTCAAAATAGATTTCAACGTTAAACTATCATTATAACAACATTAATCATTAATTTCCTACCACTATATAATATAATGCCAGCCGCAGCACGGACCGACTGCGACATTAAGAGACGTCAATGCGACAAGTTGTGGGTTCGATTCCTACTCGAGGAAATGAAATTTGGCAAAGCACGGCGTGGAGTTCCGCCACTTACCACGTAATTCCTCAAAAATTCTGCAAAAAGTGATGAAAGGAAAGGGAAACAAAATGTCTTTATGAGAACGAAGTGTGTCGATTAGGTTCCCATGTGCCCTCTGTCTACTCTGCTACGGGATACAACGTGAATTTTTAAAAAACAACAACATCAGTACATTTATTTAATTCTAGATTTCTAAAAGATCACTCTAATTTAGTTGATTCGTCTCGAAAAACCAAGCCATCTCATTATGTTCACTTCCAATTATTTATTAGTTCTTATATAAGGTTCATGTAACGAAATAACTAAGTATGATATCATTGAAGTGTCTTCTTAGATGTTATGAAATAACATATGTCTTTTTTAATATATTTTTTATTGCTTGAAACAGGAACAGGTATTCAATTCGAGTCCGGGTTATGTTAACGTTTACGTTTTCTATGTAAATAAGTATTACTGGCTATCTTTAATAGATTCCTTACATAAATATGTAAAATCATGAGATCAGCGTGCTCAACCAAACAGTATTATCAGCTTCACGCTGTATCCCGCACGAGGCAGGGTGGGCAGAGGAAACCCGGGAACCTAGTGTTAAGACCCTCTGTTCCTTTTCCGTTGCCCACTTTCCGCCGAATTTGAGGTATTGCGTGTTAATATTTCATTTCCTCGAGTGGGGATTGAACCCAGAACCTGTCGGTTACAGTAACACGCTTGTGCCGCTGCGCCACGACAGGCCTCAAGTTTCAGTATTAAGTATAGAAATGTGAAAGGTTTTAAGGATGAATGTTTGTTCCACTATCACGTAAAAACTACTTAACAAATTTAGATAGAACTTTTCACCTAAACATCAAAATAATACACATGTACAATTTATTAAGGCATTTTGTGAACTTTTTTTTGTTTTCAGCTTCACGTTGTATCCCGCACTAGGCAGGGTAGGCAGAGGGAACGAAAGTGAAACCTAGTGTTAGGACCCTCCGTTCCACTTCCGTTTACCACTTTCCGCCGAAATTGAGGCATTGCGTGTTGAGTGGCGGAACTCAACGCCGCGCTTTGCCTTATTACCAGAGCGAAGAAATGAAACATTAAATATTTAAATTGAAAATATTAAATATTTCATTTCCTCGACTGGGGATCGAACCCAGAACCAGTCGGTGACAGTCACACTCTTGTGCCGCTGCGCCACGACAGGCCTTCTATAACTAAATAATAATTTCAAGCGGGCGAAGCCGCGTTTAGTTCGCTCATACATATGTAGTTATTTTTAATGATATGATAGTCAAAATAACTTTTTCAGTTTCAAAATTATACCAAATTTTCTATAAAAAACATTTCCTTGTTGACTTACATTGGTTTTCTTTCAGTGTAGGGCTTATTTTGTACATACGATTCTTAAAATTAAGATTAAAGCCTCGTGCTGTAGCAGAGAAGTAAAAGGGAACTTAACCTGTGGAAACATCTGCCCTTCACTGGGCCACTGAGCTACTACAGTCACAGAAGCTATAATAAGTGTTTAATTAAGAACAAGTACATAATGTTATTAATACATGCAATTATATAAAACATAATTATTGCATGTATTTTTTTCTTTTTTTCGATGTTGATTGAGGCCTGTCGTGGCGCAGCGGCACAAGCGTAAGACTGTAACCGACAGGTTCTGGGTTCGATCCCCAGTCGAGGAAATGAAATATTTAATATTTTCAATTTAAATATTTAATGTTTCATTTCTTTGCTCTGGTAATACGGCAAAGCGCGGCGTTGAGTTTCGCCACTCAACACGCAATGCCTCAAATTCGGCGTAAAGTGGGGAACGGAAGTGGAACGGAGTGTCTTAACACTAGGTTCCCGGGTTCCCTCTGCCTACACTGCCTCGTGCGGGATACAGCGTGAAGCTATGATCTAAAAATACCTTTTTTTTATAAACAAATATTCTTCATTTAAATGTGAACTTTACGGTTGTATTATATGATATTTATAAAAGTTGGAGATATAAGAGCCTGTCTTGGCGATAGGGGACAAGAGCAAGAATGGAAACGTGATCGGTTATGGGTTCGATTCCTACTCGAGGAAATGAAATATATTAAAATTTTATTTCTTGTTCTGGTAATAAGGCGAATCGCGGCGTTGAGCACCGCCTCTCCGCCTGCATTGCCTCAAGTTCGACCAAAAGTGGGGAACGGAACGGAGGCATTATCCCGCACATGGCAGGGTAGGCAAAGAGAACTTGGGAACCTAGCGTTAAGACTCTCCGTTCCACTTCCGTTCTCCACTTTCTGTTGAATTTTAGGCATTGCATGTTGAGTTTCGAAACTGAACGCCGCGCTTGGCCTTGTTACCGGAGCTAAAAAATGAAAAAAAAAATTATTAAAAAAAAATATGTTAACATATTAAATATATCATATATATCTTCGAGTGGGCATCAAACCCGCAACCTGTCGTTTACAGTCTCACTCAACATTTGTAACGTATTATTTCACACTTAGAAACAAAAAGTACTTTTTTCGAACACATATATAAATTTGTATGTAGCGATATTTGAAACCGCGACTCTTGGAAACATCGAAATTCTTATACACTTGTTACAACTTATTTATATTGTTATCATTTCTGTAGGGATTTTTACAATTTTACAATAAGAAAAAACAATAAAGAAAAGGTCATAGTTATACGTTTTAAAAAAGTAATATTTATAAATATTCACTCCCCCGAATTAAGATCGAACCAGCAACGATGATGTATACAGTCAGATACAGCTTACTGCGCCATTATGACCACCAAAATGTTGTTATGAAAACACTTCAGCTCATTTATTGTTGTAAATTATGAATCAGCTTCACGCTGTATCCCGCACATGGCGTAACACCTGTTTATCCTGGCACTCTGTTCCTTTTCTCTTTCTCGATATCCTCAACATAGCGGCTACGGTCTCGGCAATCTCTTTCGTGTCGTCCACTATCATCAACATCTTCATACATGTCCTCCTTGCCCATACACGTCCTCATGCTTTTTACGTGACCTTCCTCCAGTATCGTAGACACAGTGTTTACGAAGGTCACCCGTTCTCCCCCTCCGTCTCTTACCATGCTATGTTTCATGACAATCAAAATTGCATTTTAACAATTTTTGTTGAATATTTAAAATTTGTGCAGTTTAATTTAACATAGAAATTTACTGAAGTAGATACTCAATTTATTCGTTGTAAGGATGTAATTTTTATTCGGCAACTAACATGTAAGGAAAAGGGAGTTTTGTGTTTAGACACTCTGTTCTCCAATTTCTGGTGAATCTCAAGACATTACGTGTGGAGGTGGAACTTAACGCCGCGTTCTAACTTCCCAAAACGGAGTAATGAATATACTTCATCCCCCCGATGGAGAACCGAACCTGCGATCGTCGATCGTCGCGCTATTACGATACGGAAGCTCTATTACTCGCTCCACGACGAGGTTAACCTTTCCCATATTATGAAGATCAAAAATATCTACAAATCCACTTTCTACAAAGTCGGTTAAGAAATAATAATTTGTGCTCGCTGTTTTTTCTAATACAACGCCAGCGTTATGTACATGCTTACTATCGTATGATATAACTGATTGTTTTTTATTTTATTTATTAAATACATTCTAATTTACGTTCTAAAAAAAATTGATTAGAGGCCTGCCGTGACGTAGAAGCACGAGCGTGCCTCGGACCGACAGGTTGTAGGTTCGATGCCCACTTACAGAAATAAAATAATTGATATTTATATTTTTTCGCTCAGGTTACAAGGCAAAACGCAACGTTGAGTTCTACTCATCACGCAATACCTTAAATTCAATGGAAACTAGGGAACAATAGTGCCTTAACGGGAACAAAGTGTCCTAACACTAGGTTACCACGTTCCCTCTGTCTTCCCTGCCATGTAAGGCAAACTGAAAAAATATAATATGTACTGTTATATATATTGTTATACATATGGTAATTTCTGTATATTTATTATATTATATTCTCTACTATATTCAACTTCACGCTGAATCCCGCACTGAGTGCGCCAACTCAATGACTGCTTTGTGCTGAGTGGCGGAATTCAACGCCGCGCTTTGCCTTATTACCAGAGCGAAGAAATGAAACATTAAATATTTAAATTGAAAATATTAAATATTTCATTTCCTCAACCGGGGATCGAACCCACAACCTGTCGGTTACAGTCACACGCTTGTGCCGCTGCGCTACGACAGGCTTCACATGAAATTAAATCATTTTTCCACAATGGAATTCGAACTCAAAACCTTGGCGTTTACAATCTGCTATGGCGCTGGACCACAACGGCCTCTAAAGTTAAACTATAGTTATATTATTTCTAATTACTTCCGGCAAAGAGATCATTAGTGTAACTGCATATAGTATGTTATAAGGTACTCGATGATATTGATGATGTAATTTCCTCTAAGTATAAGTAATGAAAATCTTTTTTGTCATTTTTTTTATGAATATGTAGAGTTTAGTCGTTTTCTATTTTTTTTTTCTTTTTTTAAAAAAAAAACTGTTTGGAAATCAATTTTCTTTATGAAAAACGTTCCATGTCAATTTCAGGTCCGTTTCCCTTTCCCGATATCCTCAACATAGCGGCTACGGTCTCGGCAATCTCTTTCGCGTCGTCCACTGTCATCAACATCTTCATACATGTCCTCCTTGCCCATACACGTCCTCATGCTTTTTACGTGACCTTCCTCCAGTATCGTAAACACAGTGTTTACGAAGGTCAACCGTTCTCCCCCTCCGTCTAAATATTTTTTTCAGTTCCATGTCAATAATTCAGGTCAACGGAAGAACAACTTATAAAAGTTGACAAACTTAAGCTTGGGAGCGTACGTAGATATTTTGTATGAAGTAAACTACAAATACAAATTTGTAGAGAATTTTAGGATATTTCTCTTTAATTTTCTTGTAAATTCATGCCAGTTTTTCAGAACTATAAGTCGATGGGAAGTGCCCCATAAGTTTTCATATATGCGGTCGATTTCATACTAAATGCAGCAAGAACTATGCATAAATCTTATCGAAGTGATAGACTATATACATTTGGTAATAATTCCAGCTTGATTTGTCCACGTGATCGCGAGAAAAATGGTCTTGGCAGACGGGTATATGGATAAGGAAGTGATTGATGTAATAAGGATTTAAGGACTGTAAATAAGACAGTGGATTTGATCGACTCGAGAAAAAGCGCGGCGTTGAGTTCCGCCACACATATTTGGTGGAACGGAGTGTCTTGGCCCCAGACCCGCGTAGTGCTGGTAAGAGAACCCATTCGTTACCTTTATGTAGCCATGTACGTGAAACTGAAAAAAAAAGTTATAAGGTTTAATTAGAAATAGATTGTAAAACCAGATAAATGGAGGGAAAACAGCGTAAACACTCAGTTTTCCAGGCGTCGCTAAGTTTTTCGGTAAAAAAATAAAAATACAACCTCCATTTACAGCACAATCGGAAAAAGAAACCTGAGAACATAATGTTAAGACACTCCATTCGCACTTTACATTCTGTATTTAAAATACCTACATATAAATTTATTTTTCTTTTTCGAAATTTGTGAAATATTTAAACAAATACTTATCATTAATATTACATAGAAAAATAATCAAAAAACATATAAATCAAAACGATTCCTATCATTCCACACTAAAATAATGAATAAAGAGCTCAAGCGACGACTGTTTTTTAATAGAAAAAGATACAAAAAAATCCATTTCGCCTGTCACCGTGTATAAAAGAGCGGGCGGACGTTGTATCGCCACCAGTCTCTCAATTCTGAACCAATCAAACATGTGTTCTCTAACTATCTGTGTGAGTGTTTTAGATAGTTATTTATTTAGTGTAGTGCTTACTGTAGAGGGAAGTGTGGGTTCGATTCCCTTCAAACTTATTGAAATTTTGTTCTATTGTTTTTTTTCTTTGGTGGTGATAAAAATTATAGGGGAGGAATTGGGATTATTTTTTTTTTTTTTTTAATGGAACGAAATGTCTTGACACTAGGTTCCCAAGTTCCCTTCGCTTACCCTGCCATGTGCGGGATATAGTGTGAAGTTGAGTCATTTTTTTTTAGTTTATTATTTTTTTACTATAATTTATAATCATACAGTGAAATGGTATAGTTATATACAAGTCTTAGTCATTCCCATAGGACTGCGCGGTCTAAGTGGATAAAAGTTACTTAAATACAAAGACAACCCAATAAACATGCATTTACATGTTGTGTAACACAAAAACATGTACATGTTAGTGAAGTAAGTGCATGACGTGTCGACATGACTAGATACAGTACGATTGACAAATAATAACCGCAATTTTATTTTAAAAGATTTTTTACTTTTCACAAGTTTTCCACATTTAAGAAAAAACTAATACTTATTAAGAAAACGTATTAAATTTGAATATAGCGGGATTTGAATCTGTGCCCCTTGAAATCCATTCTAGAGCGTATCTTAAACGTATTGGTTCTTACTTTTCATTATTTTACCCTCGAAAAAAACCATACGCAAATTTAATATGTCTAACTTTATAGTGGCCACGATACGTCAGGCCCACTGTAAATCAGCGTTGTGTTTAATCTCGCATTTCCGCTGCCCTCCCCGGTACAACGCGCGCCGGATATCCGGCGAACTGGAAAAAGCTTTAGAAAATTACCCACTTTATTATTATAATGTGTATTAAATTGTATTTTTTTTTATGTTTTCTCTTTTACATATTATTATTATTATTTTTAGCTCAGAAAATTAAATATTAGGTGTATTTTTTTCTCGTTGGCCACAAACTATAGTCAATTATCGATTTCTATAGTCAATTATAAGTTTCTCTTTTAATATTGTATTTAATGGTAATAGGGAGTCCTGTCATGGCGCAGCGGCACAAGCGTGTGACTGTAAACGTGACAGGCTGTGGGTTCGATTCCCACTCGAAGAGATGAAATATCCAATATTTTCAAGTGAAATATTCCGTATCTTTTTTCGCTCTAGTAACGAAGCGCGGCGTTAAGTTCCGTCTCTCAACATTAAAAGCCTCTAATTCGGCAAATGGTGGGGAACGGAACGGGGTGTCTTAACACTAGGTTCCCAGACTCTCTCTGCCAACCCTGCCAAGTGTAGCTTCGATGATGGAAATATGAAAATAACTACTTAATATTAAATATTTAATTATAAATAATAATATCGTATATTTATCCCTCTCTCACTCGCAGCTTCACGCTGTATCCCACACATGGCAGGGTAGGCAGGTGAAACTTGGGAACCTAATGTTAAGACACTCCGTTCCACTTCCGTTCCCCATTTTCCGCTGAATTTTGAGGCATATCGCGTTGAGTGGTAGAACTCAACGCCACGATTTTGCCTTATACCAAAGCGAAGAAATGAAAACATTAAATATTTAAATTGAAAATATTAAATATTTCATTTCCTCGAGTGGGGATCGAACCCACAACTCATCGGCTACAGTCACACGTTTGTGATGCTGCGCCACGACAGGCCTTTATATTTATCCCGACAATTACTAGTTTCTTGTCCTTTTTGAAATATTATAGAGCGTCTTCTGTAGAAGAATAACTAATGACACGCGCGCGGCACCAGCTGGAACTTCACAATTATTTATATACGAATTACTTTTACATTCTAGTATTACTTACAAAATAGAAATAACATTATTTTTTTGAAGATAATATCCATACATTGAGAAAGAAATATTCAGTAAATTAAATAATTTTGTAGCAATTTGGTCGAACAAAATGCTTTAAATTGATACAATTTCTTCGTTTATGAACCGATTGACACAAAATTAAGAATTGATACAAAACAACACTAAATCAAGAGGGATTCCCAAATGCAATAGTGAAAACCGCATTTAAATCAGTTCAGCCTTTTCTGAGATTTGTGCGAACAAACACACAAGCAGAAAAGAGGCAAAAATTAAAAAAAAAATGGATTCTATTTCATTAATACATGCATGATATTTTCTTACATACCTTCCATGGACAGACAGTGATTACTTACAGATTTATTATATGTATAGATAAAATTATTTTACTTTGACTTCGGTTACAGGTGTTAGCAGCTGTGGTGATGACATCACTGGCTCACCCACAACATTCACAACATGAATTACAACAACAACAGCAATGGATGCCTTACAACAGCAATTTACAACAGTACTTACAACAGTATGATCAACAGGTAAATATTTTAAAATATCTATATATAAATATTTTAATATATCTTCACCTTATTTGATTGAGCCGTTATTCGATACGCAAAGTTTGGAGGATTGAGGGGAAAATCAGGAATGGAGTGTCTCAACACTACACTTTCCACTGCCTATAAATGTGATTATTTACTAAACTTTACAAATATTTTATAAATATTTATAACTTTATAAATATTTATTATTTTATTTATTAAAATGTATACTCAAATAAATATAATAATTATATTTATATATAATTTATTTAGACTTAATTTTTATTAAATGTTATACATGGTGTTAAACAAAATTGAATTTGAACCACCTACCGGTAGTAATTAAATATGTACACCTGAACGATCCTTTACAAATGTCAGAGCTAACAATTATTACGAAATTAATAGCTTCTGAATTGCTAAAGCTTTAACACAATTTCCATTGAAGATGGTTAATTGACTATATTAATGAATAGGATGCGGAAACAACCCAACAATATATATATATATATATATATATATATATATATATATATATATATATATATATATATATATATATATATATATATATATATATATATATATATATATATATATATATATATATATATATATATATTTGAGAAAGTTTATAAAAAGAAGAGAATATCTAGAGAAGAATTATTGTTAAATTATGTATTACACATACTTTGCCTTAATTAAATATAAATTGAGGCATATCATGGCGCGATAGGCTGTACGTTCAAATAAGAGAAAAGTGGAGAACAGCAGTTATACAAGGTTTTCACTTTCCAACATGCTCTTTACGGAATATAAAGGTATGATATTAAAATATAGCCATTTTTAACTAATAACCAGCAAAGTTAACGTAAAATTAACTAAAGAAACGACAGAGAACGACACAATAGTATATCCAGCATCAAATTATAATTCGATCTCGAACAAAGTGAATTACGCGATATCTAATACTATTACACATCTAGAAATATCTGTTTTGCCACTTTAAATCATATTTCGATGAAAAATTTCTATGTCTACAATGATTAAAATTTACTATACATCTAGAAATAGCTGCTTTGTCCCTTTGACAAAGCAGCTATTTCTAGATGTATAGTAAATTTTAATCATTGTAGACATCGAAATTTTTGATTATTGAAGAAATGAAATATTTAATACTTAGTTTTTTTCTTCGCTCTGGTACCAAGGTAAAGTCGGCGTTGAGTTCCGCCAATCAACACACACGCAATGCTTCCAATTTGGCAGAAAGTGGAGGAACGGAACGGAATGTCCTAACATTAAGTTAGCTTAAGTTCCCAGGTTGTCTCTGTCATGTGTAGGATACAGTGTGAGGCTGAACAAAATAATAGAGGCGTTAGTGATGACAGTATTTGACTGTAAATGACGATAGATGGTTTGAATCCCGAGAGAGGGAATGAATTAATTTCGCTTTTTTGCTCTGGTATTTTTCAATATTTTTTTTTTATTGAGGATGAGAGAATTCAAGCCGCTGAGGCGTAGAGACACAACATTAGTCAATAAGTACTAGCGGGCATGAGTTATTTTAATTTCCTGGCTTTAGTGATAGAAAAAGCGCGGCGTTGTTGAGTTCCACCATCACTTTTGCACGCTGTATCCCGCATTATGCAGGTTACAGCGTGAAAATAAAAAAAATACTGACACAGTATATAATATAGGCTAGAAACCACCATCCTTAACATTATCCGTAAATATATTTAATATTTTCTCAAATATTAATAAACACGCTCGAACATCAAAATATTCGGCTATAAAGACGTTATATCTACATAGAAATCAAATAACGATACGTAACTGAAAAATATCGATGTTTTAGCGAAATGAAAACGTGCAACGTAAACTGGGTAAAGGCGAACAGTAAAATTATGTTATTATGAGCTACAAGTGCTTTATATTACAAAGTTATTTTTTTAAGAAGAAAATTGGTAAATGCCACGGTGTTGGTACTCGGTATGTACATACAGTTGTAAATGCTTATATTTTGTTCAGCTTTGCGTTGTATCACGTACATAGCAGGTGGTGGTAGGCACTGGGAACCTGGGAACCTTGTGTTAATACAATCAAATACTTTGGTACCCCAAATTCCGCCAATTTGTGAAGACTTTGCGTGTTGAGTGGAAACATTGAATATTTCATTTCCTCGAGTGAGAATCGAACCCACACCACTTATGCCATTTCGGTCGTATGCTTACGTAAGCTGTAGATGTAGATTTTTGACGAGATTTTATTATTTAGTAACATTGAGCTGGTATGATGGAAGTGGAAAATGGCTGATGGAACCTTGCGCTACTTACAAGTAAATCTATTGAATTTGTGCTTATTATCCTTGCCTTTCTAGTATTTTAAGAAAGAGCTTGTTTTTTAAACTATTCAATTATTAATACATTAAAAGTGTCTCTTGCCTGTTCACACAAATTAGTCTAATGGATAAAGGCCAATATTGTATCGTTTTGCGTATTGACTATTGTATCTTAACACTGCGATTTGTCTCACGAGAGCAGAAAAATATATAATTAATTGTGTAGAATGTACTGATGTGCGATCCTTAGTGGCGTAGAGGCACAAGCGTGCGTAAAGACGACAGGTAGTGGGTTTTATCTCTATTGGAGGAAATTAAATATATAATATTTTTATTTCTTTGCTCTGGTGACAAGGCAAACGGCAGCTTTGAGTTTCGCCATTCAACACGTAATGCCTCTAATTCGGCGAAAAGTGGGAAATGAAAGTGTTTTAACGTGAACGGAGTGTCTTGACACTAGTTTCCCAAGATCTCTGCCATAGAGCGGGATAGAGCGTGAAGCTGATACAACTATGTAGTATTTAACTCGCTAAAGGTGCCTTTAAAGATAGACTCTACCGTAAACGAACTAAATTTTTTATCATTATCATTATCTATAATGTAAAGTAATACATGGAACTGGAATGTTGCTTAAAAAATAACAGAACGCTCCAACAGACTTTGTTTAATGTCGAGAATGAAAGGCGTATTGAAAGTACAATTTCTTTTTGTGGTAACATTGTATTGATGTGACTGTGACGTACATAGAGTCGCTTAGTGTTAAGTGATCTATTTTTAATTTTGAATGCTTTTTAACTATTTATTATATAACAGAGGAGGCCTGTCGTGGCGCAGCGGCACAAGAGTGTGACTAACTGACGGGTTCTGGTTTCGATCCCCAGTCGAGGAAATGAAATATTTAATGTTTTCATTTTAAATATTTAATGTTTCATTTCTTCGCTCTGGTAATAAGGCAAAGCGCGGCGTTGAGTTCCGCCACTCAAAACGCAATGCCTCAAATTCGGCGGAAAGTGGGGAACGGAAGTGGAACGGAGTGTCTTTACACTAGGTTCCCGGGTTCCCTCTGCCTACCCTGCCTCGTGCGGGATACAGCGTGAAGCTGAGTGATTAGATAACAGTTAAACTCAGAGTGTAACTGGGAAATTAGTGTTTTGACACTTTCATTATTCTTATTTTCCTCCAAATTTTTGAAACGAGATATGTTGGGTGCATTTTAACGCCATAATTTGTCTTGTTACTAGAGTGAAAAAAATAATAAAAAAAATATTTCATTATATATTGTTATTAAATTATAATATATTACATTACCTAAATAAGTATAACTTTTCGGTTAAAAACGCAGTCATTTTGGTAACATGATAGTGTCCAATGTTAATTTCCATCACCTATCAGGTATAAAATCAACATTAGGTTGTCCGTGAGGAACGGAATGGTTTAACTAGACTACCTGCGCTTATTTATTTAGAAAAAAAAACGTGAAGCTGTTTTTTATTAATAAAGGGCACTAAATTAGGCGTATTCATTATAAGCTTTACGATGTTTCCCGCACATAGCAGGGTAGGCAGAGGACAATTGGGAACCTAGTGTTAAGACACTCCATTCCGTTCCCCACTTTCCGCCGAATTATAGGCATTACGTGTTGAGTGGCCGGACTGAGCGCCGCGCTTAGTTTTATCACCAGAGAAATGAAAATATTAAGTCTTTAATTTAGTCACTCAGCTTCACGCTGTATCCCGCACATGGCAGGTTAGGCAGAGGGAACTTGGGAACCTAGTGTTAAGATACTATGTTCCATTCTGTTCCCCACTTTCGTTGAGGCATTGTGTTGAGTGGCGGAACTCAACGCCGCGTTTTGCCTTGTACCATAGCGAAGAAATGAACATTAAATATTAAAATTGAAAATATTAAATATTTCATTTCCTCGACCGGGGATCGAACCCAGAACCCATCGGTTACAGTCACACGCTTGTGCCGCTGCGCCACGAACGGCCTCCTAAAATTTCATTTTCAATATACATAAATAATAATCACTTTTACTTCACGTTACGTATTGTAACCTATTCTTCAAATACAATAAGAACAAGTAAACAAAAAGAACTTTCCCCACCGATGATATAACACATTTCAAATATAACCGTTCCAATAAAAAGAGTACAACTAAAATATTTAGTGCCTCTAACTAACCGTTATGCGGAACTTACGCTTTTTTAACCAGTTATAGAATAAAAAAGTTAAATTTAACTTCACGCTGAATACTTGTTGGTTTTATTTTTTTTTTTTTGAACTAATGATAAGTTGTGTTTCCGTTTTCTTACGTAAAGTGTTTCCGATAGATTTTATATTATGGAAATGTATATCGAGTTTCTTGAGTTTTTAATTTTATATTTTCTATACAAGAAGATATTTAATTTTACTTTTCTCATTCATTCATATTTGTATTAAAAACCATTCAAATAGATATACATTTTACTTACTTACTTATCTAAGGAAGCAAGGATCCCTAGCGGGGTACTCAGAGTGACCGGAGCGCTAAACACTAAGGTATATATTTGTGGAGGATGGAGCTACATATATACTACTCTCAATTTTTTCGAGCTGTATTTAGCATATGTCACACCGGTTAGACAGTGAGGATATGCCAACCTGGGAGACACTCTGTTCAAATTAAGACACTTTCCTTCTCCTCTTTCTGCCGTATTACAAAGAAAGCCACTCAATACGCAAACTCTCAAATTCGGGCAACAATGTCTAATAATAGGTTCCCAAGTTCCCTCTGCCTACCTTGCCACGTGGGGGAGAAGCGTAATAAAGAAAGGTTCAACAAATGTGTATAAAGAATGTTACTTTATTAAAGTCACTTGTTACAGTTGCAACCAAGTGAATACTCCGGCGGTTATGACTTCGGAGGCGGTGAATCATCAGACCAGGGAGATTACGGCCACAATTTTGGAGGACACAACCTCAAGCCACACTCTTATCCTGTCCACCAACATGTAGAGGAAGAAAATCCTGAGCCAATCAAGCATTATAAGGAAATTGTCGTTCCTGTCCCCAAAAATGTCGAATTTAAAGTCCACCAACCTATCCTCATACCTGTACCTCATCCAGTTCCCATCCAAGTACCTGTTCCTAAAGCGGTAGTCATCCCAATCATTAAAGAAGTATCTATACCAGTTGAGAAATCTGTTCCCTACCCGGTAGAGAAGACGGTCCATGTTCCCAAGATCAAGGAAGTGCCTTTCGAAGTAATCAAGCATATTATAGTGCCCGTGGAGAAACCCGTGCCTTTTAAAGTCCCAGTTTACGAAACAATCATTCACACCAAGAAAGGATCCCATAAGATTTAAATTCCATTCTTTTTTTCAGAAATTTCTGTGAATAATTTCTGTCAGGTTAATTTGAACATTTTAATCTAATATTATATAGATAAATTCGCTTATGTTTTGTATATCTCCCCGCCGTAAGAAGTAATTTATCGTTGCTATCGTTATTTGTTGTTGTTGTGTTTGTTATTTTAGTTTTTGTTGTTGTTGTTTTTATTGTGTGTTTGTGTTGTAAATATTGTTGATTATTTATAAGTGTTGAAATAAAACTTTTATATTGCGAATATATCACACTTTATTTAAGTCCATTCACATTCATTTTTATAAAACTATAAGGAATTCATGGTATTTTTTTTAAAGTGTTATTCCACACTTTGGATAGAAAATACTTAACTTAAATTAAAAAAAAACGTATTAAAATTTTTAACGAAGCAGGATTTGAACCCGCGCCTCTTGAAAACGGTTCAAGCGGTCTGACCAACTACGCCATTCGTTCTAACCAAGGCTCGTCGAAATTCTTATACGCTTATTACAACTTATGTTGTTAGCATCTCTGTAGGGAGATTTTTACAAATTTCCGCTACCCAAAGACAACTCGTAAGAATTTATCGTTGTAAGAAAATATACATGTATTTAAATATCATCTGTACATTAATTATACCAATTACTAATTTTTAAATTGAATAACGCTACTTTCTTGGTATCTATAGTTTTAATATTGCCTTTATATATATTAAAGACATGTAAGAATACCAGCTTCTTCGTTCAAATTTCTCATTCATCATATTTTACTGAAAAATGAGGATATTATAATATATATTACATATTTATACTATAAATAAATGAAGTAAAACTCTAAAAAGGGGTCAATTTAATTCCTCCTACAAATATTATAAACATGAAAGTTTCTAAGGATTCACATGAAAATTACTAAGTGTAACATGTTAATGAAATTTAAAATTAACAATAATGTATGTAGGTCTTGTTTAATTTTTTTTTCAGCTTCACGCTGTATCTCGCACGAGGCAGAGTAGGCAGAGGGAACCCGGAAACCTAGTGTTAAGACACTCCGTTCCACTTCCGTTTCCCACTTTGTTCAATTTAGCTATTTTAAATTCAAGGCGGCGAAACCGCATTTGGGTCGGCAGTTTTAGTTAACAAAAATCTTTACACAAGTGACATATATAAGTCAAAATTAGATTTATATTTTTTTTGTAAGTCTGTAGAAGTTACGTAAACATAAATTACAATTAATAATGTTGTTAAACAGTAATGTTGTTGAACGTAAATTACAATTAATATTGTTGTTAAACAGTATTAGATTTACGTTACAGCTGGCCAAGTTTGTAAGCAACTTTCCTTATCATAGAGCTATTAGTTCTTGGCAATAAATTGATTTAGTGATGTGAACCCAAGTAGCACGTTTAATCTATAAGACAATCAATCTATCAATTTACATGACATATTGTATCAATTTATATGACATAATAATCAATCAACATGACATATTACGTATTAATAAGGCACATCAGAAAGAAGTAGTCACCATGATGAGCGCTTCCTGTCACAAAAGGAAGGAGGACCCAAGGCCTTTAAGTTAAATTACAGCTAATATATATATATATATATATATATATATATATATATATATATATATATATATATATATATATATATATATATATATATATATATATATATATATATATATATATATAAATATATAAGTCTTAGACAATGTGTGCAGCCATTTAAAGCTAACATATCATCATATAACTTTTGCGAAACCATAAAAACTTACACAGCGCACGTAAATAAGCGTCCCCAACTATGCAAAATTTTTAATTGGAACTGCACCCCTAATGCTCGTAGGGTTAGGCATATGTTGTAAGCTTTCCTCGTTCTTTATATTCAATACAACAAGATGCAATTTTAACCAGTAACTCCTAATGTTACTCCCGGCCGTAATGTACCAACAGACAGTTGGTAGAAGAGAAAACCTGGCAAACGTCATCAACACCAAGTAGCAAGATACGTCAATTATATACGAAACGAAAACCAAAAGTACGATAAATAATACAATGTCAAAATGAGCAAACATTTTCTATTAAAATTTAAAGTTGAAAATATATAACAATATTCATGACATCTTCTTCCCGTTCGTTGTTTTTCCGTGTCCGAAGCCATTTGTAGTTTTTGAGTGTTTCCTTTTTTGTTCACTGGAGCTGCTTCTGAAAATTATATTAATAGTTAATACTATATTGTTTATATTTTTCCTTTTTTTTTTAAAGCTTTACGGTGGATCCCTGGGCGTGCGCTGGGCACATGTCAAGGTTGGCAGCGGAAACTTGGGAACTTAGTGTGACTACACTCTGTTCCGTTCCGCACTTACCGCTGAATTTTAGACAGAGAAAAAATTTAAAATATTAAATATTTTATTTCTTGAGTGGGAATTGAACCAACAATCTGTCGTTTACAGTCACAGGCTTGTGCCGCTGCGCCACGATAACCTTCATATTATAAAATTAGAGACAGTAATTATTAATTATAATATGATTTAGAGTTCGATTCTCGTACGGGGGAAGGAATTATTTTCATTTGCTATTTGTATTCCGTTTAAATGAAGAAAAGAAAAAAAATATAAACATTGCTATAAAATGTAAATGTACATTTTAATAAGAAAATGAGAGAGATAGAAAGAAGGTAGAGAGAGAGAGAGAGAGAGTGAGATAAAAAGAGAGAGAAAGAAATAGCGATAGAGAGCGTAGAAAGAGAGGTATATACAGATGGAGAGAGAGAAAGAGAGAGTATAGTTACTCTGAAAATTATTCTTTTAGGTTTTAAGTAAAACTTTAATATTTGTAATCTAATATCTTTTACATTTCTTAATAATTAAATTTAAAACACTATAGCACAGTTAAGCATTGTGTCATTAGTAAAGCAATTACTTCACGCTTTAAGGCAAGGGAAGTCTAAGGAACCCTGGGAACCAAGTTTTGACACTATGGTTTAATCCATTAACAGATTTCCGTTTATCATTTTCCGTACGTCACAATTTGGAAAATCGGACTGACAAGTTACTAAAATTTTTTTTAGGTTCCTAATAAAACTATGAAATAAAATATACCAAATACGTACTTTACAACTACTAAAATATTTAATATTTTAGCCATGGGCGCTTCAAAGAATATGTGTAGCAAAAAACTAAATATGTTGGACATGACGAGGACTCCGAAACTCCACAGCAACTGAAAATTAAATGTGATTCTAGTTAATTCAAATATATAAGCAGTTAAAATTACGGCTGTCGGTTTCCGGTTAGTAAATGGGCTATTTTCATTTTCTTACCACTCAATATGCAAAGTGTACTCTAGGATTTCTCTGCCTACTCTTCTTTATGCCGGATATAGCGTGAAAATTATTTTTGATAAATAATTTGTAAATCTTGTTGTAAATATATGCAATTATTGTTAGTAAACGTACGCCGTTTTAGACCAGAGAACGAAGTAAGCGAGCCATTCTCGCTTCACGCTGAAACGCTTTTAATATTTGCTATTTAAATATTGTCTACTTAAATATTTGATTTCTTCGCTCTGGTAACAAGACGAAGCGCGGCGTTGAGTTCCGCCACTCAACACGCAATGCCTCAAATGCGGCGGAAAGTGGAGAACGGAAGTGTCTTAATAGGACAGAAGAGCCTTAAAACTCTCTGCCTATAAAAACGTACATACAAAATTCAATGAAAACACATACAGGCAACAACTTACCCCTATATAAATACTATATGTAAACGGCGTTCTTATAGTGGTAATAACGAAGGAGTACACCATAGCGTGTACCAGATAGACGCCATAGGACAACTTGCTGATTGGCACAAAAGCGTTCCATGTGAAAAATGTATTCATTAATGCTGTAATAGAAAAAAAAATGATTAAAGTACTATATAATTCGTTGAGGTTTAAACGTGCGTATTGTTAACCTTTTACGGTTAATAAAAAAAAATAAAGTATTGTTATAAATGATAGGTAAAAAATAATAATAATGAATTGGAGACGGCTCTTCATATCTGACATACGTCTCACTACTCCAGCTTCAGGTTGTATCCCGCACATGGCAGGGTAGGCAGAGGAAGCTTGGGAACCTAGTGTTAAGACTCTCCGTTTGACTTCCGTTCCCCACTTTGATAAATTTTCTCATATATCTAAAATCTTATTATAAAAACACGATTACGATTTCCGTGCCTGTCGTGGCGCAGCGACGCAGGTTGTGTGTTCGATCCCCAGTCGAGGAAATGGAATATTTACATTAAATACTTAAATTGAAAATATTAAATATTTCATTTCCTCGACTGTGGATGGAGATCGAACCTGTCGGTTACAGTCACACTCTTGTGCTGCTGCGCCACGACAGGCCTCGAAATTAATATTTTCAATTCAAATATTTATTTTTTTCATTTCTTCGCTCTGGTATAAGTCAAAACGCGGCGTTGAGTTCCGCCACTCAACACGCCATGCCTCAAATTCCGCGAAGACGGGGGGAACAGAAGTAGAACGGAGTGTCTTAACACTAGGTTTCCAAGTTCCCTCTGCCTACCCTGTCATGTGCGGGATACAGCGTGAAGCTGAGTAGAGTATTTACGATTTCACTCTAAAATTAATAAAACAAATTGAAGTAGTAAAATATCGTAAGATTTCCTCAAGTAAAGTATACTTTTATATATTACTTACGCACAGTGCCATACTCGCATATCATTATAATAGCGGCAATGGCGACCGCCCATACACTTCTGTTAAGTGAAGCGAATACCGCTGACTCCAGAGCGTCATAGGGCCGGCCGTCATCATGGAACGCACTTCCTATGGTCATCACTTTAACAGCTGTAAAGAGGGCTATACAGAACCCTATTGTAGACCAGAGCTGAAAAATATATTTTTTTTAACTATTTTTTTTGCTTCCGTACATGGCAGGGTAGGCAGAGAAATACTTGGGAACCGACTGTTAAAAAACAATCCGTTCCACCAAAAGTTCCACACTTTTCGCTTAATTTAAGGCATTGTCTGTTGAGTGACGGAACTGAACGCCGCGATTTGCCATGTTTTCCAATTTTCAAACATTACAAATGTTACCACCAGTTCACTAAAGTTACTGCCGCAGACCTGAGAAGAATGAGTAGCATTCGCGCTTTACCGATTGTTTTTTAAAGTTTCACCCTGAATTCCTATTAGAAAATCTAAAAGGCGCCGAGCACAAAATTTCTTATTTTCGTAAGAAAAAATTAAATGATAGTGACTTAAAATTAAACAATATTATTATTCTGCGATTTCCAAAACAGTTGATAAGTTATGGCCGTCCCAGGATAGGCCTTCTAAGCTTTTGCGCATTAAATCACGAAATAAATATTTGATGGTCATAAAAATTCTAAAATGCGCAGTCATATATCTATCTACAAGTTCATGACTCATCGACCCTAAATTACGTACCTGTACGCTACATTTTGTTAATTAAATATAGTTTATTTTCCAGCTTTATACTGTATTTTGTGCATAGTAGGGTAAGCAAGTAAGTACCCTAGGAACTAGGAAAGATTCTCCGTTACCATTTAGACACTCTTCGTTTCTTATTTTCAGCCTATTCTGGAGCGGTGGAACGCAACCCATGCCTTGCCTTGTTATCAGAGAGAGGAAATTTAAGTACATAGTTCAGTAGCTGAAGTAGGGATGGAACTTACAACCTGTCGCATTTACAGCCGGACACTTGTTACGCCCGAATTAATGTATAATTAAAATATTTTTTCTATAATTTTATTACACTTACCTTAGAAATAATATTTCTGTGATTCTTAGGCTTATATACAGATATAATGTATCCCGCTATAACACCCACAAAGTGTGGACCGGCCCTAAAGTGACTCCACATGTAAGTAGGGTTAGCGAATAAGGTCTTGCGAAAATCTTTAATGTTTCTGAAATTTAAATAAAATTAATTGTACAAAATATTGTATGTTGTTAATAAGCCAAGTTCAAATGTTAATGAAAATGAAATGCGTTTGTATTTTATGTACACAGAATGTGAATGCGAACGCGGCACAAGCGTGTGACTGTAAACGATAGGTTGTGGGTTTGATTCCCACTCGAGGAGATGAAATATTTTTTTTTTCAAATTAAATATTTAATGTTTACTTTTCTTCGATCTGGTAAGAAGCGCGGCGTTGAGTTTCGTGATTTAACACGCAATACCTCAAATTCGGCGGAAAGTGGAGAACGGAAGTGAAAAGGAGTGTCTTAACACTAAGTTGTCAAGTTTCCTCTGCCTACCTTGCCTTGTGCGGGATACAGTGTAAAGCTGAGTAAAATGCGAATAATAAAAAAATGTGAATAAATATAAAGAACTACTTTTATGATATATTAGTTTTCTTAAATGATATATTCTTGTATATAATAAATTAATGGGAAATAAACTAAATTGACGATTTTTTAATATTTTTTTTAGGTTTTTTTTAATATATTTTTCTGGCTTTCATTAATTACCTTATTATCTCTCACTTTTAACTTTTCTTGAAATGAATTTCAAAAAAAACTTTTTATTATATCACTTGTTATTGTGTGACTCTTCAATCACTAAAGAAGACTAAAGAAGTCTCACTTTTAGTTAATTATTATTTTCAATAATATTGATATTAATTTGAAAAAAAAAAAGATTCGACGTACGTAACAAGCACTTATGAATAGAGGACGGGCGCTAGGAAGATCTCTTAAAACATAAACCATCTCTATGAGTAACAACTTTATGAACATCTCTATATACTTTCTGTTAGTTCTTACCAATTTTACTTTAAATAATATGCTTGTAACTTACTTCATATTCAACAACGGCGCATGAGGCAGTTTATTTTGGTAAGTAAAAACTCCGAGCGCAGTAATCGATAATAGAAAGGTAATACTAAAAAGCGATACTCCCAGACGTTTATTTTTAGTGTAAATCCAGTATAGTATTACATTCACTATAGTCAAATGAAAATCGCATGGTATAGTCCATAGAACGGGATAGCACTGTAATAAATCATAAGATAAAATTTTTTGGGTTCAGTCGAAGGAATGAAACATTTTATATTTTCATTTCATGGATCTGGTAAGGAGGAAAGGCATGGCACTGACATTTGCCACTCAATACGCTCAGTGCCCTAAGAACTCGGTATAAGTAGAGAGTGTGTTTTCTTAATGGGATACCGAATTTATTCACCAATTTACAATTGAAAGGTTCTAGCCTGAACGTCCATCCTTTTGAGGCACATAGAAAACTCCTGGTTTTAGGGACATTAAGTATTGGTTGGCGGAACTTGATGGTATACTTTGTTTAACCAAAGCAATAACGCTAAATAAGTACTTCTTAATGTAGATATATAATATGAAAAAAAAAAATATTTTAGTTTTTGAAAGCGAGCAAAGTAAGAAATAAAAGCTAGTGCAATATGTGGTTAAAAATATTAATTTACCATATTAGTAGTGTCTATATAGTTGCCCATCATCAGTAAATTGACCCACCAGTTTTTATCACAAGCAGTTTTTTCGATTTTGGCTAATTTTGTAAACAGTGGCCCTGAACCAACGTATATTAAAACACTCGATGCAAATAACAAGAATACACCTGTAATCCATAGAAGTCTGTAATAAAGAAAAAAAAATAATGTTATAACTTTAACCTTAAATTAGCTAGCACAATAGATCACATCAAAACGATTATCGTGATTTTATAAAGTCTATATAGATTTTTATTTATGAAAAGACTATGTATGTAAAAATATGTATTTTTTATTTCTAACTAGTAGTTCCTGAGACTAAAAAGTAAAATTTCTTACTCTTATAAAATTAACAGAATTATATAAATAGAATCTTGATATTCAGCTTTACGTTGTATCCCGAATAAGGCAGGGTAGACAGAGAAAACCTCAAAGCCTAGTGTTAAAATACTCCGTCTCACTTCCGTTCCCAACTTTCCATCGAATTTGAGGCATTGAACAAGGCATTGAACAGTTGCGGATTTCAACGCCACGCTTTGCCTTGTTACTAGAAGAAATTGGATCAATGGAATATATTTTTACGGTCTTAAACTTGACACCTAAGTACCGTATATGAGGTGACTCATATCATTAATGTATATAGTCCGTCTGATTTAAAGATATTGCCTCTAGATTATCGTAACTTCTCTAATCCATAATGATTTAACATTCGTTGTTTGGCTTGTACGTAAAATTTGAACTAATATTATGAGTATGGTAAAGTTTCTTTCTAATCAGAAAAATCACAAGATTCAAATAAAAAGGATTGCATTATGTTTCGAATCGTTTCGATGTAATATAATATATGCACAACACAAAATTATTTACATTTGGCCATGTATGTGAGCGAAGTTGAAGGTGAACGCTAGCAAATTAATAAAAAAATAAACATACGACCTTAAATATCGTTTAGCAATCAACACAAACGGGTTAAAGTTGTCGATCTTCATAATTCCTGCCATAAGTAATAAACCTGACATCATGATAAATGTGTCCACCAGTAACTCGGAGTGGTAATACTTTGTTAGTCCGTAGTCAGCCATATCCTTAAAAAGAATTTCTTACTGACTTAACTCTTTTTATTGTCAACTCTCATTTTAATATAAGTTATTTTTAAAAAAAAAAAAAAGATTTAGATACAATTTATTTTTTATAACGTGATTGGTAAAGTAATTCTAGTCTTGTCTCAAAATTTGTACTTACGATATCAATCTGTAAGCTATTTCCAGGAGATATCCAAAGCGTGACGAACCATATGTGCAAGGTCACCACCAATATACACGTTAGGGCTCGTATACCATGTATCGTTTTTATATCATCTTCGTCACTCCTTGTTAGATAAGTCATATTTTTGTACAAATTTAATGCGTTTAATAACTTTTCACCTAAAACAAATTATATGTAAAATTTACCACAATTTTTAGAAATGTAATTATATATATATATATATATATATATATATATATATATATATATATATATATATATATATATATATATATATATATATATATATATATATATATATATATATTTTTATTTCCTCGTTCTAGTAATGAAGCAAATTGTGTAGTTCAATTCTACCACTAAAAACGCAATATCTCTATTTCAGCGGAAAGTGGAGAATGGAAGTGTGCAGTGTTAACTAGCTTTCCAAGTTTTCTCTGCCTACCCTGCTATGGACATAGCAGGGTAGGAAGATGCTAGATACAATGTGAAGCTAAAATAATTTCAACTAGCAATATATAATATATTGAACTTGGCTTTATTTTTACATATAAATTTTAGAGCAGATTTTTATTTTAAGAAAATATATACGTTTTTACTTACCTATTGAATTTGAATTACTATTTTTTTCATCACTTAAAACATTGCACAGGATAATGATTGCGATTGTTCCCGATATAAATCCCCTAAAAACACCATACATGTATATAAGAAAATTAAAATACGTATAATCTTAATATAACCAAGTATTTTTTTCAATAATTTCGTTTTCAATTTTACTTTATACTTTGTTGAGGCCTATCGTGGTGCAGCGGCACAAACGTATGACTGTAATCGATAAGTTGTGAGTTCGATCCGAACTCGAGGAAATGATATATTTAATATTTTCAATTTGAATATTTCATGTTTGTATTTCTTCGCTCTGGTAATAAGGCAAAGCGCGTCGTTGAGTTACGGCACTCAACACTCAATAACTTAAATCTTAAAACTCGGTTCCCAAGAATTGTCTGTCTACCCTGCCATGTGTGGGATACAGCGTGAGAATAAAAAATAGTTTCTCTATTGGTAAGATATATAGAGACAGCATCGTATTGTTTGTCTACTTGTTTCTATTTTGACTCTTATGGCGGAACCAAACGCCGTAAATTGGCTTAAGAGAACAGATAAAAGGAAGCAACTTAGTATAATTACTTCGAGTACGCATTAAGCCCACAACTATTAGTCAGATACTGTTACTGCGTAACAATGACATCAATATTTTTGATAAAAAAATATTAATAGAAAATATTATTTATTTACAAAATCGTATTTTTTACCGTAGCACGATTTGAAACCGCGCCTCTTAGATACTGTCCATATTGTTATACATTTCTTATCACTTAATTTATTTTCCCTAGTCGCGAATAAAAATGTAAAGAAAAGGTAAAATAAAATAGTCAAAGCAAGGAAATGAAAATCGTTCATTCCCCCAAATGAGAATTGAACCCACAACCAAATGTTAATACAAACACACTGTGCCACAGCCACGTTTAGTTATAATAGAATTTCTTGTACTTACATAACAATATAGTACTCTATGGCATATTCGACGGAAGTGCCGGCGAGCTGGCAGTGGTCGACGGTGATGTCGACTTCCGGTAAGGTTCCAAGATGGCCGTCTTCGAAGAGGACTCTAGCGAATTTCTCAATTGATTTCGTCTGGCATTCAGATGGTATGCATAAGCCCAGCGTTATTTCATTGAATGTGACACCGTGCTTAGAAATTGACTGGAAATTTGAAATTAAATAGATAATATTTGGGGCGCAGCGGCACAACGGTGTGACTGTGATCGTCGGGTTGTGGCTTCGATTCCCACTCGAAGAAGTGAAATATTTAATGTCATTTTAAATATTTTATGTTTTCATTTCTTCGCTCTGGTAAAAAAAGGCAAAACACGGCGTTGAGTTCCTCCACTCAACATGTAATGCCTCAAATTCGGCGGAAAGTGGCGAATGGAAGTGGGATGGAGTATCTTAACACTAGGTTCCCAAGTTCCCTTCTGCCTACCCTGCCTCGTACGGGATACAGCGTAAAGCTGAGTGAGTGAATTTAGTATATGAACGAACAGTCAGAAAAATATTAATTTTAACATCTATTATTCTCTTCATATGTTTTTTATTATACATTTCAAATTATAATATAATAATACAAAAACCATATACAATGTTTGAATATTGTCAATTAAAATTCAATATTTTTTCTGTTTTTGTCTTTTTTACGACTTATTATAGTGTTTAGTCTCCTGTGTAATATATATATATATATATATATATATATATATATATATATATATATATATATATATATATATATATATATATATATATATATATATATATATATATATATATATATATATATTCTAGTTTCACGTTGTATCCCGCATATGGCAAGGTAAGACAGAGGGATTATGGGAACCTAATTAATTTTAAAACACTCCATCGCGTTCCGTTTATTAAATATTTAATTTACAAATATGAAATATTTCATTTCGTCAAGTGACAGGCCTCATACAATACTACATCTAAATTATATAATGTACTAATATAATTTATATTATATAATGTTCTTTATATAATTAATTTCGCCAATATTTCCATGTAGTAGGAAATATTGGCAAATAAAAATGATTTCATAACTATAGCCAGCTTCGGTAGAGTGATTGTGACAAAGGGTCAACCTATTACGTAGCTGCGTAGTACTGAGCTGTAAACTGCGGGGTTGTGGGTTCGATATCTGTTCAGAAAAAAATATCGTTTTTATTCTAGTTATGATACTAAATTAAAGCGTTGTTCAGTTCCGCTACACAACACATTGGATAATTGTGTGGAAAATGGAGAAGGGAGTGTCTAAGCACTAGTTTCTCTCTGCGTAACCCTCCTAGATCGGGATACAGTGTGAAATTGAAGAAGAAGAGAATTGAAATTGAAGAAGATCCTAGCAATACTTCTTATATTTAATACCGTTTGTATTTAATAGAAGAAGTATTACTAGGATCTTACAGTCCATAAAAACATCATTGCAGGATAGCTGGCTCTAGTAACTAGACAAAGCACGGCGTAGAGCACCACCTCAGACCAGAATACCTCAGTTTCGGCAGAAAGTTCCCATGTTTCCATGTTTTCTCTGCCTACCCTCCCATATATGTGAAGCATTTTGTCACAAAATTTGACATTGTTGCTCCATGATTAATAGGGCCATGGTTTTTTTTAACAATTCCTGTTAAGTATCCAATGTTTGAAAATTACTTAATATTTAAGTAGAAAAGCTTTTAACGACAATAAAAGTTGGAAAAAGTTGCTCGAGGCCATTTGACATAAACGATGTTGGAAGTTTACCAGCAGTTTAAAATATATTGCTTTTTATTTAATTTTTTTATTAATTAGCTTATGAAGATATTACTGGCTTTAAATAGATATTGCTGAACCACAAAATGCTACCTTATTTTTTTGTGTTATTTAATAAAGTATTTTTTAATATCTAATTTTAACATGAGGCCTGTCGTGGCGCAGCGGCACAAGAGTGTGACTGTAATCGACAGGTTCTGGGTTCGATCCCCAGTCGAGGAAATGAAATATATAATATTTTCAATTTAAATATTTAATGTTTCATTTCTTCGCTCTGGTAATAAGGCAAAGCGCGGCGTTGAGTTCCGCCATTCAACACGCAATGCCTCAAATTCGGCGGAAAGTGGGGAACGGAAGTGGAACGGAGTGTCATAACACTAGGTTTCACTTACGTTCCCTCTGTCTACCCTGCCAAGTGCCGGATACAGCGTGAAGCTGAAAAAAAAAACATTTAGAGAGAGAGATTACAGATTCTTCTACCACTTTCAGCCTATAAGTGCGATAAATACTCAATTGTCGGTGGTTTGAGTCATGATCAATATTCATGGTACATTGCTCGTACACCACAATTTATTAACAATTAATTTATAGAGTTGTTTGCATGTTATAATTAATGAGTACTTAAATTTTTACATTTCTCTGAACCAAAACAATCTACCTCGCTTGGCAAAAGACATTGTAGTTATTCAAATGTTAATCCAATTTACATAAAAACTTAGAAACACTGCGATAAACAAGGTATTCCTAAAAGAAATATATACATAATGTGGTGCACTAATTCAGGTAGGCAAGTATTGTATTTCAAAGACGGCATAAGTAGAATCATTTCGAATTTAGTATGGATAGAGAAAGGAGCTTTAACATAGAAGGTGAGCTTAATTGTGAACTTAATGGGGCCCTCATAAACTTACAATTCGTTCTCAGGTCCGGGGCACTGATTTGGAAACGGATGATTTAAAAAAAAAAACATCCCGCTGAGTTTCTTGCGCCGGTTCTATACAGGTCTGAGGCAGTAACTTTAGTGAACTGGTGGTAAATTGTTTGACGTTCAAAAAATGAAGCTTGATGCTTCTTATTTTAAGTAAAAATATTTGAATTTGGGCTCATCATGGGCACCAACCCCGAATCCATGGAATGCTAAATACTTTTTTTAATAGCAAAAGCATAAATTATAAATAAATTGGCTCACCTTAGTATAAGCTTCCACAGGGCCATCAGGATCAATTGATATTTCTTCGAATTCTTCCTTAAAAATCTTAATATCAGCTAAACAATACTGCGTTCGGTAAGCTGGATGGGTTTTTAGCCATGGAGCTTTCATACACTGATCGTAATGGCCAAAGTTATGTTTTGATCCAAAAAATAATCCAGTTGTGCTTTGCATTGAGTCCCATACTGAAAATGTAAATTTTTGTTATTTTTTTTTAGCATCACCCCACATCGCACACATGGAGGAGTAGGCAGTTGGGAACTTGGGAACCTAATGGTAAGACGAGAGAGCCGTTGCGGTGCTCACTTCTCGCCAAATTTAAGGAATTGCATGTGATTGGGCTAAGGTAAAGCTGCACTTAACCTTGTGACCACAGCGAATGAACGAAAATATTTAATATTCCATTTCCTCGAGTGGGCATCGAACCACTACCTGTTGCCTTTGCAGTCGCACGCTTGTATTACTGCGCCATGATTGGACTCCTTGTTTTATCGATAATGATATATATTCACGTAAAGCTATGTAGGTAGTTCTAGAGATTTAGTTTTATTCAAGATGAACAGAAAATGCATGTTATAATGAAATGTTGAAAGAAATATATGTAAAAACTAAGATCGGTTGCCAATATTTCGAGAACTGCGTTACTTACGCCCTTTTTTGATAAAAGGGCGAGGAAAATAATTGTATATCTTATATTGGAAAAATTATATACCCAAAATGGGAAATGATCCCACAACCATTGTTTTAACAGTCAGACGTTGCAGTTCCATTACGACGATGTAAACACATTTTGAGTTTGACAATAACGTACTTACTAAACTTAAAAAAGCGTATAAAAATTTTGAACGAAGCAGGATTTGAGCTTTTGAAAACCGTTAAAGCGCTCTGACCAACTAAGCCATTCGTTCTCACCGAGCTCCGTCGAAATTCTTATACGCTTGTTACAACTTATTTATGTTGTTAGCATCTCTGTAGGGACGATTTTTACAAATTTCCACTACCCAAAGACAATTTGTAAGAATTATCATTTGGCAAGAGAGAATTATACTTACTCCATGTCGCCCATAATGTTGAATTTTTCACATTTTTCATAATATTAAGTATTTTTTCGTAGCATACACTTTCATCGGGTTCCCAATGTTCATGTTTCAGATTATTTATAAGAAGATCTATATGAGTTATTCTGTTTCCATTTTCTGATTTTAATGATATTTGCTGCTTTGATCTTGTATTCGCTTCGGAACAAGATACATTTTGTGTTAAAACTTCATTTCCTGTAAACAAGAAATTATTATTTTTTTTTTGCTCATGTTGTAATCCACACAGCAAGAAAAACAGAGGGAACCTTCTGTTCCCCAATTTCCACTTTAAGCATTTAAGGCATTGTGTATTATTGTGGCATAACTCAACGCCGCCCTTATACTACTTAATAGAGCAAGGAGCATATATATAGGATATTTAATTTCTTAGAGTGAAAATCGAATTCACAACCTATCTGTTAATTATAATTATATGTCTAAATTTGGTGAGGCCTGTCGTGACGCAGCGGCACAAGCGTGTGACCGTAACCGACAGGTTGCGGGTTCCATCCCCACTCGAAGGGAATGAAATATTTAATATTTTCAATTTAAAAATTTAATGTTTTCATTTCTTCGCTGTGGCACAAGACAGAGCGCGGCGTTGAGTTCCGCTACTCAAATTGTGAAAGTGGGAATTTTTGTAAAAGTGGAACGGAGTGTCCTAACACTAGGTTCCCAAGTTCCCTGTACCTACCCTGCCATGTGCGGGATACAGCGCGCTTATACCATAAAGTAGAGATGTGTTAATAAGTCGATGTATTTATGTATGTACAAATATATTCAAAATTCTCACTTCAGTCGATAAAAAAATTAATTACCGGTGGTATTAGTATATTATTAAATAATCGTTTTTTCATTAAAACCAATAAAAATCACAATTTAACTAACTACCGATTGACGTCGGACGGTTACCGATTAATTAACTAACCGGTTTTTCTGTTATGATGAAAATGATGATTGCCCGTTATTACTTCTCTTTACACTACTTTTCTTCTTTAAAATAAAAATCAAAATATTCTTTATTCTATTACCAATTACAAATACTTTTGAATCGTCAAGTTACATAGAAATGCCTGTAGTGTCAGTCCTACAGGAAGCTACTCGTACCACCGGTAAGGTGGGTCTGCTGAGAAGAGCAGGTAAGAAACGCAGCAATTGCTCTTTTTAACTTAAAGTAAATATACAACATAATTAGCTTCCTGAGTGAATTATCACTACAATAGTCTTAAATTGAATGCGGGATACAGCGTGACGTTACCCAAAATATTTCAATAATATTTCCTAACGTTATTTTATAACGGCTACATCTGTTTTCTATCAAATAACAGTTACAATTCTGCTGTGTAGCGGTTTTTGGTCGGAATACGTTCGAAATGTCAATTTGTCACACATTTCCGATTCGGAGCGGAAATGGTTCTGATTTTCTATGGAGATATGCTGATCGTGTCAAACGTTTTATTAACCCACAATTTATATAAATATGTATTTTATTTTATGTTTGTATTATGAATATATATATATATATATATATATATATATATATATATATATATATATATATATATATATATATATATATATATATATATATATATATATATATATATATATATATATATATATATATATATATATTATATTTACTTTTTCAGCTTCACGATGTATCACGCGCATGGTAGGGAAGGCACAGGGAACTTGGGAACCCAGTATTCAAATACTCTGCTCCCGTTAAAACACTGCTGCTCTCCACATTCCGCTGAATTTTATGTATTGCATGTTCATGGGCGCAATTGGTTATATAATTTAAGGTTTTTTTTTTTTTCCTCGAGTGGAGATGAAACCCACACAATCTGTCGTATTTATTTTTGACTACGTCACGACAGGAGGTTACATTATTGATGTAATATGGTACAGATATGTCTATGAACTTGATTGGTTGATCTCGTTCGAGGTGATTGCTACGTACGATTATATCGCTTATATAGTGCACTATGCAGGTGACGATGTTAAAGCCTTTAAAAAAATTGTACCTAAGTTAATAATCAGCTTTATTATTTTTAAGAGAAGCAGGTGGAGAACTCCGTTACGAACTAGATACAACTGAGGCTGTCTTAGCTCAGTACTTAGAAAAGCGACGATTGCGATGATCGTGGGATCGATCCCCTTTCACTCATCATCCAAAGTCTAAATAATTATGTGTCACTACCAGTTTTTTCTGCGTAACCCGCTTTTTGTGCACACATTACGTATTCAACAGCTATATCGGAACAAACAAACACTGATATAAATTGCCTTATTAATATTGTAATGTAATCAGATCAAGCGATGCGTGAATTAACAACTAAATGAGATTTATTATACAGCTCTTATAGTAATAATGTTTTGATTAAAACCTGTAAATAAATAACCTTTGTCATAGTTCACTTATCGGTTATCGGTACACTTCTGACATTGTTGCATTATATTTATTCACGATGTATCACACGCATGGTAGGGTAAGCAGAGGGAACTTGGGAACCTAGTATATGGTACTGTTTCCATTAAGATACTTCCTTCCTATCGTATGCTTAGGCCCCTGAGTTGCAATTGGCCTGTTTTATTGCAATGTAATTGAAAGCTAGGCTAATTTGAGACACTTTGAGAGTGCCTTAGGATTCCGGGGAAAGTGGAGAACGGAACGGAGTGTCTTAGCACTAATTTCCTAAGTTCCCTCTGCCTACTCTGCTATGTGCGGGATACAGCGTGAAGCTGAGTGAGTGAGTAAATAAATAGAAATATTTACTTATTATCATGCATTTTCCTGCGGCAAGATATAGAGAGTGTTAAGGGTCTCCGCTCTTTCTCCTATGTTCGAGGCATTTCTTATCAAGTTACGGAAATCAACCATAGGCTTAGTTTTGTTAGAGATGAAAAATGGAAATAATTAATTACTTCGAATGGAAATTGAATCCCCAGCCAAAGTGTTTACAATCGTTCCACTGCGCCATGGTATTTAAAGTAAATATATGTTTATGATTAATGTAGATAAAGGTGAACTAACATAAAGCTTGTCGAGTCGCTAGCTAAAAATCGTTGTCGTTATATACTCAGCTTCACACTATATCCCGTACATGGCAGGGTAGGCAGAGGGGAGTTGGGAACCTAGTTTTGAGACACTACGTTCCACTTCCGTCCCCCACTTTCCGCCGAATTTGAGGCATGGCGTGTTGAGTGGCCGAACTCAACGCCGCGTTTTGCCTTGTGCCAGAGCGAAGAAATGAAAACATTTGATATTTAAAATTGAAAATATTAAATATTTCATTTCCTCGAGTAGGGATCGAACCCAGAACCTGTCGGTTACAGTCAAACGCTTGTGCCGCTGCGCCGCGACAGGCCAGCAAAAGATAAAGACAATTCAAATGCTTGTTAAAAATAAAGAAAAAAAATCGTTGTCGTGGATGTAATCTCCACTCCCAGACATGACAAAACGCGGCGTTAGGTTCCGCCACTCAACACGCTATACTTTGAATTTAATGGAAAGTGGGTAACGGTCTTAACTCTAGGTGCCCAAGTTTCCTCTGTCTAGCCTGCCATGTGCGGGACGTGTGATAGTAAAATAGGATAGTTTTTTTTCAATCGTATAAATCGTACATATATATAACAAATTTGTAAAGGATATCTTTCTGTACAGTAAAGATATATGAGATTATTATTGGAACCAGTTTTGCCATGTTACTAGAGCGAAGAAATGACAACATTAAAACTAAAATACGTGTGGTAGAGTCACACTGCCAGTAATGGCAACTCGCATGGGCAGACTCGACTGGATTGTTACCACCCCCGGCATTTAAGACCGGCGTTAAGTAGTGGCTTTGATCACTGTGTTTCGCTTTAGGTAATGCCGGGCCCCGGTGCCCTTCCACCTTATAGGATGGCAACGCTCCTGTAGCTCTTCTGGAGTTACACGGGGCCGTGGGCGACGGTGATCACTTACGATCAGGTGACCCGTACGCTCGTTTGCCGTCTCTCCCATAAAAAAAAAAAGTCGCACGCTTATACCGCTGCGCCACTGTAGGTCTTAAATATAGTTATGACTTACTATATAATTTGTATAGCTTGTCCTTGTTTGTGTACATATTATGTACAAGAATAATTAAATATTATGTAATTTTGTTTTTTAACTAGCGACCCGCCCGCGACTTCGTCTGTTTGTATGTACGTCTTTATTGTTTTAATAACATTATCATTTTTCAAACAATATAACATTGCAAACAAAAATTTTAGCTAAATGCTTAACGCTGTACGCACGAGGCGGAGTAGGCAGAAGGAACCCGGGATAAGAGAGTGTTAAGACACTCCGTTCCACTTCCGTTACCCACTTTCCGCCGAATTTGAGGCATTGCGTGTTGAGTGGCGGAACTCAACGCCGCGCTTTGCCTTATTACCAGAGCAAAGAAATGAAACATTACATTTTTAAATTGATTATTCTTATTAATATAAAGCACTTTTATATATAATTCTTCATCAATTAATTGCTATACTATAGTAATCGATGATTAACTATACTACTATAGTAATCGTTCATTAACTATAATACTATAGTAATCGATCATTACGATCGACGATTTTCATAATGGTGTAGTTAGTTAATTGTAAATTGACAAAAACATTTAGTTATCTTAATATGTTTTTATTGCTTTAGCAATGCAGTTTATCAATTTTATGATAAGCTCTGGGAGATGTATTTAATTTTTTGTGGAATGTCGTGGCACAGGGGCACAAGCGTGCGACTGTAAACAACAGGTTGTGGGTTCGATCTTGAAATGTTTAATCATTTCACTTCTTCACTCTGGTAAAATAGATAAAGCGTGGCGTTAAGTTCCGCCACGTTACTAAAATCAGGCGGAAATTGCTAAAGGAATGTCTCATTGAGAATGGAGTGTTTTGACATTAGGTTCCCAATTTCTCTCTGCCTACCCTGCCAAGTGTAGGATATCGCATGAAGTATAATAAAAAATGTATTTAATAATACATTTTCCTCAGCTTCACGTTGGGTAGAAGAGAGACAGAGCGAAACTAGTGTCAAGATATTCCGTCCCTGACTTTGCGCTATTTTTTTGCGATATTGTATGTTAATTGACGGAATTCAACTCCACACTTTGTCTGGTTACTTCAATTTATTTCCTCGATCAGGAATTGAACCCAGAACTATCGCTTTTATAAGGATTTGCGACACGCTTTGCAAACGATTTGTCCAAATAATTTTAAAAACAATCATTTTTTTTTTAGCGTCACAATGTATCCCGCACTAGGCAGGGTAGGCAGAGGGAACCCGGGAACCTAGTGTTAACATTTTAAAACAAAAGTCAATATTATTGAAAAACAACATCATCAGTATATCAGTGTATGTAATTATAAAAATACAGAACGGCGTTGAGTTCCGCCATTCATAGCGATGATCTTAATTAAGTCTCTGTTTATTTATTTCCACTGGAGGAAACGTAAATGTCAAGTATAGCTGTGACGTTCATTTATATTATATTTATAAGTACATATGTAAAAGGGAAAGTTGTCACTTATTTAATTACGAATTCTGTTTTTATTATTCTATTTTCTTGTTTATAATAAAATATGAAAAAAAAGACAGTTCAAGAATCCAATTTGATATAGTGTGTTAATACAATGGTCGCAGGTTCGTTTCCCACGAACAGAATGAATAAATTACTCAATTTCACGCTGTATCCCGCACACGGCAGGGTAGGCAGAGGGAACTTGGGAAACCTAGTGTTAAGACATTTCGTTCCACTTTCATTCCTCATTTTCCGCCACATTTGAGGCATTGTGTGTTGAGTGGCGGAACTCAACGCCGCAATGATTAAATTAGAATATTTATTTATTTTCTATTCAGATTTTTTTAAATATTGCTGTTTTTTCTAGTAGTTTTGTAAATCGCTTTGATAAATGGAGAACGGTACTGAGTGTCTTAACACTAGGTTCCCAAGTTCCCTCGGCCTACCCTGCCATGTGCGGGATACAGCATGAAGCTGAATAAGAACAAGAAGCTTTGGTAAGAAGACAACACACGGCGTTTAACTCCGTCTAATACGTAACGTGTCGAAAATATGCCCCAGTTCTGGAAATCGGCGTCTCAATAGGCTTTACAAAAACTATACGCTGAGAATGTAACGATTATAAATTTAGTAATAAATTTGTGTAACAAACATGTCATAGCAATTAATTGAAACTGGTTCAAATTACGCCAAGTTTGAATATTTTTCTGTTAATGACAATCAATGTCTACTTAGTAGGCACTCATTTTATATTAAAGTATTATTTTGTATATATACTAGCAGTACCGCGCGGCTTCGCCCGCTTGAACTGTATTTATATTTATATATTGAAAGTATATGTACAGAAAATTGATATATAATTGTAGTATGGTATGGTAAAAATCATAGTTCATTTAACACTCAGTTTCACGCTGTATCCCGTACATGGCAGGGTAGGCAGAGGGAATTTAAGAACCTAGTGTTAAGACACTCCGTTCCCCACTTTCCGCCGGATTTGAGGCATTGAGACATTTGAGACATTTGAGTGGTGGAACTCAACGCCGCGCTTGGCCTTGCAAGTATTTCCTTGAGTAGGCACCGAACCCATAACCATTATAGTTAATATAATGGCCTCACTTAATGATATATTTACATATTATTATTTGATACAAAACAAAAATACTTACCAAATATAATTATCACTAACACAAACAACGAATTTAAGTTATGAATATTCATAATATTTAAAGTTTATAAAAAATCGTAAGCTAAATTCTCAAATACCTACAATAATATATAATCGTAACACAAAAAAATGCATATAGTTTATATGTAAATTAAAAATATGTTAAAAGATAATGTTCTCGAGACCAGCGATTATTGATGACTGGTTTAATTCTGATAAGATTTTGATGTTATAACGTGAATTTTTAGAGTAGTGGGGCAACAGTGGGTGCGGATTCGATTCTCGGTTGCGACAAAGTATAGCTATGTATTTTAAGATTAAAATATTAAAATATTTACACTGATTGCAGAACATTTTGATAAGTTTAATTAAACACACAATGCCTGAAATTCGGCGGAAAGTGAGGAACGGAAGTGGAACGGAGTGTCTTAACACTAGGTTCCCAAGTTCCCACTGCCTACCTTGCCATGCGGGATACAGCGTGAAGCTGAGTGATAGAGATATAAAAGAATCATTTTGTGAAATGATTTCATTTGAGGCCGTTATGGCAAAGTGTTTTAATATAAGCATGACAGTTATTGTGGTTTCGATTTCCATTCGGGGGAAAGATAAAGCGCGGCGTTGAGATCCGCCAATTAAAACGTAATGTCAAAAAAATTGAGAGGAAATTGTGGAACAGAGTGATTAGGTTCTCCCTTCTTTTGCCTACTTCCTACAGCTCAGAACGGGTCCATAAAAATGTTTTTATTTATTTATTTTTATGAATCAAACATACTCAAGTAATTAAAAAATTATATTCTTATCAACCTTTTTTATCTCAGTTTGTAATAAACATTGTAATTATGCTAAATAAAAATAATAAGAAAATTAAAACCACTTAAGTACAAGAGTTAGGAGAGTCACGTTGTCAGCAATGGCAAAACACGCTTGGGCAGACTCGACTGGATTATTACAAACCCCGGTATTCAAAATCGGCTTTAAGTCGGCCCGGGCCCCAGTGTCCATCTCCAATCATTCCTTAGAATATGAAAATTGCATTGAAAGAAGTAGTTTCCCAAGAGGCTACCATTACTTCCGGTGTTGGAGAATGCCTCTCTAAGTCCGAATAACCTTAGGCCTACACTTCCGTTTTTAATGGTAGCTATCTACCATCATCTTGAGACGGCACGTCTGGCCTTTTTATATCTGACGGAAACCCAGATTGACCGACAAAGCGACTCAGCGAATGAGTGTGTTTTTCCGAAAATTCCGAAATAAATCAATCCACAGTGCCATGAATCAAGATGAGGAAATTAATTATGCAATTGAATTTTTAGATTCATCGGAACAGGCTGGTATTATATGCCACTGTATTCCTTGAATCTGAATGTTAATTTTTTGATTTCATTATTGCGAAATATAAATCCAACAAGACTGTGCAATGGCACCAGATTGCTTATGAAAAAGTTATTCCCAAATTTGATTAAAGCTACGATCTTAACTGGTGAATCAAAAGGAGAAATTAGTTTGATACTGCGTATTTCTATGATTCCAACCATGAGTTACAATTGAGTTCAGATGATTATAATATCTAGTGTTAAGACACTCCGTTCCACTCCCGTTCCCCACTTTCCGCCGAATTTGAGGCATGGCGTGTTAAGTGGCGGAACTCAACGCTGCGTTTTGCCTTCTACCAGAGCGAAGAAATTAAAACATTAAACATTAACAATATTTAAATTGAAAATATTAAATATTTCATTTCCTCGAGTGGGGATCGAACCCAGATTTCCCAAGTTCCCTGTGCCTATCCTGCCACGTGCGGGATACAGCGTGAAGCTGAGTTATGATTATAATATCAAGTGCGTTTATCATTTGATGTTAATCAATAAGTGGGGCTTGTTGCTTGAGAGCCATTTTCTTGCTCAGGTTGTTTGTTCATGGTCAAAATGGAAATACCAGAAATATTGTTTATCGAAATGTTTAATTAATATTATTTATTTCAATAAATGAATTTAATGTTTTATGTGTTTCAATAAATGAATTTAATGTTTTATTTTTTTTATTATTTAACTTTATACGTACCGAAGCACGTAGCGGGCTGCGACTATTTAATATTTTTTATAACTTGATTTATAATTCAGTATGTCATTAAAAATTTACGATATAATAAAAGATATATACATTTACAATTTAAAAAGTATTTTTATAGTTATGATTTTTTTTACATCTTATGAACTTTTTAGTAAATGTATGTATAAAATATGATAATGTAAAAAAAATCATGTAGTGGCATTTGGACCCACGTGTCTTGGAAAATGTCGAAGCGCTCGGACTAACTAAGCGAAGATTCCCATCTGGCGACGGCGCAATTGTAGAGTGGCGAAACTAAACGCCGTGCTTTGCTCTGTTACCAGAGCGAAGTAATGAAAATAAATGTTCCATGCTATTTTAAAATATAAATAACGTGAACTTATGCAAGTGAATTGTCAGCTTTCTCAATGGATTGGTCCAGCATATGGCTCAGGTTCAGAGAAGGTTCATATGAAATACTGTAGTCACCTCTGAGCTGATGCACGCCAGTATCAGCTTAAACCTTTGATGGCATACAACGTAGGGCTTCACGTTTAAATCGTTAGGGACCCAATGATCTGTGAGGGGATTGACACTTTGGCTCCTCCCTGTGTGTTTTCTATTGCAATTATCACGGGGACTGTTCTGGAGAACTTTTGGTCTTGATTCCTACCACTGAATTTCCTAATCGCACCATATGTCATAAGTTCAGATATCGTGCTCCCCATCTGGTTACGTGGAACACTTCTACTATACGGTGTCGTAGGATTTCCCTCCACGCGCCACACTTTTATGGAATGGCCTGCCTGCGGCAGTGATACGACGTGGGTTCCTTCAAAAAGCTCGTCTATCTCCACCGTGGCAGCCGGCAAAGCACCTGTAGTTCACATATCATCCATCCTAATAATCACATACCATCATGTGATCCAAACGCACGTTGACTTTGTCTTTTCCAATAAAAAAAAAGTACAAATACATTTTTACTTTTAGGGTTTAGTATTTCAAAGAAAAATAGTTAACGCTTATAGTAACACTTTGTTTTCCGTCTGTCCATCGGTGAAGACCATTACATTGAGGTCGTCGTAGAGATATCAAGCTGAAATTAATACCGTATTTGAGCCCATAGTCCTTTACAGCACACGCAGACACAGACAGTAAAACTAGGAAACCAACACAACAAAAAATGTGCATAGTTTTTGTTCCATTTTGGGTACTACCTGCAGCCCTACAGTTATATAATTTGGCACGAAGTGAGTACGTAAAATACAAATAAGGGAATGAAATCTTTACAAAGTTATAGTTGTTGTTCATTTCATACTAAATGAATACATGCGCCCGCAATCTTAAAATGTTGACATACGATTTTTAAATTGGTACAAAACACTCTATTGAAGAGTACGATTCCAACCTGACTTTAATAGTTCTGAATACGTTTTATTTTATGTTCGGGCGTAATATGAAGAACGGAGTGCCTTGAAACAAGGTTCGTTCTGGCTACCCTGCTACATGCGGGATATACAGGTGCTGGCAAAAGCTGCAAAAAATGTAACTGAACACCGATGGCAGCTAAGGATATAATTAGTTAATTCATATAATCCCATCCAAAAATGCTAGACAAGATCCCATAATCGCTCCAATGATCCCATAGTGATAGACCAGGATAGACCAAGCCAAGTGTTAAGATACTCCGTTCCCCGTGCACTATCCAATTGTCGATTTATTGAACGCTAAGTAGCGTAACACACCGCTGCGCTTCTCGTATTAGAGCGAGAATAAGAAAAAAATCTTTTATCCCCTAACATTTTCCGATAGTTTCCTCCATTCTCTTTTCAGCTCCATCATAAGCAAAGAGAATGATCCCACTTTTCGCCGTATTTGAAACATTGCATGTTGACTGGCGTAACTCATTTGTTACCAGAGGGAAATACTTACTTACTTACTTACTTACTTGTACTTAGCTTCACTTATACTTGGCAGGGTAGGCAGAGGGAACCCGGGAACCTAGTGTTAAGACACTCTGTTCCACTTCCGTTCCCCACTTTCCGCCGAATTTGAGGCATTGCGTGTTGAGTGGCGGAATTCAACGCCGCGCTTTGCCTTGTTACCAGAGCGAAGAAATGAAACATTAAATATTTAAATTGAAAATATTAAATATTTCATTTCCTCAAGGGGGAATCGAACCCAGAATCTGTCGGTTACAGTCACACGCTTGTGTCGCTGCGCCACGACAGGCCTCAACTTTCACCAGAGTGAAATAATTAAAATATTAAAATTTATTTTCTTCAATTCTGCCACTGTGCCGCGGCATGACTCTGATCAAAGATATTTTCTTAGAATGTAATTTGGATTGAACTTTATAAATTATAAAGACATGATATCTAAAATAAAATAATTCATTTCCTTGACTGGGGATCGAACCCACAACCCGTAACGTCTCGACGTCTCGACTATAGACGCTTGTGTCTCTGCAACACGAAATACCTCTATTCTGCCTTCAAGAATTCCTTTCAGTTTAATTTTTATAGCAAGAAAAAAAAATGATTCAGAGGTTAAATATCAAGATACAAGGCAACTAATTATACTATGCACTTAAGTACGCTCAAGATAACCTAATTATTTAATTAAAGAGTAATTTGTATATTTCTTGCAAAAAAAATATATTTTTCTTGTAAATTATGTATTATGGTGGAGTTATTTCTTTTTAGTTATACGTTACGTATTAACATAGGCAGGAACTCGGGAACCTAATGTTAAGACAAGCCCGTTTTCATTAAGGCACTTCCGTTCCTCACTTTCCGGAGAATTGTGAAGAGACATTGCGTGTTGATGGAACTCAACGCCGCGCTTTGTATCTTTAGGGTGACGCAATAAAAATATTATGTAAATGAAATATTAAATTCGGCCGAACTCAAATTCACTTTCCGCCGAACTCAAATTCGGCGGAAAGTGGGGAACGGAAGTGGAACGGAGTGTCTTAACACTAGGTTCCCGGGTTCCCTCTGCCTACCCTGCCTCGTGCGGGATACAGCGTGAAGCTGACTGAGTAAATATTAAATCGTTGAAATATGTCTTTTATATGATTTTAAGTCTAATCTGGTTATAAAACACTTACGTTCACTCACTTTTCATGCAATTTTCAAGGCGTTGCGTGGTATATTTATTTATTTATTCATTATTGTACACAATTTATACCAATAAATTTGCCTAAAAGAAGGGCTTAGCGCTAAAAAGCATTTTCTACCATCCAACCTCGTCAGGTCTCGGAATTTTAGTAGTAGGTGTACATATATTATATAAATACCTACATACACACATATATACATATACACATACATATACGCACACACACATACACAATAATACACATATACATACATAATCATATAAACGCTTACTCGAATACCAATATATACGATATATAAAACAATAAATACAATTCCACGTACAAATACATATCCATAATACACATATTATAACTATATAAATAAACAAATTGAAATTCAAATATTTTTATTCAAAATAAGAAGTTATAAGCTTCGTTTTTGAACGTCAAACAATTTACCACCAGTTCACTAAAGTTACCGCCTCAGACCTGAGAAGAACCGGCGAAAGAAACTCAGCGGGACATGTCCATTCGTTTTTTTTTATCAAAACTTTACATTATTTAAGTGACAATGATACACTTGAAACAGTCTGGAACGAGTATTTTATTCCCAAGGCGTCTTATCATTTATAAAATCAAACTATAATTATATCACATTATGACCCCATTATATGGCTATCAAAGCCCCTACATTGTCTCGAATGGGGATCGACCCCACAACCTCTTGTGCTTACATTCTTACACTTATTCCCCATGCGCCACGACAGGCCTCACACAATTCATATTTTTCATATAAATTTTTCAGTTTAATTTTTTATATCAAAGTTCCAAGTACAGGAAGCATATAAAATAATTATTAATAATTCCTGAATAGTGCAAATGGAAAATATTTAAGTTAAAAATACGTATAAACTTTTAAAATATATAATAAATAAATTTGTTGTTAACATCCTTATTGACTTTTGGTTTTGATTATTTTTTGGTTTACGATGTATGCTGCTCAGATTTTACCTGCCTACTTATACACGACATAGCATGGTAGGCAGTAGACTCTGAGAACAGAGTGTTTGGGAACCCAGTGGGCTCGCAAGTTCCCAAGTGGAGTCAAATACTTTTTGTTATTAAGTTTTGCATATATTTGTTTCCAAATTTCCCTACACGCTTATTAATTACTCGGATAACAGCTTTGATAGATATTTTTATAGATAAATCATGGTACGACGCCTATGAAAATATAATAGCAATAATATATATATATATATATATATATATATATATATATATATATATATATATATATATATATATATATATATATATATATATATAATATATATTATATATATATATATATAATTTATTTCCAAATTTGTTTTAACTATAATATAACCAAATTATATTTTTTTTAATACAGAAAAATTAGAAGAAGAAAGAAAAAATATAAGAAGTTTCTATAAATATATATTTTTAGCTTCACTTTGTATCGGAAAGTAGACAGAGAAAACATAGTGTATAGACACTGTTGTTTAGTGGCACAGCTCAACAATACTCTTTGTTTTTTTTATCAAAACGAGAAAAATATAGTGAATCGTTTGTATTATTGAGTGCGAACCAACCAACACTTATTGCAAAATTGGGACACTTGCGAAAATTTGGCCGTTGGTTGACGCCTATTTTTTATTATTTCGAATTATCATTAACACGGAAGCTGAAGCAAAATCGAATGAAGACACTTCCATTATTCCTAAGGCACAAGTAGTAAATGGCGGAACTCAACGCCGCGCTTTGCCTCGTTAGTCGAGCCAGGAAATAAAAATAAATATTCCATTTCCCGTCCAGTGGGGATCGAACTCACAGCCTTGGAGTTTTCAGTAGCACATTTGTGCTACAACGGAATCATTAAAAGGTGCATGTTTGAATAATTAATGAATAAAACGAAATACGAAAATAAACTAGTAAACAACAAAAAAATGTATATTAACCAAGGTTAATAAAAAATATATATCTATATAACAACAATTACAAATATTTGGATTTTGCTACCTTTTTTTTTTCTGATATAAATATATAAATTAAATATTATATAAATATATGTATGTTAACTATAGTCCTCATGTCCGTTTGTAAAATTGACATTTAACTATATAAAAATTATATAGTTAAATGTCAATTTACATATGGCAGGGTAGGCAGAGTGTACGAGGCAATCTAGTGTTAAGACACTCCGTTCACAATAAGACACTTAAGTTCTCCACTCTCCGCCCGAATGCTTCATTGATGCTGAGAGGCGGAACTCAACGCTGCACTTTGCCTTATTACCAGAGCGAAGAAATGAAAATATTAAATAATATATCTGTCGCGTGCTTCTGCTTCTGCGCTATGAAAATGCCTAAGTATCTAATCTGTTCTTTAGAAGTCCAATTAAGACAGCCAAGTGGCAGTGACATTAGGTCCATTATCTCTCAGTACTCTGATAGACAAAGCGCGGCGTTAAGTTCCGACATATACACGCAATATCTCGAAAATTCGATAAATATTAAGTCAAATAGGAATCTTTTTTGTATAAAACATCGGATTTCGCAGCTAATTTAGATATATTTTATATAAAAAAAGACACTAATTCTATATAATGATGTATATTTAAAATATTTTTTTATAATAATAAATTATAATGGGCCAGTTTAAGTAAATTGGTTTTTTGTATTACTATTATTATTTCTTACACTACAGACTCATAGATCATATACATTTCTTTTATTATTTATATTTCTGGGGGCTTGTCGTGGGGCAGGGGCACAAGCGTGACTGTGACTGTTAACAACAGGTTGTGGGTTCGATGTCCACTCGATGAGGTGAGTGAATTTACGAATGATTTTGTCAGAAAATATATTGAATATTTTCATTTCTTCGCTCTGGTAACAAGGCTAAGCGCAGCGTTTAGTTCCACCATTCAACACGCAATGTCTCTAATTCGGCGAAAAATGACGGAACGGAGTGTCTTAACATAGTGTTACACCTACGTTGCCATGTGTGTAATACAAAAAAAAAACTTTAGAATAGACTTGTGATTATCGACGTACATTTTTTTAGCTTTACGATGTATCCGGCACGTAGGGAAACTAGGCAGAGAGAACTTGGTAACGTAGGGTAAGACTCTCTGTTCCCATTAAAACACTTCTGTTCTAATTTGAGGCATTGCGTGTTGAGTGGCGGAACTCAACTCAACATTTTTCCTTTCTACCAGAGAAATGAAACTAAGACACTAAATACTTCATACGAGTATTTTAAAAAAATATATTTGATTTTATATTAAAGTTCTTAACAATAAGGAAGAATCAATTTTTTAGTAATGGCTGCTTGTGTACCATATTTGGTTCACCATAATGTGTCATTGAAATCTTATAATAGTATCTTAGTTCGATACCAAGTTCTACAAGTGCTAGACCTAGTGGTATAAAAACAAAATAGATTTAAATACGAAGTGATTAACAATTTTTGTGCCTGCAATAGAAAACAAAAGAAACTTTTTAAAATAAAATAAATCATAAAAATATTACAAAAAGATTAAAAATATTTTAATTAATTTAACGAGAATGAAGATTAACATTTCGATTGTAAAATTAATCATCAGACTTTTGATATTATTGATACTAATTGTGATGTTAGGAATAATATCAGCGTTTCTATACAGCATTAAATATTGGCCAGATGTGTACAATTATATAAACACTAACATAACAATCAAGAGAATACCCAAATTATCTGAAATAGAAAATTTCACAGTACTTGAAATAACAACAGATATAACAACTGATGTTTATGAAACAACAGAATTTACAACAACAGATGTTTACGACAAAGATTATATAAGTTTTGATGACTTTGAATACAAAAGAAGTAAGAGAAGTATTGAAATAGAAGAAGAAAGAGATTATAGTGATGTTCTAGCTAATAGTGTTGTAGTTGATTATGAATTTGATTTGGGAGATTCGGTTGTGCATATCAATGATTCTGTAGACGAAACTAAATTAACGACTTCCGATTTGACGGACGTGGAACTGATTCCAGGAGTTTATAATCATAGGCGAAATTTGAAATATGTGAGTTGTTATTTATTACTAAATTAATTTAAGATTTTTAATTAATTATTAAATGTGAAGATCGGGGGTGGTTGTAGGTTCAAGCTTCATGGTGATAATAATTATATATATATATATATATATATATATATATATATATATATATATATATATATATATATATATATATATATATATATATATATATATATATATATATATATATATATATATATATATATATATATATATATATATATATATATATATATATATATATATATATATATATATATATATATATAAACATATACGATAGTAAATTAGATAAATATAGGATAATAAATCTTTAGATATTCAACCTTTCAACGTAACGCTCCGATGACTTTAAACAAAATAAACACTGTAATACAGTCGGAAGCAATTTGATGCCAGAGAAAAAATATAATATATGTAATTAAGGTTTGCTTAATTACATATTTACTATTAGACACATATATATATATATATATATATATATATATATATATATATATATATATATATATATATATATATATATATATATATACCCGGTTCATATCCGTCTTAAGGACGGCAACGGCAACGCTCCTGTAGCTCCTCTGGTGCTACACGGGGTTGTGGGCGACGGTGATCACTTACCATCAGGTGATCCGTACGCTCATTTGCCGTGTATCCATAAAAAAAAATAGGAATTAAATATGAGATACTACAAAAACAACAGAAAAACGCAGTTTTCATTATACATAGATAGATATCGTAATAATATTGATATTTAGATATTGCTAACATACATTGTTGCGTGTTATCGAGGAGGTCACGAGTTCAAATTTGACAAAAAAATTAAGTTTAAATTGTCCAGATGTTAAATTGTTTAAAACTTTTTTTATACTGGCGACTCCCTCCCATCTTCGCCCGCTTAAATCACACTATTTAATGTACTAATGATAAAAAATATATTAGAATAACATCTATACTTTCAGCTAAATTCATCAAAAAAGTTGTATCAATTTTGTCGAAACTAATATATTTTTTTTTTCCACTGATTCAAATATAACAAACAATGTCAAAAGAATTTGCGAAATAATAATAGTGGAAACTGCATTGAAATCTACTTAGCCGTTACTTTTCTGAAACGGAGAAACAGAAAAATCGACAAACAAACAACAAATTGTTTTCATTTTCTTTTTTTTTTTTAGCTTCACGCTGTATCCCGCACGAGGCAGGGTAGGCAGAGGGAACCCGGAAACCTACTGTAAAGACACTCCGTTTCACTTCCGTTCCCCACTTTCCGCCGAATTTGAGGCATTGCGTGTTGAGTGGCGGAACTCAACGCCGCGCTTTGCCTTATTACCAGAGCGAAGAAATAAAACATTAAATATTTAAATTGAAAATATTACATATTTCATTTCCTCGACTGGGGATCGAACCCAGAACCTGTCGGTTACACCCACACTCTTGTGCCATTGCGCCACGACAGGCCTTCATTTTCATAACGTGTCCTATTGCTTCTTTTTTTTATTTATTATTTATTAAAATATATTTTACCGTCACATTTTTTGCTGAGTCCTACAAAACTGTTTATTCAGTTTAATTGTAGGATCTATCGAGTCTCTTAGTTTAAATGGTTGTTAATAAATGTATTTTAAGTTTCATTTTAAACTTTTTGAAATCTGATTCCCGGCGTATGTCTTCTGGTAAATTATTAAATAAATAAGGTATTCGTTTCTCAAGGGTTCTATTTCCGTAATAATTACGTACTTTGGGTACTTCGAATTTTCCCGTTGACATAGACCGGGTACCATGTTCATTGTTGACCAAAAGCTAAGGCCAAGCTCCTGAGTGCTATGGTGGTTGATGGCTGAGAGGTATTTATGTTTTAAGCTGACAGGGAGTATTTTGCAACTTTTAAATAATTTTGTGTAATCACCTTTACAATTTTCTTTACTTTTTTACTTACCAGAAACTGTAAAAATTTTAACTGTAATGTTTCAAGCTTATCAATATATTTTTTAAAAGTAAGACCATAATTATCAAGAGTGTAGCCCAATATTGAGTCTACCAATGAAAAATACAAATATTTTAGCGTATTTTAGGTGGAATTTTAAAACTTAAAATATAAAATTTGCTCACGAACACTCTGAACTTATCACAAAGGTAAACAATATGAGAGGCCCAGGAGAGGTTCTCATCAACTCTAACACCAAGATAGATTACACAATCTACTCTTTCAATAGGCCTACACATACATTTAATAAAGTTATTTTGGAGGCATGAAAAATTATGGATATATATGTTTGGAGTCGATTTAAAAGAACAATAAGAAGTTTAATTTTGTCAGAATTTAGAACAATGCCAATATCATGCGACCACTTAACAACTGCGTCCATATCACTCTGAACTAAGCAACACGTCTCAGTAAGGTTGATGCCAGCGCGCAATGTACATAAATACTGAATAACATTGCATAGGCTGTTTACATGCAGCAAGTAGTATACTGGTCCACATACCGACCCTTGCGGCACCCCGCACCCTACCTCAGCCGTCTCTTTGAACACATCACCCACGTTCACCCGGAAAGAGCGTACCGTAACCATTGGTTCAGCGGCTGCCCCACACCACATGCTTACACTGGTGGTACAAAATTTTAGAGAATCTCCTGTAAAACATTAATGTTTTCAATTTTTTTAGCTTCACACAGTATCTCGCATATAACAGAGTAGGCAAAGGGAACTTGGGAACCTACAGTTAAGAAACTCCTTTCCATTGCCCACTTTTCGCCAAATTTGAGGCATTGCGTGTTGATCGATGGAACTCTACGCCATACTTTGTCTTGTTACCAGAGCGAAAAAAATAAATTAGACCCGTATTAATTTTAAAATATCTAATAATAAATAATATTGTCCTCGAGTGGGGATCGAACCCACAACCTGTCGCTTTTATAGTCACCACTCTTGTGCCTCCGCCCGACTACGCCTCAAATAATCCTTTGTTAATCTGTTCATTTTAACGTTACATTTAAGGTGGCGAAATTTAGCCGAAATTTAGCTATTTTTAATTTGAACATTGAACGAAAGTGACATATTCTTTTCTCTCTCTCAGCTTCATATTGTATCCCGCACATATGGCAGGGTAGGCAGAGGGAACTTGGGAACCTGGTCTTTAAACCCCACGCCACCGATTTCATTTCTTACCGAAGCTAAGAAATGAAAACATTAAAGATTTAATTTGAAAATATTAAATATTTCTTTTCCTCGAGTAGGGATCGAACCCACAACCTGTCGTTTACAATCACACCGCTTTTCATCGTTGCCTCAATATCTAAGATAACTATTGTATAGGTATAATAGTAAATAAATTGAACAGATCTTTGCTCATCAAGAGACGCTTAGAGCTTTACACCTCAAATGGGCTATGATCACCATTGTCCGTAGTAATTTATCAAAGTCAATTTTGCCACGAACTTCTCAAGGTGAGGTGGTTTTGTAATACAAACAAACATACAAACAATTTTGATCTTTAACCCTCATACTTAAGATACTAAATTCTATATAGTAGATAGTGTAAGCCAAAGCAACGTAAAAAGCCTGCATTTGTGTACTATCATGCATATAGTGATCACGTTTTCACAAAATAAATAATAATGAATCTCATAAATATTGCAGTTTTTTTAGCATTTGTAAAAGTTAGGTTAGTGTTTGGTGAATGTGATACGTACGTGGAGTGTGTGGGTTCATTTCTAGATACACTTTTTGACGATCCCGATGATTTTGATGTAAACGACACCAATATAAGTGTTCCAGAATTTGAAAATGTTAGCTTGGGTGGTGTGAATTTGTATAACATTTTGAGTAGTGTCTCTGAATTTTTGAAAGATGAAATAACTAATGGTTTCCAATTCGGTCCACCAATAAATATATTTCATAAACCTAATAATGATACAAATATATATGTAAAAACAATAATAATAAAAGATTTTGATAATGTCGAAGAAGACGTGCCTATTGAAGATATTATTGAAAATTCTAACTTGACTTTACCTCTCTCAGAACCAAGTAAAATTAAAATAAATCTAACTAAGGTCAATAATACTTTAATGAATGAGAAAAACACAATAAATAATTTAGAAATAGATGAATATAATAAGAAAGTACGTGAAAATGAAATACCGGATACTGAATTTGATATAAGCTACGATACAAATGATGATAACAGCACAGATTATCCAATAATTGATTATGTGGAACTCTACAAAGATACAACTAATGAATACATTGAATTACAAGTAGAAACTTCTACTGTTGGTAATATTGCACTAGAGACTAGAGATGAAATGTTGTATACAAAAAAATATAGTGATGACGTAAGTAGATTATTGCGTATTTTGAAAAAAAAAGGAAACTTCACGTTTTATTTCACAGGACGCACATGGTAGGGTAGTCAGAGGGAACTTAGCGTTAAGAGACTTCCTTTCCTCTAAATTTGGGCCATTGCTTTTTATGTGGTGGAACTCAACGCCGCTCTTTGCCTTGTTATTAGAGAAAATAAGCATGTTCCTCTAAAAAAAATAAAAATTTTCAGTTTGTCGAGTGGGGATCGAACAAACACTTGTCGCTTGCACACACCTGTGCTCTGTGCCAGCCAAGACATGCCTAATAAAAGCCATATAGGGTAGATAATTATTATCTAGTCGTTATTTAATTTAGTGTTAAGTGACGAAACTCAACGTTGTACTTTGTTCACAAAAGCGTGTTCGTAAAATAAATTATGTATAAGGTTTCTCTGAAATGCAGTCGAATCCACAACATCCAGACAGACTGGTCCACTGAGCTACGACGGTCTCAAGATGAATTAAATTTAATTTTCCATCAATACTTGCGTCCATATATTTTAGACAAGTCTTCGAAATTCAACACCCAACACTGTACTGTGTCTCTTCAAAGTGGAAAATTATCTATACTTTTAAAAAAATGTTGTCTTTTAATGGAAGATATATGAAAAAAAATATATCGTGGTCATTTATATATGTAATAGAAATCCAAAGCAAAGAGTTTTATAACGTTTGTATATGTTTGTTTTTATATATTTGTATATATGTCTATTTCTGTTTGTTTGTCTGTGTGATTTTTGGACAGTGCGTTTGTGCACATTATTATCATATATCAATATAAAAAATTTAGTACGACAAAATTTGAATGTTGAGATTTCAATGAGAATATCCATAATATTCTCTTTAAAATGATGTTGTTTAATTAAGAAGCACACAATTGTTAACACAAGCACACAATTGTTAACGCCAAAATTGCGTGTTGAGAGGCGTAACTTAACGCCGCCTCGTGAACAGAGCGAGGAAAATTAAAATATTAAATAATTAACTTCATCGAGCGGGGATCTAACCTACAGCCTATCTCTCAACTGGCTGTACGTTCGATAAGATGTGCCAACACTAACACGGTTGTGCCCTTACGCCACGACAGGCCTCAGGTAATTTGACATATCTTCTCATTCAATTTTGGCCACATTTTTTGAGTTTCAACCCAGAACTATCTTAGTTATATGTAATAACTATCTTCTGCGCCATAATGGTGTCAAAAATAAAAAAATAAATAAAATAGTAACAAATTATAATGATTTTATTATATTTTAAAGATAATAAAATTTTAATGAGACGAATGTTGTAACGTATGACATACTCGTACTGTTGCAAGCTTTTGTTGCAAGCTTTCTATTCTTTACTTCGTTGCGAAATTGAACTGGAATTTGTATGATATATACGATATGTCTTACTTTAACACGCTCATATTATATTACTTTCAACTGAATTGATCGATTGATAGATGTCAATCTTTCAATGTAGGGAAATCTTGTAACCCCTATGAGTGCCTTCATGACGTAACGTCTTTTGTTACCATACTTCAGTATCGTTTGGTAGGTACCATTAGTATCCTATTCTTATATCTTTATTAATTTTTGCCGTGTGATCTCGGCTTAGAATAGGATCACCCTGGTATTGATGGTGTCGTAAGAGGCGACTAAAGTGCGTGTGGTAGAGTCACGTTGCCAGCAATGGCAACACGAATGGGCAGACTCGACCAGATTGTTACCACCCCCGGCATTTAAGACCGGCGTTAAGTAGTGGCTTTGGCCACTGCTTTTCGCATTAGGTAATGCCGGGCCCCGGTGCCCATTCACATTAAAAGACGGCAACGCTCCTGTAGCTCCTCTGGAGTTACACGGGGCCGTGGGCGACGGTGATCACTTACCATCAGATGACCCGTACGCCCGTTTGCCGTCTCTTCCATAAAAAAAAAAAGTAGACTTAAGCCTGGTGCCTTAGCGTGTGACTGTAAACGCGCCAGGTTAGAGGTTCAATCCCGACTTGCCGGTGATAATTAAAGCGCGGCGTTGAGTTACGTAATGGTCACGCTAAACGCAATATCTCAAAGTACTTTTAAGTCAACTTCCGTGTTTTTAAATATTTTTTGGTCATTTCACCGAACTCAGTAGGGCAAATTGAAAGAGCCAAGTTAGAAAGTTAGAGGTTTTCAGAAATATAACGTATACATCAATCAGATTGATAAGCCGCTTTTGTGACGCTAGTTTTAGGCCTTAAAATAATAAACTCCAATTCCCATAGGAATTTCAAGATACTCATCTTTTTATATATTTTTCAGCTTCACACTATATCCTGGACACGGCAGCACATATATATATATATATATATATATATATATATATATATATATATATATATATATATATATATATATATATATTTCTAACTAATTGGTTTGTAATGTGTGACATTAAACCCATAACATAAACGTTTCTCACGCAAAACAGTATAAAGCATCTCCAAACAAAGAACGAATTGTTGTAAAGAGAAACTTTTTGAAAAATTATAATTATATGTTAATTATCAAATATTAACTACAATGTTATTAAATGTATGTAATTAACTTAAATTTGGAGACTTCTATGGCGCAGCGGTTCAAACATGCTAATGTAGACGAGACAGGTTGTCGGTTCGATCTCTTCTTGAGTAAATACAATAAATATATTTAATATTTTTATTTCTTCGCTCTGTTATCGACGTAAAGCGTTAAACTCCGAAATTCATTGGAAAGTAAGGAACGGAAGTGTCTTGATAGGAACGGAGTGTCTTAACACTCGGTTTCTAGGTTCTCTGTCTAACTTGCCATGTGTGTAAAGTAAAAAAAAAATATAACTGAACCCAACAGATTTTCTTATAATTTTCTGAAATTGGTTTTCGTTCGGTCTATTTTGATACACTTTCACATCTTTTCATATGTTTGTGACTGAATTCAACGTTGTCATTTCTTTTGTAAATTAAAAATAAATTAATAATAATTGATGCCTGTCGTGGCGCAGCGGCACTAGCGTGTGACTGTAACCGACAGGTTCTGGATTCGATCCCCAGTCATGGAAATGAAATATTTGATATTTTCAATTTAAATATTTAATGTTTCATTTCTTCGCTCTGGTAATAAAGCAAAGCGCGGCTTTGAGTTTCGTTTCCGCGTACGCAATGCCTCAAATTCGGTGGAAAGTGGGGAACGGAAGTGGAACGGTGTGTCTTAACACTACATTCCCGGGTTTCTTTTGCCTACCCTGCCTCGTGCGGGATACAGCGTGAAGCTAAAAAAAAATATTACTTCGATTAGAATTGAAGCCCCGCCCCACCCATCGCGTTTACATTAAATTTTCCCACTGTGCCACGATAACTTTTTATGTAATAAAACAGATATTTAGTAAAACCCGACTTCCTTTACGCATGTTATCCAACTTGATAGTAGTGAGCACGCGAGCGTACATCAATCACTTGGTTCACACGCTAGAATGTGACATAGAGTTAGGAATGTTGGATGTGTTATTTTTCTTATTAAAGCAATTTCATACAAAAAAAAATCAGGGCCTGTCGTGGCGCAGCGGCACAAGCGTGTAACTGTTAACGACAAGTCGTGGGTTCGATCCCTACTCGAGGAAATAAAATATCTAATAAATTAAATATTTCATGTTTTTATTTCTTCGCTCTGGTAACATAGCAAATCGCGGCGTTGAGCTCCGCCGCTCAACATGCAATGCCTCAAATTCAGCTGAAAATGTAGAACAAAAGTGGAATAGATTGTCGTAACACTAGGTTCCCAAGTTCCCATCTGCTTACCCTGCAATGTGCAGGATACAGCGAGAAGTTTTTAAATAAAAAAATCACGCTTATTCACGGTAGGCAGAAGAAACTTTCTTCTGTGCGCCATCGTCCACGAAATTTCAGTCCCCGCTGATTAACGGAACCAGACCCCACGTTTTGTGCACCAATGCAGAGAAATAAAAAAAATAACCCACACTTGTACCCTTTATAATCAGAGGGGAGTTATATGTTATATTTTATTTAATTTTGTCTTTTTTTAATAAATATTTACGTCTTTTATTTACATAAATTTTCTTGATGTTAAATTTTACACGTAGTTACTAATATTATAATTATTCTACTAATAATATAATAGTTATTATTATTATTACTGATCATTACTAAATACCTAATAACTTTTTGATTGTTTTACTTATAGTGCCGCCTGTTATGTATGAGGCAAGTTAGAGTGGCGGAACTAAACACCGCGCTTTACTTTGTCACACGAGCAATAAAATAAAATACTAAATATTTCATTACGTTGAGCCGGAATCGAACCCACAACCTGTCATGATTACTGTCACACACTTGTGTGTTCATAATAATTAATATGCTATACGTTGGTAGGAACTCAAGGTCTGGTAATAACGTTGCGCATTGACAATAGCTAAATTTACATAAGATCGTTGCGATTATAATTTCAATATATTCTATTCACTTTTTTCATTTTAGCTACATACGACGCATAAAGCAGGGTAGGCAGAGGAAACCTGGAAACCTAACCTTCTGTCTGTCTAATTCGCAGTTTTGCGTGTTAAGTGGCGGAACCAAGCACCGCGATTTACCTCTTTACCAGAGCTAAGAAATTAAAAATGTTAAACATTTCACCGTCTAGCGTAGGAATCACCCCACGTCCACAACCACAAGTCACATTCAATGATTAAAGTCATATTGGTACTCTTAATTATTATATTTTTTTTTATTTCAGTATACTTATCCATTATTACTTTCGTAGATTACAACACAAAAATACTTTAGCTGCGAATTTTCAAGGTTGAATAATTAGGGGCGGCTCTTTGTTCAGACAGCTTTTTTATATTACTTCGTTGTTATTATATACTTTTATATATATATATATATATATATATATATATATATATATATATATATATATATATATATATATATATATATATATATATATATATATATATATATATACCTGGTGTAAAGACACTCTGTTCCACTTCTTCTGTATCCCGCTTTATCCTATCCGAATCTAGTGTTAAGACTCCGTTCTGTGTCCCCACTTTCCGCCGAATTTAGCCTGTGCGGGATATAACGTGAAGCTAAAAATAAATAAGCAAAAAGTAACTTTTATACCACATTTGCCGTTGTGGTGTACGGTGACTATGAACTATGCGAAGTGTCGATAATACCATTTATCAAAATGCGTAAATGTATAGTAATAATATCCAAATTAAAAAAATGTTTATGTACAATAGATATGTATTTTTTATAACTTCACGTAATATCATAATATACCATTTCTTGCCTACCACTTGCTCAAATCGTATGTTGAGAGGCAGTACTTAACGCCGCGCTTTGCCTTGCCAGAGCGGAAGAATGAAAATAATTTACTCAGACGAGAGGAAATCGAACCCACAACTATCGTTTACGTTTCACAACTGCACCATAAAGGCCTCGCTCATTGGTGAGTATATTCAAATATTTTTTCAAAAACATGCACAAGCTTCCAGTAATAACCATTTTTTATTTAAAAGTTAAGTAATGCGTTCCATTTTTTTATATTAACACAGACATATTTGCAAATTTGTATATATAATTTAAATTTCCAATTTAAAATAACTTTTTAGAGTGATGTGCATGAAAATATATATTTTTGATTTAAAAAAAACTCAATATCAGATATATTTTCGCCAAAAAATACATCTTTGGAAGTTTCATAAATATACATGTTATGATATAAAATGTAATTCAACCCCATCTCTTTTACAGTAAAAGTTTAAAATAAATATTTATTTTTAATTTTTTTTAGTCATAACCTGGCCTGTCGTGGCGCAGCGGCACTAGCGTATGATTGTAAACGATAGGTTGTGGGTTCGATCACCAGTCGAGGAAATGAAATATTTAAAATTTTCAAATTAAATATTTAATGTTTTCATTTCTTTGCTGTGGTAACAAGGCAAAGCACGACGTTGAGTTCCGCCACTTAATATTCAATACCTCAATTTCTTCAGAAAGTGGGTAGCGGAAGTGGAACAGAGTGAGTAACACTAGGTTCCCAAGTGCCCTCTGCCGTCCCTGCGATTTACGAAATACAGTTTGATGCTTTATTAATAGCAAAACTCAATATTAAATTTAATTAAGTAAAAAGGAACATGTTTGGAAGCTTTTTAAATATACAAGTCAAAATATAAAATGTAATTTATAACCCCCTCGCCTTAGCAGTAAAAGTACCATTACATAGGACAACTAGAAAGACATACATACAAAAAAATTAAAAGTGAAAATGTTTTAATATTGTGTATCGTGAATTTAGATTTCTCACATTTTTAAGTACAACACAACGTTAACTACAACTAAATCAATTTGTTTGGTTAGGAGATATGATACTCTAGACAGACCTACACAAAAACAAACACATAAACACATACTACTCTTTTGTTCCGGCGGTTAAAAAAACAATCTCAACCATACGAGTATATATCACACGAAGAACGTTCACGAGGCAAAGTTTAAATAAAATGCCGTCTGTTTTTTACAGCCGCCATTATTATTAAAATAAAGCCTCATACGAAATTTCCCGCCATAAACGGCAATCCAAAATGGCGGCGGCATTTGAATTTTTAATTTTTAATACCGCGCTTGAGTTATTGACGTTTATGCCGAAGAATTTTACATTAGGGAAATGTTATGTTTTTTACTCTATATTTATAATTGAAATGAATGTTGTTATTAATTTTATAAGAGTCAGTATATAAATCATGTTTATTTTATTATCTGTATTTTTTTGGGGCCGCTCGTGGAAGAGGGGCACAAGCGTTGAATTGTATATAGGTTGTGGATACCGTCCCCATTCAAGGAAATGAAATATTAATTATTTTAATTTTATTCACACTGGTAACAAAGCTAAGCGCGGCGTTGAGTTACGCCGCTAAACACTAAACAAAATGAGGAATGAAAGTATTTTAAGGGAAATGGAGCGTCTTGCGGTATATTGTAATGATACAAATCTGTGTTTTTTGCATATAACGATTATGTTTTTTTTCTTTTAAAGACACTGTGACCTGTATACTTAAATGATATCTATACTTTTATATTAATATTTTGTGGTTGAAAATTATTTTTGATTAAACGTGTATATCTCATATTATGGACAATCTGTCTATCGAGGAAGACGTCTAAATCGTGTTGATGTAATCGACTGTATCCCGCATAGGGCAGGTTAGGCAGCGGTAATTTGACAACCTAGTGGTAAGACACTCTGTTCCGTTCTCCCACTTTCCGAAAAAAATTAAGGCCAGATATTGTTACCGGAACGAAGAAATGAGAATATTAAATATTTAATTTCCTCAAATGGGAATCGAACAGACAACCTGTCGTATTTACAATCACACGTCTGTGTCAGGCCTCAAGGTTATTTCTCGATAGTGCAATAAAAAATTGAGCAAAAAGGTGCCTAAATACTATTTATCGACAAGGATTTGAACCAAGAACCATAACATTTCACATTCACGCCAATTCCACTACTACATATAGGTAGACTGAAAAAATTGAGCATATCGGAAATAAAACAACGGTATTTACTTAAAACGGAACAGGTAAAACGTATAGAATATTTGAAAATCGTTTTTATTTTTTTTAATACGGAATTTTACATGAAATATATTTTTTTTTATTGTGAATGAATAGGCTTAAAATATTTAGCAATATTTTTATTTTTACCTACAATAAAAAAATATGACATCAGCTTGTCTGAACGACACGTTGGAGCCAAAACTTGAATTTTGTTCTATTTACAAGACATAACCGCGGTGTTGAACACTGCCACGCAACAAACAATGTCTTTAATGTTTGGTGGAAGTGGGAAACGGAGTGTTTGAACACTAAGCTCATTCTTCTCATTCTATATCATGGATATGATATGATACGACATTAATTAATAATTTAAATAACTGAAAAAAAAAAACGAGGCCTGTCGTGGCGCAGCGGCACAAGCGTGTGACTGTAACCGACAGGTTCTGGGTTCGATTCCCAGTCGAGGATATGAAATATTGAATAATTTCAATTTAAATATTTAATGCTTCATTTCTTCGCTCCGATAATAAGGCAAACCGCGGCGTTGAGTTCCGCCACTCAACACGCAATGCCTCAGATTCGGCGGATAGTGGGGAACGGAAGTGGAACGGAGTGTCTTAACACTAGATTCCCGGGTTCCCTGTGCCTACCCTGCCTCGTGCGGGATACAGCGTGAAGCTGAGCGAAAAAAAACGCTTCTAAAATGAATGGAGTACAAACTCTAGTAAGCTATATGTACTTGTACGTAGTCCAAGGTTCTATGAGCCACCTTCCACTTCCATCATCAGACTAACTTTAAGGTACCATAATACTGTATGTAAATTTTCTAATCTACATATAATTGCCAAGTTTTATGGTGATACAACAATTGAAAATCTTGTTAATCTGATTCTTTGATTATATTAAAATCGTATAATAAATGTAAGGATTCTAATTTCACTTTACCGGCGAATTGAAGGCATGTGGAGTGGCGGAACTCAACGCCGCGGTTTATCTGTTGTATGTATGTGCAGTGGGACAGTGGATCAAGGGGATAGAGTAATAGATATATAATTAAACATTTTCAGGTGAAAGAAAACTGGACAGAAACAAAAAATATATCACAGAATCTTTTCCCTTGGGTAGCAGCTATCTTCATTAAGAACGACACCAGCGAACAGTTTGACTACTACTGTGACGGCGCTGTTATATCTAAAACGGTGATTGTAACAGGTAATATAATTTTCATACTTTTACTACAAATCCTTTTTTTTTTCAGCTTCACGCTGTATCCCGCACATGGCAATGCAGGCAAAGGGAATTTTATAACCTAGTTTTAAGAGACTTCTTCGCTAAATTTAAGATTTTGCGTATTGAGTGGCGTAACTCAACGCCGCGTTTTGCCTTGTTTCAGAGCGAATAAATAAAATAATATTAAATATTTAATTAGAAAATATGATTTATTATCATTTTCTCGTTTTGGCAACAACACGTCAGATCTTGAAGATTGAGGGTAGAAAGAACTACCCTACCGTACAATGTGCGGGTTAGAGCGTGACACTAAAAAAAAAAACTAATTTAAGTAAAAACACGGACGTGTCAAATTAAAACCTTGCCTCCAATTTGACTGAGCGGTTAGAGCCGACTACGAACAATAACTTACGCTGTCACGCTTTTAAAAAATTAAAACGTCACTCTGAGAAATTGAGATGCGCCGCCATTTTGTAAAATACTTATGTATATAAGAAAGTAGATTGGTCTGTTTGTGTATAATGTTTTAAATACGTGATATGAAACCTGAGAAAATGGGGGGAACGAAACGGGTTTAACAGGAGGTTCCTAAGTTCCCTCTGCCTACCATTCCATGTGCGGGTTACAGAGTGAAACTGAAAAAAGAAAGAAAAAAAATGTATTTTGTTTGAGTTAAATTTAAACTAAAGTTTAATGTTTTATTATGATAGGAGTGATTTTTTCATGTAAGAAATGGCCTGTCGTGTCGCAGCGGTACAAACGTGGGACTGTAAACGAAAGGTTGTGGGTTCGATTTCCACTTGAGGATATGAAATATTTAATATTTTATTAAATATTTAATATTTTCATTTCTGCGCTTAAGTAACAAAGCAAAGCCTGGTATTGCGTGTTGAGTTTCGCCACTCAACACGCAATACCAAATTCGGCGGAAACTGTGGAACGGAACTGGAACGTAGTGTCCTAATACTAGCTTCCCAAGTTCCCTTTGCCTACCTTGCCACGTGCGGGATACAGCGTGAAGCTGAGTGAGTGAACGAAAAAGATAAAGAATATATAACCCACAAGCAATTACCTCAGAAGCATAATATGTCATGTGTCACACAACTCTCAGTCATTGATACGACCTGTCAGGTGAAAAAGTTAGTATATTATATAGATCGGCAGGTGCAGTCAGGCACAATGGGAGAACATCTGTCTTTACCATAGAGGTAGGGTGTTCAATCCTCTTTTAGGGTACTAAATTATATTGATGAGGCTTTCACGGCGTATTAGTGCCATTTAATATTAGCATTTCTTCGCTCTGACAACAAGGCAAAACATGTTGAGTTCTGCCACTTAACACTTAGTGCTTCGGATTAAGCGTAATGTTGGGAACGGTACGGAGTGGTTTTACACTATGTTCCCAAGTTCCTTGAGCCTACCCAGCCATGTACGAGAAAATAAAAAGAAAAACAAAGATTTCCTTTAAAAAAATCGTCTAATTTGATTAAAATCTTGTTCAATGCTCCAGACATAATTTGGTTTATAGCACGGAAATGATACATGGACCCGCGGCGCGGAACAGATGAAAATATTTTGTACGAAAAACGAATGGTGATTATGATAATGGCGTCATATAATTTAAACTTCAAAAGGCGCTGCGACCCGAATAATTGTCTTTATTGTAAAATTGTGATTCTTGTATTTTTTCTTGATGTTAGATGCGTGTAGCTTCACGCTGTATCCCGCAATTAACAGGATAGGGAGGGATAACCTAGTGTTAAGGCACTCAGTTCCCTATATTTTGAGTTACCAGAGCGAGGAAATGTAATAACTAAAAAACCTTACTTTAGTTTGAGAACGGTCGTGGCGCAGCGGCACAAGCGTGTGACTGTAAACGACAGGTTGTGGGTTCGAACAACATAATTAAGTTGCTTGAACGGTTTTCAAGAGGCGCGGGTTCAAATCCCGCTTCGTTCAAAATTTTTATACGCTTTTTAATTTAAGTTTAGTATTTTCTGTCCTAAGTGTGGAATAACACTTTAAAAAATAGTAAAAATATATATATTTCATTTCCCCGAATCAGGATCGAACCCACTATCTATCTATCACGTTTACAGTATATGTTTGTGCCACTACGCCACGATAGATCTATTTTAATTTTAGTGTAAAATATTTTAGCTGCACGCTGTCTTCAATACTACGGAACTTGGACCAAGGCGGAGAATTTACTTGTGTTATTAGGCAAGACGTCGTTAAGAACGATTAATGAACACGAAACGGCTTTTAAGGTATTTCCTTTTATTAATTTTTTTTAATTTCACGATGTATCCTGCACATGGGAACTTGGGAACCTAGTGTTAAGACACTCCGTTCCGTTTTCTCCTTTTTGCTGAATTAGAGGCAATTTGAGAGTCTGGGTCTGGGCGATACTCAACGCCGCGCTTTGGCTTGTTACCAAAGCGCAGAAATCAAAACATTAAATATATTAATTTGAAAATACTAAAAAATATTTCGTTTCCTCGATTGGGAATCGAATCCATAACCTTTCGCGTCACACGCTTCCGCCAAGATAGTTCCTTTCTTTACTTTATTTCTTTTTATTTCTTAAAATGTGTCACTTGTCCACAGATAAACTGCTATATTTAAAATAAATATTTTATAGTTATTTCTAGTTTTTCATGTAAATACATCTGTTTTGACAGTTTAAAATTTCCTACATACTTTGCCAAGAAAAATATACAACTATTTTTATAAATCTTATTGGAGAGAATAATAAGAAGATGCAGCGTTGAGTTCCGTCATTTAATATAGATAATAGGTATAGGAAAGTTGAGAACAGAAAAAAATGTCAGCAGAATTTTCTTCTCTGGTTAGCTTCACGCTGTATCATGCACAGAGGAGGGTAACAAGGAACCTGGGAACCTTGTGATCTTCATCTCCATGAAAAAAAAACCCGTTCTATATATACCAGCGTGCATATTGAGTGGCGGAGCTCAACGCCGCGCTTTACTTCGGTACCAGAGCAAGGGAAATGATAATATCATATCTACGTATAGGAATCGAACCAACTACCTGCCGTGCTTATAGTCGCAAATTCGACTTCCGGGACCATGATTGACTTTAAACTTATAAATAGTCACAATAAAGTCGAAAAATAACTATATATTTTAATACAAGAAAAATACAATTTATTTCCATCAGTTTGTTTATTTCCAATTGTCTTTTTTATTATTGGACATATCTTATAAATTGGGAACAAACGAAATTACTTTAATAAAACACTTGGTTTCAATAAAGAAAATATTTCTTTGTAGGAAATTTGGAAATGTAATAAAGAAGCTATGCTAATGTAATTTTAACATATCTATCTGTATTGTACTCAGCTTCACGCTGTATCCCGCACGAGGCAGGGTAGGCAGAGGGAACTTGGGAACCTACTGTTAAGACACTCCGTTCCACTTCCGCTTCCCACTTTCCGCTGAATTTGAGGCATTGCGTGTTGAGTGGCAGAACTCAACCCCGGGTTTTGCCTTGTACCAGAGCGAAGAAATGAAAACATTAAATATTTAAATTGAAAATACTAAATATTTCATTTCGTCGAGTGGGGATCGAGCCCACATCCTATCGGTTACAGTCATACGCTTGTGGCGCTGCGCCACGACAGGCCTCAAAAAATAACTACATTTATATTGCTTTATGCTTTCTAATATATAAAAGTGTTAGAAAAAGTTAGTTACAAAAATCTGATATTAAGAAGGACTTATACTATCGCCGGTTACGTTTCTCAGTCTGATTAAGGCTTTGCCTACTCGAACTATACAATCATGTCCGCCACTCAACAATCACTGCTTCGAATTCGGTGGAAAGTGTAGAATGAACGTGTCGTAATGGGAACAGAGTGTCGTAACACTAGGTTACCAAGTTGCCACTATCTATCCTGCCATGCGAGATTGAAACTAAATCTGTAGCAACTTTATCGAAAAAAATACGTTTACATTTTTTATTTTTGTTCGATAATAATAATAGAATGAACATAAATCGTGAGGGGAGGTCCCATTCCCAGGAGTAAGGAAGAGCCCGTAATGGCGCAGTAGCACTATGCTTGGCAACCATTGTGGGTTCTCTTCCCAGAGAAAACACTTTTTTCTATTTTCTACCCGCGAAATTTGAACGATGCGTGGAAAATCTCTCTCGCCTATGCATATGAAGCTAAAATCCAAAGCAAACCATATTGAATAACTCAATAATTTACAGATAAAAGAAGTGATAGTGCATGAAAATTTCTCAACGGGATTGGACAACGATATAGCTGTACTGTTAACGGAGACGGCAACGGAAGTCCAGGCGAGTTTTAGTGAAGGCGATTTTGAAGAGGCCTATGTAAGTCTAGATGCTATTTGGAGGGTTATCAAATACTTTTGTAAGAAATCACGCAAACTTTATAGGCAATTCTATTTTGCAGTTTCACGCTGTATCCCGCATATGGCAGGATAGGCAAAGGGAGCTTGGAAACCTAGTGTTAAACCACTCCGTTCTCCATTTTTTGCCGAAATTTAGGCATTATGTGTTCAGTGACCAAATAAGGAGGTCTGACGTGGAGCAATGGCACAAGCGTGTGACTGTTACATGACAGGCTGTGGGTTCGATCTCTCAAAAAAAAATAGATATTTAATATCTTTACACTTAATATTTTATGTCTTCATTTCTTCGATCTGGTGACCAGATTCTTTTCTATAGGCAAGACTTATAAAATACTTAACTAAAAAGTGTAAAATATATATATATTGTATGTTTCAGACTACAGGTTGGGCTGTTACAGGCGAACTGACGCTGATTTCCTTCGACCAAGTAAAGAATGTCACGTGTCATTTACCTAGAAACAATACGTTTTGTGCAATTTACGACAATGGTAGAGTATCTTACAATTTAATATTTTAGTATTATAAAAATTCATGATTTTGATCTACACTCGAGAATTTTTTTTCCATCTTCACGCTGTATCCCGCACATGGTAGGATAGGCAGAGGGTACTTGGAAACTTAGTGTTAGGACACTCCGCTTTCTATTTTCCGTCGATTTTAAAGCATTGTGCGTGTTGAATGGCAAAACTCAACACTGCGCTTTGCCTTGTGGGTGCAAGAGTGAAGTATTAAAAAAAAACACTAAATATATCATTTTATACTCTACCCTACTCAGTTTCACGCTGTATCCTGCACACGGCAGGGTAGGCCGAGGCAACTTGGGAACCAAGTGTTAAGAAACTCCGTTCTACTTTCATTCCTCACTTTCCGCCGCATGTGATTGGCGGAACTCAACGCCGCAGTCAATCATTCAATCTTTTTTTTAATAAATATTGAATATTTAATTTCCTTGAGTATAAATCGAACCCACAACCTTTTATGTGTAGAGGCCTCGAAGAAATTAAATATTTCAAATATCCGTTGCTTCGCTCGTAAGGTAACGTGGTAAAACGCGATGTTGAAATCCACCATTCAATACCCAATACCTGCAGAATAAATAAAAACTGGGGAACGGAAGTCTCGTAACAAGATCGCAATCGAAGAAGAGTGTCTCATCAGGAACGGAGTATTTTAACTCTAGGCTCCTACATTCCCTCTGCCTAACATGCTATGAACGGGATACATTGTGAAGCAACTGATGAACGACACACTGTTCACTGTGCCACAGCGTTTTTAGATTAAAATGCCGACCAACGGCCGAAATGATATTACTGTAATAGACAGATGGACGAACAAAGCGTACTAATAAGGCTATCATAATATTCTATGAGAGTAGAATTCTTAAAACGTCTGAATTTTTAAACGTAAAATAAATTCATTTATTTTACTTTTTTATTTTCACTCTACTACTTCACTCTACTACTTGATAGGTACATGATAGGCAGAGACAATTTGGGAACCTAGTGTTAAGTTACAATGCCATTGCGGGATGAGTGGCGGAGCTCAAACGCCGCGCTTTGCCTTTTTATCTGAGTGAAAATATGAATATATTTAATTTTTAAATCTTTCACTGTCTCGAATAGGATTGAACCCATAATATGTCGCGTTTACAGTCACACGCTTTTGCCACTGTATCACGACATACCTTTTTTTTTTTCAGCTTCACGCTGTTTCCCGCACGAGACAGGGTAGGCAGAGGGAACCCGGGAACCTAGTGTTAAGACATTCCATTCCATTTCCGTTCCCCACTTTCCGCCGAATTCGAGGCATTGCGTGTTGAGTGGCGGAACTCAACGCCGCGCTTTTGCCTTATTACCAGAGCGGAGAAATGAAATATTAAATATTAAAATTGAAAATATTAAATATTTCATTTCCTCGACTGGGAATCGAACCAAGAACCTGTCGGTCACAGTCACACTCCTGTGCCGCTGCACCACGACAGGCCTCACGACATACCTAAATGTAATAAATTCATATAATTTACCCTTTAATTTTATGCATATAAAATCGTAGACAGAGATAATGTAGTATCTGCATCATCCACTTTCTACTCAATTTTCGCGATATTTTGTATAACAAAACGCAGTGTATTATCTTGCAAGGAAATAAAAGTAATTTATGATTACAAATTTCGTTTCTATATTTTTTCTATATATATTTTGTATTTCAGCTTCACGGTCTATCCCGCACATGGCGCGGCAGGCAGAGGGAACCTTAGAACCTAGTATTAAGACACTCTGTTCTCCACTTTCCGTCCAATTTGGGGCATTGCGTGTTGAATGATGTAATTCAATGCCACGTCAATTATTAATTTGATAATATTAAATATAACATTTCTTGGAGTTCTGATTCTCTCTGAGGCCTGTGATGATGCAGCGGCACAAGCGTGCTACTGTAAACGATAGGTTGAGGGTTCCAATTTGTCTCGAGGAAATTAAATATTTAATATTATCGCTATATTTTAATATACTCGCTTTGGTAAGAAAGCACAACGTGGCGTTGAGTTCCGCCACTCAACACGCAATGTCTCAAATTTGGTGGAAAGTGAGGAACGCAAGTGGAACGGAGTCCCTTAACACTAGGTTCCTCTGTATAACTTGCCACGTGCGGGATACAGCGTGAAGCTGGGAGAGAACATTACTTTGAGTTGGGCTCAAACCTACAACCTGTCGTTTACAATCACACGCTTGATTTCCTGCGCCACGACAGGCTTTAGGAAATATTAATACTATCATCATCATCATCATCAGCTTCACGCTGTATCCTGCATGAGGCAGGGTAGGCAGAGGGAACCCGGGAAACTAGAGTTAAGACACTCCGTTCCACTTCCGTTTCCCACTTTCCGCCGAATTTGAAGCATTGCGTGTTGAGTGGCGGAACTCAACGCTGCGCTTCGCCTTATTACCAGAGCGAATAATTGAAACATTAAATATTTAAATTAAAAATATTAATTATAAATTAAACTATAAATATTAATTATATAATTACAGATATATCAGTATGCCCGAGTTACGGAGGTATATTCGCAGTGAGACAAACAAACACTTGGTCTTTACGCGGCATTCGTTACGGGGATCCAAACGATAGAAGTTTTTGTACTAAACATAATATTATGTTTACCGATTTAATTCATTATATAAAATGGATAAACTTATATATTCAATAAATGTATGTTTTTAAATTTGTGTTATTTTTGTTATTTTAGATGAATTTCAATGGGAACCCAGCGTTAAGACACGTTGTTCCCCTTTACGTTTTAGCTTTGAGATATTGTGTAGTAAGTGGCGGAGCTGAACGCTGCGCTTTTAAAGTGAGACATTGTGCTGTGCAATAATAGCCTAGTTTTTAATACCGCACAAGGTAGGTAGTGGGTGTTTGACACCTAGTGTTAATACACTTTCTTTACTCACTTAACGCTGAATTTAAGATATTGTGCGTTGAGTGGTGGAGCTCTACGCCACGCTATGCCTTGTTACTAGAACGAAGAATCATATCTTCGTTCTGGTAACAAGGCGTTACTATTATTTTCATAAATAGTGATTTTTCTCTACATGGGGTCGAACCCCCAACACGTTTACAACCGGACGCTTCTACCAATGCGCCAAAGCAGATCTTGCCAGTTTTCTTATGAAATATATGTATTATTTAATTATCAACATCTTTTTGTCTATTCTTGTAAATATTGCCAATATAGAGCCATCGACGTGCCCGCCGATAATTGTGCGGTGCGTGAGGAAGTGAGTCTTAACACCAGCACCCTTTCTCTACCATATTATATGCGTGATACAGCGGGAAAATAAAAAAAATACATTTTTATGTCTTTTTTTATTCTCCTTCTTGACTTGTTATGGATTACAACAAATCACAATTATTAATTAAACTACATCTACAGAACAGAAGTGAACATAATAAATAAACATTACCTAACTTATCTAGTTAGTCTAGTCTCTTTATTAGCTAACTCTATTGAATGCCAAGTAGAGTCATTCAACGAGGAACTGTGTTTCAGTGTCGTATTGTATTATAAATAAAATTAGCGACCGCCTCGCGGCTTCGCCCGCTCGCCATAAAAGGTTTTTTTTTTTAATTTTTCGGTACATGGCAAGATAGGCAACTTGGGAACTTTTAAGACACTCCCTTCTCACTTATTAAGAATCTGAGGCATTGCGTGTTGAGTGGCGGAATTCAACGCCGCACTTTGCCTACCGGAGCGAAGGTATTTATATATTATAATATTTCATTTCCTCGTTTAAGTGTCAAATCCTACCTACCTACCTATAGTGTTTACAGTCACAAGGTTATGCTCCTGCGCCACGACAGGCCTCATGTGAGTCATAGAACAAAATTCAGCAGCTAACAGAAAAATACAGTAACAGTCAGGAGCTAACAGAAAAATATTTTTAGCTTCCCGCTGTTGTTCGTAGCGTCATCCTTTAATGGACTTTTTCAGTTTCCTGGACAGGAAAAAGTCATAGGGGGCCAGACCTGGGAAATACGTTGGCTGCGGCATCATTAGTGTGTTGATTTTGGCCAAAAAGCAATTATATATGATGATACGCAGGGGCGTTATCGTGGTGCACAAGCCAATTTTGTTCATGAACAAATCCGGGTGTTTTGGGTGGATTGCTTTGCTCCAATTGCGCATAACTTGCAGGTCTCCATTCTACCCATCACTCCATCGGCTTTTTATCAATGTTTTCCTCGGTTGTTGAAGTGTGAAGCGTGTCGAGATGCTCTTTGTCGCTTATAGATTCTCGGCTTCTTAGAACGTTTTATACCACCTATAAACGTTGCTTCGGTTCAAAGTAGCTTCTCTATAGGTCACAGTAAACATTTGGAATGTATTGACACATTTATTTCGTTTTTCTTTGTCTTTCCGGTTCTTTGAGCCAAAACACGTGCAAGCAAAGCAGCTGTCAACAATAAAATGAACATTCAAAATGGCCGAACTTATTGGCATAGGTGAGAGACAGGAGAAGCAACATAACGCCACAAGAAATCAAAATTCGAATATGTCTAACTTCTAATGCAAAAAAATAAATTCACGATACTTTTTGAACACACCTCGTACATTCCCCGGAACAGGAATTGAACTCACATTTATTGCGTCTTGTGCCGCTGCGCCACGACAGGCCTCCTGTTTATAAGTATTTCTCACTATCTCCAAACTGGATTCGATTTGAAAACTATCCATTTGTTTATTCATTAATTACATGAATTATGACGTCATACGTCATAATATATGTAAATAGTTTGAAAATTTGCAAGAGCAAAGTTCCAAGACGTCGAAATCTGGCATTAATAAATTCATGTCGCCGATTGTCTATAAATCATGTTCGTTAGAAATTCATTTGCATGCTAATATGAAAGTACGGGATGCATATTAAAACTTAGATATTGGCTCAGCATAAAGATGTTTCATATATATATATATATATATATATATATATATATATATATATATATATATATATATATATATATATATATATATATATATATATATATATATATATATATATATATATATATATACATATATATATAGGCATGTCGTGGCGCAGCGGCACAAGTGTGTGTGTTCATATTTGTGTGTTCATATTTTCTATTTCAATATTTCATGTTTTCATTTCTTCGCTCTGGTAATAAAGCAAAGCGCGGCGTTGAGTTCCGCCTCTCAACACGCAATGCTTCAAATTTGGTGGAAAATGGGAAACGGAAGTGTAACGACGTGTCTTAATACTACGAGTAGCTTGCTAAGTTCCATCTGCCGCTACTCTGCCATATGCGGGATAAAGAACTGAGAGAGCGCAGTAGTAAAAACCATTAAAACAGTTAAATCGTTTTCTAATTGATAAATTATGGAAAGTAAAATATTGAAAAATTGAATCTTTGATTTTGGCTATTGTTACACATTTTTACAGTATGTCACACAATTTTATATATTACGTTATATATTACGTATCATTGCGCATATTTTGCTGTGAAATTTAAAAAAGTATTGAAAATCATTATTTATGCGTTTTTCAAGACGTATTTTATCGAAAAATCGTGTAAAAAGTAAATGTTAAGTTCTACTGAAAAGCTGTATTTTTCACTTTCGATACTTTGTCCGTCGTTTAATTTTATCTTACTACTTTACTTACCTTCCAGATGGTATTGATCAATTTCATTAAAATATATGTAGTATGTATTTTTTTGCTACCGGACGGACTCTAGTATTAAACACTCCGTTTCCCACTTTTCGCCCAATTTACAGAACATTGCGTGTTGATTAGCGGAACTCAACGCCACGCTTTGTCTTTTAAACAGAGTACAAAAGTGGAAATAATTAATTTGTTCATACGGGAATCAAACACATAACCGTTGCGTTTACAGTAACCATACCTCTGTGCCGCCACTGCCTCATTTACCGTCATTGAGTTGAAATTATATAGAAAAAGTCATATTTTAGATTTCCCCACCGGAAGTCCAACACTGGCCACGTATACGTGACTGAAGTATGAAGTATTTACGCTTAAATTTATTTATATTCAATACTCGTACTTAATATAGCGGACATATCTTCGGTGGAGGAAATCTGCATACAAATTGTAAGCTTGCCACTTCTATGGCATTGGTGCAGGTTAGACTTGCGATTTTATTGTCTTGAGACAGTCGTGAAGATATTTTTTTTTATGTCAAAAAATATTGGTTCCTACTCGTTTAAATGAAATATTTAATATTTTCAATTAAAATATTTAATGTTTTCATTTCTTCGCTGTGGTCTTCACAAGGCAAAAACGCGGCGTTGAGTTCCGCCACTCAACACGCTTTGCCTCAAAATTCGGCGGAAAGTGGGGAACTGAAATGGAACGGAGTGTCTTAACACTAGGTTCCCAAGTTCCCTCCGGCAGGGTAGGTTGCCGTGTGCGCGATACAGCGTGAAGCTGTGTGAATGAAAAAGGTATTGATTCCCACTCGAGGAAATGAAATATTTAATATTTTGTAATAAAATATTTAATGTTTTCATTTATTCGCTCTGATTACAAGGCAAAGCGCGACGTTGAGTTCCGCGACTCAACACGCAACGCCTCAAATTCAGCGGAAAGAGGAGAACGGAAGTTCCCTCTGCCTAACCTGCCGTGCGTGAGATACACGCGGCGTATCCCGCACACGGCAGCGTGATGCTGAGTAGAGTAGAGTAAAGTATATTGTGATTTTCGTTTGGCAGTTACTTTTTAAAGATGACAGCGGATTGGTCAACGTCGTGTTTGTGTTGTCGTGAAGCTATCACGCTTTATCACGCATAGAGCAGAGCAGAAAGAGTGAAACCATCGTTTTTATTTCAACTCTTTTTCTCCACTTTTCGCTTTTTAATACATTACGTGATCACTCATGTCAAGCATTGTCGGCTTACGAGAGCGAAGAAATAAAAACTTATTTCCCCAAGTGGGAATCGAAGCCGACACAGTCACGTACATACAACCACTGTTCCGCTGCGCCGCAACGGTCTCGATTGTGCCATAATTGTTTTAACACGTTAATATTTAAATAAAATCAGCAAGATATTTGAAAATTATACATCTATACATAAATTAATACTGTAGTATTCATACTTTTTAATGAGACATATTTTTTCTCTGTATTTTTACTTATTAAAATAATATTGTACACAAAATTACTTTACAACGAATGAATATATAAGTAAGCCGAAATCCCTATATAATTATACAACTTAAAGCTTTTACCTTAAAAAAATCAGTCCTTAATTGGGGACATATAATTTTTATAATTTACATTCAGGTAGGATCCGAAAAGGGCGAAGGTCATCTTTTATACAGCCTTTTTACTGTTCTTATTATTTTAGTGTTTACTTCGCACAGTAATTTAATTTTTATTTAAAAGGTTAATATATGAAATATAACGTTCATATGACCTAACAGTTACGACTTGCGTCGGCTACAATAGCACATTCTTGTGCTAATATTTAGTTCTACACTAAATAATTGTAGTAACAGTTTCCAGTGAAGGTATTTATCATATAAGTTATATGTGAAGTCTAAAACATAGATGGCGCTATTCTTGTGCATTTCTATTTTAATTTAACACTTCTTGATATGAAAAACCCCATACAAGCTTACATACAAGCAAGTAATGGCTTAAAAAGTATTATAAGGAGTCCGCTCAAGCAGAAGCAGCTATCGTTAAATTAACGTCGACTTTCTGACGTAATTGTAGAGACACTTATAATGCAGAAAAGTGTACGTCCAAATGAGCCGGAATTCTTTAAAATACAAACAAAACCTCAAACTCATTTAAAGAAATCAAAATATAAAATTATGACAATTAGCTGCTATTGTAAAGATATCAAAAGAGAATGTTGGTTTTATATCGAATGAGCATTTGACTATGAAAAATATGCTTAAAATGGTTGTCGTGTTTAATGCCGATATATACTTACATATGGTCGTTTAGCTGATAATCAAAGCAGTGGTTGGCCATACTTAAGCATTTTTTTTATGGGAATGACGGCAAACGAGCGTACGGGTCACCTGATGGTAAGTGATCACCGTCGCCCACGGCCCCGTGTAACTCTAGAGGAGCTACAGGAGCGTTGCCGTCCTTTAAGGTGGAAGGGCACCGGGGCCCGGCATTACCTAATGCGAAACGCAGTGGCCAAAGCCACTACTTAACGCCGGTCTTAAATGCCGGGGGTGGTAATAATCCGGTCGAGTCTGCCCATGCGTGTTGCCATTACTGGCAACGTGACTCTACCACACGCACTTTAGTCGCCTCTGACGACACCATCAGTACCAGGGTGATCCTATTCTAAGCCGAAATCACACGGCAAAAACGTATAGTAAATAAAACGAAGAGGCCTTTACTACTTATCTGAGTGAAACAGCTTGTGACCCTTGAACAAAGCCCCTGAAAGCACATCAATCGGCTTGAAAAGTTATGGCTTTGGTGCTTTGGGATATGCCTTATAGCAATAATTATATTGAAATACCATCATCGTCACAATTCAATCAAAATAATAGCAAAGTACTAGAATTCAAATTCAAATGACTCCTCCCATATCCACCGTATTCACCAGATTTCTCTTCCAGGGTCTACTGGCTGCTTTCAGGTCTTAAAAAAATACTTGCCGGTTAGAAATAGCTCTCAAATAAAGAGTTAATCGCTGACACTGAAGCTTACAATAAATCGTTCTACAAAAGTGGTGTTGGAATTTTAGAGAAACGCCCTAATTTGTTGTTATATTGAATTCTTGGTGAAAATTGAATTCTTTGTGAAAATTGCGTTAATAATAAAATTAATTTTGAACATAAAAACCCAATTTGAATTCATGGTGAAAATTGCGTTAATAATAAAATTAATTTCGAACACAAAAACTCATTTTCTTTCTTAGTACCGGTAGTTTTCAGCCTATTTTGTAATATATTAAATAATGTTAAAATTCGAAGAATCACTGGCCTGAAAATAACGGTTAGACTTTAAGATGCAAATATTGAATTTAAGCTTCCTCTAAATAAAAAGAATATATATTTTTATTATAAACTTAACTTCTGTGCTTTTTTAGATATACTATATAGGGCATGAATAAGGAAAGCACGGTTCGTTTTCCTGATCCGTAAAAGTAATGCGTAAGGTCTTTGTCTAAAGTCTGCAATGTCAACACAATCCAAATCAATTACTTAATGACGTCAGTAAGTTAACTTTGTTATTCTTGCCTCAGTTCCAAATTAGTATCGTACGACAGTGCTAGTGTATCAAAATTTTATAAAAAACAAACAAAAAGCAAATTTTGATTGAATTTGTACAATGGTATAGACGATATTTAAGAAGAACGGTAATTCATTGGTTACCAACAAAATTTATAAGTACATTTAAAGAAGACAAAACAAAAGTACTTACAAAATGGATATTACGAAATGATTTAAAATGTGGTGTCGATTTTTAACATTCTGCATTTTAGTGACTTTAATACTGTTTATAGTATTAAGCTGTATTTACAAGCGTCCAGTGCTACATCTCTTCTTTCATAGATGCTGTGGCGACGATATTGAAAATGATCAAGTTATATTTGAGAATTTCGGCAACAATTTCCTAAAGGAACGCCTTATTGATAATACTACTTACGTATACGAGGATATTATAATAAACACTCATGATCCAAGATCACGAGATGTCATAGAAAACACTGAAAATTATCAAGATGTTTATTCTGTAATAGATTTTAGTACAGATAAAGACTATATGGTTAGTGTATATGATTAAAGAACTGTAATAAATTATTTTTTATATTTTTTAATGTCTATTGTTAATAGTATTTCGTGTGTTTCATTAACACAAATGTGTAAATAAACGATTATTTTAAGAAAATTTTAAATTTATTTTTGTAATAATTTGCAAAATGAATGTGATTTTTTGTTTAATTGCGCTGATCTCAGGAATCAGCAGTTGAAATTAAGCAATTCTTTTGTATTGATCTTTTTATTTAGAAAGAATATCTATATTACATCACTGTTATCGTCTTATTGTAACTGGACTTGTTATAGTAACGGTCAATGATACTTTGGGCATTAACAGTGTTATTTGTATAGATATAGAGGAAGCACGGCATTGCAATACGCAATGCCTCCAGAATTCGGCGAAAAGTGGGTAAAGGCAGTATCTTAATGGCAACAGAGTGTTACTAGATACTCAGGTTTTCTCTACTTGCCTTGCTAAATGCGCATTTATTGCGTACTATATAATATACTTAGTTTTCCTTGTACTGCCTATATTTATTTCTAGTGTATAAATTATGCCCACTTCATTTCCCTGCTCTGATAGACAAAGCACGGCGTTGAATTACGCCATTCAATACGCAATGTCTCAAAAATTTAAGCAAACAACATTAGCGTCCTTCTGCCTGTACAACAGGATACAGCGTGGAATTGAAAGATGTTGCCGCCCATACAGTTGTTACCACAACCAATTAAATCATTTACCCTAGGAATAACTAAAGTAAACAAATTAAACAATTTCAAGTCAATTTGAAATAAATAAATGTTTCCAATAACAGTGTAATCAGTATGAAGCGGCGCGGATTGATTAAACCCGGCGTAATTCATTCGGTAATCAAATAACAAAATATTACTATGGTAATTATGAAATCTCTGAGGCTATTACAACAATATTCATCCTGAATTAATTTTCTCAAGAATGAGGTATCGTTACAAATTGTATACTAATTTTGATTTTCATGTAGACTATGGAACCCTAGTTTACGATCTTTTGCTTCGATATTTATGCCCAATTATCAAGATTGTACATTGTGTAGCGTAACTCAACGCTGTGTGTGTTTTCAAAAGCGGGTAACATGAAAATAATTTTTAAATGAGACCTGTCGTGGCGCAGGGGCACAAGCGTGTGGCTTTAAACGCAACAGGACGTGGATTCGATCGCAAAACGAGGAAATTATATATTTAATATTTCCAAATTAAGTATTTTATTATTATGTAAAGATACTGGGTTCCCTCTGCCTAAACTGTTTAGCGGGAAAACGCGTGAAACCGTTTTGTTTAAATACGATAGTGGTTGATATTTTAGATTTATATTTACCGTATCTATGTTTAGATATTTATATACATTAAATCTGACGTTATTCATAGACTAGAGTGGCCGAATCCTGAACAAATAAGGTTAGAATTTTACTTTGATGAAGAAATACGTGTTGATTCAGGTATTTAAATATATAAATGGAGGACTGACTTTTCTGTCGGTACAGAGCTCAAACTAGATCAAAGAGAAAATTGGTATACTGATAAATATAAATTTAAAGCATATTTTTAAAATGGTTGATATTTTTGAGAATTCAAATTTTAGAATGAGCACAAGCGTGCGACTTTTTTTTAGTTATCAGTATTTAATATTTTCAAACCTTCGCTTTAGTAACAAGGCAATGCGCGGCGTTGAGTTTCGCCACTCTAGGCACAATGTCTCAAATCTGGCAAAATGTGGGGAACGGAAGTGAAACGGAGTGTCTTAACATTAGGTTCCCAAGTTCCCTCTGCCTAGCCTGCCATTTGTGGGATACAGTGCGAAGCTTTATTAATAGCAAAACTTATGTCTTAAAATTAGGTTTTCAAGTTACCTCTGCCGAGTAGGCGGCCATACCACGGCATGCCGTGTAAGATACTCTAATATACATTGATATGCAGATGATAGCACTGTAGATTTTGTATACTTCGGTCTTTCTGAGGAAAAGGTCGACCAGTGCCGAAATAAACTTGAATAAATAAATAAATGTCTCCTTATGGGGTGAAAGAAAACTGGTCCAATTTAACCCTCTACAAGATGCTATCATGTTCACATCTAACCATGTTCTTGTTTTGGAGAACTGTTTACGTCTATTTCCACTTCCGGTGTTACACGAAGTTATGGGCTTAACTAAACATTTTTTTATGGATGAGACAGGGCAAACGAGCGTACGGGTCACCTGATGGTAAGTGATCACCGTCGCCCACATGACCTGTGACCCCATGTAACATGACCCCATGTAACTCCATAGAAGCTACAGGAGCGTTGCCGGCCTTTATGGTGGATGGGCACCGAAGCCACTACTAAACGCCAGTGACCAAAGCCACTACTAAACGCCAGTTTTAAATGCCGAGTGTGGTAATGATCCGGTCGAGTCGGACCATGCATGTTGGCATTGCAACAACGTGACTCTCCCACACGTACTTTAGTCGCCTCTATTTACCATCAGTAATAGGGTGATCCTATGCTAAGACGGAATCACACGCCATAATAATGAAATACTGAATATTTACAAATGATGTTAATAATATAGAAACACTATATCAGAATCAATTTCTTCCTTGACTCCATTTTCATTATAACAGTTACGTTTCCCACCTTTCATCAAATTCTCAAAAATTCGTTGCGTGTTGAGTGGCGGACATTATCTCCGCACTTTGAGCGAGAGTGAGGTAATGAAAGTATTAAATATTTCATCTTTCCGAGTGTGGAACAGAGTGGGGAACAGAAGCGGAACGGAGTGTCTTTACACTAGGTTCCCGGGTTCCCTCTGTCTACCCTGCCTCGTGCGGGATACAGCGTGAAGCTGAGTATCTCCCCGAGTGTTTATGGAACCCACAACCTGTCACGTTCATAGTCAAACGAGTATATAAAGAATATATGAAAGTATAAAAGGCCTGTCGTGGCGCAGCGGCACAAGCGTGTGACTGTAAACGATAGGTTGTAGGTTCGATCCTCATTCGAGGAAATGAAATATTATAGTAAGTAAGTGAAATAGAATAGAATAGTTTTAATCCACATTTAGGACAGAAAATACTAAATTTAAATATAACAAAGCAGGATTTGCACCCGCACCTTTGAACGAATAGCTTAGTTAGTCAGAGCGCTTGAACGGTTTTCAATAGGCGCGGGTTCAAATCCTGCTTCGTTCAAAATTTTTATACGTTTTTTAAATTTAAGTTTATTAAATATTTAATGTCTTCATTTCTTCGCTTTGGTAAAAAGGCAATACGCAGCGTTGAGTCCCGCCTCTCAACACGCCTCACGCCTGGGAAACGGAGTGCCTTAACACTAGGTTCCTAAGTTCCCACTGTCTACCCTGCCACATGCGGCACACAGCGAGAAGCTGAGTATAAAAGTATATGTAAAAGAATATTTTCTTTAATTTCATATTATTCTTCCATTCGCAGTTAACGCTCGAGAAAACGAACGTTTTTAACATATTCCGTAATAATCTATATTATCCTTTCCTTTGAAGAAATTGAAGCTGGTTTAAATAAACAGGAAACTCCCGAAGGCTACCAAATTAAAAATGTAACTGAAGGAAGATCACAGCGTTATTTCGCTTTAGAAATGTACGTGTCTATTTAATTAATTAGTATAATAATCGTAATGAAAAGAATAGAGTGAAATACGCGTTGTAATAAGTTAGAGTGTTTTCAAAAAGAAACAATATAAATTGATCGATAAATGGAACTGTCTTCCGAAGTTGGCGAGATTTGGGGAACGGAAGTGTACTTAATGAGAAAGGGATGTCTTAATACTAGGTTCCCAGCTTATCACTGACTACCCCGCAATGTGCAGGATTTGGGGTGGGAAACTGAAAAAAGCTTTCTTTTTTTCTTGGGGGTATTTTATTATATGATTATCTACAAATTAATAAGAAGTATTTGCAGTTTTTTTATTATTTTACGCTGTATCCGAGGTAAATTGGGAACTTATTGTTAGCTTTCGCCAAATTAGAGACATTGCGTGTTGAGTGGCGGAACTTAACGCCGCGCTTTGCCTTGTTACCAAAGCTAAGAAATGAAAACAGTAAATATTAAATTGGAAAATAATATATTTTTATTTCCTCTAGGGGGAATCGAACCCACAACCTATCGTTTACAGTCACACGCTTGTGCCGCTGTGCCACGACATAGTTTAAATTTTATAAAATTACCTACATATAAAAGGCGTTGCAAGTCTACAAATATTTAACAAAACGACCGCATAATGCAAACCAACCTGCTATTTTTATTTCATTCTTCGTCCATTTTAAGTATTTTACGGCGACCGCATATAAAGTAACGCTGGTACAGTGAGTTTAGCGAGTCGTGGCACTTTTACAGTTAGCTGTAAGTGTAAAAGTGCCAGGACTTTCGTTTTCTGGGACAAAGTGTCGTTAACCACTTTCCACCGAATTTAAGGTATATTGCGTGTTGAGTGCGGATAATCGGCAACGAATTTGAACCCGCGCCTCTTGGAAACCGTCCAAACGCTCTGACCCCTACTAAGCCATTCGTTCTCACCAAGCTACGTCGAAATACATATACGCTTGTTACAACTTATTTATGTTGTTAGCATATCTGTAGGGAGATTTTTACAAATTTCCGCTACCCAAAGACAATTCGTAAGGATTATCGTTTGGCAAGAGAGAATGTTATTTATTTAGTATTTTTTATTATTTTTTGAAGTCCTATTCCACACTTAAGAAAGAAAAAGAATTAAATTTAAAAGTTTCCAAGTTAAATACATTTTAAAAAATTGTGACAAAAAACTTCCATATTATTTTTTTAATTCTTACTAATGATGACTGAAAATGACAAATAAAAAACAAAATAAAATAAATGTAAGTGAGCCCTATACAATGGACACCATGATATATTGCTGTTTTCGTGTCGTTTTCTTTTTTTTTCTTTTTTTTTCAGCTTTACACTGTATCCCGCACGAGGCATGGTAGGCAGAGGACACCCAGGAACCTAGTGTTAAGACACTCCGTTCCACTTCCGTTCCCCACTTTCGGCCGAATTTGAGGTATTGCGTGTTGAGTGGCGGAACTCAACGCCGCACTTTGCCTTATTACCAGAGCGAAGAAATGAAACATTAAATATTTAAATTCAAAATATTATTTTTTTCTTGTCGTTTTCATATGATGGATTGTTAATAATAATAATAATAATAATTCTTTATTGTACACCCAGAGTAAAAAAAAAAACATCACCGAAATACAAGAGAAAAAAAAAATAACTGTACAAAAGGCGGCCTTATTGCTTAATAGCAATTTCTGCCAGGCAACCTTTAGGCAAAGGAAATAGCAAATTAAGATCGGGATAGGGTGCCAAATGTATAGATTATAAAATAAATAAAAAACCGTTACATACATACCATATGATGCACTCGTAATATTATACTGTATCCAAATAATATATACATACAAATATTCATACATATACAAATACATACATACCTACATATATACATACATACATACATACATACATATACATACATACATACATACATACATACATACCTACATATATAGATACACATTCAGACAAAAATACAGACATACAAATATACATCTAGAACTACATAAATAAAATGATAGAGAAAGTATGGAAAGCGAAAAAATAAAATAAAACGAGAAAGAACAAAAAAAAAAAAAACACAAATTAATTACAATAATAATAAGACTTAAATTGACAAGAAGTATATCTTTAAACGACGTTTAAAAGTTAGAAAAGGCTTAGCATTTCTAATTTCTAAGGGTAAGGAATTCCACAACCGACAGGCCGTTATTGTAAATGAGTTACTGTAAAAGGAAGTATTATGGGAAGGAATTTTTAGAGTTAGGTTGTGCTTAGAGCGAAGAGATCGGGAATGTGATTCGTCCAGAAACTGGAATCGTTCTTTAAGGTAAGGAGGGGAGATTGGACTGAACAGAATACGATACAGAAGATGAAGTATGTGAGTATTCCTGCGAAGGCGGATCGGGAGCCACTTGAGTTTTTTTCATATGATGGATTGTTGTTTTCATATATATGTTACAAAACCCTTCGTATGAAAGTTCAACTCTCACTTGGCCATTTTTTAATAAGATGATATGGGGTTGTAGGGAAACGACTATATTAAAATAGTTTTTATTTTTACAATTTAGTAAGTCATTATGATATTTGATACTGATAGCACAATATTTTAAAAATTGGACGACAAACGAGAACGTGATGCCAAGTTTACACCACCAAATTGAGGCACTGAATATCGGAACTCAACGCTGCGTTTTTGCCTTGCACCAGAGCGAAGAAATGAAAATTAAATATTTAAATAGAAAATATTAAATATTTCAGTTTCTCGAAATGGGATCGAACCCAGAATCTGTCGTGTTCACAGTCACAAGCTACTAGGATAGTAAGGGAATGTTGTAACATGAGGCACCCTTTGCCTACGCGTTGGCGCATTATCTCCGCATTGTTCTCATCAACAATGTTAGTATTTACATGCTTTAAAATAATTAATTGAAATTTATAAACTAATTAAACTCTAAATGTGCTATAAATTCAATTAACGAGTACAGATTACTACATAATGTGTGTTTTAGATAATGAGATCTATCACATTCACATTTTGTTACGATAATATTATGTTCATATTAGAATTACCGATAATATCATATTTTGAGGCCAGTCGTGGAGCAGCAGTGTACGCGTGTGACTGTAACCAACAGGTTGTGGGTTCGATCTCCACTCAAGGAAATGAAATAATAATAATAATAATAATAATAAACCCGCAGGGCAGCTTGTGGCGAGCTGTTGGGGAGTGGCGACCCCACGGACCTGAGTCCTCCAGAGGGGAATTGTAATCTATCCCGCCTCTGGCTTGCCTTTGTTGGCCGGCAGAGTGGAGCGCAAGAGCTATATGCTCGAAAGGGTGGAAGTGCTCAATCTGCGTAATAACGGGGAAACCCGCTCACGAGTTTCTCGTGATGGTGAAACCGGTGCACACCTCTCTACACCCTCAGCCGACCACGCCGATGTTGCGCCCGAGGCACTACGCCGCTTTGTGGGGGCCCATCTAGTGGGAGGCGAGTCACCGTCCGTCAATCATTCAATTTGAGACGTTGAAAAGGCGGACGTCCGTTAGTCTCCTCCAATAGTCCAGTTCCCGAAACATCCAAACTACATTCTATAGACCCAATTTAGTTTTTCATATTTTATATAGTTTCTACGCATTATCCGGAGACCATCTCTGGGCAATTACCTCTGGTTATTCAGAGATGGATCCCGGCTAATGCGTCACAGCAAATTATTTTAATATTCTCGAAGGGGCCTCTACGTGTTGGACCTGTGTCCCCACGCAAGCCTTCCAAAGGACTGGGTTCGGTTTTGAACCCGAGAACTTAAGCCGAGAAACATAATAATAATAATAATTCTTTATTGTACACCCAGATTAAAAAAAAAACATCACCGAAATACAAGAGAAAAAAAAAATAACTGTACAAAAGGCGGCCTTATTGCTTAATAGCAATTTCTGCCAGGCAACCTTTAGGCAAAGGAAATAGCAAATTAAGATCGGGATAGGGTGCCGAATGTATAGATTATAAAATAAATAAAAACCGTTATATACATACCATATGATGCACTCGTAATATTATACTGTATCCAAATAATATATACATACAAATATTCATACATATACAAATACATACATACCTACATATATACATACATACATACATACATATACATACATATACATACATACATACATACATACATACATACATACATACATACATACATACATACCTACATATATATAGATACACATTCAGACATAAATACAGACATACAAATATACATCTAGAACTACACAAATAAAATGATAGAGAAAGTATGGAAAGCGAAAAAATAAAATAAAACGAGAAAGAACAAAAAAAAAACACAAATTAATTACAATAATAATAAGACTTAAATTGACAAGAAGTATATCTTTAAACGACGTTTAAAAGTTAGAAAAGGCTTAGCATTTCTAATTTCTAAGGGTAAGGAATTCCACAACCGACAGGCCGTTATCGTAAATGAGTTACTGTAAAAGGAAGTATTATGGGAAGGAATTTTTAGAGTTAGGTTGTGCTTAGAGCGAAGAGATCGGGAATGTGATTCGTCCAGAAACTGGAATCGTTCTTTAAGGTAAGGAGGGGAGATTGGACTGAACAGAATACGATACAGAAGATGAAGTATGTGAGTATTCCTGCGAAGGCGGATCGGGAGCCACTTGAGTTTTTTACGGAAGTCGGAAATGTGATCAAATTTGCGCAAACCAAAAATGAATCGAATACATAAGTTTTGAAGACGCTCAAGTTTATTAAATTGCTCCTCCCTTAAGTCTAAATAACAAGAGTCAGCATAATCAAGAATCGGTAAAAGGAGAGTATTTGCTAGCGAAATCTTAGTTGGAATAGGAAGAAAATTACGCAAACGTTTGAGAGACCCTAAAGATGCAAGGGCCTTTCTACTTACCTCACTTATCTGAGAATTCCAAGACATATCACGATCTAGAGTAATCCCAAGGTTCTTTATGGAATTGCTGTATGGAATGATGTCGTTATTAAGGAATACTGAGGGTAAAGTCGATGCATCAATTTTTGCTATAATTTTAGTGCTACCAATTAAAATAAGTTGGGTTTTTTTTTGAGTTAAGATACAGACCAAATGATTTACACCAAGAAGATATACTTTCTAAGCTTTTGTTCATATTCAAGACTGCGGTAGGCAGGTCTGCAATTTTAGCTTGGTTGTAAATCTGCAAATCATCAGCATATAAATGGTAGAGAGAAGATAAGGAACCAGAAATAGTATTTATAAACACAGAAAATAATAACGGAGACAACACGCCACCCTGCGGCACACCAGCAACAACAGGAGACCAGTCCGAATATGAATCTTGTATTCGTAAGCGTTGCCGGCGCCCGGACAGGTATTCACGAAACCAGTCAATCGCATCAGGAGATATGTTAAGTGACCTTAAGGTAGCCAGCATGACATCAAAGTCAACAGAGCCAAAGGCATTGCTAAAATCCAGCAACGCTAAAATTGTAACTTGTTGTGAATCCAAGCCCCTGCGAATATCGTCAGTAATTTTAACTAAAGCTGTAGTCGTGCTATGACCAGGACGGAAACCAGATTGAAAAGGATTCATAAGGTTATGGTGGTAAAGGAACCGAGTGAGTTGATTTTGTACTAAGCGCTCAAGGACTTTGGACAAGAAAGGGAGGATAGAAATAGGACGATAATCAGAGTAATCAACTGGGTTACGTTTTTTAGGTAGCGGAATTGTTTGAGCGACTTTCCATGCTGAAGGAAATTGCTTAGATGTTATAGAATGAATAAATAATACACATCATATTGCAGCGATTGCGCGCCTTATAGTAATTAAGCCGAAAAGTATCATCATTAGGGTTCTTTTTGAATTTCATTTTCGCAACAATCTTTTTATGTTGTAACTTTTTAATGTCATCAGTAAGCCAAGGAGCAGGAAAATGCTTCAATCGCACGGGGCGCAATGGAGCATGTTGGTCGTATAATTTTATTATGTGTGAATTAAAAAGAGACAGCTTATCATCAGCGTCAGTACAGCTTAGCACACTCGACCAGTCGATAGTGACCGCTTCCTCGCGCAGACTATTTAGATCTATACCATTAAAATTTCGCTGCAGAAGGATTCTTGATTTAGCTTTAGGGGGTTTCATTTTATAAGATACATATATAAGGTCATGGTAAGAGAATGCTAAGGCAGGACACTGACCATGCTTTTCAACAAGATCAATGGAGGAAACGATCATAAGGTCAAGTAACGAGGGAACGCAATTCGGGAAATTATGAGTAGCGGATAGGGGAAGTATATGTAAATTAGCACCGTTTACTTTAAGCGGGACGAACGGTGATTGTTTTTCAAAATACAAGTGTTAAAGTCGCCCATTATAATAGTGTGATCGTAGAAAGGCTTATGATTCTCTAACAAGGTCTCAAATGATAAGAAGTAATCGATCGCAAGGCTAGGATTATAAAAAACACCAAGAAGGATTTTGGTATTAGTAAAACAGACCTCAATAAAAAGGTATTCTGCTCCTGTGCTTAGATCACTTTTAGAAAAGTCTACTAATCTATAAGGAATATGTGAGCGTAGGTAAATGGCAACGCCACCTCCCACTCGGCCTATGCGATCGTTACGGATCAAGTGAAACCCTGGAAGAGAATAAGAAACCGAAGGCAGACAAGGCTTCAACCAAGTCTCCGACACTAAAATGGCATCGACATTTTTATTACTAAAAGAAGACAAGAAATCAGGAAAGTGTGCAGGAATACTCTGTGCGTTCAAATGAATTATATTAAAATTTTTCAACATATGTGAGAAAGTAAAATGTAATGTTTCACTTAGCGTAGGAATGCTGAGAAAACTGTCATTACTGCTCAATCCATCAGAAATAGTCGAAAAGGAAAGAAAACTGTCGTCAGCATTAACATTATTGATTGCCATTATAAGCTTGAGAAATAAAAAACAAATAGAAAAGTAAAAATTAAAAATAAATAAATAGGACAAGCTATATATGTATATAAACTACACCAATAAATAAAATAAATAAATATATATAAGTGCTTATTAAATAAGTTAGTATACAAATAAACAACTACTAAGAAAAGAAAAATATGTTTTTGACTTTTCAATTTGCTATACCACCCGCTAGTTACAAAGACAGTAGATGTGTATGTATACACATACACTCCTATACATATTTACTCGTATAAAATAACATTAAACAAACAAAGTAGTATAGTGATACCATGAAAAACACAAATAAGTTTGAATAAAAACATGAAACTATATGAAACAGACAAAGATAATAATATTATGATCTATGTAAAAGCTAACTACATAAATAACTATGAAATAATAAAAGAAAATAAAAAAATATATATAATAATAATTATTATTATTAAAAATGACATGTAAAACAAATATTATGAACTATGTAAAAGCTAACTAGATAAATAACTATAAAATAATAAAAAAAAATATAATAATAATTATCATTATTAAAAATGACATGTAAAACAAATATTATGATCTCTGTAAAAGCTAACTAGATAAATAACTATAAAATATTAAAAAAAAACAAAAAAATATAATAGTAATTATCATTATTAAAAATGACATGTAGAACAAGACAAAAGCCAGCCAATGCTATATTATAAACTGTTAAACTTGTTTTGAAGCGTCAGTTGACAAATCATAGCCGCATAAGGCGATAGATCGTAACGTAAACAAACAAATACATGTAAATAATATTAGTAATACAATACTAAAGTGATAACGCTTTGAATTCATGAAATATATTTTGACTATATAAGTATAAGTGTTTGTAAAAAAGAAGAAAAAAAATACAATAAAATAAAGTAAAACAAAATAAAGTGACTAAATAAATAAGCAGCTACTTTTTGACCACTCGCTTACATCTCTGGACAAGTACTTTATTACTGGAGCTTTTCGGAGCAGTGACAGTGTCCAACACAGCTGGCGGTGACTTCGATGGAGCGACGGGTATACTTCGAAAATCAGACATGCATTCAACACGATAACGCAAACCGTTGGGGGCAATAACGTTGATAGTGCCATCACGCGACCAGCAGTTCCCCACGCCATATTGCTGTCGCGCGAGCATGAATATGTCATGACGACTTTTTGTGAGAAATTCAGAAATAGTGGTTCCTGAGCCCTTCAGTTTAGTTTTAGCAAGCCACACACTGTGACGCACCTGCGTAGTTGAAAATTTTACCACTATTGGTCTGGGTTTATTTCCATTAGGACGACCCAAACGATAAGCTGATTTAATGTTTTCAGTGGCAAAACCGGCTACGTCTAGATTATTCATCACTAAATTAGTAACAAGACTACTAACATCATCCGTCTGTTTTTCTTCAACTCCATGAAAAAGTAACAACTTGCGTCTTCTAGACATCTCCATTCGATCCATATTACGTGTTATGAGTTCCACCTGCTTTTGCAGCGTAGTCAGTGCAATGTTAATAAAATTTTTAAAAGAACTAAAATCTGCTGCCAAACTTGCAATTGAAATAGGTGATGCAGATTTGTTCAAGTCTTGTTGGAATTCACACATTCTGGCTTCGAACATCTCGCCCATAGCAGTAATAGATTCCTTAATTGCGTCCATGGTAAATAGTACAATTTGTAGTAAAGTTATAAAGTTCGGAGAGAATTTATTATAGGAAAACACTAGCGGTAGGCAATTTAACTTCACAAACACATAATCGTAAAAAAAAATATATTTGAAAGTATAATTAAAAACTATAATAAAAATTACGAGCTCAAAAATCTGTTGTTCACTTATCCAACTTAAATATTTAATATTTTCAATTTAAATATTTAATCTTTCATTTATTCGCTCTGGTACAAGGCAAAAACGCGGCGTTGAGTTCCGTCACTCAACACGTAACGCCTCATATTTGGCGGAAAGTGGGGAACGGAAGTCGAACGGTGTGTCTTAACACTAGGTTCCCAAGTTCCCTCTGCCTACCCTGCCATGTGCGGGATACAGCGTGAAGTTGAGAAAAAGGAGGTTAGTTTTCTCAAGGATAACGCCATATACGTCGTTTACTTATGTTAATGTCTAATATAAATATCTTCATGATTTTACGCTAAAAATATATTTTTTTACCGAAGAGACTTTTTTACGAAAGCAATATCCCGCGCATTGGGCAGCGTAGGTACAGGGAACTTGGGAACCTAGTGTCAATATACACTGTTCCCATTAAAGCTCTTACGTTCCCCATTTTCCATCGAATATAAAAAATTGCGTGCTTATTGGTGGAATTCATCCTGGCACTTTTACTTGTTTCCAGAGTAGAATGGAAAAATACGAAATATATACGAGTATTTCAAATTATATTAAAACTTGACTGTAAACAAGATTGCCGCTGACTAACAGTGTGCTATTGCTTTTTACGTCTTCAAAAAAAAAAAAGCGCGATGTTAACTTCCGAAACTTACACAACATACCCATTTACAGTGGACAGTCGAAAGTGTCTTAACACTATGAAATGTCTGTATACCCTTTTGTATAATATGAAATAACTGAAATGATATGGAAAAAATATTTAAATACTTTTTTAAGTACATTATAATGTGGTCCCTGAAAGTTTTGCGTTTTGCATTTTTTACGCTCTTTGAGCTTTCTATTCAATATCACGCTCCGTTGTAACAGCTGGGTCAGGATAAAGCGTTAGCGTGTGCTATCTCACGCTGTAATGTCATAGAATTTATATTTAAAAGGTTGTTTTAAATATATATTTTTTTAAATATATCAAGATCTTTTTTTTTACTATGTTTTAAAGTGTTATTCCACACTTAGGACAGAAAATACTAAACTTAAATTTAAAAAGCGTATAAAAATTTTGAACGAAGCAGGATTTGAAACTAAGAAAATAAGTTGTAACAAGCGTATAAGAATTTCGACGGAGCTTGGTGAGAACGAATGGCTTAGTTGGTCAGAGCGCTGGAACGGTTTTCCAGAGGCGCGGGTTCAAATCCTGCTTCGTTCAAAATTTTTATACGCTTTTTAAATTTAAGTTTAGTATATCAAGACCTGTTGAGAAGCGGGGGCTCAAGAGTGCAACTGTGAACGACGGGTTCTGAGTTCGATTCCCACTCGAGGAAATGAAATATTTAATATTTTCGTTATTCATCGCTCTGGTACGAAAGCAAAACGTATGGTTAGTTTTTTTCTTTATTTCTTTCAAATATTAAAACATATTTTGGCGATACAATCTATACATTATTTTTTATCTATGGAAAACACAAAGCAAAAGTCCGTACGGGACACCTGATGGTAACTGATCACCGTCTTCCACGGTTCCGAGTAAGTCCAGAGGAGCTACAGGAGCGTTGCCGTTAGCCAAGGTGGATGGGCACCGGGACCCGGCATTGCCTAATGAGAAACGTATAAACGTGTTGCCATTGCTGACGACGTGACTCTCCCACACGTACTTTAGTCGTTTTTGACGTCAACTTCAATACCAGGGTGATTCTTTTCCAAGCCACACGGCATTCAATCTTTTCCATAAAAAAAATACAGTAATTATATTTATTTACTCTCTTCTCTTTCTTAGCTTCACGCTGTATCCCGCACGAGGCAGGGTAGGCAGAGGGAACCCGGGAATCTAGTGTTATGACACTCCGTTCCACTTCCGTTCCCCACTTTCCGCCGAATTTGAGGCATTGCGTGTTGAGTGGCGGAACTCAACGCCGCGCTTTGTCTTATTACCAGAGCGAAGAAATGAAATATTAAATATTTAAATTGAAAATATTAAATATTTCATTTCCTCGACTGGGGATCGAACCCAGAACCTGTCGGTTACAGTCACACTCTTGTGCCGCTGCGCCACGACAGGCATCATATTATTTATTTACCGTCGTCTATAAAATATTATACACGTAATGGCGCGTGCGAGTAGTTTAACAAGCCATTTATTTTTCATACAGCGGCCACCACTATCTTTGTAGTGCACGCGTCGGCCATGTCGCTTGTTGCTTAGCTTTTTTTTTATTATGATAACACTTGGAACATTATGAATTGTATTTAATAAAATTAAATAATTATTTCACAAAATCTATGCATAGCGTGTTAAGTGACGTAACTCAACGCCGTGATTTGTTTCATCAATAAACGCGAAGAAATGAAAATATTAAATAGTAGCGACCCGTCAGCGCCACCCGCTCGTTTTAAACTATTTTACTTGCTAATTTCCACTACCTTCTTATTCCAATAGTATTACTGCTTTAAAGACAATATCTATATTAAATGAATTAAAATGTTGTAGCAATTTTGTCAAACTTATGTTTTTAAATTATACATATCTTTTTAAACCGCAAACACAGAGACAAAAAAAATATTGTTTTGGGCGCTAATACATTAATAAACGTCACCTTTAAGATGTTATTTAATATATCTTCCATGTACAGACACAGACATGGTGTTATCAGTTACAGATTTATTATTAGTATACAGATTTCATTACGTCGACTGGGAATCAAACTCACAACAGTCGAACTTATGTGCCTTTGAGCCACGCAAAACATCAGCATAAACTATATAAAAAGTTAACACCAATAAAAAATTATAAAAAACCGGTCAAGCTTCTGTACCATTTGAACAACCGCTAAAAATTCACAAACTTAATTTTACAGACATATGTAAGCATTTGGTATAAAATGAAGTACAATTAAAAGTTTGTAATAAATATACTTACTACTTACCTTCTGGACAAATTAAATAATTGTAGACCTACTATAGATTTAAGTACGACATATTAATTGACAAACTTAAGTTTGCGGGCGTGTCCATTCATTTTGTATGAAATAAACAATAAACATAAGTTTGTGTTGGTTATTTTCTATAAAAATATATTTACATTTTGACTTTCTGGTTTTGTTTCAATATTTGTAATTGAAGTTCTCATTTTATGTAAAATTAAATAACTGTAAGTCTACAGAAGTCTTTTTATCTATCGTGCTTGCAGCTCTCATGATAATGCGTTTGGCGATATTGACATGTTTACTATAAATTTAAATAAGTTCAAATCACCTGTCATGGAAGCTGTTTCTGAATGATTTTCTTCTGTTTTATTTTGTTTTCTTTTCGATTAACTGTACATCTAGCTATTTTTTTTGTACTATTTTATGTGGTTAATTGAATGTAAATTTGATTTTTATTTGAAGTACTTGTAACACTGTATGTTTTCCTTAATAAATAAATAAATAAATAAAGAAATAAATAAATAAATAAAGGTTATTCATACAAAATACTGCAGAAACGGTGAATGTTCGTATCTTTTGATTCTTTTGAGAGTTCTGATGAGTGTTACATTCCAAATTCCAAACAAATGAGTGTCTTAGGAGATTGATTTGTTTGGAATTTGGAATGTAAACATAGATATTTAATATTAATTTCAGCTATATCTATATCGTCAATATCTATATCTTGACAGAAGGACAGATGGACAGACGATCAAACTTATCCTGTAAGGATTCCAATTCCAAAAATTATACCTTTCGAGGTAACGAGCCCAAAAAAAAAGTTTTTTTTATCTTTAAAGAAGGATTTTTAGCTTCAAAAAAAAAATAAACTCTTCCTCTTTACAATATTAGAATAGAAAATAAGAATAAAGTTGCTATACACATATTACGTATGTATATTTAATCATTTCCCATTTGCGAAGGTAATTACAGGCATCCTGAGAGCATCGATTTCCTCCACATGTCGGAAAGGGGCTTCCGGTATTAGAAGACTTTGATGTAAATTCTTAAGAAAATACAATATGTCTACTGTTTTCGTTCGAATGATTAATAAAGTTTGTTGAATATTTTATTTTACTGGGCAGAAAGTGAGGACGGAACAGTCGTAACATTAGTTTCTCAACTTCCGTCTGCCTACTCTGCCATGTGCGGGATACAGTGAGACGCTGAAAAAAAGAAAAACTACTCCAAGCTTTAGTTCTCATGTCTTACAGATATTGCGCGTTGATTGACGGATATCAACGCCGCACTTTATCTATTTATATGTAAATATTATAATATAATTATTGTCTCTAGGGCTTATTCCATTGATAACAGTCAGACATTGGACCTTGCTGTCACATTTTTATTCCTATTTATGGCAGTGTTTTTGGGTCGATACATACTTTCAAAGACCGCGTCCATGTCCACCTTAAAGGCCGGTAATATACCTGTAGATCCCCTGGTGTTATACGGGCTAATGGGCGGCAGTGATCACGTTTGTTTGTCGTAAAATGAGAGGAGTTACAAGTTTGACCTGTCTTTCTGTGTGTCTTTCTAAAGCACTGTAGCTCCTAAATGAATAGACCCAGTTAAGCGCACATATTTTTTATTTTTTAATCGAATTTTAATTATTTATTAATTAGATAATTTTAGCTTCCTCTGTATTTCCTGCGTATAATTGTGTAGGCAGTAAGAAATTTATATATTTTTTTCTTTTCTTAACTATTCTTTCTTTATAGCATATTGGCGCGACATGCGACTGTACACACAATGATTGGGTATTCGTTTCCAGTATAACCATAGGATTGATTTTTGAGGAAGGCTTGTTAAGTGGCGGAACTTAACACTGCGCCTTATCTTGTTACCAACGGGAGTAAATATAAATAATTTATTCTCTCGAATTCCAACAAAAACTATTGCATTTCGCTTGGCGGCCTTGACTTTTTAAATATATTTTTACTGGTTGTGTTATCTAAAAAAAAAAAAAAATGCTAACGCCTGATGAAATTAATAACAACGATTTGTTAGAACTAGAACTATATTGACACAATATTTTGAATTGTTAATTTAAAACTATGTTATATATATATATATATATATATATATATATATATATATATATATATATATATATATATATATATATATATATATATATATATATATATATATATATATATATATATATATATATATATATATATATATATATATATATATATATATATATATATATATATATATATATATATATATATATATATATATATATATGTATGGAATTAAAAATTTTAAAGAATACCCTTAAAAATTATTATCTCATTCAGGCAAAGAGCTTGAATCTCTCATACTAACGATCTAATGTCAGGAGCTACGATGCTACAGACAGACTCAAAGATAGATCACATTTATAACAATTTCCAACGTTCCCTCTGCCTTTGTTATGTTTTTCAACCCCTGAGCTTGAAAAAGATATAAACGCAAAATTGAAATAGACATTAGTAAAACGACAACCACTATAGTAAATTACTATTACCAGTATACTACAGCCACTCTGGTAAAATACGCACAGCGTAGTGTATACAAAGTTAATTTTATTCACGACGTAATGGCAGTTGAGGGAAAGCTAAACGTGTAACGATAATTTAACGCGAACTAGATATTGCGGGGTTCAATAGAAGAGTAGCTAATATAAAAAAAAAAGTATAAAATAACATGAAGTCTGTCGTGGCGCAGCGGCACAAGCGTGTGACTGTAACCGACAGGTTCTGGGTTCGATCCTCAGTCGAGGATATGAAATATTTAATATTTTCAATTTAAATATTTAATGTTTCATTTCTTCGACCTGGTAATAAGGCAAAGCGCGGCGTTGAATTCCGCCAATCAACACGCAGTGCCTCAAATTCGGCGGAAAGTGGGGAACGGAAGTAGAACGGAGTGTCTTAACACTAGGTTCCCGGGTTCCCTCTGCCTACCCGGCCTCGTGCGGGATACAACGTGAAGCTAAGAAAGAAAGAATAAAATAACAGTAGGTTTCCACGTTCCCTGTGTCTACCCTGCCATATATCCTGGATATAGCGTGATGCTAAGAAAAAATATTAAAAAATATATAATTCTTGATGCCAGTCGTGGCGCAAGAGTAAGTGGGGGACTGTGAACAAGATAGGTTGTGAGGTCGACTCCCACTTGAGGAAAATAAATATTTAATAATATCCATCTGCTCGCTCTGTTAATGAGCTCGGCTACTCAGCATACCTCCTCCTCTTCATGAATTTGGACGAAAATACGAAACGAGCGAGCGATAAATGTGACTGTAAATGACAGGTCGTGGGTTCGATCCCCACTCGAGGAAATGAAATATTTCATGTTTTCAAATTATATATTATATATTTTCATTTCTTCGCACAGTAACAGGCAAAACACGGCGTTGAGTTGCGCCGCTCAACACGGAATATCTCAATTTCGGCGAAATTGGGAACGGAAGTGGAACGGAGTGTCTTAACACTAGGTTCCCGTGAAGCTTAGTATAAAACAGTTATATATATTACTTTACTGACAATATAATAATTTGATATTAATAATATGATGACGGAAAAATAAAACGAAATCGTATTTAAAGTGGTACGAAAAGTGATTTCCTATCGGCATAAGAATGTATTTATGTACGAGTAGGTATATTTGTAATAAATTGCATATTAAATATTTTATTTCTTCGAATGTGGATCGAACTCACTACCTCTCACTTTAAAAGCTATATTTTCTAGATGATTTCTGTTTTAACGCATGTACTTGACTTGCATCAAGGACTCGTGTTCATGGATTCCACATTAACCTCAGAAATATTTTATAATTTTAAAATAAATTAATACAAAATAATAGAACAAACGTAAAAATAACAGAAACGACTGTATCATGACGTTACATGACGTTACTGTAAGCACAATATATAGTTGTGGTAACGATTTCCATCAAAAACCTTGTTGTTTATATTAAAATTATATTAATATTCCCTTATTAATTTATCGTAAAAGAAGTTTTGGTGTTGTTTTTCTGAAACTAGCAAACAGTTCTAAAATTAACAAATCGGTTTCAGCAGAGAATGGGTCACGGGGTGTTAGGTTAACACAAGGTTCCCAAGTTCCCTCAGCTTATCCTGCCATGTGCTGGATACACCGTAAAACTGTAACATCTAAAAATACTATATAATAATAGTAATATGTACTTATAAGTTATATGTGAAAAAATAAGTGCAAGTCGCCACAGTTATCGTACCGTGTCATACAAAACGACGTAAGCCAAGCTCATTGCATTGGGGTACATTCCCCCAGTATATTACATTCCAATGTCGTATCCGTATCGTCCCTGACCCAGACAGAGCGATGCCATAAGAGATTTTATTAAGCGTTATTAGATTTTATAGACTTTAAAGTGTGTTTTTTTATGTGGCATGGCAGGGTAGTCACAGGAAACTTGGGAATATAGCGTTAAGGCAATGCGTACCGTTTCCCTCTTTCCGACCAATTTGGGTGTTCAGAGGCGGAACTCAACGCCGAGTTTGCCTTTTTATCAGATTGACGAAATGAAAACATTTTACACGCCGTATCCCGTACATGACAGGGTAGGCAACTAGGGAATCTAGTGTTAAGACACTCAATTACACTTCGTTTCACCGAAATTGGGGCATTGCGTTTAGAGAAGCGGAACTCAACGCCGCGCTTTGCCTTATTACCAGAGCGAAGAAATGAAAATATTCAACCTTTACTTTGAAAGTATTTAATAATTTATTTCCTCGATTGGGAATCGCACCCACAACCTGTCGTTTGCTGACAGGCCTCTAACCGATAGATAGGCTATAAAATACAAAAATGTTTTTCGAATTCGAACCAGTTCCCGAGATTAGCGCGTTAAACCAAACTAACATTTCTATTTTGAACTGTAAGTATACATTTCTGTACCGAAACTAGCTAAAACTGTATACGTTTGTGCTTTAAGTACTTATTTGTTTTGTTTAATCTTAAACTGAGTTAAGTATATAAGTCAAGTCAGTAGGGCCTTACTTAGGGTACTCATATGGCCCTAAATAATTAATGAAGATCAACAATTGATCCTTATCTCCTTTTAAGGGTGACGAAAAACCTTCACGCTGTATATATACGTATGTAGGATAGGCAGAGGGAACCAGGGAACCTGATGTTAAGGTATTTCGTTCTTGTTAACACCAAATGAACATTCTATTTTCTGGAGGAAAAAGATTTAAGTATTTTAGTGTGTGCATTAATTTTAAAAATATATTGTTATTACAATTTAAAGAACTGCGTCCACTGAATTTAATTATATAACATATATATTTGTTAACGTTTAAGTTTATATATTTTAGTTTATCTAGGCTGATTCATTTACAATATAAGAATAAGGAAGATATAATCATATGTTTCTGCATAGGCAATAATATTTTCGTACAGTTTACAATAGTATGTTGGAGGGATAGGTCGCTTTATATAGAGATGGTTAAGTAATATTTTACAAAAAGAATTTTTTTCATAGTCAAAAAGTGCGAGGCTTTACCGTTTTGCTGTTCCTTATATTGAATTTTAAAATTTAACTTTAAAATCTCTTCAATGTTTATTACTTTTTTGTTATACAATTATTTTTGTAGTAAAAAAAATACCAGGCCATGAATTTGTCTATAACGCCGTGACGGGATATCCTTTCGGTGTTGCCGACTTGTCAAATGAGTCCACGGATTGCACACCTACGAGATTAATAATGGGAAAATGCTGCTACGCGCTGCGAACTCAAATTAGGGCTTATAGGTTTAGGGCTGGTCTTGTAGGGTTAGTAACTTTCCATGAGCATTAGCACAAAGCAGTGTGCTTTTTTCCTAACACAATAACGAATTAATCCTTTTTTTAATAAATTCAGATTTCGGTTGTCAGAATTCTATTTATTTCATTTGTTTATCATATTGTATGCAACATGATAACAAAGAAATAACGATAGCGTATTTATTTTTGATACTTCTTTTTCCTCCGCCTCAAATTCGGCGGAAAGTGAGGAACAGAAGTGGAACGGAGTGTCCTAACACTAAATTCCCAGATTCCCTCTGCCTACCCTGCCTCGTGCGGGATACAACGTGAAGCTAAAAAAAAATAATCTAGGATTTCCATAACAATCAGTACTGCACTTTCCGAATCGAGCAACTTTTAAATACTACAGCGCTATACGAAGCTATATCCACTGTAAGATGCACCTATTTTAGCTTTCAATGGTAAACAGGGATAAGCCTATTACAGTGAAACCGTATTAATAAATCCGATTATTGAAGTTACTAATACTTTATCAAATGATAATGTATTTGTATGTTATACTGTTTAATGTATTTTATGGGCAAATTAAGTACTTTAAATATTTTTTTTATATTTAAGATTCTATACTAAGGAAAAAAAAAAAATTGTAGAAAATGCATAAAAATTACGTACGGCTTAGTGGACGGCAGACGGTTTCCAAAAGGCACGGGCTCAATTTTCTATGAAAATATTATTACCTCTTATATTATTATTTGGGAATAAAGTGATATAGAAGAGAAAGTGAAAAAATACTTTAATTTACTGATAGATCAGCTTCACGCAGTATCCCGCACATGGCAGTGTAGGAAGAGGGAACTTGGGAACCTAGTGTTAAGACACTCCGTACCACTTCCGTTGCCCACTTTCCGTCGAATTTTTTTTATGGATAACACAGGGCAAACGAGCGTACGGTCACCTCCTGGTAGTAAGTGATCACCGTCGCCCACGACCCTGCGTAGCTCCAGAGGATCTACAGGAGCGTTACCCGTCTTTAAAGTAAAATGGGCACCGGGGCCCGGCATTACAAAATGCGAAACGCAGTGGCCGAAGCCACTACTTAACGCCAGTTTTAATTGCCGGGGGTGGTAATGGACCGGTCGAGTCTGCCCATGTGTGTTGCCATTTCTGACAACGTGACTCTCCCACACATACTTTAGTCGCCTTTTACGACACCATCAGTACCAGGGTGATCCTATTCTAAGCCGGAATTACACGGCAAAAACGGCGTTTTGCCACAACCTGTCGGTTACAGTCACACGCTTGTGCCGCTGCGCCACGTCAGGCCTTTTACTATGGCGATTTATATCTAACGAAGTCTGACATGACACAAAGGCGAAACGCAATATTTAATAATTTTTATTCTTCACTCCGTAAACCAAGGTAAAGCGTGAATTCCACCACTCAATACACATTGCTATCAAGAACTCGCCAGTAAGTGGGAAACGAAAATTTTATCATAGAAATGGTGTTTTAACACCAGGTTCCCTAGGTTCTCAAGCTAATTAACGATATATTTTTGAGCAAATTAATCCTTTTCACCCTAAGATCGTGTGAGACTTATACAGAATGCCAAGTTTCTTCCAATTTTGTCACATCAAAGTATCGATAAAGTATGTAAAATGGTTTGAAAGTTGCCGCACATCTGTTCCACGTTAAGGGCTGGCTTTAATTTTACTGATTATATATGAGAAGGAGTGCTAAACTACTTTTTGGAAACGTATAAAGAAATGAAATGGTAAGATTCAAACCAATGCTTCGATCTCAATAATATTGAGATGCATTTATTGCATTACAATATTTTTTTTAGTTCAATACAGAATACAATTTTCAATCCATAAAAAGAGTTCCGCCACTCAACACGAAATGACTAGATATCAGTGCAAAGTGCGGAACGGAAGTGATTCAATGGGAAAGGAGCATCGTAACGAGGTTCCCAAGTAATTTCTGCCTTTTCTGCCATTTGCTAGAAACAGCGTGAAGCTGAAACAAGATCATAAGCGGTCATGCAATTTTAATTATTTAGAACGATTATATTAGGTAAAAAAAATTGTTGGATAAAAATAGTAAAATTAGTTAAAGTTCTTAAATTTTTCAAGGGACATATGAGGGATAACTATAATAATAAATCGTAACTAAGACAATGGTAATGTAACCTTTAAAGACCACACGGATAAAAAAACATATTTTTTTAACCATTTAAAAAAAAATACTGACCACAGAATAAATATATTAATCACAAAACTAGCGATCTGCTTGCGACTTCGCCTGCTTAAACTAGACAATTACTTATTTACTACTAAGTTTTGTTGATTAAAATATTTGATGTTGATACATTTTTATTTATAACCCAATTAAAACGGAATAACAAGCACTGCCAAAATATAGCGAAAACTACATTTAAATCGGTTAAGCCGTTGAGATAAACAGACACACAGACTTACTCACTCAGTTTCACGCTGTATCCCGCACATGGCATAGTAGATAGAGAGAACTTGGGAACCTAGTGTTAAGACACTCCGTTCCACTTTTGTTCCCCACGTTCTGCTGAAATTGAGGCATTGTGTGTTGAGTGGCGGAAGTCAACGCCGTGCTCAGCCTTGTTACCAGACCGAAGAAATTAAAAAAATATATATATAGAGTTTGAAATTATTATAAATTTCATATCCTCGAGTGGAGATCGAACCCACAAACTATCGGTTACAGTCACACGCTTGTGCCGCTGCGCCACGACAGGCCTCACAGAGAAGCAAAAACATCATTATTCATTTTTGCAATAAATTCCTTTTAATAATATTTTTTCTCGTATTCGTATTCGAATGAAACATATAGTTTCATGTACAGATAGAGATCCGTCAGAAATTTATTACATATAGATAAAATACAACACTTTCGAACACGTTTATAATATATTAGTAATATATTTTTTATTCTATTAATCTTTAGAGTTTTTTTTTCTTCTGATAGATAAAGAGAGGGGGGAGAAGGAGGGGGGAGGAAGAAAGAGAGAAAGAAAGGGGGAGAGTACTGCGTCATTATATGTTTCATGGCGTAACTTAGCCCCGTTCCTTATCTTTCCAGAACAAGATATGTGATAATCCAAAAACATACTCTTGAACACGATACCATACTTTACAACTTTGTATTAGAGTTAAAGCACAAAGGAACGTTAATTATGTACAGTTTGTATGCAGGTACTCGACTGCCGCTAACTACTAAAGTTAGCTTGTAAGAGCTAAAAGTTTTTATTTAAGATAAGATCAGACTTCAGTATATATATAAGATAAGGCTTATTCACACTCGCGTCAAGACAATAGGCAGTTGATTCTTGATTCCCTCAAATTTGCATACTGTTTAATGAAAATGTGAGGAAGGTAATTAAGGAAAGAAAAGAAGGAAGGAAGGTAGGAAAGGAAGGAAAAGAAGGAAAAGGAGGAAAGAAGGAAGGGAAGGAAGACAAAAGGATAAAGGCCTTCCCGCTTACAGTCATCATGCCTGCAAGTCCTCATCTCCTTTACCATTACATCTAGGGTGCGTCTACTTCTTTTTATATATCCTGAAGAGTTGCAATAATTTTCAAATAAAGATATTTCCATTTACTTCCAACATAAAAATAGTTCCTGAGATTTAAGAGTTCACGCAAACACACGCTTCTGCTTTATAATCTATAATAAGAATAATATCGATAGTAAAACAATATTTTTTTTTTTCAACTTCACACCATACACCGCTCTTGGCAGGGTTGTCAGAGGCATCTTGCTAACCTAGTGTTTATTACTTTTCTTCAAATTTGAAGGATTGTATGGTAAGTGGCAGATCCAAACGCCATGCTTTGCCTTGTTACCAGAGCTAAGAAGTGACAACATTAAATATTAAGATTAAAGATATTAAATTAGATAATAAGCTTCGCCCTGTCGTGGCGCAGCGGCACAAGTGTGTGACTGTAATCTACAGGTTGTGGGTTTGATCCCCATTCAAGGAAATGAAATATTTTATATTTTAAATTCAATTATTTAATGTTTCATTTCTTAGCCCTGGTAATAAGGCAAAAGCGCGGCGTTGAGTTCCGCCACTCAACACGCAATGCCTCAAATTCGTCGGAAAGTGGGAAACGGAAGAGGAACGGATTATCTTAACATTAGGTTCCCGGGTTCCCTCTGCCTACCCTGCCTCATGCGGCATACAGTGTGAAGCTAAAAAAAAAAGATTTTAAATAATTTCCTAGAGTGTGGATTGAACCCATAACCTGTCTTTTTAACGGTTAATGTCCCTTCGCCCCGATAGGTCCCAAAAAAAGACAAAGACAGATAAGATAAGAAAAGTAAAAGATAAGAAAATTATATTTTTATTCCAGTGAAATGTGAAAGCAACATTTTTTAGTATAGTACGGGGTGCATTTCTTCATATAGTTTCTTTTTACTTTTACTTTGTCGATGTTTCTTGCCTTTCATACTTTTAAAGTTTGGCTTTATATTTTGTACGTGTCTCTTTTTATAAATCTAGCAGACCTAGCTGGCTTCGCCCGCTTGAACTACATAATTTTGTTTTTCGCCTGTCGTAGTGTTGGGTCACAAACGTATCAGTCTAGGCGCTATTGGCTGTGGCGCTGCGTTGAGTTCCACCACTCAACACGCAATACCTTAAATTATTAAAAAAAAAAAATATAACATAATATTTTACAGAACTTAGAGTTAAGACACTACAATTCTTAACAGAATTTAATGTAAGACACTCCCTTCTATTTCCCACTTTCAGGTGAAATGACGGCATTGTGTGTTGAATGGCGGAGTTTAACGCCGCGTTCTGCTATGTTACCAGAGTATAGAAATGAAAATAATAAAAAACCACAACCTGTCGCGCTTACAATCACATACTTGTGCCCCTGAGCCAGACCTCTATATAAATATGTACATTTATTAAAAAAAAATATTTATATTAGTATAGTTAAAGCGGGCATTAAATGTTAACATAGGGAAAATTAATTAGTACCCTACAACTTAGCTTCATACTGAATCCACACTCTGATCTCAATAAGAAACTCCACAGAATTGAGGTATTTCATATTGAGTGACGGAACTCAACGCCGTGATTTGCCGTAATGACAGAGCTGTGAAAATATTGAAAATATTAAATATTTAGTATCCTCGAGTGGAAATCGAACACACGAGTCAACAATCGAGTACGACTCTACACATGGTAGGCCATGTGTACAGTCGTACTCTTAACTCCTGCTCCACGATAGATAGTTACTATATAAATAACTAGTTATAACTAAAAAACCGATACGCTAACCCTCTTTAAGATCAGAATTAAAAGTTTAAAGTGAATACTGGATAAATCAAATAAAAGGATCCTGTCTTCGGTTCTTTAACGAGCTATAAAAGGATTTTACGATTCCAGCTCCTTAAAAGATCGAACTGTTTACTACGACGATAACTTGATACTTCAGTATTTAATATATATAAAGAGTTGAGAAAAGAGGTTTTTTTTAATATCGCATATCTATCCTTTATCTGAAGTAAAGACCGTCAGTGGCACAATATTTGACTGTAAGCATAATGGGTGTGGACTCGATAGCCATTTTGAAAAAATTATATATTTTAATTATTTTTATGTCAAAGCCTTGATGGACAAAGCACGGCGTTGAGTTCCGCTCCTTACCACGTAGATAACGACGCGTTGTGACAGAGACTAAACTAAAATAACCAACTACAACAATCATTGCCACTGGTTTTCCTGAAATTCGAGTATAAAGTGCTTGTAAATAAATTAAGCCAACGTCATTTTTAAATTATTACAGTAATCTAAAAAAACCTCGACGGAACTGAGAGGAGAGCTGTAATAAATAAAATGTCACGCTTATAGCCTCATCTCGGAAAATCTGTTACGTGAAAAACACGGAATGTGTATTGTGAGCGGGTGCGCCGCGGCAGAATAAACGCTCGTTTTTTTTTTTCTTTCTATTCTACTCTACTCAGCTTCACGCTGTATCCTGCACATGGCAGGGTAGGCTGAGGGAACTTGGGAACCTAGTGTTAAGATACTCTGTTCCATTTCCGTACCCCAATTTCCGCATTTGAGGCATTGCGTGTTGTCAACTCCGCGTTGGCCTTGTACCAGAGCGAAGAAATGAAAACATGAAATATTTCAATTGAAAATATTAAATATTTAAGTCCCCGAGTGGGGATCGAACCCACAACCTGTCGGTTACTGTCACACGCTTGTGTCGCCACGACAGGCAGGCAGGTTTTCTTTCGATGTAAATATTATATTAAGAAAGTTTTTTTTAACTTTAGGCTACTATTGGACGATGTGCCACTATACGATAATGGCCTAATGAAGACAAATTCTTTAATAGAAGAATGCAATGCATTCTTTGAGATTCCTTCAGGTGTTTCTATCAATAAGTAATAAAATGTAAAAAAATATTTTTGTAAAGAAAAACTACATCGTAATTTAATCCAATGTATTTCAAAATTAGTTCGTCACATTAATATGAGCTGCAATTTAAACTTTTACTAACCATTTTGAGCTTTTTAACGCCAAAAAAAAAGTTCGACTACAGCAAGCTTTTGGATTTTTGAGTGTTTTTGTTTCGTACGTACACTCTGGTTATATGTTTAAGTATTACTGTTAGGTTTTTACAAAGTAGTTTTATTATTTTATATTTTATGTTGAAAATTGAAATTTCATCACAATATTTATTTTATATTAAAATTATTTGGTTAAAATTATCAAACTATTTTTTAATTAGCTTCATCAGTTATTTTATATTAAGGTAGGTGAGATAAGGTAGGAAGGATCTACAGTTAAGTATCTGTTTAAATTCGTTCTGGGTCCAGTTCTACTTTGGTAATTTTACTTTTGATTATTTATATATTTTTTAGTTACACGCAATATCCGGCACATAGCAGGGTATGCAGAGTGAATTACTTACAGATCTTGTCGTTGCCCACTTTGCTCTCAATTTATCATATTGAGTGTTGAGTGGCGAAACTCAACTTTTGCCTTGTTATCAGAGCAAAACAATTAACACATTAAATATTAAATTTAAAAATATTGAATATTTCATTTTTTCGAGTAATAACCGAACCGACAACCAGTCGCGTTTACAGTCACACGTTTGCGCCACTGTGCCACGACTGGTGACAAATATTTACTTATTAATTTCATAAAAAAATTATTGCACACTTATATTTGCAAATTTAATTTTTTCAAGTTTTGTAAAATATACTTTGACCTACAATACTGCCGTTTGTACAAAACTTTCGGTAGTTGAATTAGCATTTGAACGATTTTTTTATATGTAGCGTATAGCTTTGCTCAAGATGGGACATGGGCAGGACATCTAATAAGAGGCCCTGAAAAATGGAGCAAAATGGTGACCAGATGATATCCCCGAGAAGGTAAAAGGAAACAAGGAAGATCACAGAAAAAGTGGGATGATGATATTAACGGAAGTGGAACGGAGTGTCATAACACTAGGTTTCACTTCCGTTCCCTCTGCCTACCCTGCCTAGTGCGGGATACAGCGTGAAGCAGGAAAAAAAAAGAAAAGAAAAAAAAAATACAAAGAAATTCAATGTGAACCAATAGTTCCTCAGAATATCGCGCTTAACCAAACAAAAGCCTCCGTTGTCATATTGATAGTTAGGTATAAAAATACATTTTTATTCTCAGCTCCACCCAGTATCCCGTAGGATAGACAGAAGAAACCTGGGAACCTAGCGTTAAAACACCCCGTTAAGTTCCCCACTTACCGCCGATTTGCAGACATTGCATCTTGAGCGGCGGAACTCAACGCTGCGTTTTACCCGGTTAAAAGAGAAAAGAAATGAAATCATTAAATAATTAAATAAAAAATCACACCCTGACAACGTGACAACGTTTACCGTCACATATGTACTTGTACCTACAACTACATTTTTATACGTTTTCTAGAAATGTATTTTAGTAAAAATAAAACGCTTTGAGTTACAAGTAAATTATTACTAACTAATTTAATTACATAAATTTTCAAATTCTAATCTAAAATCTAGTTTTATATATAAACGATGAATCTAAATATTAACTACAGCCGAGCACACAACCTGCAAAAGTTGAAACCATTAATCAAGTGCCTAACGCTTGCTGACTTACCTAATATAAATTTTAATTGGATAGCGAATCTCCGGTTATAAGAAAATGTATCAAAAATTGGTTAAGTCAGAATTGGTTTTGGATGGGAAATTCCGTTATTAATTTCAAAATACATATTAAAAGGCAGACAGCTTCACGTTGTATACCGCACATGGTAGAGTAGGCAGAGAAAACTTGGGAACCTTGTGTCAAGACATACCATTCCACTTCCGTTTCCCACTTTTCGCCGAAAAAATAAATATCTAATTTGAAAATATTAAATAAATCGTTTACAGTCACAACGAATATTAATTTCTCGGTGTTTCGTCTAATAACAAAACAAAGTTGAATTCAACACGCAATATTTACAAAATAGGACAATGCTTGGAGACCTGAGTTCCTTAACATTTAGTCTTTTTTTTTAGCTTCACGCTATATCCCGCACGAGGCAGGGTAGGCAGAGGGAACCCGGGAACCTAGTGTAAAGACACTCCGTTCCACTTCCGTTCCGTACTTTTTATATGCGGGATACAGCGTCAAAATTAAAAAAGGCAACCCTAGTTAAATATTTATTTAAGAAAAATAGAAAAAAAAAAAAATTAATCATGCTCGATAAATTTAAACAGCATTATGACCCCCGCTCGAGGGAATGAAATATTTAATATTTTAATTTCTTTTCTCTGATAACGAGGCAAACCTGGGCGCTAAGCTCCGATACTCAACACGTAATACCTCAAATACAGCGGAAAGAGGGGAACGTAACTTAATTAGGTTCCCATGTTCTCTCTACCTACCCTGCCATGTGAGGGATACAACGTGAAGCTAAAGGAGAAGAACTTTATTAAGTTAACGGTTTCGCCATACGAATACGATACCCTAAAACCGATAAGATGCTAGTTATCTATGATCCATGTAAATCTGCGATATCATCTGCTCCCTAAGGAAGACTTCATATATTTTAAGTAATACGCTTAAGCGAATTCGCCTTGTTATCAGAACGGAAAAATGAAAATATTTTATATATAATTTCCTTAGTAAATATAAAATTTTCAAACGACAGCAAATAAAAAACGACAATAGTTCGTATTTCATTACTTCAAGCGATAATCGAACCTGTCAACTTCAAAGGCACGTTGTTTTCTAAACTACAGTGACCGTTTAAATTAATTAAATGCATGTGTAAAACAAAAATCACCTCAAAACAGAATTGAATCGACAACCGCTCTGTTTAATCATATAATAACTAAATTGGTAATAAATATTTTAATATAAAATAGTAAAGAAAATATTCCAACATTTTATTACCTTGTTCCACCAACATGATTAATATCAGACCTTCTATTCCTACCAATTTACAGAAAACCAGCCTCTGTAATAAAATGCTTCGACATACTTTAAAGGGCGAGTCTCGCTGTTGCGACTGTAATATATGAAAATTATGTTTTTTTTTAATTTTATTGTTTGTTTTTTTTTTTAAGTAAATATAAATATATATTTTATAAAAGAAATGAACAAGAAATAAATATGTAATCAAATATAAAAAAGCAAAGCTAGGCTTTGAAATATTTTTTTTATTATTTTTACTATTTTTAAAGTGTTTTATTGTTAGGTCTTGTCAAATTGCATCTAAATTGTACCACGACTATACACAACTATTTTTTTTTTCTCAGCTTTACGCTGTGTCCCGCACTAAGCACCCTGCTTAGGCAGAGGGAACGGAAGTGAAACCTAGTGTTATGACACTCCGTTCCACTTCCATTCCCCAATTTCCGCCGAATTTGAGGCATTGCGTGTTGAGTGGCGGAACTCAACGCCGCGCTTTGCCTTATTACCAGAGCGAAGAAATGAAACATTAAATATTTAAATTAAAAATATTAAATATTTCATTTCCTCGACTGGGGATCGAACCCAGAACCTGTCGGTTACAGTCACACTCTTGTGCCGCTGCGCCACGACAGGCCTCAATAACGCTTTTTGTTACAGAGACAATATCATGTTAACCCTTCTCTATACTTCACCTAATTTTCGAATGCAAGTGTAATGATTAATGCCTAAAGTACCGCTGCACTATGATGGTCTTGTAAGTAAGTATATAAATGTGTACTGTTAAGTTTCTTGCTGGTTATTCTTAGTTGAACTGTCTTCTGAGCCGGTGGTATCTTCCTGCAGTACTGACATTATAGATATTTCTATGTCACTTGATGGTTCAAAAGCGCTTGTGATGTCCTGATTAAATAAAGAATATTTTTAATAGAAAATTAAAATCAAACTATACTTGTGTCGCAACATTTCAGCAGTGAAAATTCAAATGAACGCGATCGCTCTACAACGTTAAATTACTTCGCGTCCTATTTCAAGATTTGAATCATAATTTAAAACTTAAAATTAAGATAAGCCGCTTAAACTGTTTCGATATTTACAAGTCAATAAAATCAAAAAGTCTAGAAATATAAAAACGAGATACCACCCTTATTTTTCAGCTTCACGATATATCCCGCTGAAAGTGGGAAAGGTAGAAGAAACCCACTGTTAAGACATTACCTGCCTCTACATTCATACTTTTTGACACATTGCGGAACTCAACTCCGCGTCTAATTTAAACATCAAGTCATTAAAATATTAAAGCCATAACAACACAAAGGAGCAGGCTAAGTGATTCTAGTATCAAATTATCAACACATTCCAATTTAATTTTCTGCATACGTTTCGAGATATTGCGTGTTGAGTATACCAGAGCAAGAAAATGAAAATCTAGTGTTAACAATGTTCCCATTACTCCATCTCCGTTCTTAAATTACTGCCAAATTCTCGAGGAATTGCTGATTTGTTTGCGTAACTTTTTGATATCGTAGATTTACGTAACTCAACGCTGAGCTTATCCTCGTTAATAGTGTTAGGAAATGATAGTAATAAAATTTTCAATTTCTCGAATTGGAATTGAACAAAAATCTATCACGTTACCATATTGTTGAACTCTCTCAAAGTACAGTAATTTCAATTTTGACTGGACATTGTCGAAATATACGCACAAATTTTCATACAACATGTCGGTGACAAGATTGCTTTAGCGGAATTTTGGTCAAAGAGCTAATATTTGTGGAACTTTAATACTGAAACGACACGGATATTGAAAATTAGTTTTTACAGGTTTTAGAGAAGCATCAAAAAATGCAGCAGAAATTGAGTTTTTTAAATCTAGTTTGAAAATAATTGAGGCTGTCGTTGCACAGTGAGTTCTAATTCTATTAAGAGTAATGTCATTGTTTGATCTGCTTTGTGATGGACATAGTGCGGCGTTGGGTTACGTCATTCAACATTTATTGTCTCGGATTTGTGTGAAAAGAGATTTTTTTTGTTTAAGAGATTTTATAAATACGACATTAGATTTAGAGGGAAACACTAAAAGTATTCGTAATAATGACACATCTAAGCGTGTTTGGGATTTGCGCAAAGGCTGATGAGATGTAAGGGAAACCTGGGAACTTAGTGTTAAGACACTCCGTTCCTATTAATACAACTCCTTTCTCCGTATTCTGGAGGCTTGAATTGAGAGGCGAAACTAAACGCCGCGTTTTGTAGCAATACCAAACCGAGAAAATTAAACTATTAAATATGTGTGTGTATCATTTCTGTCACATCATAATTTCTTAACTTCTCAAGGTTCTCAAGTTTCCTCGTTTGATCCTGCCATATATATATATATAATTTTTTTTCCACTCACTCACTCACTCAGCTTCACGCAGTATCCCGAGCGTGAAGCTGAGTGAGTGGGTGAGTGAGTGGAAAAAATATGAAATTGACGTTCAATTCGACGTAGACACAGGTTCAAATTCCGCTACGTTAAAATATTTCGTTAAACGATTTTCGAATAAGTCATATTCTTATCCAAATGTGGAATTCAAGGTCAAAATATTAAAAAATTTCGTTAATATCAGCTAATATATATATATATATATATATATATATATATATATATATATATATATATATATATATATATATATATATATATATATATATATATATATATATAGATGTATATATAAAAATAAATACTACAACTAGTTCATAAGAATAACAGCATTGACTTTAAGCATTATGCGTGACATTGGGTTGCAGTTATTGCATTTCACACTGTTCCTATGTATAGACTGACTTATTCTGTAAAAATGTAGAACATTTTAATTTACTTTTATATGTTTTTATGCCGTGTGATTTCGGCTTATCACTCATCACTCTGGTACTGATGGTGTCGTAAGAGGCGACTAAAGTACGTGTGGGAGAGTCACGCTGTCAGCAATGACAACACGCATGGGCACACTCAACCGGGTCATTACCACCCCCGGCATTTAAAACCGGTATTAAGTAGTAGCTTCGGCCACTGCGTTTCGCATTGTGTAATGCCGGGCCCCGGTGCCCATCCACCTTATAGATCGGCAACGCACCTGTAGCTCCTCTGGTGCTGCACGGAGCCGTGGGCGGCGGTGTTCACTTACCATCAAGTGACCCGTATGCTCGAATGCCGTGTTTTATCTTTAAAAAAAAACCGCATGCACTACTGTCTGTGCCTACCTCTTCATAGATATGCCTTCACGTAAATCCACGAAGACGTCTGTTTTATTATGTAATTATCCTTCACTGTAAAAATTCAGCAAAAGTCTCCCTCTACCTTTCTTTCTCACATCATAAATGCTTTATGCCATTGTTTTGTCCTCCCGTCCCGTCCTTGAACCCGGAAACCTAGTGTTAAGACACTCCGTTCCACTTCCGTTCTCTACTTTCCGCCGAATCTGATTTCACTGTAAAAATTCAGCAAAAGTCTCTCTCTACCTCTCTTTCTCACATCATAAATGTTTTATGCAATTGTTTTGTCCTCCATTAAATTTATTTTTGAATCAGTTTTGAAACACTTTCTTTTGCTCAACCATACCCTCATTACTTTCATAATTCTCTTTTGCAATAAAAACATAATAAAATATATTCACGCTTTATTCTGCATACATTAAGATAGGTAGAGGGAATAGTGTTAAGACATTGCTCCTCACGCACTGCCCAATTTCGAGACATCGTACATGACCTAGCGGAATTCAACGCCGGCTTGCCTTGTTCACCAGAGCGTAGAAATAAAAATAACTTAAACTCTGAATTTTAATGGAACCCAAAACCTCTGCCACATCACCTAAACTTCATCATATTTCATTAATTAAAAAATAAAAAAGCTTACTGTCTATCCAAACAATACAAAATACTAGCTCAGTCTATACATAGATCCCTCATATATTCGAGAATGCCAGCAAGTGGCACAAAGCATTTTTCTCGGCTGATAAATGAAATTTTCCGTATTAGGTACTTAAACTGCGTTATATTACTTTTACATTCCTATTTAGAAGTTATTTCTTATAATATATTCTAGTGTGTTCAAAGTGGAGACATGGCTGATTGATTATTATGTTCATTGCTTTTGTTCTAAGATACTTTTGAACCTGTGACCCACAAAAAAGAGAGAGGAGTTGTATATGTCTGTCTGTGGTCACGTAGCTCCTGAATAAGTGAATTGAGTGCGTTCATACATTCAGGAGATTTTATTTTTTAACCGAAAAACCTTCATCACATGGTGGCTTTTTTGCTATGTTTCATAAATGAATTGACCGTTTTTTCAGCTTATTTAAGAAATTACATTTAAAATCACACGCTTCAACAGCAGAGTAGGAAATAAATATACTTTATATCTTCACTCCGGAAACCGAGCGTGTTAATTCCACCACCACCTTTTCACTAGATCCAACAAATGAAAATAATAAATATTCCATATCCTCGAGCAAAAAACTAAAATCGCACAAGCGGCACTACAGGCCTCAACAAGTCTTACTTATTTTTTTTTCAGCTTCACGCTGTATCTCGTACGTAGGCAGAAGGAACCCGGGAACCTAGTGTTAAGACACTCCGTTCCACTTCCGTTCCCCACTTTCCGCCGAATTTGAGGCATTGCGTGTTGAGTGGGTGGAACTCAACGCCGCGCTTTGCCTTATTACCAGAGCGAAGAAATGAAATATTAAATATTTAAATCGAAAATATTAAATATTTCATTTCCTCGACCACGAATCGAACCCAGAACCTTTCGGTTACAGTCACACGCTTGTGCCGCTGCGCCACGACAGGCCTCAAAAAAGTACTTTGTGCGAGATAAGAAGAAATACTTATCTTATTAACCATTAACAGCGTGTGAATAAACTAAATTATATCAATATTCACATAGGAACGACCAGAGGGCAGCAATCCGTAATACTCGTGTCCCTTAATCCAATATCAACTTCATTATGTCGAACGTAACGCGCGTTCATTATGTATCTTACTTGGCGTTTTGTGGTGAAACGTATACATAGTATATACGTATTTTGATAGTAATTACATTTATTATTCTTTAGTGATCTACTTTTTTTGGCTGCCGTGGCAAAGTGGGACTGTAATCATGGCACGTTGTGGGTTCGATCCCCGCTTGAGGATATTATATATTTATTGTTTTAATTTTTTTTCTTTGGTAATAGTGCTAATCGCGGCGGTGGGTCTCACCACTTAACACGCAAGGACTGAAATTTGATGGAAAGTGGGGAGAACGGACTGTCTTAACATTAGGTTCCCAAGTTCTCTTAGCCTACCCTGCTATGTGCGGGATACAGCGTTAAGCTGTACTATTTTTTATAATAATTAAAAACGCGATGATTCGTGTGTGTTCGAATCGTTTGAAAGGAATTAATATTTTTTCTTAAATTGTATAGAAAAAGATTTTCCACTTAAAGTAATTTGACGGCTTTTAATTTTATTTAATTGGTTACTGATCATATAAATGCGATAGAAGTAAAAGGATAAGGAAGATTTTTTTAATTATGTTTGTTGCTTTTCTATCTATTGGCGCTATTCACCCCACTTTTTCGAAAAAATAAAGGTTTTTAGGTTTATTTGTTTTCATCGATCCTAATAAAATTGAATAAATTACCAATTAATCCAACGTTTCAAAGTTTCAAAGACAAAATCTCATTCAACATTTTTCCTTACCAACATACATAAATAGATACAAACAGACATAAATACCAACAAAGCTAATAAAAACATATTTTTTAAAATATATTGCAGTTTATATAAAATGTACAGCGTTGAGTTCCGACACCTAAACACGCAGAATCTCGAATTCGGAGAGCAGAGTGATTTAAAAAAAAATAATATCCTACCTAATTTTCTAAAATGCGTGATGAAGCGTGAAAGAATCTTATCTTAACACTTTCCCTCTGCCATTTCTATCAACAAGATAAAATAAATGACTCCATCTCGTCATAATATCATCATATAACAGAATAATCCCAGGAATATGAAGACGGCAGAAATTCAGTTTGGTACGTGAGAAATTTAATAAACTTCTCGTGGTTCTATCTAAAATACATATTTTCAGTACTGTCATGTAGTTTGTACTGAACAGAGGTGTGCGGTACTGAGCGTTGAATTGGTTAGTTGATTGCATTAAAATCTACAGCCTTTATTATTGTAAGTAGTTTGGCTGAGTGTATAGAAAATGTTGAAATTGGGCATGTATTGGTTAAAGTGCTTAAGAGCTATTGAGTACATATTTGTAAGGGATTTTTTCTTAATTTATTTGGTACTATATTTTTAGATAAATATACTATTTTAATTGTTCACTGAATTTGAGGCATTGTATGTTGAGAGTGGAACTCACGGACTTTGCCTCGTTACTAGAGCGAAGTAATGAAAATATGAAATATTTCATTTCCTCGAGTGATCAAATTCACTTCCTGTCGCGTTTGCAGTGCCCCGTACGCTGCCCTGCACCACGACAAGGCCTTAACGTTGATAACACTGTCATAGAATGTATGTAAACATTATATAGATGATGTGGTCTTTTTAATGTTAATTATAATCAATGTTCCTAATAATTCTCCGCTTCACGCTGTATCCCGCACATGGCAGGGTAAGCAGGGGTAACTCGGTAACACTAGGTTCCCGAGTTCCCCCTGCCAACCCTGCCATGTGCGTCCGTTTTACTTTCGTTCCTCTCTTTCAAATTTAAGGCATTGCGTGCTGCGTGCAACGGCACGCTTTGCTTTATTAACTGAGCGAAGTAATGAAAAACATTAAATATTTGATTTGAGAATATTAAATATTTTATCTCTTCAAGTGGGGATCGAACCCACAACCTGCCGTTTACAGTCACACCCTTGTACCGCTACGACAGGTCTCGAAAATTCTAATAAAATTAACTTGAAAGCTTTGAAGTTCATCATATTAATTGAAACAATAGCATAAAGAGCTATTTACTTGCCAAAGTAAACTGAACAGGACAAAACAAAAACAAAAGCAATAAACGATGCTCTGAAACAATACAGAAATGGCACCTAATTGGCTCAAAGACCGACGTTTTCATTTTGTGTACATCTTAAAATAAATTGGTTTCCAGTATTTTGGGATCAAATGGGAACTCGCAGGTCTCAAAGGGTACTGAAATTTCGGAGAGCACTCCTGATTCTCAGTTGGGGGCACAATGGGGCCAATCGTGAGCGAAGCGAGATTTTACTGTAACAAATACATAGGTAGTAATGTACGACTATAGTATATTACTGACTGTAGTGATTGTCAGCGACTACTGTAGAACTATAACGGCTAATTTTAGCGTAAACCTCGTATTTCCGATTGGGCGTAGTCTGTCAGTAAGTCGTGAATTTATATTTTTTATATTAGAAACTTGTCATAGCCCAGGGGTAGAAGCGTGTGACTGTCAACGGGACAGGTTGTGGGTTTGATCCCCACTCGAGGAAATGAAATATTTAATATTTTCAACTAAAATATTTAATGTTTTTATTTCATCGCTCCGGTAATAGAGCAAAACTTGAAGTTTCACCAATCAACATGCAATACCGATTTCCCTCTGCCTACCCTCCCATGTGCGGGATACAGCATTGAAAAAAAAAATCTAATTAGCATTTTATATAGTTTTAGGATTCCGTACAACAAAATTAAAATTTTCTTTATTCAATCGTTATATAATGAATTTGCTGTCCGTCTGTTCGTCTTTCAAGATTTCATTTAATACTAAATAATCAGCTCTAGAGTCCTTTAGAGACACAAAGCGTTTACAAGATACGAGCACGTACATATATCTTGGCTTTGTTGCATTTAGTATAAGATTCGCTGTGTAATTAGACCAAAATATGTATTTTCCGTTCTACACACATAAATTTGTACCTAATTTCATACTATATGAACTGTCACGCCCGCAAACTTAAGTTTGTTAACTTTATTCGCCGTGGAATGATAAAAAAAAAGGTATAGGATAAATTCTATTAATGACATTTTGTTGAAATTATACAAAAAAAATATTAATTATCTAATATTTCAGTTATTTAATAAATATATTTGGAGTCCTTACAATCCTATTATTTTTACGAAATATTTCAAATTTTCAATTTAAATATTTGATGTTATCATTACTTCGCTCTGGTACAAGGCACTACATAATAAGTAATATGGGTTTAGTCGTGGAACTCAACGCCGCGTCTCGATACCAGAACAAACAAATGAACATTACCTCAATCAGGGATCGAATCTACAACTTATCTTTCTTAAAATAATATTGCACTATATAACAAGTACGATGTGTTGAGTGGCGGAACTCAACGCCGCGTCTCGATACCAGAACAAACAAATGAACATTACCTCAATCAGGGATCGAACCTACAAAGTTGTAGGTCTTCTTAAAATAATATTGCACTATATTACTTGTACTTACTAACAGTCTAACCAAGACTTAAAATCGAGCGACTAACTCATTTATTGGTTATCTTTGAAGCTTTTAAGTGTTCTTCGATAATTCAAACTTTGAAGTTGTAAATCAAATTATTTCAACTAGAAAGTTGCGGTTACGTTTCGTCGATACTTACTATGCAATGTAAGTTTTAATTTAGGATCACTTGGTGTTGAGACACTCCGTGCCGTTTCTCAGTTTCATTGCAGAACTTAACGCCGCGCCCTGCCTTATTACTGGAGTGAAGAAATGTATATATTATATCTACCACAGTTTAACTTCTTTTTAATTTTAATATTGTGTGGAATGAATAGATTCTCAAATTTCCTTTGCCTACTTGGCCATGTTTAATTTCTTTGCTCTGGTTACGGGAAAAGCGCGGCGTTAAGTTCCGTCATTCAACACGCTTTGCGTCTAGAATTGAGTTTGCTTAAAGAATAATAAAAAATAGAATGTCGTACCACTATGTTCGCATGTTCCTTCTGCCTACTCTGTTATATGCGATATAAAGCGTACAGTTAAAAAAAAGCATGTTCTTGGACCCTGTTTTTACTATGTGCTATATAGCTTGAGACGTAACTTAACACCATGATTTGTCCTACAGGAGCTGACAAATAAAAATAAATAAATGGCTCTCCAAACTTCACTGTACTTAAGCAGTAGAAAAGTATTGGTTTAATGCAAATTCTAATTTTGTACAAGAAATATTTATTATACTACAGATAATTCGCTGTTTTAACGGAAAACGGAAACGGAAACTGGTGAATTGTGACGAACTAAATTTCCCTGTATTTTTGCTTCGCTGGATATAAAAGTTCATTATCTAAAGGAACTCATTATATTAATTACTAAATGGATATCACTTTTAGCTCAAAGAAATGTAATATTTATTAATTTAATTTTCCCCGTTTTGTTTTTCTTTCCAAAGGCAAAGCGCGGCGTTGAGTTCCGCCATTTAACTGAATGTCTTAATGAAAACTGAGAGTTCTTATAAGTAAATTTCCAGGTAACCTATTCTAACCTTACTACATGCAAAACACAGCGTAAAGCTTACATAATTAATTAATATATATTTTTTCTATTGATGTCAAAAAAATATTTGTCATTTCCTCGACTGTAAAATTCTTACATCTAAGATCGGGGTCGTCAGTGTGTTCAGTGGACTTATCGTGGCCGTTTTACGAAGCGCGCATTTGCGGTTCGATTATTTAGTGTTGTGCTTGTATCGATGATATCTACATATAAATTTATATAGAGGCCTGTCGTGGCGCAGCGGCACAAGCGTGTGATAGTAAACGATAGGTTGTGGGTTCGATCCCCACTCGAGGAAATGAAATATTTAATATTTTCAAATTAAATATTCAATGTTTTCATTTCTTCGCTCTGGTACAAGGCAAAGGGCGGCGTTGAGTTCCGCCGCTCAACACGCAATGCCTCAATTTCAGCGAAAAGTGGGGAACGGAAGTGGAACGGAGTGTCTTAACACTAGGTTCCCAAGTTCCCTCTGTCTACCCTGCCACGTGCGGGATACAGCGTGAAGCTGAATAAATGAACACAATTATTTGTATAAAATTTAAGTGTCTGTTTGAGATTTTAAAATAACCATTTTTCTACGTACATTTATTTTGGTATTATATACCAAAACGCTAAAAACTCTTCTTTCTGTTTATTTCAGTTTCTCCTGTTTATCCCAGCTTATCTCTGGAAAAACCGAACTTTTTATAGCACAAATTAATAGAGATATTGAAGATAGAGATTATTTGATATTGTTTTATCTAGTCAGTTATTTTTATATGAGAATTTTTGTGATATCGGAATACATCCGGTGGAAATCGCGATTATCGTGTTGTGTTGTTTGACTTATCGTACCTTACGTTACCTTATAATAGATATTTGAACATTTTTTTTAATACGATTATTTGCGCAAGCATAATTCCAATGATCTACCAACCCATAATTATAAAACAATTCCTCCTAAATGTTCATAGATATAAATTCGTAAAATGTTTTCTGGTATTGCGAACTAAACTAGTATCTTAATTTTTAAAACACTGTGTAGTGCGGAATTGAACACCGCATACTATCAATAGAGTAATTAAAAAAATAAAATTCCCCCACAAAAAAGAGTTTCAACAAGCAAAAGAAAATAATTGAAATATGTATATACATTTTCTTTATTATTTTAACATTGAATGCTGAGAAGCGAACTGTATGCAATTTTAATAATTATATGAAAAAGAAACTTCTGTACTGTACTCGTAGAATATATTGAAAGGTCGTTATATGCAAATATATCGATAAACGTTATTCAAATCCTTACTAGAGGACAGTTGGTGCATAGCTGTCCGTTGGGCCATGTGATCGTCGTTGTCTGCGGGCGGGTGTAGATTCAGTATTTTGCTATATATATATTTAAAATATTTTTTTTTATTAGTAATTATATATTAAAATTGTGGCGTAGGAGAACAATAAACGTGATTGTGGATTCGATACCCAATAGAGGGGACGAAATATCATATATTTTTTTTATATTTCGTCGCTCTGGCTACGAGGCAACCGTCGGTGTTGGGTTTCGCTAACCATCATTCAATGCCTCGGGAATTCGATTGAAATGGGGAACGGCAAAAAAAGATAAAATTGGGAAACAAAATTTGGAGAGAAGCTATAAAAAACACGGGGAGTGTTCTGGAGAACTGTTTGACTTGGTACCTGCCGCCGAATTTTCTAACCGCACAGTCCGCCACAAGTTACTATGCCATCCATAACATCTGGACACGTGGCACTCTACTACTGTGCGGTTTCGTAGGAATTTCCTTCCACGCAACATACATCACATGGGTACCTTCAAAAAGCGCGTCTACCTACACCTCAAAGGCCGGCAACGCACCTGTAGCTCCCCTGGTGTTACACGGGGCCGTGGGCGACGGTGATCACTCACCATCAGGTGACCCGTACGCTCGTTTGCCTTGTCTTTTCCATAAAAAAACTCGTTTGAGGCCGCATGCGCACAAGAGCGTGGCTGTAAACTCGACACGTTGTGGGTTCGATCTCCACTCAAGGAAGTATAATATTTAACATTTTTTTTTCTCGCTTTGGTGGTAAACGGAACGGAGTGTCTTAGCAGTAGGTTTCCAAGTTCCCTCTGCCTAACTTTGCATGTGTGAAATACAGCCTGAAGCTGAACAAGTTGAGACCTATTTCCATATCCAACTTAACAACGAAACAGTCGACTAGCCTTATATCTTAGAATTTGTCTGTAGTCCTTGCGTATGTATAAAATTCTGGCATTATAAAGCGAAAGTCAGATAACGCACAGTTCGAAACTACGGTAAGTAGTAAGTACTCGATATAATACAAAGGAGAACACCTACAGCATATACAGCCACGTAGTGCTTGCACTTCTCAAAGATAGAGTACCCTCTTCCCTCCCCAACCGGTGTCGCTGTAAAAGCCAATAGGGCTAACAGCAAATCCTCACATTCGAAAAAAATAGAGCATATCAGTATCCAATACAGGTTCCTAGGAAGTTCCTAGGAACCTATAATAGTATAGTATTGTAAGAGACGATTTCTGAAAATCGTATGAAAACCAGACAAAGCATTTTCGATAGTCTAAACAAAAAAAAAAAATGTAAGTACAGCAAGTGTTTTATATAAACATTATGTATTTCTAGTAAAAGGACTTTTTCCTCTGCAAAAAAAAATATCAAAAAACATTGAAATAAAAAAGTAGCCCGAACAAAAAAAGTATGAATCTACAACACACCGGGCGAGCTCTTTTACAATGTTTGCTCAACCGTTAAAAGATCAGGGGAATTTGACGTGCTAGGATATATAGCGATAATAGTTTCCATTTTATATTTTTACAGTTCGTGGAATATCCGATATAAATAATCGTTTGATAGTATGTATGGATATAGAAAATGTACATTTTTTAATTTCTTTTTGACTTCACGCTATGTCCAGTACATGGTAGGGTAGACAGAGGGAACTTCGGAACCTAGTGTTAAGACATTAGTTCCGTTCCCCAATTTTCACCGGATTTGATTTAAAATCATGAATTGTTCAACTTTGGGGTCAAGGGGGTGTAGAGAAAGGGGTCCTTTCAAATTCCATCTCAATATGTATATATCTTTTAATATCTCTATGAATATATATCTCTTTATTCTGATTTGAATTACAAAACAGTCTGACGTAACTAAGCTACATGGATAGTTTATCGTAAGAAAGAGCTTTCTATTGAATACATTTCATGTAAATTCAGCGGTACATTGTTTGAGTGTTAAAGCTAGGTATTGGGTTCGATCTCGCCAGAGTGGATGAATTATATTTGTTGCCTAGCTGTGATAACAAAAATTACTCACACACTCAGCTTCACGCTGTATCCCGCACGTCGGTGCGGTAAGGTAGAAAGAGGGAACGTGAGAAAGTAGTACCTATTAAACACTCCGTTCCGTTGCCCGTTTCCACCAAAGTTGAGTCAATGTGTGTTGAGTGGCGAAACTTAACGCTTTGCCTTGCCTTGTTACTAGAGCGCAGAAGATGAAAATAATAAATATTTAAATATTTCATATCCTCAAGTGGGTGTTTTTTTTAGCTTCACGCTGTATCCCGCACGAGGCAGGGTTGGAAAAGGGAACCCGGGAACCTAGTGTTAGGTCACTCTGTCCACTTCCGTTCCCTATTTTCCGCAGAATTTGAGGCATTGCGTGTTGAGTAGCGGAACTCAACGCCGCGCTTTGCCTTTGCCTTTTTACCAGAAAACCTGGGTGTCGAACTCACTACGCGTTTATAGTCCAATGCTTGTGCCCCTACCCTCGCCCCCCTTTTTTTGTTTTAATAAAAGATGATATCTGCCTCTGCTACTATTATACGGGATACTGCTACAGAAGTACTTAACATATCGATATCTTCAATGCAAATGGAGAGCCGGAAAAGACGTTCTGCATCTAACTCTAAATTCACCTTGACCTTGATGTGCGTGCTAAGCTAAAATAAGAATGTATGGCTCAACATACTCTTTTTTCCTCTGCCTTCCCTGCCATTTGAGATACTGTAAATTATAAGCACTTTTTTAGTTTCATTTTGTACCCTGCATATAGCAGTGTAGGCTAAGGAGACCTGGTTAAGACACTCCGTTCCGTTCCCCACTTTCCGCTACCGTTTGCTTTGTGACCAGATCGAGGAAATAAAAATAACATCTAACATGTAATTTTTTTTTCCACCGGCACGTGGTAACACGCTTGATGTATAATATTTTTTCAATATTCTTATTTACTTTTTTATTTTAATAAATTTATCAGTTTTTACACAGTATTTATACATTAAAGACTAAAATTTCGACTAAACTAAATACTTTTTATTTATTACCCGATCTAAACAAAACAAACACTTAATATTGAAGGAAAGTTGCTTAAATATTAATAATAATAATAGTGGAAACTGCATTCAAATCTGATTAGCCAGTCCTGAGATCAGCGCGTACAAACGCACAGACAAACAGATAAAAATTTTAGAAATCACTATTTTGGGCCCTACTACATTAAAAAGATTTTGTTTTTTTTTTTTTTTTTTTTTTTTTTTTTTTTTTTTTAGTATATCCCGCACTAGGCAGGGTAGGCAGAGAGAACGGAAGTGAAACCTAGTGTTATGACACTTCGTTCCACTTCCGTTCCCCACTTTCCGCCGAATTTGAGCCATTGCGTGTTGAGTGGCGGAACTCAACGCCGCGCTTTGCCTTATTACCAGAGCGAAGAAATGAAACATTAAATATTTAAATTGAAAATATTAAATATTTCATTTCCTCGACTGGGGATCGAACCCAGACCCTGTCGGTTACAGTCACACTCTTGTGCCGCTGCGCCACAACAGGCCTCAATTAATAAAGACAGGACATTAATAAAGATTCTTTTGTATATATCTTCCATGTACAGACAACGATCAGTTACAGATTTATTATAAGTATAGATTTCATTCTTTTAGGTAGGAATGGAACCCACAATCACTGCATTTCCAGTAGCACGTTTGTGCCTTAAAACTTTTATACTTTCTAAAACACATTTATTAATTTCCATAAAATTTAAAGTGTAATTAAAAGCACTTTCAGACTCCAGAACGTTTTTAAGAATCAATAGTAATTTATATGAAATGAAATTAAACTTCTAACGTCGCTGCCCCAAAAGAAGGCGACGTGAAGAAATTATTAGTACTGAACGTGAGTTGTATACAATATATTTTTACTATGTTTGCTAAAGTGTTAATTCACACTTCGGAACGAAAATATTTATTTAGAAAACGTATAAAAATTTTAACGTTCTGACCACTTAGACATATTTTCTCAACGTAAATACCGCTACGTTCATATTTTTAATATAAATTATGTATATCAAATAAGTATGAATCCAATATAGTTTCTTATATGGTGATAATAAAGCTAAGCTAAGATTGGTGGAAATGGAACAGAGTGTTTTAGCACTAGGTTCCCAAGTTGCCTCTGCCTATCCTGCCATGTGTGTGATATAGCGTGAAGCTGAGTCGAAATGGTGATAAATTTTACAATCATTTAATAGGTAAGTGCAGTCGATTATGGCAACATTGCACGCGTTGTGTGTTTCATTCGAAAGTAACTGAAAACTACATATGTATTCGTATAGAAGGTTGTGGGGCCGGTCGTGGGGTAGGGGCGGTCACTGTTAAAGCGATAGGTTGTCAATTCATCCTTCCCTCAAAAATTTAGAGAAAAATTAATAAAAATATTGTTTGCTCTGGACGTCGAATTTCGCCACTGAACACGTAATGGCTCAAATTTGGCGTAAAGTCAGGAGCGGATGCGAATAATAGTTTCAATTTTTTTTCTCCGGTGACAAAACGGAGCGGCGTTGAGCTCCACCAATCAACATATATTTTTTTTTAATCGACCAATGAGTAGAAACCAGAGTGTCTTACTAGTAGAAATCCGCAGCCCTCCTGCTATAGATAGGTTACAGCATTAATCTTAAATATATATAATCGTAGAATTCTGGATATTAACTGGCGACCTCGTATTAAAAATCCAACCTCGATAGTTCAATACAGTGCGCCCCAAATAACAAACAAAAAAACATACTTATAACGTTAAATCACAAAGGAATATCGAGTTCCGAGTGTTGTTCGCAAGTTTTCAGATTGGCATTAGTTACGGTCAGCGACACACGTGGATGTAAAAGTTTATCGTACTACCTGTTTAAGTTGTATATATGTATGTCGAAGATTGGGAAGGCAAAACGTTGAGAAGTCAACCAGTAATCTTATATCAATTATTTTTTTTTTCACTTCTCACTTTATCCTGCATGTAGCAGGGTAGGTATTCAAACACTCTGATCTTCACTTTCCGCCGAAATCTGGAAGCATTTTGTGTTAACAAGTGGAATTCAACGTCAGGCTTAGCCTCGACATCATAGTGAAGAAATAAAAATATTTCATTGTTAGGTAATTTAATAAAGAAATTACAAAAAATACCAATAAATAATTTAGAAGACAGAGTAATATATTGTAAAACAAGCAGATCAGCGCGGCTTCGTCCGTTTAAGCCAAATTAATATTTATTTAATAATTTAAAAAAAACTATCAATTATTTTAGAATGGTTATCATTAGATATGTACAATAAATCGTAATATATATCAATTACTATTTGAGAGACAATTCTTGACATCGATATCGTTGTCTTCTTTTTATTTTAAAAAGCTAATTAAGCACTATCAGCACATAATAGTATTTTATAATCGTTTCCAACTAGATACGACAAATCATTTATATACATTAAAAAGAAAAAAGGACCAAAAATAGACACCTGTGAGACTCTCATGATGATAATTGACTTAAAAGATTTCTTGCTATTTTCAACCACCCTCTGAGCTCCAGCTAAATAATAGAAGCACTAAAGTGCTTGTTCTGTATTTAGTGCTGGTTCTCTGCAGCTGCTTGGCTTTGTCAGTCGGTTTTCCTTCATAAAAAGGAAAAGTGAGAGTTAAGAGAGAAAGAGGGAGGGGGAGACCTCGGTTGAACTTCGAAAACGGGTCTGATATTTCTTAAGTTGAATCATTTAAAATTAAAGTGTACAATGTATTGGTATACACTCTCCTTAAGTAATGATTCAGTGACAGTTGTGGAAGATATAAGTGATTTGGTTATGGAAACTGGAATATCATTGCTATTGTCACGATAGTGATGAAATGAAAATATTAAATATTTCAATTGAAAATATTACATATTTCATTTCTTTGAGTTAAAAATAATAATTTTGCTCAGCTTCACGCTGTATCCCGCACAAGGCAGAGGGAACTGAGAACCTAGTGCTAAGACACTCCGTGTCCCACTGTCCGCCGAATTTTGTATACTATACCATGGGATATATACTATGGGGTATATTGTATACTAAGGGACGTAACTGAACGCCACGTTTTATCTTAAATTAAAATATAATTTATTCAGGTTGACTATCTCGTTTTTCAACGGCATCCGTAATTCATTACGAATGTAAAAAAAAGCCCAACTTCCACATTTATCCGTTTAAAAGGGTCCTCTATAAAAAATACATACACGTACACCAGATAAAAGAAGTAGCAAAGACAACCCATACTAATCTAACTTGCCGTAACTTTGTATAAAGTTTGGAAGCTGAGAACTTGTTTTAGGGGCGCTTTTTATCCCTTTTTATTGAAGTTTCTTATAATATTTATTCGTGTAGAACCTGTTGTTTATTTTTATATAAATAAATAACTTACGAGGCCTATCGTGGCGCAGCGGCACAAGCGTGTGACTGTAACCGACAGATTCTGGGTTCGATCCCCAGTCGAGGAAATGGAATATTAAATATTTTCGATTTAAATATTTAATGTTTCATTTCTTCGCTCTGGTAATAAGGTAAAGCGCGGCGTCGGGTTCCGCCACTCAACACATAATGCCTCAAATTCGGCGGAAAGTGGGGAACGGATGTGGAACGGAGTGTCTTAACACTAGGTTCCCGGGTTCCCTCTGCCTACCCTGCCTTGTGCGGGATACAGCGTGAAGCTAAGAAAGACAGAAAGAAAGAATTGTGAGTGGCAAGAGCGTGTGATTGTAACGTGACAGGTTGTGGCTTTGATCGTCTCTTCTCTTCTCCTCTTATTTTCTCTTCTCTGGTAACAATGAAAAGTGGCGTTCAGTTTTGCCATTCAATACGTGTCTCTTCAAGTTTAGCTGAGAGTGGGGACCGAAATAGAGTGTCTTAAGGCTAGGTTCTTAACTTCCCTCTGCCTACCCTGCCATGTGTAGGCTATAGAGCGAAGCTAAAAAAAGTATTTAAAAGGGTTTTTTTCGCTTCAAGTTGTAACCTACATACACCTGGGTAAGCAGAGGATAGCAAGTGTAGACTATAGATTGTCTCGTTTTTATTAATTGCATGTTGATATCCAGAGTTCAGCGCCGCGCTTTTTCTTGTACCCAGTGCGAGAAAAAATATATATATACATATATTACCCCAAGCAGAAATCCAACTACATGACATATATGATTAAAAACATATAAAAGCCCTATAAAAAGAAATAAGCAAAAAGTTAATTCAAAGTATTTAAATTATTATATTTTTTTGTTAAATTACATAAATTTGAAATCTTCCCAAAGTGTTTCTTAATTAATTCACTAAAATGAATACTTTGTTAAACTAAAAATAGCCAAGTCCGTTATATTTGACAGACTCGAGTCTAGGGGACGGATTGTCGTACAAAATAACAATGGTATAACAGCACTGGTCCTAGAGATAACGTAGACGTATTTCCGAACAGATCTTGGAACTGTATTATATATTTTTTGGATAAGGTAAATTTTTAGGATAATGATTGTAGGTTCGATTCTCCTTAGGGGGAATAAAATTTACTCATTCAGCTTCACGCTATATCCCGCACATGGCAGGGTAGACAGAGGGAGCTTGGGAACCTAGTCTTAACTCCGTTCCATTAACCGCTTTTTGCTGAATTTGAGGCATTGCAAGTTGAGTGAAAGGTGCTCTGCCTTGTGACTGGAGCGATGAAATGAAAACATTAAATATTTAACTTAAAAATATTGAACGCTCCTGTAGCCTCCCTGGTATTACACGGGGCCGTGTGTGACGGTGATCACTTACCATCAGGTGACCTGTACGCTTGTTTGCCTTGTCTTTTCATTAAGAAAAAAAACTTACGGTCACACGCTCGTGCCCCCACGACAGGCTGAGCTTGAGGATCAACCTCCAAGCCTAATAATTATTACCCCTTGGGTAACTGTAATATTTTTATGATGAAGTCATCATGACCCATCATCTAACTGTAAGAACTATAGTTGTAGGTTCGATTCTCGAGTGAGAATTGAACCCATTTATTTAAATTATTTATTTTATCCGCATTATATCGAATATATCGAATAACATAATTATATCGAATTTATTATTTATTGTTAAATTATAATTAACTTTTCCTATATAAAATTTATTAAACATAAAAAAATATTAAAATTGGTTGCCAATCGAGTAAAACAACAAAATATTATATTGATATTGATATATAATATAGCATTGTGTACGCAGGACTTACGTTCACGTCTTTTGGACTCAGCCCAAGCGCTCAAGCAAATTAAGAAAAACCTGACCGATACGATGAATTCTTTAAAATATATTGATTTTTATAGGTGTTTTTCCAAAAATACCTTGAAAATCAAGTGTTAAGACCCTCCATTCGTTCAACTCCATCCTTCCGTTTTCCTTTCGCTAATATTTGAAGCACTCAACCCTGAAGGTTCTGCCACTCAACACATAATGTTGAGAACTCAACGAAGCGCTTTGCCTTATTACCAAATCGAAGAAATGAAATGAATATTATGTATTTAATTTCCTCGACATGGACATGAAGCCCACAACCTGTCATCTTTACGACACGACTTCAAGTAAAAATTAAATACATATAATAGAATATCCATATTTTATATCTTCTTGTACAAAACAAGAATTCCGACTTCCTTATCGGTTTCCGCCAAAAAGTCTGGCTTCTATCCGAATGGCGCATTGATGACTTTTATTAATCTTATCTATATGGCATTTCTTAATACGTCTAATAAGGTGAAGGAACAATAGGTATTGTCTGTAGGCGGCTGTGGGTTCAATCTCAATCGGGGGTATTTCGAATAATTTCCAAATTTGGCAACAAAATAAAGCGCGGAGTTGAGTTACGTCACAAGAACATGAGGGGAACGAATGTTTCAAATATTTGTGTTAAATGCGTGTAGCCGACAGCTTAAAAAAAGTCTATAATATTATATATAATCAGCAGGAAGTTCTTAGATAATGGTATTTTTTTTAGTTTATATTGTTGGAAAAAAGATAATAGAGTGTATTTTTTAATCTCCGACGCAAAAAAGGAGTTTTATATGTTTGACTCATGTATTTCCAGGCTCCAGAATGAAGGAATTAATTTGAGTGCGTTTTTTTAATCGTAAGTCTTGATAATCACGGTGGTTGGCTTAAAAGTTGATTCCTGTCCGGATGAAAATATTAAATATTTTCAATTAAAATATTTAATATTTTCATTTCAGGCAAAATGCGGCGTTGAATTCCGCCCCTCAATATGAAGTGCGTCAAATTCAATGGAAAATAGGTGAATGTAAGTGGAACGGACTGTCTTAACACCAGGTTCCCAAGTTTCCTCTGCCTACCCTGCCATGTGGGCTGATATAGCGTGCAGCTTAGTGAGCTGGTGAAAATGAGATTAGTAGTAGTTAAGAAACGATAAAAATGTATATATATATATATATATATATATATATATATATATATATATATATATATATATATATATATATATATATATATATATATATATATATATATATATATATATATATATATATATATATATATATATATATATATATATATATTTATTTTATATTTCCATTTACTCGAGTTGGAATCGAACCCAAATCATGACAGGGCTTGGATTAGGCTAGCGCCACGACTGGCCTCATTTTAAAAATGACAATATTATAAAGTTCCTATTGTCGATTGATTGTATTGAAAAGTTTACTTCTTTCCAGACTAGTTCATTGTGTGCCGTTAGGGATCTCTGCCTATATATAAAAACTAGATATACCACTATTAATATAAAATTACTAAAAAATAATAATCATAGAAATTAAATTAATAAAATTTGTATATTATAGCATAAAAATATTAAGTTGAATTTGAATTTTCTTCAGTTTCCTATCCAAATACTCTAACACACAAGAACACAAGAAATATAAAATAGATGCCTTAACAAAAAAAAAAAAAATAATGTTAAGACATCTATTTTATATTTCTTATGGATTAGCTATTCACACTTTGTTGTTTTACAACAGGTGTTCTAGTGTCCAGAACAAAGCATACCTTATATATTACCCAGGATTATTAACTATACAACAAAAAATTTTTTAATTCAAATTCATCCAATAGTTCTGGAGATTATCGTGAGCAGACAGACAGACTTACAAACATATAGTTGATTTTTTTTTCCAATCTCTCCTCTTTTACTGTTTCCTAATCACCCTATTTTTTATTTAAAAAAAGACACTTATTTAACTGCTCTTTTCTTTTTACTAATTTTATTATAGACGCTAACTATAGCCTAGGAAGGTTATCTTCTTATTCTCTTCAAAGGAAATACTTTTTCCCTATTTTATATGCACATCAGGATCAGTAAAGGGAACCTGGGAACCTAGTTACGACATTTAAAAAAATATATATTATTAAAATGTTTTTCTAGATCTGTATATCCTTGTATCCCATACAACTCTAGGCTCTATTCAATAAGGCTGACAAAGTGCTACTTACATTGCATTGTAGGAAGGAACTTGATGACCGACGACGTATGCGATATTCTGCAATAAGATGGCTTGAGATTTGAACAAAATTTTAGTTTAATATTGCGTCTACTAATCGCTTCCTGTTTTTATAGGAATTATTACGTGTTTTTTTCAGATTCACGCTGTATCCCGCATAAGTAAAAAAAAATACATGTCCCGCTGAGTTTCTTTCGCCGGTTCTTCTCAGTTCTGAGGCAGTAACTTTAGTAAGTTGGTGGTAAATTATATGACGTTCAAACAACGGAGCTTGTAACTTCTTATTTTGAATAAAATTGGGTATTTGGGAACATAGTGTTAAGAGTGTCCATTGTAGAGTAGAGGATCTCAACAATCCGCTGTCCTCGTATCACGTGCAAGATAAAAAATATTGAATATTTAAATTCCTTAAGTAGTGATCGAACCCATCGAACCCATATCCACTACAGTTACAGTCGCAAGTTTGTGCCCTTGCGCCACGACAGGGCATTTTTTGTTTATTAACGGTAAATTAACTGTACTGAACTGGCAAGCTTTAACCGTTAAAATAAAAGACGAAACAAAACAGAGAATTACTTAACTACTTGTAACTAATGGTGGGAGACCAGTCGTAAACGATCCACTTCGACGGACCTGGCAAACGTCGTTGTATTAGCCTTCTAGGGAGAATAGGCGTCACCTTCCTAGCGACCTGTTATATCGGCCTTACTCGTGGGACTAAAATGAACCAATTAAAAACAAATAATCAACCTACCCTACCAACCCTAATAAACCAACCAACTCCAACAGCATGATCCAACAAACTTTGCATGAAAGTATGTTTACTCGGAACAGGAGCAACTCGACATCCTCTCTGCCAGCAAAGCTGAATGACCATAACTCCAACCAACAGAACAAGGAGAAAGATCATCTAGATACACCGACAGAGACCCAATTTGACAGACTCAACATAATCTCTGACCATGAAAAATGGCAAAAGGATGAAATTCCCACCAGAAGAAAGAAAAGAAAAGAAATAAGTCCAATCCACAACGACGAGAATAAAAAACTGAAAAATTCCCCAGAGCTTGGGATCCCTACACGCAATAGTTTTGAACTACTTGATACGGAGCCTACGGATAAAACCAACAATACAGATAAAGTATATGTACCAAAGCCAGAACCCATATTTGTTACTGGTGTAATTAATGTAAATTCTCTTAAAGAAGTACTGAACAAATTTGTAAAGAGCGAACTTTACCTCATGACCACACTCAGGTCTGGACACGTTATAAAAATCATACCTAAAGACATCCAGACATACAAAATGATTCGAGAGAACTTCATTAGCAATAATATCTCACACTATACTTACCAACTTAAAAGCGAGAGAGCATACAGAGTGGTACTACGCGGACTCCATGCATCAGAAAATACCAAAGAAATCTCAAATGAATTGCATGAAATTGGACATGAAGTGAGACAAATAGTCAATATCAGACATCGAGCAACAAAGGAACCGTTGCCCGTGTTCTATGTTGATTTAGAACCAAAGCCAAACAACAAAGCCATATTCGAGGTGAAATACTTGAATAACATGAAGATTACCTTTGAAGCCCCATATAAGAAAAAGGAAATCATCCAATGCAAGAGATGTCAGAGATTCGGGCATTCCAAGAATCAATGTTTTAGGCCCTATCGCTGTGTTAAATGCGGTAGCACTCATCCTACAACAACATGTACTAAAAAACCGGACACTGACGCCATATGCGCGAACTGCGACGAAAAACACCCCGCCAGCTACAAAGGATGCAAAATATACAAACAATATAGAGAAAGAATCCTCAAATTAGACTCTAAGTCAAAAGGAAATCCAATGCCTACCAATATAGAGTTCAAAAACTCGAATCCCCAAAGGGAAAAATATCCTAAGTATAACCGAACAGATAATCAAAACTTAAGTAAAACCTATTCAGAAGCACTGAAAACCAAAGTTGAACATAATCAGCAAGACACAAAGAATGACTTGTCTGATATTACTGATTTGATGGACACAATGTTTAATAAACTACAACATTCAATGGTGACAATGATGGAAAAAATCATGGACAAAATGATGGACCGTATGGTCCAGCTAGTCAGCAGCCTGGTGAAAAAGTAATCCAAAACCTCCGAGTAGTTACTTGGAACGCCAACGGCTTGACGGAACGACGTCAAGAATTAGAAACTTTTCTCAAAACAGAGATGATTGACATAGCACTAATCTCTGAAACAAGATTCACACCGAAGACACACATAAACTTTATTAATTACACAGTGTACACAACCAATCACCCAACTGGAAACAGCCATGGAGGAACGGCAGTTATTATTAAAAGTAACATTAAACACTACCCTATAGAGGAATACCAAACAGAAAAAATACAAGCAACATCTATTAAACTTGTAGACAGTAAGTTAGAAAATGTTTTTTCAGCGGTATATTGCCCTCCAAAACATACTATATCTGCCAACGACTTCGCAAAATATTTTTCCACAATAGGTAACCGATTTATATGTGCGGGCGACTGGAACTCTAAACATTTAAATTGGGGATCTAGGCTGACCAACACCAGAGGAAGACAACTTTACAGAGCCACAGAAGAGATGAAACTAGAATGTCATTCCGGCAGAGAACCTACCTACTGGCCTACCGACAGACAAAGAATCCCAGACTTATTAGACTTTTTCATTGTCAAAAACATAGATAGTAACTATTTAAGCATAGAAACACGGATAGATCTCACATCTGACCACACTCCAGTATTATTGAATGTCACTACAACGGTTAATCTGGCATCTCCACCCTTAAGGCTGTACAACTCGAAAACTACAGACTGGAAAATATATAAAAACATTATCACAACAGAGACAGTGCTAAAGAACAAAATTAATACGGTAGAAGAACTAGAAAGACAACTGGAAGAACTTAATATGACTATTCACATTGCTGCCAACTCTGCAACTCCAAAAAGTTCAAGTAAAGGACAACCTTCGAAACATAACTCATATCCAAAGGATATTAAAGAGAAAATACAAGAGCGCCGTCGTTTAAGAAAAGTATGGCATAATACAGGATATCCGAGTGATAAAACTGCATTCAATAATTTCTCAAATAAACTTAAAACCCTTATCAGTACTCTAGAAAATAATAACATTCAAGACTATCTCTCAACTCTAGATCCAACAAAAGACACAAATTACTCGTTATGGAAGGCTACCCAGAATCTAAAGCGCCCGAAAATCCACAAATCACCCATCAATGACGAAAGAGGAGGATGGGCTAGATCAGATAAAGAAAAAGTAAAAATCTTTGCGGAGCATCTGAAAACAGTTTTCCAACCACTTCCAGAAAATAATCCCGAACATACTATAGAAACCAATGAATATCTCGAATCAGCGGATCAAATGTGTCTACCACTAAAAAGTACCAGCCCAAAAGAATTTGTGAAAGAAATAAGGAACCTCAAGGATGGTAAAGCACCCGGCTATGACCTTATTGATGCCACTTTACTTAAAAACCTACCGCATAAAGGTGTAATGAAATTAGTAAACATCTTTAACGCCAGCCTAAGATTTGAACATTACCCTGGGCAATGGAAAATTGCACATGTAGTTATGGTGCCGAAACCCGGTAAACCCTTACACGAAGCCACTTCATACAGACCTATCAGCCTGCTACCAGTTATTGGCAAACTGTTTGAGAGGATATTGTTGAACAGGATGAAAGAACATCTAAGCACAGTATTACCGAACCATCAATTTGGATTCCGGGAAAAACATGGGACCATTGAACAGGTACACCGTATAGTCGACAACATTGGCAGATGCCTTGAAAACAAACTATACTGTTCTGCAGTCTTTTTGGATATCAGCCAAGCGTTTGATAAGGTTTGGCATGACGGTCTCCTGTTCAAGCTAAAGAAGCATCTCCCACATTGCCTGTTTCGAATACTGACATCCTACCTAGATAAAAGATGTTACCAAGTAAAGTATGGCGACGATCTTTCAGAAGTACGCGAAATAAAATCAGGTGTCCCCCAGGGCAGTATCCTGGGCCCTATACTCTACCTCATTTTTACAGCAGATATCCCAACAACTGATTACACCACGACTGCGACATACGCTGATGATACGGCGATACTGTCGGCTCATAGCAACCCAGAAACGGCATCATCACAGTTGCAAAACCACTTGGCAGAAGTCGAAATGTGGCTGAAGCGGTGGAGAATAAAAGCCAATGAGAGTAAATCAGTACATGTAACGTTTACACTTAGGAGAGAAACATGTCCACCTGTAACGCTAAACTCCAAAGTTATCCCCCAAGAAAATAACGCAAAATACTTAGGCATGCACCTGGATAGGAGACTTACATGGCAAAAGCATATTTGGACAAAGCGCAAACAACTGGATGGAAAACTGCGTTCACTGAACTGGCTGCTGGGGCGCCAATCACAACTAAATCCTAACAGCAAGTTCATAGTGTATAAGACTACCATAAAACCAATTTGGACTTACGGAATACAACTGTGGGGAACGGCTAGCAACAGTAACATAGATATCCTGGAGAGATTTCAGACCAAAGCACTGAGAACAATGTTTGGCATTCCTCACTGTATAAGTAATAAATACATATACCTCGACCTCAACCTAAAAACAGTCCGGCAGGAAATAGCCCAAAACAGCCTGAAATACCAGGAGAAACTGACCGTACATGTAAACAAACTGGCACACGCACTAAAAGGAGAAGGCGCCCTTCAGCATACCCGGCTAAATAGAAACGACGTACCGAGCCTACATAAAAGATTTGCCACTTGACATCAAGAGAGTCGTATGTAAAGTTACATACAAGTATGGCTCTTGAGGAAAACATAAACTGAGAAATCAAACAAAGAAGTGGCTTATTGTTGGAAAACAGATTGCCATGAAGCAGAAACATCAAAAAAAAAAAAAAAAAAAACTTGTAACTAATAGGCAAAGAATTGAGTTCAGTGAAGAATAGAGCGTCTCGACACTACTGTAATCGTAAAAGTTACCTGAAAATGCGTGAAACCGATCCAAAAAAATTCTACAAACGTTAATAAAACATTATACAAGGCCGTGGACAAAATCTCATTAATATGAAAAAGGTCCCCAACCAAAATCATTAACCAAATAATTTAAACAATAAATAAACAGCAATTTTCAATACAAATAACGTATGTTTAAACTGTGCTTACACGTTAAATATTAAGACTCCACTTGTGATGAAACCGCTGGATCCTTATTCTGGATTGTTACAATACTTACAATATATCTGATTGTGTTTATGGTGTGTTTATGTGTGTGTTTATGTTTATAAAATAGTTGAAATATTATTTTACAAACACAGAAATAATATTTTACACACACAAATTGCACATATTTTTTTTCACATTTATAAAGAAAAAGTGAGTGGTAAGAGAGATAAGAAAATAGGGAACAGAGGAAGCCCTCGGCTGAGATCTTCAAAACACAAAATCTACGATACTTGAGGAGGGTCAGGTAAAAGACATGAAGACCCTCCGGAGGGAATGTATAAAGACGTTGATGACAGTGGTCATGGACAGTGACATTAAATGATGATGCTGATCCCCATCACTAAAGCGAACGAACCATTAAATGTAGGTAGGGCTACACATAAGCACACACACATACGATACACACATCGTCCCCGCCGGTGGAGACGATGTCTCAGTTTTTCTGTAGTCCAGTCACGCCTAGGTATGAGAGAAGCCCGCAAAAGGATATCGAGATCCCTATCCAGTAGACCCAACTATATAGCGAAGCAAAGTCCTTCACTACAAAAGCTGTACACAAATCGCAGTCTGAATCCCACAGGAGACGCCCTTGCGACAACGTGTTCTCTATTGCTGGTACCTCCCACGGCAACCAAGCTAAGGACGAGGAGAAAGACGTATGTCTGTGGAGGCCAGCAGATGCTGTGGAGGCCAACCGGGCCAACAGCATACTGGTCAGTATGCTGTTGGCCTGGCTGGCTTCCACAGCATCTGTTGGCCTCCACAGAGTGGAGTGAAATTGGACGAGGATTGGCACCCCGTTCTTTCTTGCTAACTCGCTTAGGTGTAAAGCTAAGTTTTATTAAGTAAAGTAGATAAACATTTTTTATATAAGAAAAATACATGTAAAAGTATGTATCATACCCTGCCTTGTGTCAACATATCCCACGCTGACCTGAATAAAAAAAATATAGAAAAAGCATAAAAATTTCAGAATAAGCGAGCTAGAAAGGAGCATTTCAAACATCTACATGCATAATGTAGCATCCGTTTCTGATTTCGTAATCCCAAGAGCAAGACTCCTTCGTTTGTTCCCTCTAATACAGACATATGTTTTTCTTTCAACAATAAAGTTATTACAACGGTTGTATTTGTAACATTCCTAAATAATATTACAAATAAAAATATTTAATACTATCCTTTTTCTCATTTTGGTAACGAGGTGAAGTGCAGCGTTGAGCTCCGCGACATTGAAAGTCACAAGAATTAAGCAGAATGAGAAATGGAGTGTGGAGTGGAGACTTAACCAAGCTTCCAAATTCAGTCTATCCTGCTATGTGGAATACAGTGGATAAAAAATAGATATATATTTTATATTACTGTACTGTACTGTAGCATATAACTCGATTAATATTTTGATAACATTTTTTTTCGTTTTCCCACTAGCTGTATTTCGCACATTTTAAGGTAGGCAGAGGGAGCTTGGAAACCTAGTATTAAGAGACACCGATCTTTTTTTATTTTTATTACTTTCTATTCATAATCTATCTTTCTGTTCATATCTTCTGTACTGAAGTCTGTTCAATCCAACTTCTCCATCATACCTAAAGCGTTATGAATTTTTGAGTGTGGCCACACCCAACTCTTGCGATCTGATCACAATCTTACCTTAAAAATGTCACATTCTTCTTCATTCTATAGCGACTCTTTTACAGTGTCTTCGTGCCGATTATAGAACAATGATCTAAAACATTTCTTATTTTTAAGAATCGTTTTAAGAAACATCTTCTCATAATTTAAGCTTTTTTAGCCGTGTTTTTTTCATCAGTATATATCATCAGTATATATGACTATATGTATTATGTATGTATGTATTTACGTATATATGTTATTATTGTATTGTATAGTATTTGTGTATGTTTATTTACTACTTATTTATTTAGAATTGTTCACGCCCTACCCAATATTATTATTATTATTTTTAGTAGTATCCAACGCCTGCAGGTTGTCTGGACGAAATTGCTTTTTAGCGATAAGGTCGCGATATTGTACAGTGTCGTTTAAGAAATATATTTTCTTTTTTTCTTTTGGTCTGCAATAAAGAGTTACTACTGCTATTACAACTACTAGTTATATTATATTATAAGGACAGTATCAGCACAGAATCAGAACCTATATTCTAATCATTTTTAATCAAGTTCTTTTAGATCTGTCGTGCAGCGGCACAGGAGTGTGACTGTAAACGATAGGTTGTGGGTTCGATCCCCACTCGAGGTAATGAATTATTTAATATTTTCAAATCAAATATTTAATGTTTTCATATCATTCGCTCTGGTTATAAGGCAAAGCGCGGCGTTTAGTCCCGCTTTTCAACACGCAATGCCTCAAATTTGGCGGAAAGTGGGGAGCAAAAGTGTAACGAAGAGTCTTAACACTACGTTCCCAAGTTCAAGTGAAGCTGAGTAGACTAGGGTTACGAGTTAAGGAGCTAAAAGCGCGTTGCCAATAAATAGTGATTTATTTGTTGTGACGATTTTTTTTAAAAAAATAATTTGCTAATTTGTCACATGAAAAGGCAATTAAAAGTAACATTGTAAGGTCGCTACAGAATTGCATCAGACATTTATGTCTCAAAGTGTAGTGGGAAACTTGAGTCGACCAACTATATTTAATTAAACACGCTCCATCACTTTGTAAACCACACACAGACATATGTATAAGTTTCCTAGGAACTTAGTTTAAGTTTGTATTTAATTGCATTAGATTTTAAATATTTTTTTTCTTTATTTACTGACGGTAATAGGTTCGATGAACCTGGCAAAGAAGCAATACCTTTAAAAACATTCAAGGAATGTGCCAAAATAGAAAAAAAAACATTTATTGTTAATAGGTATGATAAAAATAGTAACTCATCATAATTAACTGTTATTTCTTCTATGGGAACCTAGAGTTAAGTATAGAGTATACTCCCGTTAAAATACTTACATTTTCTACTTCCTGCCAAATTTACGTTACATTTGGCATTGCGTGACATGGCGATATGTGACGGAACTCAACGCCGTGTTTCGCCTCGTAACCAGAGCGAGCAAATTTTAAAAATGTTATGTAAAATTGAGTATCGAACTTATGCGAATGACTTCTTTTTCAACAGTAGTCGATGAACAGTTGTAATAAATATAAAAATAAGAACATAAATAATAACAAACCCTTTTTTCTACGATTTATATTGGATATACACATCATATAGTAGGATATTTCTCTGGTCACAAGGCAAAGCGCAGCATTGAGTTCTGCCATTCAACACACTATGTCTCAAATTAGGCGCACGTGAAGAACAGAACGATGTGTCTGACTCCCCCGCTATGTACCGGATGTAGCTTAAAACTGATTAATTTACCAGAAATCATTTCCTGTGGAAATGAATTCTTTTTTTACCGGAAATCAAATTCACAACTACAAGAAACGTTCAAACATAATTCCACTGAACAACAACAGTATTCAGTCAGAATTCTATTTCTAGATCAACTTAAACTATATTATTTAAACAGTTCGATTTCAAAGGAACTTTAATATTTGTTTAGGTCTATTACATATTTATTTATTCTATTACCAATGGCGCTACTTTTAGTTGGTCAGAACTTTAGAAGAGATGAAAGGCTTTGAGACCTGCATATTATTTACTCATCTATACTTATAATAAATCTGTAACTGATCACCGTCGGTACATTGAAGATATATTATAATAATCTTATATATGTTTGTTATATAGTACGGCTCAAATTAGTGATTTTATTGTCCGTTTGTCTGTACCTATGTACGCGCTTCAGAAAAGGCGAACCAGATTTTTTAATTTTGTATAGAACTTGTAGTTCATGAAATAATTAATTCGACCAAACAAACAACATCTGGTTTTGAATATTAATATAGATTTCTCTAAAAGCGGCAGTTGAAAAAATCATCTAGGTACTCAACTCAGTTCACTTAATGAACTGGCAAATTTCTTTCAACTTAAAGAGCCAAATCATGTTAAAATTTAATAGGATCGTTACAAAAAAATATTATGCTTTATTAGGAATAGGATGACAAAATTATAATTTATTACGAAAGTATGATTAGTAGTTGATTATTTTGTTTTTTGTCTTTATCTTCACGCGCTATCACGCATATAGCAGGATAGGCAGAAGAATGTAACTGATTTCTTTGAATGGAATTGGAATTGAAAGTTATGGAAGTCTAACCAGATCAGACTCACTGACAAATTTTCTTTATAAAAATAAAAAAAAAAAAATACAGTAAATCAATTTGTGGCCTAGCGGCCCTCGCTATACGATAAATGAAATATTTAATATTTTTTGTCTGTCGCTCTAGTAGAGTTGAGTTCTGCCACTTAACACGCAATGCCTCACTCAGTGATAAGTAGGGAATAGAATTTTGGGAACCCAATACTAGGTTCCCAAAAAGAACAATAAAATACAGCAAAACCTTAATTACACTAAAACACAATCATAATTAGCTCATCAATTAGACTTAGAAATATTCTATTGGCAGTTCAGGATGAAAGAGGTTTTTTCCCCGAATATATAATATCATTTCTAATGCCTCAGCGTTAGTTGGAAGCTTAGCGAGCATACACGGTTGTTAAATCCGATTATGTTATAGAGCCCTGTGGATTGACGTTCGTTCTGGTCTATATACAGAGTGTTTTTTTAATGTAAATTGATAAAGCGATGTAGGAGAGGACGTAGTGATTCGTCTCTTCATTTTCCAGTTATTATCTAAATAATGCGTAGGTTTGTTTTATTTTTTTCGTAAACATCACAATTTATAAGGATCAACAATTATAAAATTATGGTGAGAACTAACAATACAAATAAAGGAATAACAACGAAAAGCCTGATTTTTTTTAAGAAACTCATAATTATCAAGTAATCACAAGTTTATATTTATATTTGTAATTGATATCGTATAAACTGAGTGCAACATCTGCGCCTACAATTTTAATTTGGTCAACTACATTGTACAACGTAATAATACATTCAAGATTAAGAAATTTGGTATTATGTAAAAAAAAACAATATGCTTTTTTTGTTCTTTTTTTTTAGCTTCACGCTGTATCCCGGACGAGGCAGGGTGGGCAGAGGGAACCCGGGAACCTAGTGTAAAGACACTCCGTTCCACTTTCCCTTTGCCTTAATATCACGTGGAACATATATATATATATATATATATATATATATATATATATATATATATATATATATATATATATATATATATATATATATATATATATATATATATATATATATATATATATATATATATATATATATATATATATATATATATATATATATATATATATATATATATATATATATATATATATATATATATATATATATATATATATATATATATATATATATATATATATATATATATATATATATATATATATATATATATATATATATATATATATATATATATATATATATATATATAGGAATTTAATTTATACAAAATGAGTGTAAACCTCAAGAAAAAAAATAAATAAAAAATAAATATATAATGATTTTCGAACACCATGTACGCATTACATTGACCTATAAATACAGGAATTATATATTCGAAATCTACCATTTGCATTGCAAATATTATTCTATATTGACTACATTTTGACACTGGAGAGTTGTAGGATTTAGATTTAGATAACTTTCACTATTGATTTTCAGTTCTGTCTAGGTTTTGAATGAAGTTAAGCAACTTTACCTGTAGCTTATACAAGGATGGTCGGCCGTTTCTGGCATACGAATATATGAAATTATGATAAAAAAAAAGAAAAAGAGTTTTTGATAAAAAAAAAAAAAAAGAATGAACATGTCCCGCTGAGTTTCTTTCGCCGGTTCTTCTCAGGCCTGAGGCAGTAACTTTTGTGAACTGGTGGTAAATTGAAAAACGAACTTGTAACTTCTTGTTTTGAATAAAAATATCTGAATTTGAATTTGAATTTGAATTTGAAATAATAGTTATAATTATACATTAATTACTTTTGACTGGAAAAAAGACAAAATAGGTGAAAAATATCACAATTTCTCTATATTCCAAATGTTCTTTTTCTAAAACGATATCATCTTTTTCTTATTTTTTTTTCCCTAGAACAAAATAATTTATCACAAAATAAAATTATTTCTGTTTGTATTGTATGAATTATTTATTAGATACAATAACAATACATTAGAGGTTTGATTCGATTGTTTTCACACTTTGTCTACAACACAAAGCGCGTTCAATTCTGCTATTCATCACGTAACTTCCCAAAGACCAGGTGGATAGGGAACATAACATTATCATTAGGTTCCCGCTACTTACTCACATACTACAAAATGAAGCGTAAATCGAAAAAAATATTACCTGTACTATATTTTATTGAGTTTAGTATATAAAATGAAGGTATTTAATATAACCAACCAATACCCAAACGAATTCTTGGCACGTTCATATGAAGGGAATTTCTCGGACTCTTAAATTCTATAGGGTCAAAATAGAGGATTACTGGCCTTAAATTTAGGCCTTGTGTCCTACGTGACGTCATTTTGAACGTGTAGACTCAGCTAGGGACTAGATTGTAACTTTTGTCGCTGTGACAAAACTGGCCTCAAAAATTAAAAAGAAATTTTCTGAAAACGCTTTTTAATTTTCGAGGCCAGTCGTAACGTAGGTGCTCAAGCATGCGACTGTCAGCCGAACAGATATTTCATATTTTTATTCTTCTTTCTGGAAACGAGGTAAAGCGCGGCGTTGAGTTCCGCTAATCAACACTCAATGCATGCAGAAGTCAGTGAGCAGTGAGGAACGGAAACTAGTTCCTGAAGGACGTTGAAAAATAAAGCCCCGACTATCAGATCTGTGCTCGTGATTTTCTTCCTAATAATAACCAAACAATAGGCCTACAACGTTTTATACGATACGAATGTCGAATATCATCGAGTAACATTTGTAATTATAATTAAATAAAAAAATATATATTAACATAAAAAAAACGTATAAAATAAAAAAAATACTAACAAAATATTTAATAAATATAAAAATCGTAAAAAAAATATTTTAAATATAAATCTCTTGCCAAATGATAATTCTAACGAATTGTCTTTGGGTAGTGGTAATGTACAGATTTTCCTACAGAGATGCTAACAACATTATTTAGTAGTAACACGTATATAAAAATTTCGACGTAGCTTGATGAGAACGTATGGCTTAATTGGTCGACGAGTTTGGACGGTTTCCAAGAGGTGCGGATTCAAACCCTGCTACACGCCAATTTTTTATGCACTTTTAAATTTAGTATTTTTCTTTCCTAAGTGTGGAAAAATACTTTACAAATAGCAAAAACAATTGAAATTAGCACATTGCTTTGCATAAATAATCTTATAAATAATAATATAATATTAATAATTTGTATATCGATAGGCCTGTCGTGGTGTGACTGTAATCGACAGGTTGTGGGTTCGAATCCCACTTGAAGGGAAACATTTAATGTTTTCAATTTAAGTATTTAATGTTTCCATTTCTACGCTCTGGTACAAGGCAAAACGCGGCGTTGAGTTGCGCCATTCAACATATAGTGGCATTGCATGTTGAGTGGCGGAACGCGTCATATCTAGAAATTAAGAATTTCCGAATCTACCGACAAATTTATCAGTAAAATGCCTCACATTATTTCGCAAAACTATTAATACTCTATCAACTGTTATAACAATTTTAATTCAACCTTACTCAGAACCACCACAAGGAACGTTGTCCAATGAAAAAAAAACCGCAGTGAAATTGATCTATGCGTTTTTGAGCGACGCTGCCACAGACAGTAACGGAGACTGGCAGATGAAATTTATAATACCCCTTTTTGCGTCAGGGCAAAAAAAAATGCAGTGAATGAAAAGAAATGGTACGATAAAAAAAATGGTTCTACGTATATGGGTACTGATTAGGTTATAAGTTACAAGAAATTTTCCAATTTTTGTATAAACAGAAATGTGTAAGGTTATATATACTCTACGCCGAAATTGAGGCGTCATTTGAGTTGAGTGGTGGAACTCAACGCCGCGCTGTGCCTTATTACCAGAGCGAAGACATGAAAATAAATAATTTGAAAATAGTAAATATTCTGTTTCCTCGAGTGGGGATCGAGCCCACAACCTATCGTTTACAGTCACACGCTTGTGCCGCTGCGCCACGACATGCCAAGAACTAAACACTACACTTCGCAAAAATTAATCGGGTCAAACTCCACCACAAGTCGCAAAAATTATCTAAAATAATACATAAAAGGAGAAAGATGACGTGTATTTTTAAACAGAAGAATAAGAAGAGGGAACCTGGGAACCTTATGTTAAAATACTCAGTCCTAAATTGAGTAAGTGCAATCAAAATGGCGAAGCTGAACGCTGCACTTTGTCTCGTTACCAGAGCGTAAAAATGAAATTTATTTGAAACACTTTTAAACGGATTAATCGCGTATATTGAATGGTAAACATTTTTGGGAAACCCGACGTTTCGAACACTTTACAGTAGTCCGCGGTCACGGGTAACAATCGCGAAAATCAAAGACATTATTAAAACGAAAACAATTAATAATTCTTCACGTTTGTATCACTGCGCCGTGTGACCTCTTTTATATAGATTTTTCTATCAAAAAAAAAAAAGAAGAAAATAATATGAAAAAATCTGTACGACATCCAGTGGTTAATCGGAAGTCAGTGAGCAAACTGCTTTCATACTTGAAGATAAAGTATTTTTTCAGTCCATTGACCCGGAAGTATTTATTTTACACTAGATTTGTCTTTTCTAAGTAAAGGTTCGGTAATGTTCTTTGGAAGTAGAGGTGTACGAGTATTAAGTTAACATCATAGACGACGAACTGAAGCGTACAATACGCGTTGCCATAGCAACGTGTACGTCGCTTTATATACTCGAGTATCTTGTGAGACAAATGGTAAAATAGAGACATAAGCTTGCAACTGTAAATAGAACAGGCTATGGGTACGACTTCCACATGAGAATGAAATATTTATTATTTTTATTTCCTTGTACTGGTATCGAGACAATATGCGGAGTTGTTTTCCACCATTTAATGTGCAATGCCATATTTTTTTTTATTAAGAGTGAGCAAAGAAAACGACATTACGGGACCAAAGAGTCTTAAAACTAGGTTCCCAACTTCCCTCAGCTTCACCTACTATGTGCGAGATAGAGCATAAATTCAATAAGCAAATAGTAAATAGTAAGTGGGGAACGGAAGTGGAACGGAGTATCTTAACATTAGGTTCCCAAGTTCCCTCTGCCTACCCTGCCTGCGGGATACAGCGTGAAGCTGAGTGAATTTTTAATATAAAATTTTCATAGTAAATTCAGATAATATATAATAATGAATTTTAACATAAATTTTTGAATTTGAATCCGCGACTATTTACTAAAGTGAAGCATACTCTATTTGCTATACTATGATGTAAAATATTATCGAAATTCATTGTAAATATTAAAAAAAAAAACACTTTCCACTGTTGATATTTAATTAAAAGTTATAATAAATTGTACGACTGTAAACTTAACGTCTTGATTACACCAGCCTCAATAAGATTGGAAGTATTTGATAGTTTATTTATTTATAAAAATACTGAATGTGATTCTGTTTTTCCCATATATTTTATGTTTACATACTCATTCTCATAGTCGGTTTCACGCTGTATCCCGCAAATGGCAGGATAGGGAGAGGGAACTTGGGAACCCATTGTTAAGACACTCCGTACCACTTCCGTTCATCACTTTTCGCCGATTTTGAGGCATTGCGTGTTGAGTGGCGGAACTCAACGCCGCGCTTTGCCTAGTAGCCCAGAGTGAATAAATGAAAATATTAAGTATTTAAATTGAATACATTAAATATTTTACTTTTTCGAGTGGGAATCGAACCCACAACCTGTCGGTTACAGTCACACGCTTGTGCCACTGCGCCACGACAGACTTTTGCCTTTCTTGTTTACAATTTTATTTAAAAGTTATATATACTTGTCCAGTACGAGTTGGTCTCGACTACCGAGAGTTCCGTGACTTTGACGATCGAAGACCAGGAACTATTTTTTAGTAGTTTTAGTAGTCGTTCAAATATATGTAAATATTATTTTTTTCTGTAAATAATGTATAATTCTTTTAATTTACAGACCGTTTATAATTAAAATTTATAATTAAAATGTTATTACTTTAGACTTATGGAACGTACTCTAGGTATACCTTCACGCTGTATCCCGCACGAGGCATGAGGCAGAGGGAACCCGGAAACCTAGTGTTAAGACACTCCGTTCCACTTTCGTTCCCCACTTTCCGCCGAATTTGAGGCATTGCGTGTTAAGTGGCGTAACTCAACGCCGCGCTTTCCCTTATTACCAGAGCGAAGAAACATTAAATATTTAAATTTAAAATATTAAATATTTTATTTTCTCGACTGGGGATCGAACCCAGAACCTGTCGGTTACAGTCACACGCTTGTGCCGCTGCGCCACGACGGGCCTAGGTATAGTTTTTGAATACGCGGCGAAAAACAATGCATAGTAAATCGTATCTTTTGAATACGTTAACTTAGAAACCTTTATATTCTTTATACCTTAAGGGGCCGCATTACTTGATTTAAGATTGATACAATATAAAGATTGTGGTCTCGATTACCTTTCGGAGAAACCAGAGAAAGAAAAAGAATTATAATACAAATTTACTTATTTATTTTTTTGGTTTATTACAAACTTATAAAGAAATAAAATATATTTTTTACATAATTATCAGAAATATACGTTTTTTTTGGGAAATATATAGAAATTAAACATTTGAAACCATCATTAATGTTGGTCATAAATCGTAGTAATAATGAAACGTCTCTCAACTAAGATAGTTCTTACTGAAATTAAAATTAATATTTTGCAATCGTCTCAATTAGTTATCGACAACTTCGATGTTGGAACTTGATTTTATTCAAATTTTTGTTTAAAACATTCTAGGCAAAATCGTATTACTATAAACGCATCAGGTTTAGCTTCGACTCTAGGGGAAGCAATTTTTTTTTTTTTGCTCTAATAACAAGGCAAAGCGCGGCGTTGAGTACCGCCACTTAACATGCCCTGTCTCAAAAATGGGTAACGAAATGTCTTTACACTAGGTTCCGAAGTTTCCTCTGCCCATTCTGCTACGTGCCGCATACAGCATGATGTTCAAATAAGACAGAGAGAGATAGACTGAAGCTTAGAATTGCTGTATAATGTTGCAATTAATAAAAAAGAAAAAAAAACGAATTAATTATAACAACTTAGTTTTCAAGTACTAGCATCCCTTCGTTTTTACAATCTATGGCAAGACAAAGCGCAGCGTTAAGATCCACCGAGTAGGTATTAAGCCAACAGTGATCGCGTTAACAGACAAAATTACCATTGCACTACGACACATCCCTAGTAAAAAATATAAAATCTATATAACATACATTAAAATTTAAGTAGAAACGTTAAAGGCAAAAATAATAATCAAATAATTCATTTCCTGTTTCAGAGTATATCTAAAAGTTATATTAAGAAAAAAATATCATTTTGAACATTTTCCAAAAGTGCTTATTTACTAACGTTGCAACTGCGGTATAGATATATGTAATAAATATATCTTTTAAATTTTGGCATTAAAAAATTACACTAGCCACTTTTATATAGAGGACATAGTGGCGCAGTGGTATATCTGTACATAAGCACTATGATTTTGGATTCGATCTATATTAGGCTATTTTTTACGTAGATATTACTTTTAAGGTATACAATTAAGAAAACTGCACGCAAATCGGGCCATCAATTCAACAATTTTACTGCCACAGGCTGGCACATATACGAACAGACAGGTCTAGCCGTGTGATTCCGGCTTAGAATAAGATCACCCTGGTGCTGATGGTGTCGTAAGAGGCGACTAAAGTACGTGTGGGAGAGTCACGTTGTCAGTTATGGCAACACGCATGGGCAGAATCGACAGGATCATTACCACACCCGGCATTTGAAACCGGCGTCAAGTAAAGACTTCGGCCACTGCGTTTCGCACTTCCATACACCTTATAGACCGTGTCTTATCTATAAAAAAAAAAACTAATAACACACGTCTATTTGCTTCGGAGTTAATAATAAAAAAAGGCAAATTTTCTTTGTTGAACGCTATGTAAGGAACTACTGTTACATAAAGTACGGATCAATAAATATACTTTAGTGATGCATTGTAGTTCTATTGTAACCTCGAACACTTAACAAGTGGGAAACGGAAGTGTCTTAATAGGAACGACTGTCTTACCTATTAGGTTTCCAAATTTTTTTTAAAAAAAAAAGAAACTTCAAAAGTGTCATATGTCATACAAACTTTTAAACATCTTAGCCGTATGTAAAAGTTAAGAAAACATAATTTAGTTAAAAATACTTTGTGATTAGAATAAATTGCAAATTTAAAAGTTCATTAACAATACTTATATATATAGATACACAACAATACTTATAGGTATAGACTAGAAGCCTGTCGTGGCGCAGCGGCACAAACGTGTGACTGTAAACGACAGGTAGGGTGTTCGATCACCACTCGAGGAATTGAAATAGTCTCTTCTGGTACAAGGCATAATGCAGCGTTGAGTTCCGCCACTCAACACGCTATGCCTCAAAATTCGGCGGAAAGTGGGAAACGGAAGTGGAACGAAGTGTCTTAACACTTTAACAATACAGGTTCCCAAGTTCCCTCTGCCTACTCTGCCATGTGCGGGATACAACAATACTTCTTTTATTTCTCTATGATCACATCGTCCAGAGATCCTAGCTACCGCTCGCGTGGCCTCGATCAATTTCCAGATACGATATATATTTTAAATTCCGTCTCTCTACCAAATCAGTGTATTTGTATACGAACGAATATCTGAAGATCAAAAGGTTCTTGATTGTATAAATAACGTTTACAGTGGAATTTACTTGTCTTTATTTTTCTGACATTTTCTTACTTTGTCTATAAGAATGAATGTAGGTTAAGTTTGGTTGTCAAGTAATAGTTGTTACTTAGTTGTGGGAGGAGTTATATTTTCTTTTATTGAAGGATAAATTAAGTTTAACAATATATCTTACCACAAGGTACCCAAGTTCCGTTTGCCTGTTTCTTGTGTTAAAAAATAAAAATTTCTTAATTCCATTATAAATACTCGTACATAATTCCGTTCCGTTATCGTGTTTTTGATTACATAACGATTAATGTGTTTTGGTCAAATGTAGAACAAAATTGGGTTCCTTATACATGTTTTCTATTAAAGCAGGACTCGAGGTCAAAATGATAACGATTATAGTACGCCCTTTGAATATTAACGATATTGCACTACCCTTTTAAAATTCATACGCACTTTGTGACACTGGTTGTATTATTATTTTGTAACAGAAATCTATAATGCGGCGATGAGTTCCGCCACTCAACAAACAATGCCTAAAATTCGGTGAAAAGTGGGGAACGGAAGTGGAAAGGAGTGTTTAACACTAGGTTCCCAAGTTCCCTCTGCCTACCCTGCCATATGCGGGATACAGCGTGAAGCTGAGTGAGTGAGAAATCTATAATAGAATGTCGTGGCGAAGGGACATAAGCGTGTAAGCGTGACTGGATGTGAGTTGAAGGGTAGGAAAAAATATATACGAGCGAGCTAAGTTGAACTCAACGTCGCATTTTACCTCGGTACCAGAGCGAGGAATTGAAAATTTCACTCCCCCAGGTGGGAATCGAAGCCACTACCACTTCGTTTACAGTCGCACGCTTGTGTCACTGAGCCATGACTACCTCCAACCAAATATATACTGATTTTTGTCAAAATAATAAATATATTTGAAGAGAGATAGGCTCTCTTAAAGTGAAAAGCGCAAGTATAAACATAAAAAAGCCTAAAATACCTAACATAACTATAATAAAGAAAAGCCGAGAATACGAATAAAAAAGACTTAGGTATATTACTTTTAAAATATCCTTGGTCAGGATAAATTGCGTGCTTGGTACTGACAGAGCAGTCGTTTCATGGGAATTTTATGTCTGCGTTTTATCACTAGTTTAGGTGGCAGTATATGAATTATGTTTTTTATTTTCAGCTTTACGCTGTATCCTGCACGAGGCAGGATAGGCAGAGGGAACCTGGGAACCTAGTGTAAAGACACTCCGCTCCACTTCCGTTCCCCACTTTCCGCCGAATTTGAGGCATTGCGTGTTGAATGGCGGAACTCAACGCCGCGCTTTGCCTTGTACCAGAAGAGACTATTTCAATTCCTCGAGTGGTGATCGAACACACAACCTGTCGTTTACAGTCACACGTTTGTACCGCTGCGCCACGATAGGCTTCTAGTCTATATCTATAAGTATTGTTGTGTATCTTTATATATAAGTATTGTTACAGAGCGAAGAAATGAAACATTAAATATTTAAATTGAAAATATTAAATATTTCATTTCCTCGACTGGGGATCGAAGCCAGAACCTGTCGGTTACAGTCACACTCTTGTGCCGCTGCGCCACGACAGGCCTCATATGAATTATGCACTTGTATGTATGTATGTATGTATGTATGTATGTTTTGATTCACGCTGTATCTCCTATATGATAGTGTAGACAGAAGACCGGATATGTAGAAATGAATTTTTAATGTTTTTATTTGTTCATTATGGTAATAAGGCAGAGCGTGGCGTTGAGCTCCGCCACTCAACACGTAATGCCTCTAATGCGTCGGAAAGCGCAAAACAGAGCGTAGTGTCTTAACACTAAATTTTCAATTCCTCTGCCTACCTTGCCATGAGCGGGAGACAGTGTGAAGCTCAAAAGAAATCTATTACACTACAAATTGCACCTTAAACTGGTTAGCCTTTTCTGAGATTAGCAAGTACAAAAGCACAGGCAAATCACTAACTCGATATATTTGTATATCGCCAATAATATTTAAGGATATGTCAATGAAGCTGTATTTGGTAACATTTTTCAAGGTTAAGTCATAATTTTAACATTTTTTTCCCACATGCCAGCGTTAAGACATTGCGTTGTTTCCTTTGCACCGAATTTTCAGTACAATCCGTGTTGAGTGGCGGAACTCAACGCCGAGTTTTGTCTTGCCAGATAATCAAAGTAATGAATTCTCAGAATTACACTGCACCACGTTATCCCTGATATATATTTCATATTATTTACAGCAAATTTAAAATAAAATTAAAAAAAGAAATAATGAAATATACAAAAAATATAAGCATTTATTTACGTATATATAAAAAAAATTCTAACATACTATTTATGACACATGGCTGATCCTGAATAGAGTGATCAAACAATCCAGTATAATTGGACTTTCAAAGTAAAAGTCACAGATTCGATCCCGGCTGGAGTAAAAATAAGAAACTATTACATTTAAAATAAGTTCTAAGTAATATGATCCTTGATCCATTTTAAATATTTCGATACATCTGTAAATAAGGCGTAGGAGTTCGGATCGCATATAGCTACATCGGGCCTCGACAAACTGACCGACACTATGCCCTTGACGTACCACGCTCCTATGGATACCGATGAATTTGGATTAATCAAATCTGGTACGAACACCATGAAGCCGCCTCCACTGTCACCGTTACAGGCAGATGTTTCTGGAAATGAAAATGAATTTTCATTTAATTTACAGTTTTTCTGTATTTCATATAAAGCAGGGAAGCAAAGACTTTAGGTATATCCAAAACATTCTATTGTTTTTTTAGCTTAACGTTGAATCCCACACAAAGCTTGGTAGGCAGAGGGAACATGGGAACCTAGTGCATAGATTAGTATTTATGCACTAGGATCCCATGTTCCCGTTTCAAACCCACGACTTCCGGAGGTATTCTGTGTTGAATGGAGAAAGTTGACGGAACTATTTCACTCCAAATGTACGCAGTTGGAGTTAGCTGACAAATTAATTGAAGGTTTTTATTTAATATTAACGTCTTTGTAGAGTGGTTTAATTTCACTGAGGTCGTGATAGCTGTGGATTTGTCAGGAGTGGGAAAAAATATATTTTATCTATTTTTTACATCTCAACTTTGGTTTGGTAATATCCGGATTTAGTATCTGAGTTTCGCCACTCACCGAAGATTTTTGTTTCTTTTTATTATAAAGCTTCACGCTGTATCCCACAGAAGACTCTGTGGGCAGAGAGATCTTAGCGACTTTGTGTTAAAGGACTCTTTCCCAGCTCTGTTTCCTGTTTTTTTGTTGAATAAGGTGTTGAACTGTTTGCCTTGTTACCAGAGCGAAGAAATGAAAATATCATATATTCCATTTTTACTTTTCTTCTGCGCTTCAATTTAAATTTATTTTGTCAGATCTGTATTTAAAATTTGTAAACAAGTACTTACTATTGAGATATCCAGCACAGAATTTTTTACCATCTCGAATGAAATTCCCATAGAAAAGTGGATTAGTGTACACGCATTCCAAATCATCTATTTGAGGCATTGAGGCCTCGTGAAGTGTTGATGACAGTGAATCTGAGCTGTCAAATCCCCACCCAACAACCTAAAAAAAATACAAAATTAATATAATTTTTGGCAAGTTAGCAGAGGTAGGCAAGATACTAGAGAGAAACTAGTGTTGTGGCAACTTTCATTTAAGATCGAGCTTAAAGTCTTTTTGAATTTAGTCAGCCATTGTACCATTAACGTGGGTGTGATGGTAAATAAAATAATAAAATTATGTTAATTCTCCTGTTAATACATGAAAAAGGATATTTAATTCATAATATTCCAAGGAATAAATTAAAATTCTAATATTTAAAAACGTCTAAAACTTTTAGCGTAACGGAATTTTCATCGTAAAATCTAGGGCGTGTAAACGGTTTTCAAGACACCCATCTTCTCTAGGCTGCTCTAGATTTTACTCTATAATAGCAACTACTCCTAACTTGGCTTGAGTGTAGTTTAAAAAAAATATAAATGCCTAGCTTGCTATGTGATCCCTGGTTAACTCAGCCTAGCCTAGCAGGCTAGGCAGAAGGAACTCAGTTTTTTTTATTTTACGTACCGTCCCAAAAATTTCTGGTTTCGGTAATCTAAAGTATGCCTCGTTGTACCACAAACAAGCGGGCTGGACATAATTATTGAAAATAACTTCTGTCCTTAATTTTAGTAATGATATGTCATTCTGAAGCTTCTTCGCTGTAAATTCATCGTGAACTATTACTTCCAGTACCTTGAAATAAGAAAAAAAAACCTTATGAAAATTATACTTTTGCAATTGTGTAAGAATTTAGACAAAATGAGAAATAGTCTGAGGATATCGTAGGATTTGATTGCCAATCTGGGAAATGAAATATTTTTATTCACTCGTTCTTGTGACGAGCACCATTGAGTTCTGACATTCAACACTCAATAATCCGAAAATTCCGTGGTGCGTGGGAACAGAAGTGTCCTAATGGGAACACCCATATATAATACCCTGTTAGTTGACGGATTCTTTATCCGGAACCATTCGTTTTACATTATAATATTAAAACAGGTTGGTGTGAAGACGTATATCGTGAATTCAAACAAAACTGGAATATTATTATATTTATGACTTCCAGTCCATCCACTTCCAGTCGAATTCAAGATATTGCGTTTGGTGGAGTTCAACACCGCGCTTTGCCCTGTTACCAGAGCAAGGGAATGAAAATATTTCATCTCCTCGATGCTTGATCGAATACAGAATCTATAGCGCTTGGAATCATATGCGCCCCTGCGCCTGACAGGCCTCTGCCTTTTTCTCATATAAATTGTAGGTGTTTTTTTTTAATTAAATAATTTATGTATAATACCTGTCTTTCTTGTAAAGATATGTCACTGCCATATAAATTATATTTTCCGAAAGTGACTCCCAAAACATCAGGGTGTAACGGTATTCCGTTAGTGGTCGTGCAATGGGCAGCTGGGGAAAAAGATATGTTTTCTTTATGTGTTGTTTATGTATTATTTCAGGTCTTCAACACGCAATATGATAAATTTTAAGTACCGAGGTTCCCGATCCTTACCATGCCATGTGGGGGATACAGCATGAAGCAAAAGAATTGTATATGTTATCTATTTATCAACCTATCTATTTATCTTTTTTACTCTTTTTAAAGTATTATTCCATAGTTAGGAAAGATAATTACTCAATTTAAAAATGTATATAAATTTGAACGAAGCAGGATTGGAACCCGCACCTCTTGTAGACCGGAGGATCAGGAGGCGCGCGTCTGTCTTGGATGAACGAATGGATTACCTGGACGGTTGTTAATCTATATATCAATAATTTTTACTTGTCTCTTTTTCCGTTTTTTTTTTTTGGAAATTTTTAAACGTATATAAATTATAAAAAGTATGAAAATACTGTTTTCTTTTCTGAAAACACTTTTTCTAACAGACAATATATAGAATACAACGTAAAGCTAAAATAAGCCTAACCAAGCCTGTTTTCAAATTTCTGCCAATATTGAATACTGCATACAAAAATACATAGAATTCATCAGGTTATCATATATTTGAGGCCTGTCGTGGCGCAGCGGCACAAGAGTGTGACTGTAACCGACAGGTTCTGGGTTCGATCGCCAGTCGAGGAAATGAAATATTTAATATTTTCAATTTAAATATTTAATGTTTCATTTCTTCGCTCTGGTAATACGGCAAAGCGCGGCGTTGAGTTCCGCCACCCAAGATGCAATGCCTCAAATTCGGCGGAAAGTGGGGAACGGAAGTGGAACGGAGTGTCATAACACTAGGTTTCACTTTCGTTCCCTCTGCCTACCCTGCCTAGTGCGGGATACAGCGTGAAGCTGAAAAAAAATCATATATTTAAAATCATATCATTGTACAGTACAGTAATAAACTTATATTTGAAATATAATTCTTCGAGCGGGAATCGAACCCCATCCAATACCCAGTCAAACACATCGACTGCCTTATATGTAAATATGTTAAATAAAAAAAAAACCAAAACCACTGTATAGAAATTCTAATTTTGGAACTGAAATTCGCAAAGTTTGGAGACCATGTGGCACACTGAATTGAATTTGTAATACTCTAACCTTTTTTATGTAAAATTTTGCACGAAAACGATTTTTGTATGGAAAATGTTTGCATTCTCTCTTTTATCTCACATTACGGAGATACTGGAAAGAAATTATGGTTAGAGAGTTACTCTGTTCATACTATAATTATGAAGGACGGAAAGTGAACGCTTTTGGATTCGATTTAAGCATAAGGAAATGAAAATATTTAAGTGACCTTTTTATCCCTACGTTGCTTACATAAAACGCTATATATTGTTTCGTTATACTATTAAACAGCGGAATACAACGCTGCTCTATGTCTATATTTAGCAAAAAGCTCTGTATAGCGAATCAAAAAGCTCTATATAACGAAATATTTAAACTCGGGGACGATTATATTTAAATGATCTTGACCGCACGTCGCCGAGTTTCCCGTTGAGCCAATGTTATTGATTCTTTATTTATTGTGACAATCAGATTAACAGCTTAAGACCTACAAGCCCTAAAACAGCAGTGATTTTTTTTTAGATTAGGTGAAAATTATACTTATTTACATACTTTTTCATATACTTTTTTATTTTTATTTAAATTTCCGTTCCCCACTTTTATACATACCGGTCAAAACGAAAAATTTGCTAATCAACGTCCCTCCACAAGCGTATCTTAACCCCGCTTTCTCGTATCTATATAGAGCTGTATGCCACGGCCAGTTCCCCGGCTTAGTTACTTGACCGTTTACTATTAGCTCGGTGTGCCATATCTTGCGTCTACCGCAATATCGGTCTGGGACCTGTGACAGCTTTTGGACACCAACATCATAATCTTCGAAATATGTCTGAAAATTTTATGACACTATTGTATTTATTACTGTTAATTACTGTCTTGTTCTTATAACATTTCAGTCTGTACATTGAAAACTAAAGTAGAGGCCTGTCGTGGCGCAGCGGCATAAGCGTGTGACAGTAACCAACCGGTTCTGGGTTCGAGGATATAAAACATTTAATATTTTCAATTTAAATATATAATGTTTCATTTCTTCGCTCTGGTACAAGGAAAAAGGCGGCGTTGAGTTCCGCCACTTAACACGTCATGCCTCAAATTCGGCGGAAAGTGGGGAATGGGAGTGGAACGGAATGTCTTAACACTGGGTTCCCAAGTTCTCTCTGCCTTCCCTGCTATGTGCGGGATACAGCATGAAGCTGGGTAAAAACGTCTTATTGTCAGCTTCCCGGAACATAATTTATACATATAATAAACTTGTAACCGAATACTGTATCTGTACATAGAAGATAATATATAAACAAAATATATAGTTGACGTAGGCGTGAAAATATATAGTTGACGTAGGCGTGAAAATATATAGTTGACGTAGGCGTGAAAATATATATTGGCGTAACGTGTAAGCACAGGGAACCTGGGAACCTAGTATTAAGAACCCACTTCAGTTTCCCACTTTCCGCCGAATTCAAAGCATTCTGTCTTAAGTGGCGAGACTCAACACCGCGCATTGCCTTTTTACCAGAGCGAAGAAATGAACATTAAATATTTAATTTGAAAATATTAAATATTTAATTTTCTCGAGTGGGGCTCGAACCCACAACCTATCGTTTACAGTCACACGCTTGTGCCGTTGCTCCACGACAGGCTTCAATCAATCAATACCTCCCAGAATGTCTGAAAATGTTCACAGAATGTCTCTCTGTTTTTCTTTTAAGAAAAGATATTTAGATTTAATAAGACATAGGCATATTTACCAAATTAGGCTTTTTACATTGTTCTTCCCCGTTAATCTTCAAACTGGTCAAATAAGGTGGAGAATATGGAGCAGGTTGACCTCTAACATTGAATGTGAAATTATCACTGCTTCGTAACAAGATTATATTGAAAATGTTAAATACACTGTCTTGGACACTTGAAAACCTAGATTCCTTATTCTGAAATAAAAAAAACAAGAGTAATTTTTTTTTTTAAATATTTTTTCTTTTCTTTCTTCTTCTCTTTTTATCGGTTTATTTCATAGGGGGGAGATGGAACATATAGTACGGGATCCCTGGACTATTTTTACCATTTATTACTGACAAGCTGATTTTTCGTGAGTAGCTTCATTTTGACTAGACGCCCAACTTTTTTCCTTACAACAATTTTGGTAAATGGTAGCTAATAGGGGTAGCAGGGATGAAATGTGTTGATTTGATGAATTTCACAAATTTATTACTAACTGAATTTTTCTCCGTTAATCGTTAAGATAATTGTCTAAATAAACCGAGAAAATATTTGTCCTACAAAATTCAAGGTTTTATCAAAGAGTCCCCCCTCTCCAACATGTATTATTAACAAGGTCATGAAAAATAATTACTAACCATCTACTTTTTTTTCTATTAGTTAGTAAATATTTATGTAATTTAACAGCCACATTGCCCTACATGTTGCGTGGCACGACATCCTGGTCCTACGCTCAAAATTTGTCAATGCCACAAGACCATTTTTTATTAGTAACCGTAGGACAAAAGTATTACGTGATAGGCTAGTATGTATGTCGTCCAAATAAAACAATGTCCTACAAAAAAAAACAGGTATGTATTGCTAGTCCGACAAGAATTGTCATTTTTGTTTTTTCTTTGTAACACAGCGTAAATGAAAACATATTTATTGAAATTAAAATAACTTTATTTTCTAATGTAAAAAAAATCTGGGTAATGTATATAAACAAAAAAAATAATTTTCATCAGATTCATCCGAAAAATCTTCATCATCTTCGCTAGCAGTATTAATCTCATCTTAATCTCCCTCTTCGTCACTTTGTTCATTAGTGACGTGTGACTCTGTAATAACATGAAATAATTAATAAATCGCCGAGTAATTAATAAATAAATAACAATTATTTTGATAGAGTACCTTGTTAGTCAGAAGATATTTCTTCAAAAGATGGGCTTTGGGGACCATCAAACCAATAATATTGATATTTATTGTTATTGATAAAGATATTGAAGGATCGATGATTTCAGTCGATTCAGGCGCTGATGATGTAAAAGCTGGCGCATTACTGTGCATAATAAATTATTAAAACAAAAATTATGAAAAATCGCGATTGAAATAATTAAACTTACATTAAATTAATACTTAGTAAAATAGAGTTATATAAGAATTAAGTACATATATTATTTTTCTATGCAATATAAAATATATTGAATAGCAAAGGATGCTCTACTTTATAAGTATTTTTTAGGACAATCGTGCATTTCTGAACATAACCGAATTCTCCGACTGTTAATGGAGTAAATTGGAAACACGTGGAAAATTTTGCCATTGAATTAAATATATTTATATTACAATCCAAATTTTGGACGAAATATGTAAAATTTAATATATTTTTTATAGTTATTATTCAAAGAATATTGCAAAACTTTCATAATAATATTACTCCATTTTTTTACATAATTACGTGAAAATATGAATTATTGATTTTTTTTTTTTCAAAATAAAGTAATAAGATATTCGATGGACTTACCTTTGATAAGACAAATATTTAGATTTTACTCCAAATGTAACACGAGAAATGATAACCTATTATTTCGTCACTCCAACTTTCAGGCAGTACGACATCACAATATTTGTGTTTATGATGCCTTCGAGCAGATAAAAAAGTTTTACAAGACAGCCAAATATCTCTATTGAATTTTTTTATTTCTTCTCTTTTCTCCCGAAAAGTAGGGTTTACACATAATAAATTACACAAAAAACACTCCATTATTATTTTGCAGCACAAAACAGAATTAAAATTGTTTTTCGAAAAACGAATAAAATACGAGTTTGACTGAAAACATAATACATGTTGGACAGGGGGGAACTCCTTGATAAAACATCTATCAATAATCTTCCTGTAAGATTTTTTTAGTATATCTTTCACGTACAGACAATACTTTGGTTCAGATTATATATATATATATATATATATATATATATATATATATATATATATATATATATATATATATATATATATATATATATATATATATATATATATATATATATATATATATATATATATATATATATATATATATATATATATATATATATAGAAAAGAGAAGAAATAAAAAAAATCAATAGAGATATTTGGCTGTCTTGTAAACCTTTTTTATCTGCTCGAAGGCATCATAAACACAAATATTGTGATGTCGTACTGCCTGAAAGTTGGAGTGACGAAATAATAGGTTATCATTTCTCGTGTTACATTTGGAGTAAAATCTAAATATTTGTCTTATCAAAGGTAAGTCCATCGAATATCTTATTACTTTATTTTGTTAAAAAAAAAATCAATAATTCATATTTTCACGTAATTATGTAAAAAAATGGAGTAATATTATTATGAAAGTTTTGCAATATTCTTTGAATAATGACTATAAAAAATATATTAAATTTTACATATTTCGTCCAAAATTTGGATTGTAATATAAATATATTTAATTCAATAGTAAAATTTTCCACGTGTTTCCAATTTACTCCATTAACAGTCGGAGAATTCTAACCGAATTCTCCGACTGTTAATGTGTTCAGAAATGCACGATTGTCCTAAAAAATACTTATAAAGTAGAGCATCCTTTGCTATTCAATATATTTTATATTGCATAGAAAAATAATATATGTACTAAATTCTTATATAACTCTATTTTACTAAGTATTAATTTAATGTAAGTTTAATTATTTCAATCGCGATTTTTCATAATTTTTCATATTTTTTGTTTTAATAATTTATTATGCACAGTAATGCGCCAGCTTTTACGTCATCAGCGCCTGAATCGACTGAAATCATCGATCCTTCAATATCTTTATCAATAATAATAAATATCAATATTATTGGTTTGATGGTCCCCAAAGCCCATCTTTTGAAGAAATATCTTCTGACTAACAAGGTACTCTATCAAAATAATTGTTATTTATTTATTAATTACTCGGCGATTTATTAATTATTTCATGTTATTACAGAGTCACACGTCACTAATAAACAAAGTGACGAAGAGGGAGATGAAGATGAGACTAATACTGCTAGCGAAGATGATGAAGATTTTTCGGATGAATCTGATGAAAATTATTTTTTTTTGTTTTTATACATTACCCAGATTTTTTTTACATTAGAAAATAAAGTTATTTTAATTTCAATAAATATGTTTTCATTTACGCTGTGTTACAAAGAAAAAACAAAAATGACAATTCTTGTCGGACTAGCAATACATACCTGTTTTTTTTTGTAGGACATTGTTTTATTTGGACGACATACATACTAGCCTATCACGTAATACTTTTGTCCTACGGTTACTAATAAAAAATGGTCTTGTGGCATTGACAAATTTTGAGCGTAGGACCAGGATGTCGTGCCACGCAACATGTAGGGCAATGTGGCTGTTAAATTACATAAATATTTACTAACTAATAGAAAAAAAAGTAGATGGTTAGTAATTATTTTTCATGACCTTGTTAATAATACATGTTGGAGAGGGGGGACTCTTTGATAAAACCTTGAATTTTGTAGGACAAATATTTTCTGCATTACCCAATGCGAAACGCAGTGGCCGAAGCCACTACTTAACGCCGGTTTTAAATGCCGGGGGTGGTAACAGTCCGGTCGAGCCTGCCCATGCGTGTTGTCATTGCTGACAACGTGACTCTACCACACGTACTTTAGTCGCCTCTTACGACACCATCAGTACCAGGGTGATCCTATTCTAAGCCGGAATCACACGGTCAAAAAATTTCAATAATCATATCTAGTATCGCCAAGTAAGCGGTAAGTATCTATGCCGCGTACGGCGTGTTTTCCTGTGTAAATTTCAACCTCGCCAATAAAAATATTTTATATTTTTCTCAATAATCCTCTCTCTCTTTCAGTGTAAGTCTTATAAAATAGAAATGCTCCGGCTGTTCAGTCAGTCTATTTCGAAGGTATAGATGATATATAAACAATAAATTATAAAATAAAATTAATTGTTGATAGAGAGGAATGTAGAGGAAAATATAGGTTTTTCTCAGCTTTACGCTCTTTCCCACATACAGCAGGGTAGACAGAGGGAACCTGGGAACCTAGTGTTAAGACACTCCCGACCGTTCCGTCTCTCCGACGAATTTGAGGCATTGCGTATTGAGGCACCACCAGACCGCACGCACTTTGCTTTGTTACCAGAGCGAAGAAATGAAAACATTAAATATTTAATTTGAAAATATTAAATATTTTATTTCCTTGAGTGTAAATCGAACCTACAACCTATCAATTACAGTCACACGCTTTTGTCGCTGCACCACCACAGACCTCATAAAAGTTTTTTTTATATTGAAACTCCCGCGTTTGGGTAAATGCACATGTACCTATCGTATAGACATAGGTTTTTCATTGAATACTACAATATTTATACGCAAAAACAAATAAAATGAAAAATAATCATTTCATTAAATATAGTTTACTGTAAATATAATTCGAAATATCTCGTGGCGTAAGGGAACAAAGTAGTGACTGTAAATGCCACGGTCGTGGATTCGATTCCCGCTCGATGGAATTGAACATTCAATATTTTCATTTCCTCGTTCTGTTACAAGACAGATTGCGGCGTTGAGTACCGTCATTCAAAACGCTATGGAAATACAGCGTAAAGCTAAGAATAGAATCGTATAACGTTTACATAAAAAATAGCCTGTCGTAGCGCAGGCACAAGAGTGTGACTGTAAACGACATGTTCTGGGTTCGATCACACTCGAGGAAATAAAATATTTAACATTTTCAATTTCAATATTTAATATTTCCATTTTCATCGTTCTGGTAACAAGGCAAAACTTCAGTGTAAAGTGGAGAACAGAACGGAGTGTTATAACACTATATTCTTCTCTTTTTCTGCCTACCCTGCCACGTACACAAAAAAAAAACGTTTATTTAGATATTTGTATACATATCCATACAAAGAAATTAATATTATTTTCAATACATAACAGTGCTCAAGTTAGATTAAAACAATATAAGATAAAAGGTTAACAAAGTTTAACGACAGTTAAATTTACTAGAGATAATAATATAAACTATTTACATTTACTTTGACCAATATTAATATTGTGCTCAATTGTATGTATATGTTACATATATATGAAACTGTAAGTGCAATGGTAGTGATATCGATTCACTTTTAGAGGTGTTAATTACTTTAATTTATCAGTTCTATTAAGGGGACCTAAGAACCTAGTGATGTTCCATCATCACCCTGTTAACCTAGCGGTATGATACTCCGCCGCCCATTAGGTTCCCAACTTACTTCAGCCTGCTCTAATGTTACGAAGAAAAAAATATAATTGAAGCCTGTCGTGGTGTAGCTTACAAACGTGCGGCTGTTAGCCCACAACCTAATATTGTGGGTTATAGAACTCGGGATCGCCCACTCGAGAAAAATAAATATAATAAATATTTTCTTTTCTAAGAAAAGAAATCGAGGCCTGTCGTGGCGCAGCGGCACAAGAGTGTGACTGTAACCAACAGGTTCTGGGTTCGATCCCCAGTCGAGGAAATGAAATATTTAATGTTTTCAATTTAAATATTTAATGTTTCATTTCTTCGCTCTGGTAATAAGGCAAAGCGCGGCGTTGAGTTCCGCCACTCAACACGCAATGCCTCAAATTCGGCGGAAAGTGGGGAACGGAAGTGGAACGGAGTGTTACACTAGGTTTCACTTCCGTTCCCTCTGCCTACCCTGCCTAGTGCGGGATACAGCGTGAAGCTGGAAAAAAAAAAAAAAGTAATCCGGTAATAGGGCAAAGCGGGTGTGCTGTCTTCCCATTAGGTATTTAAACATTAGGCCCAATTTTCTTCTGCCTACCCTGCTTTTTTCAGGTTAATCAACCTTACTTCTAGTCAGAAGTAAGCTTGATTAACCTGAATCTCTTTATAATGATAATGGTATTCACTAAGCTACATATGTATATGCTAAGGAAACCAAATAGCAAATGTTCGAATATTTTCCTCTTATATTAAAAAGACGTAGTAGCATAATATTTGACGTGTCCGATTAAATGGAAACTGTATTTTATAAATATAGATCTTTCCCGGATCTAAATTGACTTAGACCGGCGTTAAATTTCGCCAAATGACTGGTAATTGGGCAATCATTGACAAAGACACACATTCACATATCATTAAGCTTATAATAAAAATAGAAAATAATATTAAAATACCAGAAAAAGTACAGCCTCTGAGTCAAAAACCAGTCTCACATCCGTCGCCACATCCAAAGATTTCTTTATTGTCACATTATAACCATGTTCTAAGCCACTATAAAATTTTGACACAATATCTTCCGTAAGACACGGCAATGCCTCGTATGCCTTCAACGGACGGACACTTTTGAAGAATTTTATTGTATTAACACTACATGTTATTAGTAAAATAACTATCACTTTAATCACTTTCATCACTTTTAGGCGTGTAGAAAAAAGACGTCACAAATCACTATATAACTGTCATTTGTATAAACTATTTTATCTTCCAACTCTTCCAATACATTTATCTTCCAATATAATTTTTTAGGTTATAATAGTTTATTGAGTTTGCGAGATGACGACGCGCTTGTAACTGTTCTGTGCCATCAACACACTTGTTGTTGCAGTGTGTAGAAACTGGTTATTTTTATAAAAAACTACTTTTTGTATATCTTTTTGTATATAGTATACTTTTATACGTTCACACAATATTCCGTTTAACAGAATAGAGTCAAGCAAATTTTTCGTCAATTCTCAATACATAACGTGTTGAGGAGCGGTGCTCAACGCCGCAGCTTGTTTCAATATATGATTTCGCTGAGTTGGAATTGAACATGCAACTGTCACGTTTCCAGTCACACGCTTATGCCACTGTGCCACGACGGTTTCAGAATTTTATTATGTTATACTAATTAATTTTTCTTTGTTATAAAAATTAAACATTCGATTTGGTTGTGAGTTTGCATATTTAAGGAATTAATTATATATCTGTATTTTTTTTAAATTGACCTTCTAAAATTATTCGATTTAAATATAGTTTAAAACTTACTTATTATCTACTAGATAAGGACAATAGACCACTTCCGTGTTCACTTTTTGACATTATGCGAACCTCAAAAGTTTGTATGAAACTAAGACAGCAAGATTTCATCATCATCATCCTTTTCACCATCGTCAACGTCATCATCATAATCACCATTACTACTATTATCATCATTATTATTACAATCTTAGACCACACTTGTGTACTCCAGTAGCATCCATGTGTAACATTCACTTAATTCTATGTCCAAATATATCCGTTTATGCTAATACCTTGTCACTTTTGGTCATTATGCAAACCTCAACGCCACGCTTTGTAAATGACTAAGACAGTAAGATTTCATCATCATCATCGTTATCACCATCATCAACGTCATTAGCATAATCATCATTACTACCATTATCATCATCATTATATTATTATAATCTCATAGCACACTACACAAGTGTGTACTCCAGTAGCATTCACGTGTATCATTCACTTAATACTATGTCCAAATGTATCGTTTATGCTAATTAATTACCTATGACATCTGCATCCGGTGTGCTAATACACTTATCGTACCCTAATCACTATTAGTAACATTGATAAGTTAATACTACGTAAACAGAAAAAATAGGGGAAGAAGAACATTTTGTGAATTTGTAGAGCAACTGAGGCAGGGTAACAAGCGTGCGACTGTAAATGCGATAGGCTATGGGTTCGATTTCTACTTGAAGAAAACATTAACTTATTTTCACTCACTCACTCAGCTTCACGCTGTTTCCCGCACACGGCGGGGTATACAGAGGGAACTTGGAAATCTAGGGTTAAGACACTCTGTTTCACTTCCATTCCCCACTTTCCGCCGAAGTTGAGGCATGGCGTAATGAATGGCGGAACTCAACGCCGCGTTTAGCCTTGTACCAGAGCGAAGTAAAATATTTAGTATTTCGTTTCAAGTCATTAACTTATTTTTTTTATATTATTTTCTAGTTCTGGTGGAAATGCACGGCGTTGAGTCAAGCCACTCAACACACAATACTTCAAACTCCAAAAAAACTGGGCAACAATAAGTTAAAGCCTTTTGAAGGGATTTATTAAGAGCGGAGTCTTTTAATTAAAATTATACTAAATATATTTAGATATCTACAGCGTGGAACTAAAAGTAACTAACATAATATTTTAATATGATTTTGTTCTGGGAATCGAATTCATAATTATCAAAATTTTTAGTCACACGGTAACTTGTATAATACGTATATATATTTTTTTTTATACATTTTTTTTTTCATATTAACATAAACAAGAACAACATAAACAAGAACGCGTTTAAATTCCGATATTTTATAAGGAAAATATTTTATAACATTTAATTTTAGTTCTTAAATTATATGAAATAAGACCTATTTTAACTTTTAAATTTTAATGACTTTGTAATATCAGTGTTTGTGATTTAATTGTCTGTGTATAGTGATTTTTTTCTCAAAATTAGTTTTTTTTCTAATGACGCAATCAATCAGAAAAGAAGTATGTACAGATAAAATATATTTTTTAAAATTTGCGTGTTGAGTTCTGTCACTCGATACGCAATCCCTCATATTCGGCGGACAGTGGGGATCTGAAGTGGAACGGAGTGTCTTAACACTAGGTTCCCGGGGTCCCTCTGCCTACCCTGCCTCGTGCGGGATACAGTGTGAAGCTAAAAAAAACAAAAAAAAAACTCAATTCTGGTTTTTATTATTAAACAAATAATAATGTCTTTGATTTTCGCGATTGTTACACATTTTAAAGTATTCAAAACGTCGGGTTTCCAAAAAACATGTTTAGCAATCAATATACGCGATTAATCCGGTTAAAAGTGTTTCATTTAAAATATTAAACAAATGTTTTATTTAGATTCAAATATTTTATTCTAAACAAGAAATTACAAGCTTTATTTTTGGAACGTCTAACAATTTACCACCAGCTCACTAAAGTTACTGCCTCATACCTGAGAAGAACCAGCACAAGAAGCTCAGCGGGACATTCATTTCTTTTAATCAACTATTTACAGTAAAACATTTCTAAGTGATAATAATACCTTTGAAATGGACTGAAGCGAGAATTTTATATTCAATTATTTTTATAATATTTCTTTTGGTATCACGTTTCCTTTACAAAGAGAGCTTAGTCATAAAATATTCTGTTTATAGCTTACGAGCTTACATTCCGCAGAAACTGATGACTGGTGCGTCTGTCAGTATGTTTGTCTGTAACACCGTATCTCGTCAATTGAGGAAACGATTATGAACTTTTATAATAGAAAGCTTTGCTCGTTTTAGCTATGTTTCATTTAAATCGTATTAGTATTTTTAATGAAATAACCGGGTTAAATCGCGTATATTATTATTTATACATTCGAGGTAACCCGACGTTTCGAACACTTTACAGCTTTGCAGCTTTACTCCTAGACTCGGCCTTAGTTCTCTCTCCGTAAAAATTGTTTCATCGCAATTTTTACGGAGAGAGAACTAACTAAGGTATGTGTGTAACAATCGCTAAAATTACAAGATATTATTATCGTATTAGTTTAGGAGCTGTAAGCAACTTGATAACATGAGGTAGTTATTTATTGCGGTGTAGATTTTTTTTGAATATATATTTTGTATTATTGGCTACAAGTTAAATCTCTTCAAGATGAGACATGTCGTGGCGCAGCGGCACAAGAGTGTGACTGTAACCGACAGGATCTGGATTCGATACCCAGTCGAGGGAATGTAATATTTAATATTTTCAATTTAAATATTTAATGTTTCATTTCTTCGCTCTGGTAATAAGGCAAAGTGCGGCATTGAGTTCCACCACTCAACACGCAATGCCTCAAATTCGGCGAGAAGTGGGGAATGAAAGTGTAACGGAGTGTCTTAACACTAGGTTCCCGGGTTCCCTCTGCCTACCCTACCTCGTGCGGGATACAGCGTAAAGCTGTAAAAATAAGAAAAAATCTCTCATAGAGCAAATTAGTCATTGAAATCTCAGGAATAAGACATTCCATTACCCAAACACCGTCAAATTTCCTAAGTATTGCCTAAGCTTAGACTTGTTAGTAGAGTAGAGAAATAAAAAAAAATAATTGTCAGTAGAAATGGAACCAACAACCGTAGTATTTGTTATCAAATTTGATTATGCTGTGACGATGTCCTTGAGATTTAATTAAAATTATAGGCTAACTTAAAGTTTCGATAAATCTTTTTTTTAGCCTATCATAGTATGAATAAATAACAGGGAATGGAAGTGGAACGGAGTGTCTTAACACTACGTTACCGGGTTCCCTCTGTCTATCCTGCCTCGTGCGGGATACACCGTGAAGCTAAAAAAAAACAAAAACATAGTATGTCCTGCACCTAGCAGGATAGGCAGAGGGAACCTGGGCACCTAATGTTAAAACACACTACGTTCCCATCGATACACTTCCGTTGTTATAATTTATCAAGCAAGGCAGAAAATGAAAAAGTAATCAGGTACATAAAATTTTATTACAAAAAAATTTACAAATTACAATAATAATAAGTCTTATATGTGAGTCGATACAGTCGACACTGAAATATTTGATAGACCAGGCTTGATACTTGGCTTGTTAGCTTCCAGCTCCTTTCTCGGCTTCTTTGGCCCGAAGAAGATTTTCTGCAGTTGGCACGCTGGTGCTTCGACGAAGAGGTGGAGAGGTAGCGACCAGAGGTATGTAGTGCACACAATACCGGCGAACAGCATTATCTAGAAATAAGATTTATTATTAGAAATAACACACAAATATGTCAAATTCGGCGAAATATAGGAAATAGGACAAAGTGTCTTAACACTAGGTTCCCAAAGAAAATGAAAGTTGCTCCATGGGAACGGAGAGTAGACATCGAACCCAAAATAATCACAATCACAGTCGCCTTTTAATTCTGCACCACGAAGGTCTCAACACAAAACTAAATATTTATAAGACATTTTACAAAAAAAAAAAAAAACATTCGGAGTTACCAAAGAGACGAAACCCTTGCAGTTCTCAAAAGCAATATGGGATTTGATACTTTTCTGCTGAAAATGCATTCCGAATGCCTGATACGGATCTGATTGTGGATCTATTCAAATGAAGCCTTAATCCCGATGGGAATGGATTGAATTAAAAAAAAACAACTTTGAGAAACGCCATTTCAGAATTGTATTCTTAATGGTACTATCGATATAGTAACTACTTAAATGTAATGGTACTTTCAACTTTTTCTTCTTATAGTTGCATTTCGTAAGGATTTTCGTTGAGGCCTGTCGTGGCACAGCGGCACAAGCGTGTGACTGTAAACGTGACTGGTTGTAAGTTCTGTCCCCACTCGAGGAAATGCAATTTTTAATATTATCATTGAAATGTTTACATTTCGCTCTGGTAACAAGGCAAAACGCGGCGTTGAGTTCCACCACTCAATACGTAATGCCTTAAATTCGGAGGAAAGTGGGAAATGGAAGTGTAACGGAATGTGATAACTAATAGTTATCCAAAGAGAAAGCTCCAAAGATTCCTCTGTCTAACTTCACATGTGCGGGATACAGCGTGAAACTGATAAGAAGCGTGATAAGACTCATTGGTTATGAGTTCGATATCTATATGGGGTATTAGGAAATTTGAAATTTTTAAATATTATTATCAAACCACTCGAGGAAATAACATTTTAAAAATTATCATTTAAATGTTAACATTTCATTGCTCCGGTGACAAGGTAAAACGCGGCGTTGAGTTCCGCCTTAAATTCGGGGGAAAGTGGGAAATGGAAATGGAACGAATTTTAACTCTAGGCTCCCAAGATTCCTCTGTCTACCCCTCCCATGTGCGGGTTACAGAGTGAAGCTAATCAGCTTCACGCTGTATCCCGCACATGGGAGATTACCAGCGTGATGGCTATGAGTTCGATGTCTATATAAGGTATTAGGAAAATTTTAAAGTGAAAGATCAGTTACACCAACAGACATGATAAGTGACTGTTAAACAATTGCTCCGTTGCGCCACGACAGATCTCTAATCCTAATAATATTACTTACAGCTGTATAATCGGTAGCGTAAAACGATCTTCTCATTTGTCCACCATAAGTCCTGAGTACTGTCGCGTGCAGTAACATAGCGCAGTAAGACATCCTACCGAGTGGCTGTAGAGGACCCCACTCTACTGCATTTACGTAAATTCCTGTAAATGTAAATACATTTTAATATTGCATCTAAAGTTTAAATTAATTGTATATCAGAATTAAGAAAAAAACCAGCGATTAAAAATAACTCATTGAAATATTAATATATTCATTTCTTCGGTCTGGTAACGAGGTAAAGCGCAGCGATGAGTACCGCAACTCAACACCCAATGTCTTAAATTTGCTGGAATGAATCTTAATAGGAAAAGAATGTCCTAAAATAAGGTTCCTTGGTTACCTCTGCTTACTATGCTATAGTACAGTATAATCCTCGAAAGCTATTATTTTTTTTAGCTTCACGCTGTATCCTGCACGAGGCAGGGTAGGCAGAGGGAACCCGGGAACCTAGTATAAAGACACTCCGTTCTACTTCCGTCCCCCACTTTCCGCCGAATTTGAGGCATTGCGTGTTGAGTGGCGGCACTTAAAGCCACGGAAAGCTATTATTGTTTGACGCTAATGAATATTTTTGGTATATAAAATATTAATGATGGTAGGGTAGGGTAGGCAGAGGGAACTTGGGAACCTAGTGTTAAGACACTCCGTTCCTTTCCCCCCCACTTTTCCCCTAAATTTGAAGCCAATGACAATAGTCCCTTAAAAATTATAAATTCACTTTTATCAATAACGTCAAACTTAAGGTATTTACGAAATACTCGTCAAGCGTTCAGTTATTTGACACCGAATATAACAATATGGCATAGAAATGTTGGGAACGTGAGAGGCACGCCGGATTCTCACGGCATGGCTTGGTATTTCAATATTAGGCTTAAGCTCTGAGACTAACTCATATTGATATTACTAAAGAGAGACTGTCACTGTGGAAATAACTATAGATATCAATATACATTCTAAATGTGGGTTTCTGGGTTCGATTCCCACTCGGGAAAATGAATTATGACAAATTTCTCGCTTTTCTTATAAGACAAGGTGTAGCGTAGAGCTCTGTCATTTAATCCGCAATGTCATAATAATGATTTACGAATGATCTTTAAGTTAAATAGCAATGTTATATTTATTATTTAATAAATATTTTATTCAAAAATGCATATATTTTCTTTAATATTCATTAATTTAGGCCTGTTGTGAGACACAAGCGTGTGACTGTAAAAGAAACAGGTTAGAGGTTTGATCGCCACTAGACGAATGAAATATATAATATTTACATTTTATGGTAGCAAGGCAAAGCATGGCATTGAGTTTCGTCACTTAACGGCCAAAGCCTTAATTTCAGTTTAAAGTGAGGAACGAAACGGAGTGTCTTAACACTAGAATACCAGGTTTTATGTGCCTATCCTGTGCGTGATAGATCGTGATGGTGAAAAAAGAAGGATGATTTTTTATATTGAAAATTCTAATTTAATATGGACGAATGGCTTTAGGTCAGAGCGCGAGTTCAGATGTCGCTATATTTTTTTTCATATTTAAAGAAATAAATGGTTAAAACAACTCATATAAATATAAATATGAAGGCCTTGATTGATTGAAGCCTGTCGTGGCGCAGCGGCACAAGCGTGTGACTGTAACCGCCAGGTTCTGGGTTCGATCCCCAGTCGAGGAAATAAAATATTTAATATTTTCAATTTAAAATATTTAATATTTCATTTCTTCGCTCTGGTAATAAGGCAAAGTGCGGCGTTGAGTTCCGCCACTCAACACGCAATGCCACAAATTCGGCAGAAAGTGGGGAACGGAGTGTCTTAACACTAACTTCCCGGGTTCCCTCTGCCTACCCTGCCTCGTGCGGGATACAGCGTGAAGCTTAAAAAAATATATAAATATAATAAATCAGCAAATTAACCCTACTTTACTAGGAACTATATTAAAATTTAATAGCATCGAACATTTTATTACCGCCCTCATCCCATCCGATATGAAAATCCTCACCGATTTTTATTTTTATACCAGAATTCGTAATAATCCTTTTTATCTTTCGCAAACGAATCGGACATTTGCGCTTAACTCCAAGACGTTCGACGCCAAGTTAGGTAACAAGGAAAGAGTGCGACCGAGAAAAACCAATTTTAATGCACGAATAAATACAAAAGTGAAGGGAAATACCTTTAACGTCCACTTTGCTTGTGGAAAAGTTTCCTTTTTGGAAGTCGCTTTGGATTTTACAATTCCACATGTGCCAGATGTTTTACGCTGAACTATTATAGTATAGTTTGGTAGTAAAAGGACGTTGGTATTGAGTTTGAATTCTATTGTTGAATGTTTATCTTAAACTTATATTAGATTTGTAACAAATCAGTATATAAAAGATATATATGAAAAAAGATTGGTGACGTTTAATAGCGTAATAGAACAAAAAATAATGTTTTATTTTTTAATTTTCTCTGTTTGTTTGTACGCTTGTTTCCACTAATCTCATTAAAGATTTTAAAATTGTATGCTTACCTTAACCTTGTTTTATTGAATTGAATGAAATCATTCTTTTCGATCTATATTAGATATATAAATATATTAAAACCTGTTGTGGCGCAGCGGCACAAACGTGTGACTGTAAACGACAGGTTGTGTGTTCGATCACCACTCGATGAAATGAAATATTTAATATTTTCAAATTAAATATTGTATGTTTAAATTTCTTCGCTCTGGTAACAAGCGCGGCGTTGAGTTCCGCCACTCAACACGCAATGCCTCAAATTAGGCGGAAAGTGGGGAACGGAAGTGGATCGGAGTTTCTTAACACTAGGTTCCCAAGTTCCCTCTGCTTACCCTGCCGTGCACGGGATACAGCGTGAAGTTGAGTATATTAGTTATGTAAATAGATATTGGTAAAATATTGGAAGTCGGTCGGTAGTATAATAAATATAATAAATAAATAAAACTTGATATTGGTACATAGTAGATGCTATGTATAAAAAAGAGGGTAGTTTATTCGTTAATGTTTCAAGATAAAAATATACATGTAAAAAGCCACCTTCACACGTTTTCTACCTCAGTTTCGAAAATTTGCACGTGGTAGCGTAACTCAACGCCGCGCTTTGCCTTTTCTACCAGTGCCAGAATTAAAATATTATAAAACTTACTGTTACATCTATAGAAGTAGCCAATAATGAACACGCATATAGCTAGAGCAAAGAAGTTCTGATTCAAACTGTTAAAGATGGCGGATTCAAAGGCGGACGCTTCACGGTGATGTAGATCCCATCCCATTAGTACTGTGCCCATAGCGATTGGTATTGAAATCAGGAACAGAAATTTCATTAGCTGAAACGAAGATTATAATTTTAGTATTTAAAAATTTGACTAAAAAAAACGAGATATTTCGTGGCGTACGCTTACACGTGCGACTGTACCTCGACTATGTCAGACTGTGTCTCGACAGGTTGTGGGTTCCATTTTCAATGGAGGAAATTTAATATTGATTATTTTCATTTTTTCACAGTAGTAACAAAGCAAATCAAGGCGTTGAGTTCCGTCATTTAAAACGCAATGTTTCAAATTTGGTGAAAAGTGGGAAACGGTATGGTATATCTTAACACTAGGTTCTCAAGTTACTTCTGTCTACACCATGTGTAGTTTACATACAACGTGAATCGAAAAAATAAGAAGCCATGATCGAAATGGATTTCGTTTCAACAAAATATCATCCAAATCGGTCCATTCATTAAGGCGACGTCGACGACAAGGAAATGAAATATTTATTATTTTCATTTCTTCGCTCTGCTAACAAGGCAAAGCGCGGCGTAGAGTTCCAGAACTTAAAACATTTTTTTTAATTAAGCGGAAATCGGGAACCGGAATGGATATCTTACCCTAAGTTCCTAAGTTCCCTACCAACAGTCTGCCCTACCCTACCCTACGCTGTATCGGTAAACACCGTAAAGCTGGAAATTAAAATATATAAGTATATATATATCACCCAAGAGTCTCGCAAATTCCATTTTCCAGCTTGCGCCTTGTGATAGAACCAAGCTGTTAGCACACCTAAATGATACCCCGCCCAGTTACCCTGCGCTGACACGTAAGCATGGTAGAAGGTGTCGTTGTAACCGAATATATCTCTTATGGACCTGGAAATAAGGAATAATTCAGTATATACGGTTTTAAATTAATATTTTCGTAAATTAGTTGTTCGAATGTAACGAATACTGTTTTGATAATCATGGTCAGTAGATTCGAATCAAATGTGGATAAGCTTTACCGTAACGTAATTTAAAATAACGTTAGTATGTAAATTATTTAGTATTTTTTCTTAAAGAAAAATGGTAATGAGTTTGCGAGTTTGAAAATTCTTCAGAAAATAATAAGCGAAAGTGTCTTAGTGGGAACAAAGTGTTCCAACACTTAGTTCCTACGCTCCTAAGTGTAAATATCAGCGTAAACCTTAAAAACACTATATAAAATCATATATTATAAGTAGGTTGTAAATAATCGACTACTCGATACTCACTACTTAGAAATTAATCAATTAATTACCTCGCTCCGGCAAAGCAATAAGCGGCGTTGAATCCCGCCAGCTATTTTAAATGCAAAATAAAGTGTTGTAACACTTTTTCTACCATGATATGGTAAAGAAAGTGTAGAACAAAGTGAAACCTAGTGTTATGACACTCCGTTCCACTTCCATTCCACTTCCGTTCCCCACTTTCCGCCGAATTTGAGGCATTGCGTGTTGAGTGGCGGAACTCAACGTCGCGCTTTGCCTTATTACCAGAGCGAAGAAATGAAACATTAAATATTTAAATTGAAAATATTAAATATTTCATTTCCTCGACTGGGGATCGAACCCAGAACCTGTCGGTTACAGTCACACTCTTGTGCCGCTGCACCACGACAGGCCTCAAAAAAAAATAATATCTTCCCATTTTTGAGGCCTCTCGAGGCGCGCGTGTTCATGGGTGCGACTAAAAGGCGTCGGGTTCTCCACTCAAAGAAAACAACAATTTTATATTTTTAATCCTTCGCTCTTGTAAGAAGGAAAAGGACAACTATGAATTCTGCCACTCAAAATGCCTCAAATCTGGCAAAAAGTGGGGACTGGTGCAGAATGCTTTAATACTCTGCCTAACTTACCATGTGTGGTACAGCACATAGAGTGCAGCTAAAAAAGAAACATTTTTAAATTTTGATACTGAAACTAAGGCATAAAAACCAAAATAAAACTCACTCAGGGAATATGCTGACTCGTATCGGTAGTAAATTCATGAAGTAACTCTGCAGGAACGGTATAAGTAGACTGACGATCATTACTCCAGATAAAATGGGTGGACCCACTCTGGGCCACTTCCATATGACTAGAAGCATTATTAAGGTTATGAAGAATAATTGAGTGTCCGTGCCAAGATACCTGAAAATAAATTAAATGTTATAAATTTTTTATATTTAGTTTATTCGAGGCAAGCTTTAATTTTTTTCTTTCTTTCCTCGCTTTAGATATAATGCATAGTCAGTTTTGCCTTATTAACAGAGCGAAGAAATGAAAACATTAAATATTTAATTTCATAATATTAAATATTTCATTTTCTCGAGTGAGGATCGAACCCACAACCTAACAAGCTTACAGTCCTACGTAGCCCATATGTCACAACAGGCCTCTGGCCTCATTAACTAACTCTCAAAGGCCATAAAACAAAATATATTTGGCAATTTATATATAAACTAAGCTAAACAGAGTATTACGAAATGAGTACACACGTAGTTTTGCATCATACAGCATCGTATGACAAGTATAATGAATAAATAAAGAAATTTTAACTGCACCATTAAAAATACCTTGAACTAGAAAGTTATATTTAAAGTTGGGAACGCAAGGGTCTTGATGGGAACGGATTGTCTTTACATTACTCAGCTTCACGCTGTATTCTGCACATAAGGGTAAGCAGAGGGAACTTGGGAACCTAGTGTTAAGACACTCCGTTCCACTTCCGTCTCCCACTTTCCGCTGAATTTGAGGCATTGCGTGTTGTGTGGCGGAGCTCAACGCTGCGTTTTGCCTTGTACCAGAGCGAAGAAATGAAAACATTAAATATTTAAATTGAAAATATTAAATATTTCATTTCCTTAAGTGAGGATTGAACCCACAACCTGTCGGTTACAGTCATGTGCTTGTGCCGCTGAGCCACGACAGGCCTTAACATTACGTTCACAAGTTTTCTCTGCCTATCTTGCCAGAACAGATACCATACAAAAATCTTAATTATCGCCATTTAAATATACCCAACGAAGCCACACGAATACGTTAGTATTAACGAAAGCGACCAACAACTATACTCTTGAAATTTAAAATAAAATGTTATTAAAAAAGTTTACTTCATTACGAGCGAAGTCACGGACCAGCACTATAGCAATTTATTGGTACATTACCGCTATTGTCTTTGACGGTGATAGAAAAATAACTTTAAAGTCAAAGCAATACGGTTTAAAATGGTGTAACATGAAGTTTCAATTAATACCGGCTCTTAAATTCAATTTTCAGACTCCAGACATAAAAAGGTACACATTGTACTCATTACTGCTTAGTACTAATGAAGAATAATTAAATTAATTTTTGTTTTCCACCGCCCCTTCTGTTTCTCTTGACTGACTGACTTTTTTTTTTGCTAGTGGGGTGGCAGAGGGAACTTGGGAACCTGGTGTTATGTCTTTTTTTTGTCATACGATACATCCGTTCCACACTTTTCGCCGATTTTTTGGTATTTTAAAAAGCGGAACTCAACATCGTTAACAATTCTTTTTTGTTTCTCATTTAAAATTTGTTACAAGAAATTGTATTAAAGCACACCATCTGGTTGTAAATACGGTCTGACAAAATATTGGTTGTTTAGAGGCCTATCGTGGCGCTGCGGCACAAGCGTGTGACTGTAACCGACAGGTTGTTGGTTCGATTCCCACTCGAGGAAATCAAATATTTAATATGTTGAATTTTAATATTTAATATTCTCATTTTCAACAAGGCAAAATGCGGCGTTGAATTCCGCCACTCAACAAAAAAAAATCTATTCTTTCTCCCGAGTAAAAATTTTATCTACAACCTTAGCATCTGTAGCTAAACACTGGGCAGTTGCGCCATGACGGCCTTAACCGGATAATCCTCCAAATAAATAAACTACTTACCAAGCTTGAGGTAAACATAAATGCTCGAATGGAAACAGATTAGGCATTAAAATGACTAGCTGCCACCAATTTGACCTGCACATGTCTCTCTCACGTCTGACCACAGCATCCCACATTGGACCAGAACCCAAATGAGGGACCCATGTCATCGCTAGACCCATAACTACCAGTACTGCTGGCATTAACCTGGAAGAAAAGGATAAATAGCTTATTTCAATACCTAGTTATACTTAGTTAGGCGTAGGGAAATGACGACCCCATCGCCCACTGGTCTAGACCAGTGCAATCAGTCAATGGGCAGCCCACCATCATAAACAAAAAGTCCCAACCGGTGTAGGAAGCGAGCAACGTCGATAGGCAACTGTATGCGGTTACTACAGCGGTTCGGCAAGGTATTTGGTGATGTGCCTTAAAGGGCGTACGTCGGGGCTCTTTTAGTGACGTGCGGCTAATTGCCTGCAACCTCAGTCTCTTGTCAGTCGTACCGGCTACCCGGTCCATTGACATTCGGATACGGAGGATGAGAGAGTGGACTTGCATCTGCGCAACTGTTTGTCCACTTAAATATACTCACGCGTAAATGACTTCGGCATGTTTACTGTGATTACGATAATAAGCCCTACGGCGATGGAGAACTGATGGCAAGGAGAGGATATGGTGTATCCAAACCTTAGTTGGTATCTGCACGTAGGCGGTCTTCTGGTGATGGTCGCTCTGTATTCTGATTGAGGCAGGGAATCAGTTCGGCAGCTCAGTTGATGACAAAGCAGCCCTATTTAGGAATCACTCTGCTTTCCCCAATACGGGGAGGGGCCTAGAAAAGGTGGCCTAAAAATAGTCTGTCTCGTTCCTCAAACAGTTGGCTAGCCGCGGTCACCTGTTCACCACCTTTAATGCGGTCGAAACAAAAAACAATACATATCAACAGTTAAACTAAATATTGCTACGTGGAACGTTCGAACTCTTCTGGACAGTGATCAGAACTCGAGTCCTGAAAGAAAACGGCTTTGATTGCGAGAGAGCTGGCTAGATACAATATTGATATTGCGGCCATTAGTGAGACGCATCTCAGTGATACGGGAGAATTATGCGAGTACCTTGGCGGCTATACTTACTACTGGAAAGGAAAACCCAGTACTGAAAGAGTTTCTATTGGAGTGGGTTTTGCTGTGCGAAATGAAATAGCACGTAGATTGCAGGAGATACCAAAAGGTATCAATGACAGAATAATTACACTAAGACTTCAACTGACATCTAAGAGGTACATCCACCTGATTAGTGTTTATGCCCCCACTCTGCCAGCTCCAGAAGAAGAAAAATTGAAATTTTATTTTGAACTTAGTGAAGTTCTCTCGAGAATACCTTCTTCTGACAGGATCCTACTCTTGGGCGATTTCAACGCACGTGTGGGTAGTGATCATAGTGCTTGGGACGGAGTTCTTGGTCGCCATGGAATTGGAAAAAGCAACGCTAATGGGTTTGATCTTCTTACTTTATGCGCAAAATTTGGCCTGTCGATTACTAACACATATTTTCGTCTGCCTGAGAAACTTAAGACCACATGGATGCATCCAAGATCTAAACATTGGCATCTTTTGGATTATGTGATAGTGCGCAAGAAAGACCTTGGTGAGATTCAGATTACCCGAGTGCTGAGAGGGGCCCAAGGCTGGACTGACCATCGACTTGTTCGATCTAAGCTTAGATTACAATTGAGAACACCACGTCGAAGCGCTCGTAGGATCCCAACAAAGCTAAACTGTGCAAAGCTAGTCGGAAACAAGGATCTTGGAATGGAATTGGATAATGCTTTCTGTTCCAGTATGCCAGTGATGGCAAATACTGCGTCTGTTGATGAAAACTGGCGCTTATATGCTGACCATCTTTACAGATGTGCTTCTCTAGTTATTGGGAAACCTGACCGGAAGAATCAAGATTGGTTCGATGATTCCGAAGGTGCCATTAAGAAACTCATCGAGGATCACAGACGTAGTCTCCTTTCATTTAATACCCTTGAAAGGAGAAAAGCTAGTCACAGCCTAAAGTTGCAGGTGCGTGCTCTCAAGGACAAATGGTGGACAGATAAAGCAACAGCGATGCAGCTATATGCTGATACAAATCAGGCAAGTAGATTTTTTGAATGCTTGAAAACTGTCTTTGGACCAAAAATTAAGAACATTGCCGCGATTTACAACAAGGATAAAACCCAACGGTTAACTGATCAGCGTGATATAGTGGCCCGGTGGGCGGAACATTTCTGTGATGTTTTGAATCCCACCACTGAACTTGCTGACTTGTTGTATATCAACTCCTTAGAAAACACACCAACAGTGGAAATCTTAGCGGAGCCACCAACCTTTGATGATTTCTCCGCCGCGCTCAGTAAGATGAAGAATGCCAAGGCGCCTGGGTTGGATGGTTTGCCATCTGAGATATACAAATATAGCGGCCTAAATGTTACTGACAGGCTATATCAACTCATCCTGGAGATATGGAGGTGCGAAACTATACCACAGGACTGGAGAAATGCTTCTATCTGCAAATTGTATAAAGGTAAAGGAGACATTGCTGACTGCAGCTCATATAGAGGTATCTCTCTTCTCTCAGCAGCTGGTAAGATTCTAGCTCGTATTATTAGCACTCGATTATCTCAACATGCTGAAACGATACTTTCAGAAACCCAATGTGGCTTCCGTCATGATAGAGGTACGGTTGATGCCATTTTTGTCGTAAGGCAAATCCAAGAAAAAAGTCTAGAGCAGTGCCGTCCGCTTTTCATGTGCTTTGTCGATTTAGAAAAAGCTTTCGACAAGATATCACGTAAGGCTCTTTGGATTGTTCTCGAAAAGGCTGGTTGTCCAGTAAAACTTATAAACTTAATACGTCAGTTTCATGAAGATATGAAGGCATATGTTCGGCATGAAGATGACTTCTCGGATCAATTTCCGGTTTCTAGTGGTGTAAAGCAAGGCTGCGTTCTGGCTCCCACCTTATTTTCTTTATATTTTGCTGCTGTAATGAAAGATGCAATAAGATCTTGCAATAATAAAATTGATCTAAACATTCGGATGGACAAAAGCGTTTTTGATCTTTCCCGATTCAGAGCTAAGCGTCTAGTCACAAACTTGCCCATTTTGGACATTCTATATGCCGATGACGTTTGTCTGATGGCCGATTCAGTCGAGTGTCTTCAAAATTACGTAGACTCGTTGCATTCCTCTTGCCAGCGTTTCGGCTTGGTTATAAACACCAGTAAAACCCAAGTTTTAAAACAACCTCCTCGAGGTGGCTGCAGGGACGATTCTAATATCACACTAAATGGCATTGTATTGGAAGAAATCTCAAACTTTAAATACTTGGGTAGTCGAATAACAAATGATAACACCTTAGCATCAGAGATATCTGCCCGAATAGCATTTGCTGCAGCAGCTTTTGGTAAGCTTAGGGTGCGTGTTTGGAACTCCCACGACCTTAAATTGCAAACTAAAATATTAGTCTACAAAGCGATTGTTCTGCCGACCTTATTGTACGCTGCAGAGACGTGGTGCTGCTATAAAGCAGACATTAGGCGACTGGACATATTTCACCTTAAGTGTCTAAGATCAATTTTGGGGCTAAAATGGCAGGACCGCGTTCCAAGCACTGAAATTTTGCGTCGATGTGGCTTGTCGGGTATAGAGGCAACTATTATGAAAAAACAATTAAAATGGTGTGGTCACGTGTTTCGCATGGATAACAATAGATTGCCTAAGATGGTCCTTTTCTCTGAGCTTGCTCACGGAAAACGTAGACAAGGTGGGCAATATTTACGTTATAAAGACGTTCTTAAGCGAAACCTCTTGGCTTGCAATATACCGACAGATTGTTGGGAACAGCGAGCACGTTTCAGACAAGAATGGCGATGCACTGTTTATAAAAACGTAGATGAATTTGAACAACAGCGGCTTGAAGATGAAGATGCCAAACGCAAATTACGAAAGACCCAACTCAAACTTTCCTACACTTACACATATAACGACGCTGGCCAACTATACTGTGTGCCCTGTCAGCGGATTTTCAAGAATAAATTCGGTTTCGCTAGTCACATAAGAGCCCGCCATAACACAAGCACAAATGTATAATAAAGTGAAACATGCAAGGAGTCGCCGTCGCCGAAATCGGTGTGGATTGATTGTTATACTTAGTACAGAAAGCTTAGTCAGAAATCACTCTGCTCTCCACCTCTTTCTAAATTTCGTGTGAAAAGTCCAAGGTGAGAAAAAGAGCCAGCCAAATGTAAATCAGACGGGATCCGTAGGGATGTGCTCTATACCATTACTTAGACGGCAAATAAATTACGTTTAGGGGCTCACATAAGCAGAAATACATAATCTATGAACATATCCAACTATTTCGGGTCATAAGATACATACCACAGGGTCATAAGATACAGCCTGGTGACAGACGAACAGACATAAAGACGGCCGGGCAGTTGAGTTTAAATAGTAAGGTTCCTTTTTATTCGATATGGAACCTTAAAAATATAAAAAAAAACCCCAAGAGGGGATTGAACCCGTAAAGACTGCGTTTAAACTCAAATAACACCCATTTAGAACCTGATATATAAAAATAGCAATTTCTTTTTTTAACTTATTGCTATGAATCGTTACGTATGGGAAACTTAAGACTTTAATTCGAATTCTTCGGACATTGAGTGTTAAGAAGCGGAACTTAACACCGCGTTCAGCCTCGTTATCAGAGCGAGGAAATGAAAAAATATGTTTTATTTCTTGCAATGAAAGTATAATTTTTTTTTATTTTAATTGCTTTTTTATTAATTTATGTAACTAATAAAACAAAGCGCGGCGTTTAGCTCCGCCTTTCAACACCCAATGACTCAAATAACTCAACAAAATCTTAACACTAGGTTCCCAACTTCCCTCTGCATAGCCTGCCATGATTTACTCGTAGATACAGTGTAAAGCTAAAGAAAAAAAATTATTTACCTTAACCATCTATTAATTATAGCCATGGGCACAGTTTTCAAAGAGAACTGATGCGTTTCAGCGTATACAAGCATCTTGTACGCCATAAGGAATCCTCCCATTACGAAGAATATCTGCACTATGACACGGGCGTTGAACAGAAGTGACTTAAAGAAATCGTCGTACGACTGGAACAATAGAAATTATTTATTTTTATTTTTTTTTATAGAAAAGATGGCAAACGAGCGTACGGGTCACCTGGTGGTCCAGAGGAGCTACAGGAGCGTTACCCGCCTTTAAATTGGAAGGTCACCGGGGCCCGGCATTACCTAATGCGAAACGCAATGGCCAAAGCCACTACTTAACGCCGGTCTTAAATGCCGGGGGTAGTAATAATCCGATCGAGTCTGGCCATGCGTGTTGCCATTACTGGCAACGTGACTCTACCACACGCACTTTAGTCGCCTCTTACGACACCATCAGTACCAGGGTGATCCTATTCTAAGCCATTATATTACATTATTTTCTCAGCTTCACGCTGAATCCCGCATATTAGGGACATACAGGGTATACAGGGCATACAGAGTAGGCAGAGGGAAATAAAGAATCTAGTGTTAAGACACTCCGTTATGTTCCCCACTCCTCCTAATTGAGGTATTGCGTGTTGGATGGCGGAACCCGACGCCGCTCTTTACCTTCTTACTAGAGGAAAAAAAAATCATTTGAAAATATTAAACCTTTCACTATTTTAAGTGGGATCGAACCCACAATCTGTCGTTTACAGTCACACGCATGTGCCGCTGCGCCACGACAGCCCTCCGGAGGAGAACGGAATTTATTGACTCTACGTCGCGGATGAATATACAGCGTGAACGTAAAAAAAACATTGATTTAAATAAAACATTGATTTAAAGCACACTTGATTGGTGAAAACAATAAAAATCGTTTTTGTACACGGTATCGTTGCCACAAAAAGAGTTCACACATTCCACTTACACACACATACATACATACATACATACATACATACACATTATCTACTTTGTATTGACCGAGACAATGAGATATAGGTTTTCATTGAAAGGTCTTCCATTTTAGTATGAAACTTCAAAGGTATTGAAAACAAAAGCCAACGCTATCTATTATAATCGACAGGTCGACTTCACTCTGTAGGATTAATGGAACCAACATAATTTCATTTCGATATACAGTACGGTAAATGAGTTGTGGCCGTGTACAGGTTTTCCGTATTGTATTTTGGGGGAAAAAGTATTGAGAGAAAACTTCAAAGGGGCCAAGACTAACTCTATACTGTGTATCATTGAGTTTGTATAGAATAATAAAATATATTTGGTTATAACCGGATTATTTTATCAGCCGTGTGATTCCGGCTTAGAATAGGATCACCCTGGTACTGATGGTGTCGTAAGAGGCGACTAAAGTGCGTGTGGTAGAGTCACGTTGCCAGTAATGGCAACACGTATGGGCAGGCTCAACCGGATTATTACCACCCCCGGCATTTAAGACCGGCGTTAAGTAGTGGCTTTGGCCACTGCGTTTCGCATTAGGTAATGCTGGGCCCCGTTGCCCTTCCACCTTAAAGGACGGCAACGCTCCTGTAGCTCCTCTGGAGTTACTCGGGGCCGTGGGCGTCGGTGATCACTTAACATCAGGTGACCTGTACGCTCGTTTGCCGTCTTTTCCATAAAAAAAAACCGGATTTATCATTTTTTTTTAGTATTTTATATATATTTGGAAACCTGACGTCTTGAAAGTCTGCTCTCTCTACGGGTAAAGTCACGGGTAAAGTTCAACCTCCATAGCTTTGACAAAAGAATTAAATGTACAACCACTCCTTCAGTATCTTGATACTGAATATCATGATACTATTTACTTTAGTATCATGATACTAGTTAGTTTTTATTGTAAAGATAAGGCAAACGAGCGTACGGGTCACCTGATGGTGAGTGATGACCGTTTCCCACGGCCCCGTGTTACACCAGGGGAGCTACAGGTTGCCGGCCTTTAAGGTGGAGGTAGTCTTTTTGAAGGTATCGACCTGGAAATACTTGCGGGTAGGCCGTTCCACAGATACGTGGAAAACATATTGTTACGAAACTGCACAGTAGTCGCGTGCCACGTGTCTAGTTAAGGTGGATGGTACTTTAGTTTGATAAACGACGTCTGTCTTTGAGTGTCGAGTGATGGAACTCTACGTCGAATATCGCGTCGTTACCAGACCGGGGAAATGAACATTTAATAAATATTTTTTATTTTATTTTATTTTTTTTTATTAGGGAAACAGACAGAACTGATAGGTGATAGGTTATGGGTTCGATCTCGACTAAAATATTTTCCTTTATTTTAGTCGAGATCGAACCCATAACCTATCACGTATTACAGTTTTACGCTTGTGCCACTGCGCTATTACAGACCACAAGATATCAATTAATAGTAATTATATTTGTATTAAACTCAAATACGCCCGCACAATACATATACTCGTACGTACAGATATTTGTCTTAGTTAGTGGTTTAGGCAATTATTGTTTAACATAGCTAGTATTTCGCTTCCGACTTTTTTGTTTTTTTTTCTGTGGCCATTTATTCACGTCATTACTAATAATATTAAAACTTACTTACTTACTTAGCTTCACGCTATATCCCTAGCGGGGTAGGCAGAGAGAACGGAGCGCCAAACGCTACGGTCTCGGCATACCTCTTTCGCCTCGTCCACTGTCATCAACCTCTTCATACATGCCCTCCGGGGGGTCCTCATGCTTTTTACGTGACCTTCCTCCAGTATCGTCGGTACTGTGTTTTCGAAGGTCCGCCGAGGCCTCTCCCTCCCTCTCTTACCACTCACTTTTCCTTCATAAATCTTTTTTACCATTCTTTCTTCACTCATTCGCTCGACGTGCCCAAACCACCTGAGCACGTTCTTCTTCATTCTCACTGTGACATCCACGCTAGTACCTGCCATTCTGTGTATTTCTTCATTGGACATGCGATCAGATAAACTGACTCCGCATATCCGACGAAGAGATCGCATCTCTACAGCAATCATCTTTCTTACATTCTTCTTCTGTAATACCCACGTTTCGCTGCCGTATAACAGTGTCGATACTAACACTGCATTGTGTACGGCCAAACGCGCAGCTATGCTGACGTTTCGCCGTCTCAACAATGCAGCTAATGCACCGTTAACTCTGTTACCGGCAGCAATACGTCTCTCCACATCCATTTCATATCTTCCGTCTCTGCTAAACATACTTCCTAGATATACTACCTCATTCACTTGTTCTAATATCTTATCATTTACACTGACCTTGCAAACTGTTCTTTCTTCATTTCTTTCAAATACCAGATCCTTCGTCTTATTCGCATTCAGGCTTAGACCATTATTCGCGCATCCTTCTTTCAGATTAACCAATGCCTGCAACTCGCTTTCTGATGATACAATAAGCACTGCATCATCTGCGTACAGCAGGCAATTTATATTCGAGGTACCTACTTTCACTCCCACGTCACTTTGTCTCACTCCATTAATAATATCAATCAAAAACTCAAAATAAAATACATATTATTAAATAAATAATCGTAATTAAATTCATATTATTAAATTGAGGCCGTGAAGCGTGTGACTGTAACCGACAGGTTCTGGGTTCGATCCCCAGTCGAGGAAATGTAATATTTAATATTTTCAATTTAAATATTTAATGTTTCATTTCTTCGCTCTGGTAATAAGGCAAAGCGCGGCGTTGAGTTCCGCCACTCAACACGCAATGCCTCAATTTCGACGGAAAGTGGGGAGCGAAAATGGAACGGAGTATCTTAACACTAGGTTCCCAAGTTCCCTCTGCCTACCCTGCCATGTGCGGGATACAGCGTGAAGCTACTTCAAGCGGGCGAATCCGCGAGCGGGGCGTTAGCTGACAATAAACATCACTAGGTATTAGATAGATTATAAACAGCATTAGTAACATTATTGTAATATTGGATACAAATAGGCTTTGTGTAATACTTGTTTATGCTTTGTGTAATATATCCAATTTTACGTGATTTTCCATATCTACTAAAGTTTTACCAGGAAAAACGTTAGTTGGAAAATTTAATTTATATTTATATTTATGGCAGGGAACTTACGAAGCTTTCCTCAGTACGCCAAATTTGAGGTATTGCTAAGTGTCGGAACTCAACGCAACACTTTGCCTTGTTACCAGACCGAAAATGGAAACATTAAATATAACAATGTCTTTACATATAAGTAGTCTGTGGTCACGGGTAGACTACCGTAAAGTGTTCAAAACGTCGGGTTTCCAAAAATGTTCAAAAAACTATATACGCGATTAATCCGTTTAAAAGTCTTGCAGTTAAAACATTAAATATTTCATTTTCTCGATTGGGAATCGAACCCACAGCCTGTCATATTTAAATTCGCACGCCCATACGCCATAGTAGGGCAAACATAGTTAAAATCAACTTCAATACAAAGTTGTATCCTTAGATCGTGGTTAATAGAAGAACTCTTTTTTATCTTCACACTATATCTAACATATACGAGTAGAAGGTAAGGCAAAAGTAACCTGGGAACCTTGTATCCACTATGTTCCCAACATAATGTTCCCCGTTAATTGTGTAATAAAATACGTAATTATATTACAAAATAACAGTCAGATACATTTATTTATATAAACATATATATTTGTATGAAACTATAAAGTGGAAACGTCTACACGCAATACTGCGTTTACAACACTATCCGTTTGACCCAAATGAAATGTAGAAATACATATAGTTTTTGCTCCAGGAAGCAATTAAAAGTCTCATTCAATTAGCTTCACGCTCCATCCCGCACATTGCAGGTTCGGCGTTGAGTTCCGCCAATCAACACGTAATCTCAAATTTTTTGTAAAGTAGAGAAACGAAATGTCTTAACACTTGGGTTTCTATTTTCCTTGTCATTTGCGGGATACAGCGTGAAGTGCTGCAAGACGTGTTGACTGAAGGAACTCAACGCCGCGCTTTGAGCGAAGAAATGAAAATTTTAAAGTTTTTAATATGAAAATTTTAAAGTTTGAGGCCTATCGTGGCGCAGCGGCACAACTGTAACCGATGAGTTGTAGGTCCGATCCCCACTCGAGGAAATGAAATATTAATTATTAAATGATTTTATTGTTTCGCTCTGGTACAAGGCAAAACGCGGCGTTGAGTTCCGCCACTCAACACGCTATACCTCAAAATTCGGGGGAACTAAGGTAAAAAGGAGTGTCTTAACACTAGGTTTCCAAGTTCCCTCTGCCTAGCCTGCCATGTGCGGGATACAGCGTGAAGCTGAGTAAAATGTTAAAGGTATTTCCTCAAATGGCCATCGAACCCACAACCAGTCACGAATAAGCGCTTGTGCCCCTGCGCCACGACAGATCTCAAAGTTATTTATGTTATAGTACAAATCTAATATAGTTTTTATTTAAGGCAGACTATTTTTAACAATTCACCTGATTATAGTTGTATAAAATATCTTATTTACGAGTATGTTTCGCCAATAAAAAATGACATATATGCTGAAATATGGAATCGTGACTGAGAAATATATTTTGTCATTTATCAAAAAATCAACAGAAAGGCATAAATAGAACAAAAGCTGTCAAGTGCGCCATAAAACCAAGATCTATACAATTTTTTGCACACATGCGACAGTATACGTATTTTGCTATACAACATAAACTAATTTCCTTTAAAACCGGCGCGGAAGTGTCTCAATGAGGGTTTCAGTACAAGATTGCTAAGTTCTTAAGTTTCCTACAAAAGGTTCCCAAGTTCCCTACAAAACATAAAAAAAGCTTCATGGCTGTGGATTTGACTCCCATGCGGAGGACTGATTATTTTCATTGTCTCGTCTGGAAATATGATTATATTTTGTATTGAATACACCGTTTAGCACGTTATTTCTCAAAATTTTAATGGTAAGTCGGGAACATTAGGTTCCCTCAGCCTACCCAGCTAACTATGGTATACAGCGTGGACCTAAAATATAAATAATATCTATAGTCTTGTCTTAAATGTGTATAGCATTTATTATAATGAATACCTCAGCTTTCTTTAACAGACGTCGCCTGACAGAAATCTTACTTTTTATTGAACCATAAAATACCCATATATGTCGATTCGTTGAATTAATCAAATGAAGAAAAACCAACATAGGGTTCTTCGTAAAGGTGGCAGTGTAAGCTTTTGCGATGCCTAAAGAAATGAAACTTTTACTTTGAAAAATTCAATTAGATATATTGGTTATTTCTCTTATGGGAAATAAGGAATATATTGAAGCCAGTGGTGACGCAGAGGTTGTTGGTTCCATTTTCACTATCATCTTTTGTTCACGCTGTATACTGTACATGGCAAGGTATCCAATGGAAACTTGGAAAGTTAGTGTTAAAACACTCCGTTCCGATATTCACTTTTAATGCCGCGCTTTGCTACCAAAGCGACAAAATGGAAACATTAAATATTTAATTTGTAAATATTAAATATTTCATTTTCTCGAGTGGGGATTGAATCCCGTACATGTTACGTTTGTAGTCACCCAGTTGTGCCCCTGCACTACAAGCCTCAATGAAATATTTAATACTATTATTTCCTCTCTCTAGTAAAGATGCAAAAGAACGGCGATGAATTACGCCATTCATTAAGAAATTATTCCATAATTCGGCGGTAAGTGGAGAACGGAAATGCGTTAAAAGGGGACAGAGTATCACAACAATGGGTCATATGCCTACCAGTCTTCAGCTTCACGCTGTATCCCGCACGAGGCAAGGTGGGCAGAGGGAACCCGTGAAACTAGTGTTAGGACACTCCGTTAAATTGAAAATACTAAATATTTCATTTCGTCGACCGGGACAGCCAGAAGATAAAAAAAACGAATAAACAATTAATTACTTCAATGTATAACACTTGTACTCAGTATGTAAATTATTTTTTAGCTGGAACCGGTTTTTTTATTTTATCAATCTACATTAATATGTTCTAATATATATATATTTTATTTTAAATGGAAAACCAAAAAAAAAAAACATAAACATTCTAATTATATAAAATAGTAATCAAATCAAGTTTCCACTCAAAAAAATTAAGAAATTCATAAAGATCAAGTAGATTATACAAGATAGAACAAGTTAGATAACAAATAATTTAAAAATTAGATATAACAATATTAAATTGTAGACTGTGTTAGTCTTTCTATTATATATTTCTTATTACTAACCCTGTGTGTATAATATATGTATTACATATACATACATATATATATATATATATATATATATATATATATATATATATATATATATATATATATATATATATATATATATATATATATATATATATATATATATATATATATATATATATATATATATATATATATATATATAATATATATATATATATATATATATATATATATATATATATATATATATATATATATATATATATATATATATATATCTATATATATATATATATATATATATATATATATATATATATATATATATATATATATATATATATATATATATATATATATATATATATATATATTATATATATATATATATATATATATATATATATATATATATTTCTTTTTGTTATTAGTGAAGGCAATTTTTATCTAGATCTTTTTAATATACTCCTATTGTGTAATACATTTTTTTCTACCGTGCAACCTCGTGTCTTCTCCATTCAACCTTCGTGACTTCTCCATTCAACGTGACATTGGCGAAGTGATATGTGCTCAACTGGCACGCTCGGAACGCCATAATCAAAGAACCATACCGTACCATACCAATAATTTAAAAATTACTCAGCTTCACGCTGTATCCCGCTCATGGCAGGGTAGGCAGAGGGAACTTGGGAACCTAGCGTTAAGACACTCCGTTCCACTTCCGTTCCCCACTTTCTGCCGAATTTGAGGCATTGCGTGTTGAGTGCTCACGCTCAGCTCAATGCCGCGTTTCGCATTGTACCAGAGCGAAGAAATGAAATGATCAATTCGATATCCACTCGAGGAAATGAAATAAGTATTTCATTTCCTCGAGTGGGTATCGAACCCACAACCTCTTTAGGCCTCAAATTTAAAAATTATAGTTTAAAACACAAAAAAATATATAAAACTAATATATATGTATATGTATATAATTTATTGATTACAACAAAAAATGCGTTATTAAAATATTTCAGTAACTTTTTTATAACAATACATTTTTAAAAATATTAAAAATATATTTTTTAAAAAACATATTTTGAATTAAATAAAAATCCAATTTGTATTTAAAAAAATCTGTAAATTTGGTTACATTCAATAGTTCTCTTATAAAAGGCCAAAGATTTCAGATTAAATTTCGAGCAAAATTTGCAAATTTGGCGCTGAAGGCACAATAATGGAAACAAGGATATTATCGGGGCATCGAGACCACTCAGGCTAGTTCATCAAATTAATTACGCATCATACACAGAATATATATTGAGAAATGGCATCGAATGTATTACTTGTCTTTTATTTTCAGGTTCACGCACATAACAGTGTAACCAGAGGGAACCTGGTAACCTAGAGTTACGTTACTCTTTTCCCACTAAGAGTCATCCATTCACCACTTTCCATCGAATTCTGTAGAGAGAGAGAGAGAGCGAGATAGAGAGAGTTCTCGATATCGGAAGTGAGAAATGAAATATTAAATATTTCATTTCCTTCCGAAACGAATCAAACTTAGAACCACATTGGAATTAACCGGTTTTTATGCTATAAAACAAATCAATTTAAATACTTTTAATACAATTTTTAAAACATAGCTAAGATCAACCGTGATCAAATCATTTCATCCGTTCAGGAGCAAATGGTTACACAGACATACAGACAGGTTTCAAGTCGTTGCTTTCAATGTCGGGGCTTAAAGAGCCATTGCTGACTCCATGCCACTTCTAATATAAACTAATTCAATAGGTTTCAGCACAAGCTCTCGTTTCGGAAACATTTAATTTATGAATCATATAAATCAGATATTTAGTGTACCTGCTAAAATATTACGCGCCGTTGAATCCAGGCGAAAGCTTAAAACGGCAAATTTTGATAACTAATTTTGCAGTTATATTTACAATTTATTATAATGTATTTAACTCTAATAGGCCTGTCGTGGCGCAGCGGCACAAGAGTGTAACTGTAACCGACAGGTTCTGGGTTCGATTCCCAGTCGAGGAAATGAAATATTTAATATTTTCAATTTGAATACTTAATGTTTCATTTCTTCGCTCTGGTAACAAGGCAAAGCGCGGCGTTGAGTTCCGCCACTCAACACGCGATGCCTCAAATTTCGGCGGAAAGTGGGGAACGGAAGTGGAACGGAGTGTCATAACACTAGGTTTCACTTCCTTTCCCTCTGCCTACCCTGCCTAGGATACAGCGTGAAGCTGAAAAAAAAAAAAAAAAAAAAAAAAAAAAAAAAACTCTAATACCAACATTGATTTTGTAATTTGTATCATACATATCATATATTTTTAGGCCTGTCGTGGCACAGGCGTCTGAAAAGGTAATAATCAGATTTTTAAAACAAATATTTAATGTTTTCATTTGTTCTCTCTGATAAGGCAAAGAGCGGCGTTAAGTTCCGCCACTCAACGTACAATGCTTCTAATTCGAAGGAAAATGGGGAACGGAACAGAGTGTTTTAACAACAGGTTCCTAAGTTCCCTCTACCCACTTCATCATGTGCAGTTCAGCTAAAAAAATACGTTCTTTTTTTCTTTTATTTTTGATATCGCCAACTTAAATTGTAAAGCTGTTAAGATAATAAAGAAAATTTCTCAGGAGGAACAAAAGACGTCTTTACAAACTATAAGTACATATCAGAATTTTTTTTCAATTTCGAAATATGATTTACGTTTTTTATTAAATGATATAAAATAAATGATAAATTTGTTCTTCTCCTTCTCAGCTTATTTTTCTTCTTTCTTTTTCGAATACTATAAAAAATTAAAAGTACAAAACAACAAAAATGGGCTTTAACAGCTCTACAGTCTCAGTTTTAATACTCAGGATTTTATATGTGAAAAGAGAAATCGGCGTTGAACTTCGTTATTCAACACGCCATGTGTAAAAGTCACTCGAAATAACTAACGGCTGATATATATGGTGAAAATTAATTTAAATTTATATAAATTACTTACGTTTTCTATAAAATCTGGATTCTCAGTGTAGCCGTATCCAATGAAAATCATGGAGTGCAGCCCAAGGATCATCACCATAGTGTAAAACCTGTCAGCAAGAAAATATATAAAACAATGAATGTAATATTATATAAAAAAGATTAGGCCTATGCCCTCGCTTCTCTCACTAATCACTCAGCTTCACGCTGTATCCCGTACATGGTAGACTAGGCAAAGGGAACTTGGGAACCTAGTGTTAAGACAGTCCGTGTCACTTCCGCTCCCCACTTTCCGCCGAATTTGAAGCATTGCGTGTTGTGTGGCGGTACAAGTCCGCGTTTTGCCTTGTACCAAAGCGAAGAAATGAAAATATTAAATATTTAAATTGAAAATATTAAATATTTCATTTCCTCGAGTGGGGAACGAAGCCACAACCTGTCGGTTACTGTCACACGCTACCGCGGTACCACGTCAGGCTCCCTGAGCAATCCACCTTTACTATTTATTATCGAAATGTATATTTTATTGTCGAAATCTATATTTAAATTTCAGTTTAACAATGTCTCTATACGCGTTAGGGTAGGCAGAGGTAACTTATCTTGCTTAGAGGTTAAGCGCAACTAGAAAATGGAAATATTAAATAATTTTACCTCAAATGGGAATAAAACCCGTAACCAGCATGAAAGACCTCAACATGATTATAATATATTAGTATTTTCATTTTAAACTAACTTTTCCATTTTAAATTGGATGCTAAATAAGTTTTGAAATCGCTGTTCCGTTAAACGAAACGTCAGATTCGTTCGTGTTCACCAAATATAACAAAGTATAATTAATTAAAAAAAGCTTTTTTTATAAATTATAATGACTGTAATGTGAGTTTGTTTATTAAAACAGCTTTCATATTTTCTATTTAGATTTTTTTAATTAGTGAATTTTAAGAAATAAAAGTTTTGAGCCTCGCTTTTTCTCGTTTCTATAGGAATATCGAGAAATCCTCTAACAGTACTCCCCTACACTCCTTAAAATACCAAAATGGCTAATGTCAATTTCCTTTGTTCAGTAATTTTCTTGGATAAATACGTTCTATCACATTTGGAAGAACATTTATAAGTAAAATTATGTAATTATTTACTCTGTTAAACAAAACACGGTGTTTAGTTGCACCATTTCAAAAGCAATGTATCGATAATTTAGTTAAAACTTAGCAACACAGTGTCTTAAAATGATAGATTTCTTCTGCCTATCTTAATATACGACAAAATAAAACAAGAAAACTAAAAAAATCACTAACGTAACTCGGAAAAATATCTATAGCTCTTATAATAACGATCTGATTTTGATAAAGCTTAGCTAAAAATCACCACAATAATTAAGGCTTCCAATTCAAAAAAAAAAACACTAAAATTGCATCATTAATTCAGGAGTTACAGTTAGATAAACAGACACACACAGTCAAACTTATAATACTCCTTTTGCATAAAAGGTTAAAAATAGAAACTATATTGGTCTAACAATATTATCTCTTTACAAAAGTTATAACAAAAGATAGAAATTACATGGCATGTTTTTATTCTATTTCTGCATATTTGCCGTTGCTTGAAATGAATTTTCATAACTAACATCATTTTGAATCTGGGTCATTTCTGTATAGTTGGACTGTACTCGTACGTACCATATATTAATTAATTAACCAAGTCACACATTAGCCTTTTGCTAAAATTAAAGAGATTTTCTTTACATATCGTTTTCTATAATTTGCTTTTATATTTACATTTGATTGTGTTTGGGAAATATTTTTTTTTCTTGAAAACATATTTCTTTTTTTAGTATTGCGTTACATTTATACTAATCTAGCGACCCGCCTTCGGCTTTTTTCGCTTTAAATTTAAATAATTCAAACAAGTTTATTTTCTAACCTCAATTACTCACTTTTTTTGGTAAATTATTCACTTTTAAGACAATATCTACACATTGGAAACTAAAATGTTAGCTAAAATAATAAAAAAATCTCTCAGCTTCCGGTATATCCCGCACATGGCATGGAAAGCAGGAAGAACTTGGAAACCTAGTATTAAGACACTCCGTTTCACTTCCGTTTACCATTTTCCACTGAACATGAGGCATTGCGTGTTAAGAGGCGGAACTCAACGCCGCGTTGTGCCTTGCACCGCAGCGAAGAAATGAAAACATTAAATATTTAAATTGAAAATATTTCATTTCCTCGAGTGGGTATCGAACCCACAACCTGTCGGTTACAGTCACACGCATATGCCGCCGCGCCACGACAGGCCTCTATTAATAAAATGTTAAATAGTTATTTTGTCCAGTTATTTTAAATTAACGCAACTTTATTGTTTATTAACCATTTTAAATAACTAAATGTAGAAGGAAAGGTGCCAAAATGAATAGTGAAAACTGCATTTATATCTGTAAAGCCGTTTTTGAGATTGGCACTACTGACAAACGCAGGACAAAACAAAAAAAATGTTTGTTTTTGGCTATTTTACATTAATAAAGGCCCCCCTATAAGATTTATTTCAATATATCTTCCATGTACAGACAGTGATCAGTTACAGATTTGTTATAAGTAATTAATATTGACAAGCATATACACATTGAGGCCGTCGTGGTGATAACAAGACTTTCGCGGTGTTAAGTTACGCCACTTAGCACTTGAAGGCAGAAATAGGGGGAAATATTTTTTCTAAGACTACAAAATTTTATAATTTTAAAATAAGTTCATACTAACCTCATAGCTTGAAAACATTTGAAGATACCTCCCTCAGCGCTGCCGCCGTACTTGAGAGCTTTCCAGTTCTTTTGTACGCAAAACGCCAACATATATCTGTTACCTGAGCAAAATAGAATACGTTTTTTAATATTTGTATCACTATTTATAGTTTTTTTTCAGCTTCTTACTGTATTCCGCACATGGCAGGGTAGGCAAGGGAAACTTGGGAACCTAATAACACAAGGTTCCCAAGTTATCCAAGACACTCAGGATATTACCGATCCAATTCTATTTCTTCTACCGTTTAATTTTCGGTTCGATTTCCACTCGAGGAAATGAAATATTTAATATTTCTTCGCTTTGATAACAAGACAAAATGTGGCGTTGAGTTCCGTCACACAACATTCTTTAAATTTGACGGTAAGTTGGGAGCGGTCGTATCTAAATGGGAACGGAGTGTCTTAACACTAGGTTCCCTTATGCCCTCTACCTACTTTGCTATGTGCAAGTTACTCATCTCTTATCAATAGCACTTAATAAATGATAACAATCAAAATCAAAATCAAAATATTCTTTATTCAATTAGGCCATTTAAGCACTTTTGAATCGTCAAGTTACATATAAGTGTCTGTAGTGTCAGTCCTTACAGGAAGCTACCACCGGAAGGCGGGTCTGCTGAGAAGAGCCGGCAAGAAACTCAATTAATTTTAATACTAAAATATTTTACTGTTCAAATATTTTCGTATAAATAATTTACAAAAGGTACGGTTTTAGAATATTTGAGATAAAGAGCTCCAAATGGAATGGCGAATGCCCAAAATTGTGCTGTCATTGAAATATCTTGAAATGTTAAGTTAAATGCCAGTTACAATAAATGTTGTATTGTATAAATTGCAGACAAAGTTTGTCTTTATTGGTATGAACACTTTTTTTGAAAGCCTGTCGTGGCGCAGAGCTCTACTGTGTGGCTATAGCGCGATAGGTTGGGATTCGATTCCCAGTGGAGCGAATGAAATATTTAATATTTTCATGTCCTTGCTGCGGTTGCGACGTTGCTGCGGTCGCGGCGTTGAGCTCCGCCACTTATCATGCATTGTCTCCAATATTTAAGTAAAATAAAGAACATAAGTGTCAATGAGAACGGAGTGTCTTAAAGCTAGGTTTCTCTGCTTAGCCGGCTCCGATAGGATATTAAGATAATATGTTTCTTACTTTCCACCAACAGTTTGAGTGTCGGAACTCAACGCCGCGTTCTGTTCCCAGACTACAGTGAAAAAATAAAAATAACTCTTCCCCGATAAGGAATTAAATTCACAGCGTTTAAAGTCAAACGTTTAGTGCATCTACGATTTAATTAGGCTTTTTATTATAAAATTCCTGAATAAATTCCAAAAAAAAATTATAAAAATGCACCTTCTTCCTCTTCCGGTGGCCAAAAGAAATAGAAAGCAGAACAACCAAGATTGACAAATAGAAGAATTAATAGAAGAGCTCCTATAATGTAGTCCAAAGCATCGGGCGGGACATAGTCGTTCTGTGTCTTGCAGTATCTTACTGATAGCGAGTCCACCTAGACAGAGAAAAATATAAAAATATGTATACATAGTGCCTGCCAGATTTTGTCTGGCAGGCACTATGTATATATATTTAATTGTATGTATAATGGGCATATGAGTTGTATATATAGCGGGTATGGGTTAAGTGAGATTTAGAAAAAAATATATATATTTTTTACTATTTTTTTAATTTTATTAGTTATTCCATACTTAAATAGACAGACAATACTTAACTTAAATTTTGAACGAAGCAGGATTTGAACCCGCGACTCTTGAAAACCGCCCAAGCACTCTGACCAAATAAGACATTCGTTCATACCAAGCTACGTCGAAATTCTTATACACTAATTAAGAATTTCTAGTTATTTATAATTTAATTACACAAGAAAAACTCAAAGGCCTGCTGTGGCGCAGTGGCACAAGTGTGTGACTGTAACCGACAGGTTGTGGATTCGATCCCCGCTAGAGGAAATGAAATATTTAATATTTTCAATTTAAATATTTAATGTTTTCATGTCTTCGCTCTGGCATAAGGTAAAACACGTCGTTTAGTTTCCGCCACTCAACACGCAATGCCTCAAATTCGGCATAAAGTGGGGAACGCAAGTGGAACTGTATGTCTTAACATTAGGTTCCCATGTTTTCTCTGCCTACCCTGTCATGTGCGGAATACAGCGTGAAGCTGAATATGACTAAAAAATCAAAACTTTGAAACTGAGTGATTCAAATCTTCAGTGTATATCTCTGGAACTGTTAGTACAGTGCGTTGTTAGAGACATGCCTCTTAAATATTTACCTTGCTTTTCTAAATTTATATAAGAATAAAGGTTTACTAAGTGACAGGTAGACATCCAATACGTAAAACACAAAGAAATAAAACGTTTATTTTTGTCATGCTGGTTCCTTGGGGAATGTTGAAGTACTTTAAGAGAAGACTTTTTTAGGAAACGGGACAAAATCGGATTTTATGTCAATTTGAGGCCTGCCATGGCGCATGGGCACAAGGTGAAATATTTAATATTGACATTTTCTAGCTCTGGTAACGACGTAAAGCGTGAAGCCTCAAATTCGGCAGAAAATGGACAATAAAACTGTCTTAGTGAGGACATGTCCTCACATTAGGGTCCCAGATACCTCTGCTTACCCTGCCATGTGCGGGGAACCTAAATAAAAATAAGAAGTACGTGCACTTACTTGTAACCCATAACCTTCATGGATGGTCGCGTTGAAGCATCTCTTCAAGGCATCAGCAGTTATATGACTTGCATTCGCATGGGTCAGGTTCAAGCCACAGTGTTGGGATCCACAAACGCCTCTATGTAACTTTGAGTGTTTGTAATTTCTATATGATAGTGATGAAAAATTCTGTAAAAAATGCATATATTTTTTTTATTATACTTACTTAATAGTTATATTCAATTTAAATTAAATAAGTGTATCCCGCGTACTCAGAGGGATCTTAGAGTTATGTGAAATATTTAATAATTTTAAATAAATTTATTTAACGTTTTGATGTCTTACTCTGGTAACAAGGCAATACGCGGCGTTGAGTTCCGCCACTCAATACCTCATGTCTCATGTCAGTGGAAAGTGGGTAACGGAAGTGGAACGGAGTGTCTTAACACTAGGTTCCCAAGTTTCCTCTGTGTGCCCTGTTATGTGCGGGATACTGTGTGTAAGTTGTGATTTATAAAATATTCAAATACTTAACAAACACTGCGGTAACATTCCTACTGCTCCACCTTAGCCTTGTAATTGTAACAAATTAGCATATTTTCTTTAAGCTTCATGCTACAGACAGGAGGACGTAGTGTTTAGACTCTCTGTTCCCATTTTTACACTCCCGTTATGCACTTGCCACCGAATAGAGTAATTCCGCGTTGACTACGGATCTCTATGTCACAGTTTTTCGTCCTTACCAGAGCAAGGAAACGATAATACTAAATACTAGCAACCTTATTTACTAATCTCAATGACTTTCGTGTTCATATGAAATTATCGCATTTAAAGCAACATCTGTACATTGAAAACTGAAATTTTAGCAAAATTAATAAAAATGTTGTAGCAATTTTGTCGAACTAAATATTTTTAGTTGAAATAAGCTTTTTACATTGAAATAACAATTTCAATTGGTCAGTAATTAAAAAGGTTTTGCCTTGCGAGCACAAAATTTTGAGGAAAAGTTGCTGTGTGTGTGTGTGTGTGTGTGTGTGTTAAGGTTTTAATAAAATAATGAGAACTGCCGTTAAATCTATTTAGCCATATCTAAAATAAATGTGTAAAAAGTACAGACAAACATAAATAAATATAAAAAGCTCCTATTTTGGGACCCTATTATATTAATAAAAGTCTCTTATACATATTATATATGCGTTGAGTTCCGCCACTCAACGTGCAATATTCGCAATTAAGAAACGAAACGGAGTGTTCCAACATTACGTTACTTAGCCGCTATTATTTTGTGAAGTCTCGCTCTGGTAGACATATCGCGGTGTTAAATTACGGTATCCAAAATGCCTTTGAGCCTTTGAATTCTCCCGAGTGAGGACAATCGCCCTCACAATTGTTGCCTATACAGTCGCACGTTTGTGTCGTTGAGCGTGTCGTTTGAGCCACTATAGGCTTTATTCACTCACTCAGCTTCACGCTACATATCCCGCACATGGCTGGGCAGGTAGAATGTACTTGAGAACCTAGTTTTAAGAAACTCCGTTCCACTTCCGTTCTCTCTCTCTCTATATATATACATATATATATATATATATATATATATATATATATATATATATATATATATATATGTGTATATATATATATATATATATATATATATATATATATATATATATATATATATATATATATATATATATATATATATAATATATATATATATATATATATATATATATATATATATATATATATATATATATATATATATATATATATATATATAATATATATATGTAATAATTAAACAATTACTTCATCCAATAACATATACGATTACCGAATAAAAGACACTGTTAATACATAACGATGATAGATTACAGTAATTAATTAGTACTTAATACGTTGAAGAAAGCTCCTTTCCTTTTCTTTTGGTTTTTCTATATATATACTCGTATTCTCGTCATTTCACACGCAATGGCTTTGCAAGGAATGTAAATATATCTGTTTGACTGTCTGTGTGTGTATGTTTTTTACGTTATTTTAATTGTATCGTTATAGGTTTTTTTTAATGTCTGAAACCATAAAGAAGCAGTGAAGAAGTATTTATACATTTAATTCGCAGTTTAGAAAGACAAAAAGTAGCGTTGAGTTCCGCCATGTAATGTCTCAAAAAGATATGTTGAGTACGTGGGGTATGGAGTGTCTCGATCACTGGGTTTTCTCTGTTTATTTCTGCCAAATACGGAAAAACATTTTGCACTTATAGTATTTAATTATCATATACTCGTATAACTTTTATCTAATTTAGAGATATATCTCATTTTGGGCGTCGTAACTTAACGCCGCGATTTATCTATCAGAGCTAGCCTTTACAATAGTATGTATGTATATTTATGATGACGATATGTATATTAATATATGTAGGTATATATACATTATCCTACACGGTCACACAATGCACAACTAATGCTTATCAAGGCCTGAGGCCTATCTTGGCGCAGCGGCACAAGCATGAGACTGTAACCGACAGATTGTTGGTTCGATCCCCACTCGAGAAAATGAAATATTTAATATTTTCAATTTAAATATTGAATGTTTTCATTTCTTCGCTCTGGTACAAGGCAAAACACGGTGTTGAATTCCGCCACTCAACACGCAATGCCTCAAATTCGGCGAAAAGTGAAAACCGGAAGTGGAACGGAGTGTCTTAACACTAGGTTCCCAACTTCCCTCTTCCTACCCTGCCATGTCCGGGACTGAATCCCGTACATGGCAGGGAAGGCAGAGGAAAGTTGAGTAGAGTGAGTGACCTTATCAATATAATTTTACTTACTTTAATATATTGATACAATGGTGTATTATCGTCCAACAGTTCGAAGTCTACTATACAATAGACAGCGTCTGGTTTCTTCAAGCATCGGTCGAAATCATCTAATTGTGATAATACCGGCATTGAGTGATAATCGAACGTATGTGATAACACATCTGTAACAAAGCAAAATAAATATGAATATAGAATATATATAAAAAAATTGGAACACGCTGTATCGTATGGCAGGGTAGGCAGGGGGAACTTGGGAACCTAAGGTTACGACGTTTCGTCCCCATGAAAACACTTCCGCTGGCCACTATACGCCGTACTTGGAGTATTGCGCGTTTAGTGACGGAACTCAACGACACGCTTTACCTTGTCACCAGAGTGAAGAAATGAAGGTATTAAATATTTTTTATGAAGTCTCTCTCTACTTTTCTTACCACTCATTCTATACGGCAGCCGACAGGTTGTGGGTTCGATCATAAAATATTCTATACTACATATAGAGGCCTGTTGTGGCGCAGCGGCAGCCGACAAGTTGTGGGTTCGATCCCCAGTCGAGGAAATGAAATATTTAATATTTTCAATTTAAATATTAAATATTCTCCTTTTGTTCGCTCTGGTAAAAAGTCAAAGCAGTGCGTTGAGTTCCGCCACTCAATACACAATGCCTCAGATTTGGCGGAAAGTAGAGAACAGAAATGAGTGTCTCAACACTTGGTTTCCAAGTTTACCCTACCTTTTGCGGGATACAGCGTTAAGCTAAGTATAAGTATTGTTTTATAAGCCATACATATGAAAACGACAATTCATATATATGATAGGAAATTCTAGGTATGTTTCTCAACGATGTCCGTTGGATATTGCATGCTAGCATTTCCTTTAAAAAACTACTTTATTAGTTGAAATAAGACTACATGATATACGTGTTTGACTCTAAAAGATGGTTAAGGGGCTGACTTCAATTCGTTAGAACGATTGTTTTCTTGTTCACGCTGTATCCCGCACATGGCAGGGTAGTCAGAGGGAACTTGGGAACCTAGTGTTGATATACTAGGTTCCCAAGTTCCGTTTCATTTTCCACCTTCCGTTAAATTCAAGACAGAACGTGTTGACGTGGTTGAACTCAACACTGCGCTTTGCATTGTTACCAGAGAGAAACAATAAAAACATTAAATATTTTATTTGAAAATATTCAACATTTCATTTCCTCGAATGACAGAATTTCAAATCATTATTGGAAAAGGCCTAATCGTTTTTCTTTCTCATTCCGCTCCTTTATTAATCTCTCTTTTTCTCAAGAATTATTCAACGAACGGAGTTTCATATGTATGGGTAAAATTTAAAACATGGTCACATGTTTTTCTTTTGCAGTTGCTGACTTTTTTCACATAAAAATAATTGATTATTTTTTATATTAGCTTCACGCTGAATCCCGCACATTGCAAAGTAGGCATTCTTTTACTGGCTATAAAAATATATATATAACCTGCAGCCTCACGCTTGTTCACGCATACCGAGATAGGCAGTGAAAAGGTAGTGTTAAGACACTCCGTTCTTCACTTAATTCTCGCAAAGCAGGATTCGCAATGAGTCTGTTTTCGACTCTTAAACCACTGCTAATGCAATAATTACATAGACTTTAGTATATATCTTGTAGGTATACTTTCGAAATAGAGTAATTTTATATATATTATTTTAAACTTTAAGGTGATAGCAATATGTACTAAAACAAGCTTTAAGGCCTTAGTGGTGTAACAGCGCAATTTATTAGGTCTAATACTAAAATCGTACTAAAGATTATAATCTATTATATATAAGTACAGTTTGTGAATGTTTGTTATTGGGAAACGAGAGGTATATGCAATATTTTCATAGGAAACTTCCTACAAAGAATAGGGAAGGCAGAGGGAACCTAGGGTTACGACACGTTCCCAATTTTCCCCCAACTTGTGAACTATGAGTCGAGTGGCGGAACTCAACGCTGTAGTTTGTTTTGTTAACAGAGCGAGGTAATAAATATAGTTTAGTCCCCTGGTTGGGAATATGCTACTGCGTAATGATCGTCTTTTTAGAAAAAAAAAAATCGGTTAATATATATACATATGTATGTATATTTTTATATCAAAATATAAAAATGTCAAAAATATCACAATTAATTACAGTCCAATCGAATAAATTGGGGCTAATTTAAATTAATTATTCATTAAATTTAATTAATTATTATTAATTTTGGTACTTTGTTTGGTTTTTATTCTTCAGAAAACGTATACGTCATATATTGAATTTAACCTTATGGCACCTGCCCTGGTGGGACACAAGTGTGTGACTGTCAGCACAACAGGTTCCTTTCCCAGACAATGAAGTTAAATATATAACATTTCATTTTCCTCGCTCGGTGCCTCCAATTTGGGAGAAAGTGACAAACGGGAACAGAGTGTCTTAACACTAGGTTCCCAAGTTCTCTCCGCTTACCCTGCTGTACCCCATACAACGTAAAGATTTATTTATTAACTTCAAATATATAAATATATTGACGATATGCTAGTAAATCTGGTATAAAAAACTAATTCGATACGTAACCAACGACAGTTTACAAAATATCATGCATGGATGGACGTATACATTTACTTTATAAATCTATGTTTATTTTAAGTAAACTGGCCTAAGACAAATATTTTTGTTTGTGTTCTGGAGCCTATCATAGTTACAGCGTTTGTAAATACTAGCGTAATGGTGTTAGGTTCGTTGCTCACTCAGGGAAATTAATTTCTGAAAAAAATCTTCTAGGCTTTATCTACTATACATATGTGGGATACAGCGTGAAGTTTAAAATTTAATGTTTTTTTTTATTTATTTAAAATGATAAAATGTTTTTTAGTTTTTAAATTCTTGAATAGGGATACGGAACGGAGTGCCTTAACACGGCGTGATACAGCGTGAAGCTGAAAAAGTATTTAATTTTCATAACGCCGTGGTGCAAACGTGACGATTTTGGGTTAAACATTTTCATTTTTTCGCTCTAATAACGAGATAATGTATCGCCTCACCAGTGAAAAGAAAAAAATAATTTTATTTTTCATCACTATCTCAGTATCTCAGCTTCACGCTGTATCGCTCGAGGCAGGGTAGGCAGAGGGAACCCGGGAACCTAGTGTTAAAGCACTCCATTCCACTTCCGTTCCCCACTTTCCGCCGAGTTTGAGACATTGCGTGTTGAGTGGCAGAACTCAACGCTGCGCTTTGCCTTATTACCAGAGCGTTTCATCAGTAGTTTAGATAATGTATTTTTTAATAAAATTTGGATTTCAAGTTAGACCATTTTGCCACTGGCCTTTTAAACAAGTTACTTGCGACAGTAGCACTTGGTCACATTTCAGTTTCGAAATTGATAGGAACCCGGAAAATACTACTTAATGATCTATTTTCGTTCACTCAATATTCCTTATATGGTAAGATTAAGTATTACCAACGTGACACATTGAATGTGATTAATCGTATGGTTTTTTATCAGCCTAAATATATATATATATATATATATATATATATATATATATATATATATATATATATATATATATATATATATATATATATATATATATGTATATATATATATATATATATATATATATATATATATATATATATATATATATATATATATATATATATATATATATATATATATATTGCGCTTTATGCTGTATCCCGCTCAGGTTAATATCTCTCGGCACTCAATACAATGAGAGTTTAAAGGAAAATGATTAAAAAAAAATAACAACTCTTTGTTTGCAGGCGTATCCATTTATTTCACTTGAAATAAATTACAAATATAAGTTTGTACTTGTTTTTCTATATTTGTATTGTAAGTTCTCACTTCGCGCCAAATTTAAAAACATAACTGTACGTTCACGGGAAGTAATAAGTTTGGATTTCGCGGAATATTTCGTACAAAAAGCAGCAAAAACAATGCATAAATGTTCATATCGTTTTATTGTGTTCATATATAAATTAGATTTTTTCTGTAATAACTTGTATACATGGGACCGCGGACTTGAATATTTGTATATTAATTTTAACTTTGATATCTCCACGCAGCCTCAAGATAAATGACATATTCAATATTTTTATGTTTTTTTCTGATTATAACGTAAAGCGCGGCACTGTATTCCGCCACTCAACACGCAATGCCTCAAATTCGGTGGAAAATGGGAATCGGAACGGAGTGTCTTAAAACTAGGTTCCCAAGTTCCCTGACTAACCTGCCCTATGCGGAATACGTTGTATCCCAGATTTTTGAAACTGAGTAAATATTGAATGGTTTTTTTCTATGCCCTAGTAAAAAGGCAAAGCACGGCGTTGAGTTTCGTCACACGATACACAATGCCTCAAATTCATCAGAAAAGGTAGTATGGAATGGAGTGTCATACACTAGGTTCCCAAGTTCCCCTGCCTTCCTCACCATGTGCGATAAACAAACAAAAACCTTCAACTTTAATCAAATATTACATAAGTGTGAATAGGATGCATTTATTTCACCTTTAATGAAGTGTCAAATTAAATATTGATATTGCTACTAACCGTATTATTGATCTTAATAATTAAAACTAGTATGCAATCGTCTTGTTATATCTTCTTAAGACATCTTCTGCATAGAACTATCATTTTTCCTCAGTTGCCACATATATTAAATAATGTCTATTTCTTATACATAGTATAATTATCATTCATGCACTATTTTTGATTTACAGAAAAGGAAGGCAAATATTTATTTAGAAAATGAATAAAAATTTGAACGGAATTGAAAAGAAGCCTTGAGGCCTTGAGGCCTGTCGTGGCGCGGAGGCACAAGCGTGTGACTGTAACCGACAGGTTGTGGGTTCGATCCCCACTCGAGTTCATTTTAAATATTTAATATCTTCATTTCTTCGCTCTGGTACAAGGCAAAACGCGGCGTTGAGTTCCACCACTCAAAATGAAAATCAAAATCAAAATATTCTTTATTCAATTAGGCCATTTAAGCACTTTTGAATCGTCAAGTTACATATAAGTGTCTGTGGTGTCAGTCCTTACAGGAAGCTACCACCGGCTCGGAAGGCGGGTCTGCTGAGAAGAGCCGGCAAGAAACTCAACAGTTGCTCTTTTCAAAATATCAATTAAAGTAAATATATAACATAGCTTCCTGAGTGAGTACCAACAGCATTTAATCCCACGCACTCTTATCGTTGTAGTATTCTTGAATAGAATAATATGCTTTGCCTAACAATATATTTTTAACATTCACTTTAAATTTTTGAAGTGGCAAATTTAAAATTATTTGTGGAATTTTATTATACATAAGTGTACCATGTCCCATAAAAGATTTACTAACTTTTTGAAGACGAAAACTAGGAGTGATCAGCTTGTTTTTACTTCTTGTATTGATATCATGTCGGTCACTGTTTTTTTAGTAAATTTTTCCGAACAAGTATTATATTATCATATATGTACTGTGATACCTCCGTAAGAATACCCGTTTCTTTAAAAAAATCTCTCAGGGAGTCTCAACACACAATGCCTCGAATTTGGCGGAAAGTGGGGAACTAAAGTGGAACGGAGTGTCTTAACACTAGGTTCCCATGTTCCCTCTGCCTACCCTGCCATGTGCGGGATACAGCGTGAAGCTAAGAATTGGAAAGAATGCCAAAAGGCGCGGGTTCTAATGCCGCTACGTAAAATTTATTTACATTCGCTTGCTTAATAATTCACCATTATTTTCATTCCACAGCTCTAATAAGAAAAAATTAAGTACACCTTTATTTAAAAAAAAGACACGGCCACTCGGCATTTGCAACTAATTTCAGTATTGTAGATAAACAGAATTATACTTAATTATTCACTAACTCAGCTTCACGCTGTATCCCGCACATGGCAAAGTAGGCAGAGGGAACTTGGGAACCTGATGTTAAGAGACTCCATTCCATTTCCCATAATAAATATTTAAAAAATATTACCTTCTCTCGCCCCATTATGGTCCCCATAAACACTTGTTACACAGAAAAGCACAAGCAACCACATCTCGAGTGTAATACCGACTGTGCGTTACCAGATACCGCTTTGATGCAATTAGCGTTACTAGTGGGGTTAAACTAACCCTAACAGTATGAGCCTGTCGTGACGCAACGGCGCAAGCGTGTGATTGGTAACGCGACTTGTGGGTTCGATTCTCGAGGAAATTAGATATTAATATTTTCGTTTATTCGCTCTGGTTAAGATCGAGCGCGGCGTTGAGTTTCGCGTTTCGTTCTTAATACTTTCTGCCTACTCGCCTACAGCTAAGAGAGAAATAAATTATTAAAAACGTATTATGAACAAATTGAGGTCGACAGTGAGCGCAATGATAGCAGATTCGATCTCATGGAAGGGTGGCAGGAAACTTGGGAACCTATATTTAAGCCTTAAGAGTAATGATGTATATATTAAAATATTTTAATTATATTTTTTTTTTCTCAGCTTCACGCTGTATCCCGCACTAGGCAGGGTAGGCAGAGGGAACGGAAGTGAAACCTAGTGTTATGACACTCCGTTCCACTTCCGTTCCCCACTTTCCGCCGAATTTGAGGCATTGCGTGTTGAGTGGCGGAACTCAACGCCGCGCTTTGCCTTATTACCTTAATTATATAAATATTATAATTTAAATTTAATTATATAAATATTATATAAAACCATAAGCTCGAATTTTTATTTTTTATATTATTCTAAACATTTTAAACCGCCAATCGTAAATATACCCCTCGATATTTTAAATTTTATGTGTCTGTATGTAGCATTATATCTATTGAATTGATTAGCTTAAATAAAAAATAAATTAAGATTAACTATTGAACATGCACAAGCATTACGCCTATATGACGCTGTATTGTATTGAGTAGGAAGTTAGGAACTTATTTATTTTGAAACTAAATTAGTTTGTATATTGCCATCAGTATTTGTATTTCACACGCTTGTGCCCCTGCAATAAATAAAAATGTAGTAGTACTGTAATTTAGGGATTTTAGGGCAACACTAAAAAGGAATTTCTAGAAATTACCTATTAAACAAGAAAACAGGGTCTTTTCGGTGTATATGATAAATGTATTAAGAATAAATTGATTAATTGAGGTCTGTCGTGGCGCGGGGGCACAAGCGCGTGACTGTTACCGGCAGGTTGTGGGTTCGATCCGCGCTCGAGGAAATGAAATATTTAATATTTTCAATTTAAACGTTTAATGTTGTCATTTCTTTGCTCTGGTACAAGGCAAAACGCGGCGTTTAGTCCCGCCACTCAACAAGCAATGTCTCAAATTTGATGGAAAGTGGGGAACAGAAGTGGAACGGAGTCGTCTTAACACTAGGTTCCCAAGTTCCCTCTGCCTACCCTGCCATGTGCGGGATACAGCGTGAAGCTGTGAAAGAGTGTTAAGAAATAATGCACGCAATTTAAATAAAAATAGATAAATATATTATATTACACAAATCTATACATATTTTATTTAAAAGATATTTCTTAAGTACTACAGACAGACAGACTACTATTATTCTTAGGTTTCCAATACTTTCTAATACATTTATGAAATCTGTAATCAATACATATAATAAATCTGTAACTAATTTGCTGTCTGTACATGGAATATATATGAGAAATATTATTGTGGGCATTTATTAATGTACATAAATCATATGACCTTTTTTTTCCATGTGTCAGTGTGTTTGTACGTGCTTATCTCAGTAACGGCTTAACAGATTCAAATATAGTTTTCATTATTTTACTTTCGTAACTTCTCCTCAAGACTTTGTCACTAGTTGTGACAATATAATTATTTTAATTGTGGCCTATCGTGGCGCAGCGGCACAAGTGTATGACTGTAAATGAAATATATAAAAATGAAATATATAGAAATGAAATATATCGTATTTTCAATTAAAATAATTAATATTTTGATTTCTTCGCTCTGGTAAGAAGGCAAAACGCGGTGTTGAGTTACGCATTTCAACACGCGAAGCCTCAAGTGGGAAACGAAAGTGGAACGGAGTGACTTAAGAAAAGGTTCCCAAGTTCCCTCTGCCTACCCTGCCGTGTGCGGAATACGACAAAATTGCTACAGTAGTATATTAATAACTGTAAAATTCGAGCAGACGAAGCCACGAACGGGCGGCTTGTAGTATACAAGATTGTTATAGAAGAATGATTTGCAATAAAAAGTGAGCTTTATGTAATACTTGTAATAATGATTTTTAAGTGAAGGTTGCCAATTCAATGCTCAGTTGAAGCCATCGTGGCGTAAAAGTGCAAGCGATTGTAAACGCACCGTTATGAGATATAGCGCGGCGTTGAGTTTCGCCACTCTGAATGCAATTCTTTTTAATATTTTAATTTCTATCTTATTAGAAGTGTTTAAATGCGTTGGTGTTAGTGAAACTAGTTCTTGACACTGGTTTTCTCTGCTCACTCTGCTGCTCCATGCTTCACCGTGATAGCTTTAAGCAACGTGCAAGTTTGATTCTCGTTTTAAACATAATTATATGTAAAGTATTTGTCGGTGTCGTTCCCGTTTAGATATAAAGGTGAAGAGCTCTGTTTTTTTTTTATTATTTTATGCAGAGGAAACGTTGAGTCTAGTTTTAAGACATTTCGTTCTCTTTAAGACATTTTGTTTTCTTTAAGACATTTCTTTCTCTTTAAGACATTTCCTTCTCTTTAAGACATTTGTGTAACGAATACAATTTCCGCTAAATTCTCGTAATATTGGGTGGTGGAACTCACTGCCACGTTTTGTTTTCCACCGGACTGAGGAAAATTAAAATGATCCACTTCCCCCCGACTGGCAATCGAACTTACAACCTTGTCTGACAGATTTTGTGCATCTGTACCATGATGGTCCCTATTTTTTATTAGTTATTTACTAACTATTTATCCATCAGTATAGAAATGTTTGCGAAAAATTAGCAATAGTGGGAAAAAATCAACAAATTCAGTGACGCGTGGCGTTGCGATGAACGTTGCTTCACGTTTTACAAATAAAAATAGAAGTGATAGAAGTTAAAGGCATGTTTTTTTTTAATAAAAATTGGTTTAATGAATATAATAAAGAAATTTCTTAACTATATATAAATACATACTAATATATTAAGGCAAAGCGCGGCGTTGAGTTCCGCCACTCAACATGCAATGCCTCAAATTCGGCGTAAAGTGGGGAACGGAAGTGGAACGGAGTGTCTTAACACTAGATTCCCGGGTTCCCTCTGCCTACCCTGCCTCGTGGGGGATACAGCGTGAAGCTGAAAAAAAAATACTAATATATTTTTTTCTTTTTTTAGCTTCACGCTCTATAGCAGAGTAATTAGAGGGAACCTGGGAACCTAGTGCTGAGACACTCTATTCCCATTAAGACGAAGTGTCTTCGTTTTCACATGTCTTCGTTGCCCATTTTCCGTTGAATTCTTGAGGCATTTCTCGTTACCAGAGCAAGGTAAAAGTAAATGAAAATATTAAATACTTAACTTCCTCAAGTGGGGATCGAACCCATAACCCTTCGTGTACAATCGCGTAATAGAATTATATATAAATTTAAGCACTTACCATTTCTATTATACATTCTGTGTACTCTATTAGTATTAACGAATCGTGCATATAGCACTTCAGAACAGGTTTATATTTAAGGTCTTCATTGTGAAAGTATAGCAATGTTTACTAGCAAATACTACATTTTCGCAATATTTAAACTAAATTTTACACATTATTTACCTATAACAAGGCTAATTCGTGTGAAAATAGCCTTGAATGTTGTAAAATAGGTCCAGTTGCGGTACGACAGGTTGCGGGTTCGATTCCCACTGGAGGAAATAAAATATTGTTATTTTTATTTTTCTGGTAACAAGACAAAACGTGGCGTTGAGTTCCGCTTCTCGAAATATACCTTATACCAGAGCGAAGATATGAAAACATTAAATATTTAAATTGAAAATATTATTTTCAATTTAAATATTTAATGTTTCATTTCTTCGCTCTGGTAATAAGGCAAAGCGCGGCGTTGAGTTCCGCCACTCAAGACGCAATGCCTCAAATTCGGCGGAAAGTGGGGAACGGAAGTGGAACGGAGTGTCATAACACTAGGTTTCACTTTCGTTCCCTCTGCCTACCCTGCCTAGTGCGGGATACAGCGTGAAGCTGAAAAAAAAAAAACAAAAAAAAAAAAAATGTTTGATTTCCTCGAGTGGGAGTCGAACCCACAACCTGTCGGTTACAGTCACAAGCTTGTGCCGCTGCGCCAGGACAGGCCTTTATTACAGGACTTATAAAAAGGTCTGTCGTGGCGCAGCGGCACAAGCTTGTGACTGTAACCGACAGGTTGTGGGTTCGACTCCCACTCGAGGAAATCAAACATTTATTTTTTTTTTTTTGTTTTTTTTTTCAGCTTCAGGATATAAAAATTTGAAGTTAATTACAATTATAATAACATTTTATTTCAAATGAAGTGATATAGGGGCAAAGCGCATATATACATTTCGCACTCGAGTAAGAAGACATATCGCAAATTGGGCATTTAAACTGAAAATCTCTAATAAATACTTATTTAGATACCATATAAAATGTGAAGCGGGTTTGAACCTGCACCTCTTTCAAACCGTTCAAAAACCACGATTTCAAATCCCGCTAAGATATAATTTGTACACGTATTTTAATTAAGTATATTTCTTCCATAAATGCGGTATAAAACTTTGGAAATGTTAAAAACCTTTGATAAATTTGTAAGATTTATTTAAACGCGTTCACTCAAGGCTCTGTACAATGTAATGTCATTGTCCTTTAGTTTCGACATAATCACTTTGCGTAACCTGAATATAATGTTTGTCTTTGAAGTTAGATTTCTAGAAACTGTTTAAGTACTATTTTAGAGTTCCCTAAAGAATTGTCGAGTTGTAAAACTTTAATTGAATTTTAAAGTAAAGTTATATATTATTTGAGGCCTGTCGTGGCACAGGGGCACTAGGTTGTGGGTTCGATCCCCACTTGGGGAAATTGAACTTTATTTCCAATTTAAATAATTAATGCTTTAATTTTTTCGCTCTGGTAACAACATAAATTAAATTACGCCACTCAACACGCAATGCCTCAAATTCGGTGAAAAGTAGGGGATGGAACGGAGTGTCTTAGCACTAGATTCTCGAGTATTTTCTGCCTACTCTGCCATGTGTAAACATAGCGTGAAGCATGTTCCAAGGAGCGACAGGTCGTGGGTTCAATTTCCACTGGAAGTAATAAAATATTTGATTTTGATTTCATCGTTCTGGTAAACTGTCAACCTCAAATTCCGTGGAAATTGGGGAACGGAAGTGGAACAGAGTGAAAGGAAGTGGAAAGGGATACAGCGTGAAGCTAAGAAAAAAAAAGTTCTGGTAACAAGGCGAATTGCAGCGTGGAGCTCCACCACTAAGCCTTATATCGACGGAATGTGGGAAATGTGAAAAATATATGGTCTTAACCCTTAGCCTGGCGGACTTTTTATTTTTGAATATCAATATAATATTCATGGCACTTAATCCTTATGATTGACCCCATTAGTCATATCCGAGGTGTCCAGACAAAAACTAAAAAAAAAGTACATAAGGGTAGCTTAAACAAATCACACGTATCTTGCAAGATGTATTGCCAAGAACATTGACGAAATATACTACGCTAACAAAGAATATTTAGAAACACTCAGCTTCACGCTGTATCCCGCACATGGCAGGGTAGGCAGAGGGAACTTGGGAACCTAGTGTTAAGACACTCCGTTCCACTTTCGCTCTCCACTTTCCGCGGAATATGAGGTATTGCGTGTTGAGTAATCTTTAGAAATATTAGCCAGATTATCCATAAGTTGATTGTGCAATCATTTATGTGCAAATAAATATAAAAGTCATGTTAATAATCATTATTTTTTAGTGTTTATTTAATGACAAAAATAGAAATTAAAAATGCAGTTTGCAATTAGTAGCAGACACATTTGATGCACATAACGTTAGTTGCATAAGTTGCATTGTCTCTATATCTTTATAGATACACTGACAAGAAGGCCTGTCGTGGCGCAGCGGCACAACCGTGTGACTGTAACCGACAGGTTGTGGGTTCGATCCCCGGTCGAGGAAATGAAATATTAAAATTTTCATTTTAAATATTTAATGTTTCATTTCTTCGCTCTGTGGTAATAAGGCAAAGCGCGGCGTTGAGTTCCGCCACTCAACACGCAATGCCTCAAATTCGGCGGAAAGTGGGGAACGAAAGTGAAACGGAGTGTCTTAACACTAGGTTCCCAGGTTCTTTCTGCCTAACCTGCCTCGTGCGGGATACAGCGTGAAGTTAGGTAGGTAAATATTTAATGTTTGATTTCTTCGCTTTTGGCACAAGGCAAAACGTGGCGTTGAGTTCCACCACTCAACGCGCAATGCCTAAAATTCGGCGGAAAGTGGGGAACGAAAGTGAAACGGAGTGTCTTAACACTAGGTTCCCAAGTTCCCTCTGCCTACCCTGCCATGTGCGGTATACAGCGAGAAGCTGAGTAGAGGGGGACGAAATACGGCGTTGAGTTCCTTAACTGTAATGATTGGTTTGAATTGAAAAAGCATTTTTTTTTCAGCTTCACGCTGTATCCCGCAAATTTCTGTGAAAGCCGAGGGAAGGCGTGTCTTATTGCTAGGTTCCCAGGTTCCTTTGCATTTACCGCTACGTGTAGCATAAAGCGAAAAGCTAAACGTAATAATTTATAACAAAATATAAATTTACATAATTTTTTTTGTGCTGTCAGTTATCACTCTAATCCAAGTTTTATAATTGTTTCTTCCATACAGTACACCTTGGATATGTGATATTAAAACCTCAATGCATTTTTTTATATAATAAAATGGCCGTGAGCTTATACACATACAGACAAATAAAAGACAAATAAACAGTATAAAGTACCCTTTATTTGATATACGGAATACTAAAAACGGAATTCCAGCAAAATAACAACAAAATGGTTAGACAAAGTGACGATTTTAAGTAAAAGTAGATTCACTTTCAACATCGCTTCGTCGTCAAGGTCGCCGGTAGAATTGTACTTGTTTTATGAAATAGCACCATTGAGATGTTACTTGCGTACAGAAATGATTGTCTTATCTGAATCTTGTGTTTTTTTTTTTTAAATTACCTTTAATATTTAAAAAAAAAATACGTGTCATTCCATATTTAGGATGAGGATTTTATTTTCTTATTATGCCTGATTTCCGTTTGATTCTCTGTCGAGGCGCAGCGGCACAAGCGTGTGACTGTAAACTACAGGTCGTGAGTTCGATCCAAACTTGAGGAAATGAAATATTTCATATTTCAATTTAAATATTTAATGTTTTCATTTCTTCGCTCTGGTAACATGGCAAAACAAGACGTTGAGTTCCACCACTCAATACGCAATGCCTCAAATTCGTCGGATTGTGGGGAACGGAACTGGAACGGAGTGTCTCGACACTAAGTTCTCAAGTTTTCTCTGCCTACCCTGCCTTGTGCGGGATACAGCGTGAAGCTAATAAAAATAAAATATTTTTTCCATAATAGTAAAATTGAAATTATTGTTTTGTATACACGCGGCGTTTAGTTTCGCCAATTAACACTCAATTTGTTAGTTTCGGCAGAAAATGGGCAACCACCTCTTGTACCACCCTGCTATGTAGAGATACAGCGTGAAACTGCAACTATTGTAATTACTATGATTATGTAATATGTAAGAGACCGACTGTAGAGCAAAGACGTGCAGGTTCCAGGTTCGATTCTCATTTGAGAAAAATAATAATTATTTAATTTCTTGGCTCTGGTAACGGAGCGTAGAGGATGAAGCGTCCTGATCTCGTACTAACTTCCTTCTGCTTACCCTACCATTTAGGAAGAAGCAGGAAACAATAATAATTCTCTCGAGAGTGGATCGCAGATTATGTTGACGCTTGTCCAGTAAAAAAAAGGTGGCGGAAAATGGTAGCAAGGCGTCTTAACAATAGGTACTTTCTTTTATTTACCAATAAATAGGAAGGGCTAAAACAGAAAAAAAAAATTAAAATAATACATAATAATACTCAGTATTCTCTAGAAACTATGGTATGGTTCTCTAGAAACTATGTAGCAAGAACTATTTATTACAAACTTGCACAGTACAGTGTCGCCATCTTCTGTCAAAAATTTTAATAAAGCTGTCACTTTAATAACTATAATTGCTGTGGGAGTGTAGTGGGAATCGAACCCACAATCTGTCACGTTTACAGTCACACTCTAGCGCCACTGCGCGCTGGGGGAATGATATGAAATTAACTTTATTAAGATAAAATATTTACCATTCCATGTTCTAATAGAGGCCTGTTGTGGCGCAGCGGCACAAGCGTAGGTTCAATCCCCACTCGAGGAAGTGAAATATTTAATAATTTCAATTTAAATATTTAATGTTTTCATTTCATCACTCTGGTAAAAACCAAAACGTGGCGTTGAGTTCTGCCACTCAACACACAATGCGTCAAATTCCGCAAATTCGTCGAAATGTGGAAAACGGAGTGTCTTAACACTAGGTTCCCAAATTCACTCTGCATATCCTGCCATGTGCAAGATATAGCGTGAAGCGGAGTGAATGAAAGTGTATATTCTTATAAACTCAATGCCATTCAACACTCAATATTGTATAAATCTCTTCTTTTAGCTTCACGCTGTATTTCGCACGAGGCAGGGTAGGCAGAGAGAACCCGGGAACCTAGTGTTAATACACTCCGTTCCACTTCCGTTCCCCACTTTCCGCCGAATTTGAGGCATTCCTTGTTGAGTGGCGGAACTCAACGCCACTCTTTGCCTTATTACCAGAGTGAAGAAATGAAACATTAAATATTTAAATTGAAAATATTAAATATTTCATTTCCTCGACTGGGGGTCGAACCCAGAACCTGTCGGTTACAGTCACACGCTTGGGCCGCGGCGCTACGACAGGTTCTAGGTTCCCAGGTTCCACCTGCCCATCCTACTATATACTATGTACAACATGAAGCTAAACAAGAAAAGTTTTATGTAACAAAATATGATGATCCTATTTAAAATTGATACCTTGTAAACTCATATTGTAGTATATCTTCTTAGAAACTCTTTCTAAAAGCAATTCGCCATTTTTGCTCTAGCTGTTTTAACTAGAACTGGAAGACTATGAAAGACGTAAAGGAAATTCAACCGAGTTGAGTCGAAAGAAGTATTAAAAGTTATATGAAAATGAACAAAGTGTAAGTTTTGAAGACTTTACTGTATTTTTACCTGCTTATGTACGACCTGCTCATGTACGTGTGTACCTACTTAGGTAAGGCCGTAATATGTTTAAAGTATTTTGTTTTTGTTTCACGCTGTATCCCGCACATGGCAGGTTAGGCAGAGTGCACCTGATAACCCAGTGTTAAGACACTCTTACCCACTTAACATTTTGCCTTGTTACCAGAACGAGAAAATGAATTCATTAATAGAACATTATTCATATTTTATTTTAATTTACATTCAAGAACTCTTTTTCTGACGATATTGATATTTCCAAAATGCGATAGCGCTCTAAGATAATATAGTCAAATATAAATAAACCCGATAGACTTGCTTAGAAAATGGAAACGAATATCGTCTACAAAGTTAACTAATGCAATTTATACGGAATCATAATATTTACATGTTTTGGATGAATATTGAGTAATATTTTAAAGTTACTTAAACTATGATTCATAGAAGAGAAAAAGTCTATTCTCTCCGTTATTTTTGCAATAAGTATAAGTAGTGAAGGGGACAAATTTATTTTATTTTCTCGCTCTGGTAACAAGACAAATCGCGGTGTTCCTTAGCTTTTTGCAATTCTACACGAAATGTCTCGAAAATAGCTAGTAACTGATTGAAATGTCTCAATATTGGGTATCTCGATCGTCTAAGCGACTGTGTATGTGATGAAGATTGTGGGTTCGATCCTCATTCGAGAAAAAGAAATATTTAATATGTTAATTCCTTCGCTCTGGTAATCAAGGGAAAGCGTTGAAATCAATGGAAAGTGGGCAACGGAACAGAGTGTCTTACTCAGCTTCACGCTGTATCCCGCACGAGGCAGGAGAGGGAACCCGGGAACCTAGTGTAAAGACGCTCCGTTCCACTTCCGTTCCCTACTTTCCGCCGAATTTGAGGCATTGCGTATTGAGAGGCGGAACTCAACGCCGCGCTTTGCCTTATTACCAGAGCGAAGAATTGAAACATTAAATATTTAAATTGAAAATATTAAATATTTCATTTTTTCGACTGGGGATCGAACCCAGAACCTGTCGGTTACAGTCACACTCTTGTGCCGCTGCGCCACGACAGGCCTCACATTTGAAAATCTAGTATAAAGACAGATTGTCTTGATGATAGATTTTCAAATTGCCTCTTTATAGTGAAAATAAAAAAATAAAATTCTCTTCCTCCAAATATAATAGAGAATTCGTATAGAAACCTTTATAAATCTGATCCATGTGTGTTAATATCTAGGTTTGAAAGAGCACGGTTAATATGAGGCAAGTAATTTCGTACGTGACCTCTTGCGCCTAAAGAAAACCAATTATGGGATCCGATTTGTCCTTCATTCGAGGGTAAGATTATTACTGCGAATTTACTTCTGTTAGATATGATTATGAAACGTATCATTTTAGACCCTTATGGTACATTTATTTTTCTAATTATATACAATATATACTCAGCTTTACTTTGTATGGCAGGGTGGAAAGAGGAAACTTGGGAATCTAGTGTTAAGACTCTCCGTTCCGTTTCCCACTTTCCGCCGATTGTGTATTGAGTGGTGGTACTCAACGCCACGCTTAGCCTTATTACCGGAGCAATAAAATGAATATATGAAATATTTAAATTGAAAATAATAAATATTTTATTTCCTGGAGTGGTGATAGAACCCACAACCTGTCGGTTACAGTCACACGCTTGTACCCTTGCGACAGGTTTCACATAAAAATATTAAACTAACAAAGTAAAAACGCAGAGAAAACAGAGTTTCTAAAAATAACATTAACATTTGCTCATTGGTCACTTCTTTAATTAATTCCAAAAAAAAAAACGGAAGTTGGTTTGCTTATAATCAATATTTTATTTAATAAAGACGTAACTGTAAGTTTTAGCTTTGTAACTTTCTGTAAAGGCTACTTCTAAGTTAGTTTGAGTTGTGTGTTGAGCTGTGGTAATCAACGCTCGACCTTGGCCTTGTATCAAAACTTTTGTAGTTACCAGAGTCAAGAAATGAAAATGATTAATATTTTATTGCCTTGAGTGGGAATGGAACCCACAATATGTCGTTTTTACAATCGCATAGTTGTTCCTTTGCGATACGACAAGTCACATCTTTGCGACGTTTATTTTAAGTTATACAATGGCTTATACAATTTTTTATACTTATTTTTAACTTATTTTTTTATAGTCATTTTATTTTAATGTATAATTAACAGAAGCTATAAAAAGAGAGTGGAGGAGAAGAGGAGTTTATCACTACTTTTCCAATTGTTTCATTCCTTAAAGAAACCATCTTACATAAATTATTTAAGTACAATCGATACAAATAAAATGTTTGCCACAGAAGAGAGCCCCAAAGTACAGTTTACTTTAATTTGGCTCCCGGGAAATCTATGTTTTATTATTACTTTAAATCCGTTTTTTCTCTAGACTTTACGAATGGCGTTGAAACTGTTAGGTTAACGATAATCGATGTTTTGTTTGCTTGGACATCAAATACTGTCGGGTACGAATACACTATAATACTCAGTGTGTTTATCGAGTGTTGTATGTATCTTCGTGTCTCCAACTGTAAAGTTTATTCAACTCAACTCAACTCAGCTTCACGCTGTATCCCGCACATGGCAGGGTAGATAGAAGGAACTTGGGAACTTAGTTCTTTCTGTCTGCCCTGCCATGTTAGGACAGTTTATTGTGTTTATTTATAACTAATGTCGCTGGTAATAAGGCAAAGCGCGGCGTTGAGTTTCGCCACTCAACACGCAATGCCTCAAATTCGGCGGAAAGTGGGGAACGGAAGTGGAACGGAGTGTCATAACACTAGGTTTCACTTCCGTTCCCTCTGCCTACCCTGTCAAGTGCGGGATACAGCGTGAAGCTGAAAAAAAAAATGTCCCATCAAGTGAACAAGTAGTAAATATGTTTTTGCCATGTGATTCTGGCTTAGAATAGGATCACCCTGGTACTGATGGTGTCGTAAGAGGCGACTAAAGTGCGTGTGGTAGAGTCACGTTGCCAGCAATGGCAACACGCATGGGCAATGCACGCAAATGGCTTTCCCACAAAAAAAATTATTCATATATTATACTCATATACTATATAATCATCAGTTTGTTTGCGTGTAAACAACTCAGATACAAGCTCCGTACTTTTTTCAGATTTGACACTTTTCAGACCAAAAATTTATACAAGTGTAAATACACATTGATGTCTGACATTTATGTCGCTATTTCTGTCTATTCATATGTTTCTTGCTATTTCTCGCTATTTCAGTGTATTCGTACCTTTAGTGATCAATTATGAATATTAAAAGTTACTTTTTTTATATTAAATCCGTGTTAAAAAAAATCCTTCCGTATTAAATCTAGAAACCGACTTGCAACTGTCTCTTCCAATACAAAGCTGCAAATGAACAAATCAGTCCAAGTTAGGCTTACCTTGAGACAGGGTATTTAGGCATGCATATTGAGAGAAAGCAGACTTGGATATCTTATATTATAAAAAAAAAACGTGAAGAGTTAAATATACGGCTCGCGAAACCTTAACGTATCTCTGGAAATCAAGATACTTATTTACAAAGCCGTAACTAAGCCGATCTGGACATACGACATTGAGCTATGTAGATCAGCTAAAAACTCTAAAATGTCTAAAATGATAACAGATGCATCGCTATTCATCACAAATAATTAACTTCATAAATACACGGTAGTGAAGACGGTTAAAGAGGAAGCCATCTTTGCTTTATGTGAATCTATAATTAATATTATTAATGCTATAGCAAACACAGTGACAGACACACGATTGGGACGAGAAACAAGGACAAACTTGTGACGCCTAGTTATCGCCTCCAAAAAGTAAATAAGTCACTTATGGGTCTGAGTATACGTATCTACAATAGTATTCCGCAGTGTATTTTGAATTTGCCACTAGAGAAGTTTAAAGTAAATGTTAAAGTAATGTTAATTAAGAAAGCGTACTACACTGTCGAAGAATATTTGAATGATAAAAATGTATTTAATTAAGGTCATTTGAATTTCATGCAGGATAATCACTATTGTATTAAACAATGAAATTGTGACTTTATTCGATATTGAAAAGAGCAACGGTTGAGGTTCTTGCCGGCTCTTCTCAGCAGAACTGCATTCCGAGCCGGTGGTAATTTTATGTTGTGACGATTCAAAAGTGCTTGCTAAAGCCTATTTGAATAAAGAATATTTTGAATTTGAATTTGAATTTGAATATAATAAGAGACGACTTCGTCACTTAACAGAAGCTATAAAAAGAGAGTTAGCTGCAGTTATAATAAAAAAAAATGAATAAAAAAAAACGGAATATTTTGTAATTTAATTTCCTACTGATATAGCAAGAAATATGCCACCGTGACACGTGGTTGTAAGTTCAATTCCGATTCGTAAAAGTAAATATTTCCATTTCCCCGTTATCGTTGGCAAAGCACGACGTTGATATAAGCCTAAGAGGTTATTATAAGAGAAAAAAAAACTTTAGTTTCGACACTTTCATTATAAATATTACCTTAAAGGATTCTTAACTAAATATATATTACTTAAAAGGATTCTTAATAAACATAATAAAAATAATCTTTATATTATAATAATTAGAATCTTTTTAGCATCGTTTTGTATCCGGCTCATGGTAAGGTCGGCCATGGGAACTTATAAACTTAGTGTTACTGTGACTCTTTCTTCTTTCTCCGAATTGTAGGAATTTGCGTATTGAATGATATAATAATATTCGAAGAAATAAAATGAAGTATTTTATTTCTTCGAGTGTGCATTAAACTCAAAACATGTCGCGATTCCTGTGCCCATACATACAAAAAATATATATATATATAACATATATTATAATAATACTAGCCTATATGAATATAAAAACCTCAAATATTTACTCGATCGTCAAAGTAAAGTCGTGGTCTTTTACTTGTGAACTTTGGAAACTTTTGTTAAGAAACTCCATTCTAATTAACACTTTTAACTAATTTATTTCAACTTTAGTTTGTTGTTACGTTCTATTGATACTTATCATGCAATATTAGTCTGCGGGACTTAGCATGGTAGAGTAGGCAGAGATAATTTTTCAAGCGAGTGTTGAATCATTCTGTACCTGAATTTTAAGCATTACGTGTTAAACGAGAAAAAGGAAGGAAGGTCTCATACAGAGCGTAAAAAGAAAATATTTTATATTTCATTTGAAAAAATTGAGTATTTAACTTACTCTAGGAGAGTAGGGTTTGGGCAAACAAACTGTAGCTCTTACAGTCATACACTTACGCCACTGTGACACTAAAAGCCTTTTTTCTTTTCTCATATTAATATTTGGATTTAACATTTTAAATGTTTTACTTATATATAACTCTTAAAGGAATTTTAACTTTTATATTGGCAAGGTAGGCAGAGGAAACTTGGGAACCTAGTGTTAAGTTAACTCTCCGTTCCACTTCCGTTCCCCACTTTCCGCCGAATTTGAGGCATTGCGTGTTGAGTGGCGGAACTCAACGCCGCGCTTTTGCCTTATTACCATATAACACACAGGTACTAACACGGCAAGTACAATAATGGCTGGGAATAATACAGTGGCTAAAATTTAATATCCTCTGGCCTAAAATCCATACCTCAACTTGACAAAGACTTTGTAGCTCTTAAATTGATGATGATATGCACAGGGATTTCGACTAAAATAAAAGCCACAAGAAGACAGATACGTCAAACTTACAACACTTTTCCGCGTCATCGGTTAAAAGCACGATCATGTAACTAAAATTCCTTTAAACCATATGTAACTGAAATTCCTTTAAAGGTTTTTTCTAAAATTATGCATTATTCAAAAGTACTCTAGAAATATCAAAGCGTTACGTTTATGGAGTGTCAAACTATTTTTAACCTTCCTCCAGCTCCAGCTTCAGACGGGCACAAAATTTACATGTTAATTATCTTTTGTTTCCCTCTTTCTTATGGAAGGGAAATTTGTGAAATTTCAGCATTTTTTGCCTAATTTATATTTAAAATATCTTTTTATTATGTATTTATGGTATAATCTATATGTTAATTATTTATAATGTGAAAAAGAGCTATTGTGGTTTATTAATGCGGTATGAGTTGGGGTTATGAGTTCACAACCGCGTGTTTTTTATCGGATTCACGCTGTATCCCGCATATAGCAGGATAAGGAGGGTATTCAGAAATTTAACTTTAGTACAGTCTGTTCTTATTAAGTAATACTTACAATTTTGACATTCCACTAAATTAGATTGCGTGTTTAGTTGTAAACTCCGTACTTAAGTAGTGTTCATCATCAGTTTACCACCGACCGACACCCACCGACCCACTCGCCAACACAACGTGGCACAAGCGTGTGACTGTAAACAACAGGTTGTAGGTTCAATCTCGAATCGAAAAGGTGAAATATTTTTTATGAAATATTTAATTTTATCATTTCTTCAATCTCGTAATAAGGCACAGCGGGACGTTGTATTCCTTTACTTATCACACAATGCCGCAAATTCAGAGGAAAGTGGAGAAAGGAACGGAGTGTCTTAACTCTACTTTCGCAAAATTCCTCTGCCTACCCTGCCATGAACGTTATAAAGCGTGTAGCTAAGATAAGATAAATCTATATGTCTTATCGACATGTAATAAACCAACCAAGAGAACCAAGTTTTTGAGATAAGCACGTTCAACGAAACAAATTCTTTTATTAGCTTTTTATTATTAATATAAAGATAGATAGAGAATATTACTATAAAGATAAACAAAGAAAAAAGATAACAAATTTCAGACAATTTTCTTAATTTTAACTGTCTTTTTTGTTTCAATTGGTTCTCAAATGAAAACATTATAATAATATTTGTTCGACAAAATTGCTACAAAGTAACTGTTTAACTGAGTCAGCTCAAGCTATAGTTTTTAAAGTAAAAATATTGTGTTTAAGATGAAAATTATTATTCAAAATTATTTTTATATTATAATATCTTCATAGATATTAGAACAAAAAAGTAAGTCAAATTAGTAAATAAGTACTTGTGTAGTCCAAGCAGACGAAGCCGCGGGCGGGTCGTTACCGTATATATTTTAGGAAACGGAAATCTTTGGGGAAATAACGCGTTTACTTATTCGTTTGTTAGAAACGTACTTACAAATAATCCCACTCGGGCTCAAAGTAAAGGTTGGGCTATAAATCTTTAATACATTATTAAATTATGCAATCCGGTAGATGGAGAGCGTTAAGGAGAAACGTGAAGTAAGCCAGTAAGCGTGGGTTCAGTTTGAAAAATGAAATAGATAATGTTATTGAGCGTATTTCTTTCCCGATTTTTCTCTCTTCTCAGATACCCTATATGCGAAGTAAACCTTAAAAACATACAAAAATCACCCCAAGCTGGATTTGAACCACCATTCTTATACATACATCTCAACAACACCGCAACAAAGTATGCAAACGAAATTCTGTGTCCACTCTCAGTGAATAGTTGGCGTCGTTCCCCGTAGTCACAAGTTGTTCTAAACTTTCACACTTTAACATTGTACGAGCTTAGTACTTCAAGAAAAGTGGTAAGATGGATTGCAAGTTAAGTTTTTTCCTAGAAGGTCACTTCATTAGAGGAAATGGATGCTTTATAGGCGTGTGTCGTGGCGCAGTGGGTACTATTCTTTATCAAGGATATGAGCTATTTTGACTTCTTCACTTTGGTGATAAAGCTGAGTGAAAAAAAAAACCGATTTAAATCTATACTTACAACAAATGTATAACGAGTCACTGTTGAGGCGTTTATGAATGTTGTCCTACAACATTAAACCCATAAAAGTGATTTTAATGAGGCCTGTCGTGGCGCAGCGGCACAAGAGTGTGACTGTAACCGACAGGTTCTGGGTTCGATCTACAGTCAAGGAAATTTAATATTTTCGATTTAAATATTTAATGTTTCATTTCTACGCTCTGGTAATAAAGCAAAGCGCGGCGTTGAGTTCCGCCACTCAACACGCAATGCCTCAAATTCGGCGGAAAGTGGGGAACGGAAGTGGAACGGAGTGTCTTAATAGTGAGAGTGTTCCCGGGTTCCCTTTGCCTACCCTGCCTCGTGCGGGATACAGCGTGAAGCTGAGTAGAGTAGTGATTTTAATTTATTTAGCCTGTTTGTCTGTGCGTTTCTACGCGCTAATATCACTCGTCAATAACGGCTAACCAGATTTAAATTCGGGTTTCATTATTGTATTTTGGAAACTTAAACGCCGCGTTTCATCTCGTTACCAGAGCAAAGAAATGAAAACTTTGAATATTTAAATTGAAAATATTAAATATTTCATTTGCTTAAGTGGGTATTGAACCCACAACCTGTTGTTTTCTGTCACATTCTTGTGCCACTTCACCACGATAGACCTCTCATTTATTAATTCGACTGAAACTTTAGTTTACATAGTGTATTTTGAATTTGCCACTAGAGAAGTTTAAAGTAAATGTTAAAGTAATGTTAATTAAGAAAGCGTACTACACTGTCGAAGAATATTTGAATGATAAAAATGTATTTAATTAAGGTCATTTGAATTTCATGCAGGATGGTCACTATTGTATCAAACAATGAAATTGTAAATTTATTCAATATTGAAAAGAGCAACTGTTGAGTTTCTTGCCGGCTCTTCTCAGCAGAACTGCATTCCGAGCCGGTGGTCATTTTATGTTTGTGACGATTCAAAAGTGCTTGCTGAAGCCTATTTGAATAAAGAATATTATGATTTTTTTTTTGAACTGTTAAATGATATTGTTTTTAAGGTATTATTTATTAAAATAAAAAAAAAAATAATTGAGACAAGTAAATAAAATACTTTAATTTAAGCGGGCATGACATCGGGCGGGACGCTAGTATACAATATGGAGGGAAGGATGGAGCACGAGGTGAACTAATATTAAGGTCTCACTTTAGGAGAAAATCGTGAATCTGTGTATATGGAAAGTCTCTCAATAGGCCATGATCAAGTGGATTTTGACGGTTTTAAACTGTTTTAGAAGCCTTGAACTATCAAATGCCTCAAATATGGCGGAAAGAGGGAAGTGCCTTATCTAACCTAGTATAGGTTCCCAGGTTCCCTCTGGTTGCCCTGAAATGTGCGGAATACAGCATGTAGGTAAGCAAGTAATGAGTGAGTAAGCGAGTGAGTGAGTGGGAAGGTAAGTGAATAAGTAAGTAAATATAGAGGCCTGTCGTGGCGCAGCGGTACAAGCGTGTGACTGCAACAGACAGGTCCTGGGTTCGATCCCCAGTCGAGGAAATGAAATATTTAATATTTTCAATTTAAGTATTTAATGTTTCATTTCTTCGCTCTGGTAATAAGGCAAAGCGCTGCGTTGAGTTCCGCCACTCAACACGTAATGCTTCAAATTCGGCGGAAATTGGGGAACAGAAGTGGAACGGAATGTCTTAACACTAGGTTCCCGGGTTCCCTCTGCTTACCCTTATGTGCGGAATACAGCGTGAAGCTGAAAAAAAAAAATATATATATAAATAAGTAAGTAAGTAACTATCAAATTTTATTAAACATATTATTTTATTTACTCTAGGCCATGATTGTGCTCATGCTACATTTACCTATCTTTACAAAGCTTCTTATATTATTAAAGATATTTAGACAACATAAAGACCTCTTTGTCATTTACTTAATAACCGTGTATTTTGATGCCTAGAGCACAAACCAAATTGGAGTATAAAAGCTACTGAACTTAATTGTTAAGTAAGCCACAATACCTCGTTATAATCGTTTCGATCTAACAGTTGAATGATCCTTTTGGTTTTCAGTTTGAAAATTAATTAATATTGAATTACATTTTTTTTTCAGGTTCACACTGTATCCCGGACATGGCAGGGTATGCAGAGGAAACTTGGGAACGTAGTGTTGAGACACTCCGTTCCGTTCCCCACATTTTTTAAATAACCGAAAACATTAACTATTTAATTTGAAAATTTAAAGGTTAAATATTTTATTTCCTCGAGCGGGGATCGAACCCACAACCTATCCCGTAACGTTTGTCCCTACGCTACGACAGGCCTCGTACCTTTAAGCCTATATCAATTGAAAGGATGACCTCACTCCACAGGGTAGTTGAATCATAGACCTTTTTTTTTATGGAAGAGACGGCAAACGAGCGTAAGGGTCACCTGATGGTAAGTGATCAACGGCCCCGTGTAACTCCAGAAGAGTTACAGGAGCGTTGCCGTCTTTTAAGGTGGATGGGCACCGGGGCCCGGCATTACCTAATGCGAAACGCAGTGTCCAAAGCCACTACTTAACGCCGGTCTTAAATGCCGGGGGTGGTAACCTTCACTTTTCTTGATCACTTTATTTACACTTATTCACTTTCTATTATTACAGTTAGTTATAACCTTTGCTGTTACAATACACAAACATCACTAGATAACTTTAACCTTAATAAGTATCACTTAGGACAAGCCAATACAAATGCTTTGATGGGAATAATCCTTAACTCTAACTTGAGGTGTTTATATACTCCAAGTCTAACGGAAGTTCGTTACATTTTGATTATAATTTACAATAAACAGTTTCAGTGCTGCCACCACTTATACACAAATTCAAACTGTATTAGACATATTATTTGTTTTTAAATTACGTTTATTTCATTAATAAAAGTATTTATAATTTTTAAAAGGCCTGTCGTGGCGCAGCGGCACAAGAGTGTGACTGTAACCGACAGGTTCTGGGTTCGATCCCCAGTCGAGGAAATGAAATATTTAATATTTTCAATTTAAATATTTAATGTTTCATTTCTTCGCTCTGGTAATAAGGCAAAAGCGCGGCGTTGAGTTCCGCCACTCAACACGCAATGCCTCAAATTCGGCGGAAAGTGGGGAACGGAAGTGGAACGGAGTGTCATAACACTAGGTTTCACTTCCGTTCCCTCTGCCTACCCTGTTTAGTGCGGGATACAGCGTGAAGCTGAAAAAAAATATAATTTTTATCCTCACTTCCTGCAAAAGTACAATTAATAACTTCCCATTATATATACTAAGCAACTTAATTTTTAATCACTTATAAAATATTCAATTTACAACAGTTATCTGATGATTATTGGTTTTTTTTTTTCATTAATTATTTGTCTTTACCAGTAGCAATCATAATAAATTTTATTTTAACACTGTTTCATTGATCATAATACAATCTCTTTATTTTTAATTCATTATAATGAATACTACCGCTTACACAATTATATATTACAAACAAACTTAACATAAAAACTATAAAGAAGTATTGTAATAATTATTTTCATTCATTCACTCTGGTTAAAACTCAGAACGTATCTGTAAAGTAAAGTTTGTCAACTTTTATAAGTTGTATGTTTCCGTTGACCTACAATCTTGAAATCCTTAGCAGGTAACTGGCACTTACGACATTTTTTTAAATATTATTTTATTCACTTTTCAAATATTTTCTACACCTGTAAATATTTCAAAAGTGAAATCTGTAAACAGGATTCGAAACTCAACGCCGCTATTTTCAAATAGATTGGGTAATTAAAAACATTCACAAGTACAATATATTAACTATTTTAAGTTTGCTAAAAATATTAAGCCCAGTGGTAGTCTGGGAAATAGAAAAATAAAATATGCGATAACATTATATTTAAACGTAACGTTTCAACTCATACTCGCAGCTCCACCGGAAGCCGAGTTGCAGGAAGTGAGCTTATCTGCCTCTCAATTCTACCCACAGTTTGTGATGGTGTAAGTAAGAGGCGTTTTCTCATTTATTTTTAGTTATTGTAACTTATGTTTTTCGTGCATATCTTGTATGTATGTAGTATTTTTTATTAAAGTGGGGAACGGAAGTGGAACGGAGTGTCATAACACTAGGTTTCACTTTCGTTCCCTCTGCCTACCCTGCCTAGTGCGGGATACAGCGTGAAGCTGAGAGAGAGAGATTTTTTATTACCTGATTTCTCCAGAACTGCTGGAAGGATTTGCTTAATTGAGGTATCGTAAGATTCGTCTTAGCGGCTCAAGTGTTATTAAATTGATAATACTGATTTTTTAGATCTTCAAATGTCTCAATATGGATATCAACTCACTTCTGAATAACATTTAATGGTTCATCTTAGTGAATTATTCGGCTTATTTTTATATTAATGTTATGCAGATGGGTTTTTTGTTCTACTGTTTTGCTTTTTACAGCAAATACTAAATGTTTCTTATTAGTTTATTGTGGCCTGTCTCAACTTTGTTTACCTGAAGCTCAAGGAAGTCCATGAAATTATTTTATTCTATAGAATACTATATTTTCCCACATTTTTACTGACTCAGCTTCACGCTGTATCCCGCACGAGGCAGGGTAGGCAGAGGGAACCCGGGAACCTAGTGTTGAGACACTCCCTTCCACTTCCGTTCCCCTATATCCGCCGAATTTGAGGCACTGCGTGTTGAGTGGCGGAACTCAACGCCGCACTATGCCTTGTTACCCACACTTTTGACATGTTTTTATGCCAAATATCAAGATCTCGACTGTAAATTCAGTATATGTGGGGTTTACGACCTAATACACGGTTACTCAGTAATGCAAGAGTTTTACATATGCATGGTTTATTTGTCGCTCTGGATTTAACATGACGTTAGGTTGGTCTGCCACTTAAAATAAAGAACTGTGAGATTAATGAGAAATTTTATGTAATAAACTTGACTTAACGGTCACTGTTTAAGTTAGCTTCACGCTATAATGCTTAAATAAGATAGGAATCCTAGTATTTTCTTTTTCACTACGTTTCTTGTGGTGTTGTGGTGTGGCGGTACCCAACGCCGTTTTTTTTGTCAGAGCAGCAGAGCAAGTAAATAAATATAACTCATTATTGCTCTTTAGCTATAATGGCTGTAGTTCCAAATGATTTTCTATTCATATATAAAATTTTAGCTAAAATCTTATAACTTGTACCACTCATTTAAGCACCCCATATGTTATATGTGTCTACAACTTCAGCTGAAACGTCATTACGAGACACAAAAGGCGACATAAATTTTCACTTTCATGTAATTTCAATGGATATCAAAGCGCCGAACGCTTTTAATTAAAGTTTTAACATATAAAAAGTCTAAAATATTCATTTAAGAAAAAACGCCTTGATAAGAATACAACGGTTTGCGTTGAGTTTTGCAATAATATCTCGCAAATTGAGGAACGGAGTGCCTTAATGGTAGATCAATTCTGCCCAGCTACGACAGAATCCCACTGTATCCATCTCAAGAAATTTAATTTTTAACATTTGACAGCGCGGCGTTGTTTTGTGCCATTTCAAACGCCCCAATGCTTTTAGTATTGGGCAAAAATTGGTGGACTAAAGTGTTTTATTGGTTTTGTCAAGCCCTCTCTGCCTACCCTGACGTAAATGTGATCCTACATTATAATACTGTGTAACTTTAATATATTATAAATAATGTTGCCTACCTTTTACCGAATTGTTCCAAACCATATCTAGAACGTTTTCAATTTTCTCAAATATTCAATCAAACTTCCTTCAACATATTGAATATTCTGTAATGAATTGATATTGACATTACTACTCGGTACATATGAGCGCTGTGAAGAGTTCGTTTGTAAATATTTGACATTTTATTGAGGAAACTATTGCTTGCTGATGCTAAAAATTCCATGTTGGTATTTCGATATCAAAATATTAGCTATGATAGATATATGCTAATTTTATCATGTGTTCGTGGATAAGTTGTCAAATTGTGTAATAAATTTCAATTATTTCAAATGAAACAAATTTAACCGGATGATGATTAATGTACATTTTTGAAATAGGACGTTTCTAACACAACTGAGTTGGAGTCTATCCGCGACCACGGACTACTGCAAAGTGTTCGAAACACCGCGTTCCAAAAATATATAATATTCAATATTTCGGTTAATCCGGTTGAATTTGTTTCATTTCAAATGTGTAGGAATTGTGAAAATCTAGTCTATTTTGGTGTCCTTATTATGTATTAAGTACCGGGTAGTACTTTTTTTCTCTCCCTACTCTGCTGTTTATCACAAGAAAATTAAAATAATTCGTTACCAAAGAATATAAATCTGATCCACAACCGTCGCAATTACAATAAAATATCATCGCTGTCGCCTTTACTTGGTATAAAAACAGAAATATTTATTTTTTTTTTATTATTATTTTTTATTACAGCTTGACACTATATCCCGCACCTGGCAGGGTAGGCAGAGGGAACTTGGGAGGTTCCCGAGTGTTAAGACACTCCGTTCCACTTTTGTTTCCCACTTTCCACCGAATTAGGTGTATTGCGTGTTGAGTGAAAATGAAAACATGAAATATTTAAATTGAAAATATTAAATATTTTATTTCCTCGAGTGAAAATTGAACACAATACCTGTCGTTTACAGTCACAAGCTTGTGCCGCTGCGCCACGAAAGGCCTCAACGAATATAAATATGGTACTAAATTCTCTAAGTTTTCCTTAACTATAATTACTCCCTACTCAGCTTCACGCTGTATCCCGCACATGGCAGGGTAGGCAGACACTCCGTTCCACTTCCATTCTCCACTTAACTATAATTAAAACCGTAGAAAATGAGTAATTCCAGAGAAAAACACTTGTATAATATATGTATAATATAAATAGATTAAATTTTACTTACAAAATCCTTTATAATGAATCTACTTCATCATATTTGTTATGCAAGGTATGGAAATCGAAAAACCTGCTCAGCATTATAGTATTAGGATAATACCTGTTTTAGAGATTTTACACACGAACATTCTCCATTCCTTATTTTTCGCCAAATATTCGTCAATATTTGTTGAAGAATATTTGGCAAAAAATGGGGAATGGAATAGAGTGTCTTAACACTAGGTTCCCAAGGTCCCTTTGTATACCCTGCCATAGGCAGGATACAGCGTGTAGCTGAAAGTAAAGGACAGGTTTACCATTCGGTGATATGAATCTATATGAATTATTTTAATTTCCACGCTCCAAGATACAAAGCACTGCGTTGAATTTTTTCATTGAATATAAAATCCCAGATTATGTTCGTACTTACTAAGTAAGTAAGTAAGGAAGTGAACAGAAGGTGTTTTATTGTCAAGTTTTCTTTGCCTATCCAACTGTGCGAAAATAAGCGTGAACCTGCTTTTTTAGCTATTTGGTAAAAAGTTAGGCTTTTTGTGCAGGTTTTGTATATATCTATGTTTATTTATTTCACCGGATCTTCTAAACTCTGTAGCATAACATATGTTCCGTCTTGTAGGCAATCTTAGGTTAGGTTAAATGGGCTACATAATATTTGATAACGTTTTACGCTGACACAATATAAAAAAAACATTATTATTCTCTCGGCGGCACAACTGTAATTATAGGCAGTTATCAATCCCTGGGAAAAGTTAAATATCATAAAATATGTCATTGATAAGACAGAAAAGCAAATAAGCATTTATCATAAATTAACGATTAAACTGGCTAAAGTCATGAAAATTATTAATCAATAAATAATATTTTTTAAGGGAGTCTATTTCAAAAAGTGGGGCATTTTGCATAAATTTTACTTCATCAGCATCTGTCTAAGTATTGTCTATGTGTTAATCCGTTGAAAAAGTTTTTCTTAAATCGAGAACCAATTTTAGTTTGTTCGTTAAACTCCAAATATTTTCTTTACGCTGTATCCCGTTCATAGCAGGGTGGGCAGAGGAAACTTGGGAACCTGGTGTTAAAGTGTTAAAACACTGTTATGTAATCTACTTATTAAAGGCATTTCCATGTTGAGCGCCAGAAAAGAAGAAGAAATAAATATATTAAATATTTCTTTTCCTAGGATAAAGGATCGAGCCTATATCAAATTGTTTTTACACATACACCTGGGACACACAACTGCGCCATGGCAAGCTTCTAAGCTCTAATCGGCTTTTTCGCTATAAAATCATAACTTTTCTATTGCCATAATAAAACAGCTAGACAAAATCGTCTTCAATGTGCAAGAATATTTAAAAATTAAGTTTGAAATTGTCGACGGAGATTTTTGTCCTGAATCAACAGGGCGTAGTGGGAAGGTACCCACTAATACATTGTTTGTTTAGGCCAGATGACTTTATTACAGTATACTGTGTTTGTGTATCAAAATATATTTGCTTTATTAATTAAATTTATAATAAGGTAAATAAGAGTGTGAGTGGATTATGGATGGACCACGGATAGATCATGGATGGAGATGGATGTATGTACGTTGGATTTTAGTATATATTAAGTTTTTTTTGGAGGCCGATGTAGTGCTGGGTCAAAAGCGTAAGTGCAGGGGACTGTAACGCAACGGTTTTGGAGACAAAACGCGGCGTTGAGGTCCACCATCTAACATGCATCTAACATCTATGATTCTGTTTGCCTCAATATACCTTTGACTCGATTTATCATGATTTCCCATGTAATAGTGTAAAATCCTCTTACGGTCACTATATTAAAATTTTATATAGATTTTATAAACGCCCTTCATCAACGTGACCTAATCCGCTCGAGGTAATTGTTATTTTATAAAAAAAATCTATACACATAAAATAAAAATATTCTTCATTCAATTACACAAGCATTTTTAAATCAATCAAGTTCAATATTAATGTCTGTAGTGTCAGTCCTACAGGAAGCTACTAGCGGCCAAGATAGCTTTTTTTTTTTTTAAATAGAACTCTACTCACTCTCTTTAAATGAAACAATTATATTGAAAGGTGAACAATTTTGGAAATCCAAGGTTTCAAACATTTTACAGTAATCTGTGGTCACGGGCAGACTGTCGACGATCGTGTTCGAAACGTCGGGTTTCCAAAAATATTTACCACTTAATATACGCAATGGATATGGTTAAAAGTGTTTTCATTTAGAATGTGTAACAATTGCGAAAATCAAAGACATTATCTATGCACTCTACTCACAAATCTTCATCAAAATCCGTTCAGCCGTTTTTGTGTGAAAATAGAACAAACTTTCACATTTACTTTGTCAGCAGGAAGTAGGAAGAATGATATTAAAATAAGTAAGCCTAAGCATTAAATCTGGATTAATGTTACAAAACAGTGGATCGTTAAGAGTTGTTGGAGGCGCGCCCTTCAACATGAGTAATGATGTGGGCGTGACAAAATTAAAACTTGGCACACGGATTTATGTTGAGTGTTATGTTTTTGCTCTTTTTTAGGGTTCGGTACATTGAAAAAACCGGAACCTTTATAGGATCACTTTGTTCGTCTATAAAGATCTTCGACTAAATAGCGTGGAGATATCAAACTAAAATTAACATCAAATATACGTATTTTCGGTCTGGTACGGAGAACAGAGAAAATCAAGCTCCTAAGTCAACACAATCTAAAGATATTTATTGATATATTCGTCGTATCAATGTAACTTATGGTCAGATTACTTTTGATTACTTGGAAAGTCATTTTAAACTTTTTATCAAAAGTTAATTTTTATTTGACCATAGTTTTTTTAATCAAACCCTACAGAATATATCTTGCGGACCTCCTGTTATATATTTGGCATAAAATGAAAATTTACTATTAAAATGAAAGAAAAAATACAAAATGTGAAATTAAAACCGTCCGATGTCGTGACCTAAAGTAAACAAGCGTGCGATGGTAAACATGAAAGGTTGTGAGTTCGATGCCCACTTGAGGAAATGAAATTATTTATATTGTTATTGCTTCGCTCTACTATTTTGTCGTGTGATCCCGGCTTAGAATAGGATCACCCTGGTACTGATGGTGTCGTAAGAGGCGACTAAATTGCCAGCAATGGCAACACGCATGGGCAGACTCGACCGGATTGTTACCACCCCCGGCATTGAAGACCGGCGTTAAGTAGTGGCTTTGGCCATTGCGTTTCGCATTAGGTAATGCCGGGCCCCGGTGCCCATCCACCTTAAAAGACGGCAACGCTCCTGTAGCTCTTCTGGAGTTACACGGGGCCGAGGGCGACGGTGATCACTTACCATCAGGTGACCCGTATGCTCGTTTGCCGTCTCTTCCATAAAAAAAAAATACTAACTGCGGCGATTAGTTTTACCACTCAACACGCAATGTCTCAAGATTGGCCTAAAATAAGGAACTTAACGGAGTGTCTTACTAGGTTACTTAGTTCTGCTATCTATTCTGCTATATATGGAACACAGCGTAAAGTTTTAATTTGTCAACTTTATAATAGACTGATGTCTCTAAATCTCTGAACCATTACGAAAACTATTGATGTGCAGTCTGACTGTTTGTGATTTCCACTCAGAGGATGACTTTTTTATTTTATCGCTCTGATGAGAAGACAAAACGTGGCGTTCGACTTCCTGTCAAACACTAATATTGTGAAAATGTGGTAATGCGTGGGAACCTGAGTGAAGTAAAATTAGATTATTTTTGCTTACATTGCCATATTCATGATACAGCGTGAAATTTGAAAAAATATTATAAAGACTCTTAGCGGGATAGAGCTAACACTTATTTCACCTCACGCCTTTGGTCAAATGAAATTAACTTTTGATAAAAAGTTTAAAATGACTTTCTAAGTAATCAAAAGTAATCTGACCATAAGTTACATTGATACGACGAATATATCAATAAATTACCTACAAGCAATGGATTATCCAAGAAAAAAAGTTTTTTTTTCATCCCTAAACAGTAGTTCCTGAGATAAGCGGGGTCAAAAACAAAAATAATATTCTAACAGTATATAGGTCAAGGAACATTGTTGATTCAAACAGTTAATAGGTAAGCTCTAAAGCAACTCAGAGAGGGAAACGCAAATATTTTACAAAACGACTATTTTGCACCCCATTAAGCATTGCTTTGTTTCCACTAAAAGTATAGCGCGATGTATTGGTTATAGTAATGTTTTTGAAAAAAAAAATGTTTTAATAATTTTACTGTTAATTTATTGGCCCTCGTGGCGCCACACTCGAGTAAATAAGATATTCGTTCTAGTAACAAGGCAACAGCACGGCGTTATGTTCCGCCGCTCAACAGGCAATGCCTCAAATGTGGCGAAAAGTAAGGAGCGGAGTGTCTCAACACTAGGTTAACTAGTTCCTTTCACCTACGCTTGCCACGTACAGGTGAAGCCTACAGACGCTAAAAAAAATACTAAATTACAATTGTTAAGGAATTAGCAACAAAAAATAAAAATAAACGAATTTTATGAATACAGTAGGAGCATATCATAGAAGTGCATCGGCACAGTATCCGAATGAAAATATGATGCGTTAGTTCTCGGTACGATGCGCGGTCTAGGGGAAAAATAATTTGTATTTAATTGCTTTGGCAAGACAAGACATGGCGTTAAACACCGGCATTCAGAATATTCAATGTCTCATATTTAGACGAAAAGCTTAGAATCATTATATTTTTATACTAAGCTTACTTAGCACGAAACTATAGAAGTAGTATGGTATAAGTTGACTTTTATAGGTTAAAATATTCTACTATAACTACGCTATATGACACCCAAAGTCTTTTTGCGAGGCCAGTCGTGTCAGTGAGGCACACGCGTTAAGAATTTTTACAAACTATATTTAATCTTATTTTACTATGTTTTAAAGTGTTATTCCACACTTAGGACAGAAAATCTTATTTTAATGGACCACTCACCTAAGGACAATAGCGTCAAATATTAATTGCGGGGCCCTAAAAGAAAATTATAATGCTTTCATTTAACGTTGTTTGTGACCAATTAAAAGCGTTTAGACTTGTTTACTATTTAATGGAGAATCGTTAGGAGTGCCCGTAAATGGTTTTAGGGTTCCGTTAGTCTTTTATTGTGTACACATATGTATATGGAGGCCGTAGTGGCGTCAATGTGATGATTGTGAATTCAATTTCCGTTCAGGGTAGTTATGGGGTTAAATTTTATATGAAATCACCGTATAAACCAACCCTATAGGCTATTTTTAGCTACCGTTATATTTGGAACGAATTTACAAAAAAAAAATGTAGAATATTCAAAATGTAAAATTGATATCTATCGTGGCGAAGCGGCACAATCGTGCGATTGTAAACGCGACATGTTGGAGTTGGAGAAAATGAAATGTTTGATATTTTAATTTCGTCGCTTTGATAACAAGGCAAACTGCAGCGTTGAGATTCGTCTCTTAATGCGTAATGCCTCAAGTAAGGAAAGGAAAGGAGTGTCTTAACACAGATTAGATTAAATTGAACTTTTGGGTTTTTTCGGATAAAACGCGGCGTTGGTGTCCTCTACCAAATATGCAACATCTAGAAAATTATGGTAAATATCTTAACTTAATTTTTCTTTAACGCTGCATCCCCTACATAGTATGGTGGGAAAAAGGAACCTGGGAACCTAGTGTTAGAAAACAAGACACTCCGTTACCATCAAAACACTTTCTCTTTCGATACACTTTCTTTTAAATTGTAGTGTAGGGTCTATCCATAGTCCACGCACTTTATAATTTTTTACCCTTCTGGTCACATTTATATTAAACCGCTTTCCTCTATGCAGCGCAGAACGCTGAAATTTTCTATATAGGTTGCTTGGGGAGTATAGACAAGCTAAAAATATTTTCTCTAATTTCTACTCGAACAGGAACAAGCAACATTTTTTATTTCCAGAGTTGACACAAACAAAGTCGAGAACAACACGCTAATATATATTTTAGTAGAGAATATACGTTTTCTTGAAATTCCTAAGATTCTCTTTAAGAACCGCATTCGCGAGTTATATTTATGCAAATAGAATTTATTATAATGCGTAGAAATGTACTTCAGATGTTTCTAAAGAAACAAATATGTCTTTTGCTAAAGAAGTTTAAATTTAAAATATATAGAAAAGAATTATAATAACCTTTTGAACCCGGGGCATAAATCAACGAATTTAAGTCACGTTTTTCATATTTACAAGCCATTTAACTCTCTCTCTCTCAGCTTCACGCTGTATCCCGCACATGGCAGGGTAGGCAGAAGGAACTTGGGAAACAAGTGTTAAGACACTCCGTTCCACTTCCGTTTTGTAATTTAACGTTTTCACTCATTAAATAACTTTATTTAACCCATTTAACGTTAGTTGAAAAGGTATGCAACTTTAATAAATATAACTACGATTCCGTCCACACCGCCGTATTCTGGAAGCATTGCGTGCTAGTTGGCAGTACTCAACACCGCGTTTTGTCTTGACAACAGAGCGATGAAATTATTATTCGGTTACGTTTGACATAATATGTTATGTTTGATTTTTCTTTAACTGATTAAAAGCATTTGATAGACCTGTCGCGGTCACAACCGGATGCTAGTGACCGACTGTAAACAACTAGAGTGGGGATCAAACTGAAATTCAAATTTTTTGCGTTTTAATTTGCTTGCTTGGGTTAAAAAGCGCTGCCGCTCTTGTGTATTTTTTGAACATTATTTAAGAAAAATTTTTTAGTGCTTATTATCTAATAAAAATTGTTCCAAATTTCATACCACTCTGTTCAGACATTTTTTTTGTAAAAGACATACAAAATATTGCAATTATTCATTCAGCTTCACGCTGTATACCGCACATGGCAGGGTAGGCAGAGGGAACATGGGAACGTAGTGTCAAGACACTCCGTCCACTTCTGTTCCCCACTCTCAGCTGAATTTGAAGCAATGCGTGTTGAGTGGCGGAACTCAACGCCGCGTCTTACCTTGTACTAGAGATTGATTTTGTCTTATGTTTCAACCACGATAGTTCTTTTCCATTAACCTTTACATACGAGTACATAAGATTGAATTAGTTATATTTGTTCATCACTTGTAGAATAATGTAATTTCGTATAATGGCACAAGTTCTGTAGTAAAAGAGAGTAGTTCTATAGATTCCGATCCGGCTGAGACTTGTTTTCATTACATTCTTGTTATAACTTTACGTTTAATATTTAAATACTCCTTCTGTTCAATTTGATAGGTGTTTCTCTTTTTGTGATTATTTTCCATAAATTAAGTCAATAATAATTTACACTTATAATAAATCTGTAACTGATGACTGTCTGTACATGGAAAATATAAAAAAAAAATATTATACATAAGGGGCCCAAAACAGTGATTTTTAATATGTTTGGCTGTTTCTTTGTACGTGTTAGTCTAAGTAAGAGCTTACAAGATTTAGATGTAGTTTTGCCGTTCTGTTTTATCAACTTTCCTACATTAAAATCAAAATACTTCTTACACAAAATTATTGTGTTATTTATATTTCAACCTGTTATGATAAAAAAAAGTTATGTCAATTTTAAATATTTAGTTTGACAAAATAGCCATTGTTATTTATTTGTTTACATTAAATTTTAATGGGTCATTAATGTTCTTCTTCGTCTTGTTACCAGAAATGGGAATGAAAATTTTTAAATATCAATTTTACCGAGTTTGAATCGAACTCATGCCCACGTGTACTACGATGGCATCGGTGTTAAAATATTTTGTACTTACTTACTTACTTATCTTCACGCTATATCCCTAGTGGGGTAGGTAAAATAAGGTAAAATATTTTTTTTTGTTATTTAAAACTAAGTGTTTTTCACATTCCGTTCCACTTCCGTTCCCCACTTTCCGCCAAATTTGAGGCATTGCGTGTTGAATGGCTCAACGCCGCGCTCTGCCTTATTACCAGAGCGAAGAAATGAAACATTAAATATTTAAATTGAAAACATTAAATATTTCATTTCCTCGACTGGGGATCGAACCCAGAACCTGTCGGTTACAGTCACACGTTTGTGCCGCTGCGCCACGACAGGCCTTAACCTATATAATGATAGAATATTATTTTTGTTTTTGACCCCGCTTATCTCAGGAACTACTTATACTAATTGTTTGAAGAAACAATTAAAACCACAAAAATTTCATCCATTGAATATTGTAGACATTTTTCAGAGAAAACATGGGAACCTAGTGTTAAAACATTCCGACCAATTTCTCACTTACCAAATTAGGGCATTGTGTGCTGAATGGCGGCACTCAACTCCGCACTTTGTCTTGTTACCAGAGCAAAGAATTGAAAACATTAAATATTTAATTTGAAAATATTAAATATTTCATTTCCTCGAGTGGGGATCGAGCCCACATTCTATCGCGTTCATAGACACACGCTTTTGCCTCTGTGCCACGATAGGCATGTTGAGTGGAAGAACTCTAAATATTTCTAATCCTCGAGTCAGAATCGAACCAACAACGTCTTGCATTTATTTATCTATGTACTTCACATACAGTATTCAATCATATTTTTCCCGGTAACATGAGATTTCAAATACATACGAATACCGAAACTCGTAACCAAATGAAACCGCGTACCAAATCCTATCCGGTTTAATGGGCAAAGTTGAATCGTTACGCAAGATTAAAGTACTTCTGTGATTGACAAACGTACATGCATGAATATTTATGTATTTATATAGTCATTAATTATTAATATATGTATATTTATAGAAATCAACACGTAATGAGTTCAGAATTCGACGTAAATGGTGAACGGAAATGTGTCCCACAAAAAGTGTTATTTTATTATGCCCTTTAATTTCTTTACTTCTATCACCAAAGACCATTTCTTAAAGAATATTAATTATTAAATTTCTTCAATATTGATGCGCTGATGAGCAAGCCCAATTGCTCTAAGAAAAATCGAAAGAATCAAGCTGCGTTAATCGTAATTCAAAGATTTGAAATTAAATTTAATTTAAGGAAGCCCATTTTGAAACATATGTACATATGCAGACAAGCACACTTACATCTGATTCATTGTTGATTCTGCCTTTCGGACATGAGCCTGATGTTCAATACAATTTAAAAATGGAGATTGGTGCAATGGAAAAAAATGGCATGCTTTCAGCGTGAAGATACCCGTATACTTTGTTAATAGATCTACAATACCTTTGGCGCCAAGAACGTTAAGGCCTCTCTCTTATAAGTACGGATCCAAATTTATATTCTTAAAAAAAATCATTACGTGTGTTTTACCAACACGACAGCGATTGAGAGGTCCACTATAACTACACTCACCGAAACATTTGAGTGATGTTATTATGCTGATATGTTATTCTTGGTGCCTTTGCACTAACATTATTCTATTAAAAAGTTAGACAGGGACTTAAGCAAAAAAATAGATGCAAGCAACACCCACCAATTTATTCCAAGATGTACGTAGAGGAATGGACAAGACTGCTTAACGTACTCGTATATTGTAAAAGATGCACATTAAAAGGTATGGCGTCTTCATGCGTACCTTGCACTTGGTTTGCATGAAGACGACAACCAGCGGACATGTAGTTGCTGAATTGCACTGGAATGTAAATTAATACATTTTTTTAAGATATGACAAAACAATGTCAAAACTACTGTTTAAAAAGCGGCTTGTTGGGCCTATCGTGACGCAGTGTGGCTGTAAAAGTGATAGATTATGGGTTTAATGCCCGACGGGTTCGATTCAAAGAAATTAATTTTTTTTTAATATTTATAAATTAAATATTGAATGTTTTTTTCGGTCTGGTAACAAGGCAAAGCGCGATGTTGAATTCCGTCAGGCATTGCCTTAAATTAGGCAGAAAATGGAAAATGAAACGGAGTGTCTTAATACTAGATTGCCAAGTTCCCTTCCTCTACCCATCCTGCCATGTGCGGGATACAGCGTGAAGCTGAATCATATACTCCATCGTCACATCCTAGAAGTGGTAATGAGTGAATTTTACAAAATATATTGCACTTTGTTAATATAATAAATAGAAAAAAATATATATTTTTTTGAGTATGTTATTTTTTATATTTTTTCCCCCCAGATTCTCAGCATACTTCTTTCGCTCCGTCCACCGTCATTAAACTCTTCATACATCTTTAGTGTCCTTATGCTTTTTAAACGACCTTCCTATAGTATCGTAGATATTTTGTAAAAGTGATAAATATAAAAAAATATATTTTTTTTGTTCCTTATTTTTTACATTTTTTCTTTCCCTGATATAATTTCTATGTCAAAACTACTGGCTTGCTAGGTCAAATATTATTCTGTAAATTATTTTATTATTTTTAGCTTCACACTCGTTCCCGCAACTGGCAGGTTAGATAGATGGAACTTGAGGACGTAGTGTTGAGACACTCCATTCCGTTCCCCACTTTCCGTCGAATTTAAAGTATTGTGAGATGAAAGGCGAAACATAACGCCGCACATTAAGTCATCTTATATTTATATACATTACCCTTATAATATAAAGAAAAAATCAAACATACGAATACTGTATGAAAATTCAAAATACATAAAAACAAAGGGCAACTGCAAAAATATTATCCATCAATGGCTGCGATAAAACAAAACTCAGGATAGTCACAGACGGGATGTTCTTCACGATCTTTTAGTGGTTACGACACGATCTTTTTTAATTTTTTAACTTCAAGCTGTATTCTGCACATGACAGGGTAGGCAGAGAGAATTTGGGTATCTGTGTGCAAAACATTCTGCTCAATACCCTACTTACGGCAAATTTGAGGGATTGTGTCCTTAGTGGTGGAATTTAACGCCGCGCTTTAACTACAACTAATATTAATTAAAATAAATTATTTATTTCAGACTTTCAGTCCATATATTTTTTTTATTTTATTAGTACAATGCTTATTATTCCAATGCCTCCAGAGGGGGCTTTCCATTTTATATGCCCATGGCTGATGAGAGGGTTAGGGCTGCTCGTGAATCTAATTATTATGGAAGAGCGGGTACGCGTGGGAGAGAGTAGTGGCTTCGGCCACTGCGTTTCGCATTGGGTAATGCCGGGCTCCGGTGCCCGTCCTCCTTAAAGGCCGGTAACGCTCCTGTAGCTCCTATGGAGTTACACAAGGCAGTGGGCGACGGTGATCACTGACCATCAGGTCAGACCCGTACGCTTGTTTGCCGTGTCTTGTCCATAATAAAAAAATGGAAAAGATATGCTTACGCATGATTGCATACAAATCATATATTCCTGCCTCCGTAAACATCGATGCACTAGAATACCGAGGCCTCCCTAGCACCGCCATCAGCACTTTCTTGTACTGAACACAGAGGGCATAGTACTCGTAGCTACGTCGCGTAAAGTTATAAGCAAAAACTGCATGTATAAAAAGATTGGCATTAGGCTTGAAACAAAGCTAACTTTACTTGCCTTGTACTCATATATCGCGCAAATCTGCAAGGCAACATGTTTCCTCGCAATGACCTATGCTCCCGTCATATATCACCAGTCGGTTACTATGTGATGTGTATATTAAATATATAATTTCCTCGAGTGAGTATCGACTCCACAACCTATCGTGTTTTTAGTCGCATATCTTTAACCCTTGTGCCACGACAGGCCTCACCGTTTAAGAAGATGAAAGTTGAAGATTGTGGGTTCAATAACATTCGTTTCTTCACTATGGCAAGTAGTGGTCAAGCTACTTGGATGTTAATTCAGAAACTCAGATGCTTCGCATGGATTTGGATCTTACGATACTATTTTTTTAGCTTCCCACTGTATCCCAAATAGCAGGGCAGAGTAGGCACAGGAAACCCTGAAATGAAAAGTTTATAACTTATTTCGTGTCCTCGAGTAGGGATCGAACCTACAACCTGTAACTTTTACAATCGCGCTCTTGTACCCGCGCCATGACAGGTCACATTTTTAAACATTTTCTAAAAATGTTATTTGCGTAAATTTTATAAGTTAATATTAGAAATGTTATAATAAAATAAATATTAATTATTATGACACGGATTTTTAACCGATTATAAATGATTATAATTTTGTTAGTCAAAATATATTTTTTTATGGATAAGACGGCAAACGAGCGTACGGCTCACCTGATAGTAAGTGATCACCATCGTCCACGGTCCCGTTTACTCCAGAGGAGCTACAGATACGTTGCCGGTGTACGGCTATAAGGTAGATGAGCACCGGAGCCCGGCATTACTTAATGCGAAACGCAGTGCCCGAAGCCACTACTTAACGCCGGTTGTAAATGCCGGGGGTGATAATAATCAGGTTGAGTCTGCCCATGTGTATTGTCATTGCTGACAGCGTGACTCTCCCATACGTACTTTAGTCACTTCTTAAGACACCATCAGTACCAGGGTGATCCCATTCTAAGCCGAAATCACACGGCATATATTTATGTCAATGTATAACTTCTTCAAGGATTTAGACTTTTAGTACTTTTACAGGCAAAAAATGGTCATGTTAAAATATTATTTTCCATTTAATATGCCTTTTTTTTACTAGCGGAACTCAACGCCGTCTTGAGTCTGGCTGGATTACTTGATTTTGTCATAAAATCGAACCCTATCTAAATTGTAATATATATAATTATGGATTGCGTCAAGGTCTCTTTAAATATGTGCTTAGCCTAACCGTAGAGTATTTGTACAGGTTGGGTCAAGTGGCTTTAATATATTGACTTTTGACGTCTCCAAGCCAAAGGAAGATTGACTTAATAGAAACTGTATATAAATAATACTAATACTGTTATAGCTTATTTCTTAAGTAAATTTTCTTGATAACGAAAATTACCATAATAATATTTTTTTTAATTTCACGCTTTATCCCGCATACGGCAGGATTAGCAGAGACAACTTAGGAACCTAGTGTTAAGACACTTTATTTCCATTAATATACTTGTATTCCCCACAGTCTGTCAAATTTGAGGAATTGCGTGTTGGGTGGCGGAACTCAACACCGCGCTTTGGTTCATTTCAACAACGAATAAAATTAAAATAATAAATCTTTCGCTTTCTGGAGTTAGAATTGAACTTTATATTACCTTTAATAGCGACAGGACTTTTTATTACTAGTCGTATCGTATAAAACATTGTTACATAAATATTTGTTCAGTAGAAGGGTTGAAGGGAACAATCGTCAATCATTATATTTCGTAACATGTTCAGCATATATCATACATATTTTGTGATATCTGAAAAAAATATGTTGGAAATTCGGGAAACTGTAACTGTAGTACAATTTCAAATTGTATTTGTTAAAGATTATAAAAGTAGGTAATAAAATGTAAGTAATTAAATAGTATATACTGTAAACGCGGCAGATTGTGGGCTTAAACTCATTTGAGGAAATGAAATATGAAATAATTCTATTTTCTCGCTCTGATTATGAAATAAAGCGCGGCGTTGAGTTCCGCCAGTCGACAGACAATGCCTGTATTTTAAAATATGTAATTCATACGAATATACATATTGTGAAACTAAATTATTTAATATTAACTTATTTCATATATTTACTAGAAAATATAACGTTTTCTCATAAGTTAATTAAATATTGATTTTATTTATAAATCAATAGAGTTAAAGTATGATTTATTATGTAAAAAATATTTAATGAACACTTAGGTGTTCTAAATGATAACCAAATAAATATGTTAAAAATATTAGTTTTTTTTATCAGTTACATAATATAACGAAAGTCTCTTATTTCAATATCTTCATATAGCAATCAATATCTAATATTTAAATTATTTTTATTATTATTTTTTATTATAGAAGCCTGTCGTGGCAAAGCGGCATAAGCATGTGACTGTAACCAATAGGTTGTGGGTTCGATCCTCACTCCAGGGAATGAAATATTTAATATTTTCATTTCTTCGCTCTGGTACAAGGCAAAAGGCACGCAATGCCTCGAATTGGTAGAAAGTGAGGAACAGAAGTGGAACGGAGTGCCTTTACACTAGGTTCCCAAGTTTCCTCTGCCTACCCTGCCATGTGCGGGATATAGCGTGAAACTGAGTATTTTTATTATTATTGAGGTCGTCATGGCGCAAGGGGACAATCGACGCGACGACAATTGGCGTGCGACTGTAAACCCTTTACGGCAAGAAAGAAAATTAACATACTACACAATAGTCTGGTCAAAAATATAGTTATATAAAGAAAAATAACATTTTATTATTGCACGTAGCATTTAATAAAATATATTAGTTATTTTTTTTCTTAGCTTCATATTGTATCCTGCACATGGCAGGATTGGCAGAAGGAACTTGTGAACCTTCGTGTCTTAACGCGCTACTCCTTTCCAGGCATTCCGCGGTATTTGAAGAATTGCGTATTTTGTGGAGGAGTTAAACGCTGCGCTTTGTCTTCTTACCATAGCTAAGAAAAAAAATATATATTTAATTGGAAAACAATAAATAATGTATTGAGTAAAAATCGATACGCTTGCGCCGCTGCGCTATATCCTCAAATATAAACCTATTAAAATATATATAAAGCCTAATACCTAATGGAATTCCCCCATTGATTGCAATACAGTAATTTAAACGTAGAGCCCGGTTATTAATAGCAGCGTGTACTTTTTTTTATCAGAAAACTCTAAACTCCTAATCGTATGGTTTGATTAAGGGATTCCAAATCATAATGGCGCTTAGTAATCTTCACTCCCTAAAATTGACCATACTCGTAAATCATTATCTAGTGAATCAGGATCAAAACCAGATGACAGCCAGTTTTCATCTATGATAAAGTCTGGAACGTTCGTTTGTAACCATGATTGGGATAATCCAGCTTTAATATCGGGATTCGAGTCTTGCTGAAAACACTATTACCACTTTTGGTCATTGGTTATTCGTTAAGGGTATTTATTACCTTCTCAACAATGAAACTTTGATTCATTTATGTTAATGTTTTAATCACTTTTTTTTACAAAATTACGGCTTGGTTATTTCTTTATAGTTCACTGATATATCATCAAACCATCATTTATGTCGTAAATAATGTCCATAATGCCTATGTTGTACTGAGTTGACTAAATAGAAAGCCTCTTTGAGCATAATTCTCTGTCACTTAAATCGAAGATATTCTTATGCAGAGCGCCTCTTCAACAACGTGGAGGATATATCTCTTGAGAAGCGCCGTGATCTCAGAGATCAGGTGTTGGTATATAAGATTGTAAATAATATGATCGATTCTCCTCTTCTTGTGAGTAAGCTTAATTTTGCGTGTCATAGGTTATGTGCACGCAATAAACCTCTATTTTCTGTTTCTATGTGTAATACAAAATATGCCTCTAATAATTTTGTTTCACGTGCATGTAAAAAGTTTAACTTAAAGTGTAATGATTTGGACTTATTTAACTTAAAAATTAATTCTTATAAAAACTGTGTTAGAAAACTTTTATAAATATGTAATTATAGTAATTAATTGGTAAGGCGACGTGAATTTATTTGTGTTTGTGTGTTTAAATGTCATTAGTTATATGTTTATACGTGTTTGGTTTATTTCTCTTAGTAAAGTAGTATTTTTAGTAGTAAGTAATATTATTTCTTAGATACATGTGTTATTAAGCTGTGGAAACTTTATTGGTTTCTGTTTTGATTTAAGTGTGTTATTAGTTATTTTTTTGTAATGTACTGTTTGTTTCCCTTAAAAAATAAATAAATAAAAAAAAAAAAATAAATACAATTATACAAAATGATGTGATGATTGTTAAAATATTTCTCCATAGTATAAAAAAATTGTTCTATTTGCCTATTGCTCGAGTATTTACTTCGATTTTAGTAATAATTTCTAAGTAAATAGTCTGTTAAGAAATGATCAGTGCATCCCTTATAGACTGTAAGTTATACGTTATTTTGTTAAATACGCAAAGTGGTTCTTGGTTTTGAAACAAAATCTTTTGCTTTCGGACAGAATTTCTTCAATTATCTCATTGATTTGATTACCATTTTCACACGAGCGCTTTTCTCAGGTCAGATTGTTTTTTGACACAAACAGAAGAGATATTATGGGACTTATCAATATTCCGGTGCACAAAAGGGAAGACATAGAGAACTTAAGAACGTAGTCACTCCGTTCTGTTATCCACTCTCCGTTGAATTTGAGGCATTGCGAGTGGCGGAAATCAACGCCACTCTCCGTTGATTCACCCGAGTGATGAAATGAAAACACTTACTTACTTAGCTTCACACTGTATCCCGCGCTTGGCAGGGTAGGCAGAGGGAACTTGGGAACCTAGTGTTAAGACACACCGTTCCATTTCCGTTCCCCACTTTCCACCCAACTTGAGGTATTGTGTGTTGAATGGCGGAACTCAACGCAGCGTTTTGCCTTGTACCAGAGCGAAGAAGTGCAAACATTAAATATTTAAATTGAAAATATTAATTATTTCATTTCCTCGAGTGGGGTTCGAATCAACAACTTGTCAGTTACAGCTGCACACGCTTGTGCCGCTGCGCCAAAACACGCCTCAATGAGAACACTAAAAAAAACATATTAAAAAATATTTAAATATTTCATCTCGTCGAATGGAGATTAACCCACAACCTTTAGCGTTTACAGTCACTCGCTTGTGCCACTGCGCCACGACAGGCCTCAATATAAATTATTATAGGATAGGATTATAATATAAACAGGGACTTCTATTAAACGTTCAGTCAATGTTATATCATAAAGACAATAGAGTACGGGCTATACCGTTTATGATTTGACGCCATTCTCAATAGTAATGACGGAGATTAATTGATAAGATATATGTATTATGTAGTAACCATACTAAGCCGAATAGTTAAATTCTGTGAGATAACGTACTATTTTTTCTACCCTCACGATATATGGAGAGAGGAGGAGACCTCGGTTGACCTTCGTTGATCCAGTATCGTCGATACTGGAGGAAGGTCACGTAAAAAACATGAGAACCCCCCGGAGGGCATGTATGAAGAGGTTGATGACAGTGGACGAGGCGAAAGAGGTATGCCGAGACTGTAGCGTTCAACGCTCCGTTCTCTCTGCCTACTTCGCTAGGGATATAGTGTGAAGCTAAGTAAGTACGATATATCTTTCATATAAAATTCTCTTTTATATTCTTTTACATTATTTCTCTTTTATACTCGTTACCAGAGACTTCCCTTTGGTAACAGGGCTCAGGAAGGTGAATGAAAATATATAGCGTTTTGTGTTGTTTGCAAGGTTTTGGACACCATTTAAGGAAATTAAAAATGTAATATTTTAAAATTAAATATTCAATGTTTTTATTTTTCCACTCTGGTAGACATTCGACAAAATCAGAACGGAGGATTCATTTCAATATCTATAACAAAAATATCATTCAGGTAAAGTAAATAACTATTGTTATTATATTAAATTTCAACTTTAAAAACGCTGCGGGCAAATTAACTTAGTTTAATCAAACTTAATATAAATATGTTCTGAATAATAATATTATTTTTTTATTACTTCCAACTCTTATTTAAGGCTTCCTTCTTTGAAAAATGAATGAATTTTGGGAGTATTAACACTACAATGCCGGTACCGATTCCAGTATAGATACAATATCATAATATTGTATTAGAAATATTCTTATCCTTTCCCTGAAAAAATGTCGAAAGTGAAAATGACAACTATACAAAAGAGAACGTCAAAGTTTTGAAATTAATGGTGAAAGGAGCATTGTGACCAACAATGTTAATGTTATTTAAGCTATTTTATAAATTATGTGTTCATTTATCTTTTTAGTCCGTCTGCCAAAAGAACGGGCTGGTTTCTTTATTTCAGTTTCTACTACTACATTCAGCTTCAGCTACATTCAGCCCATGGTGGGGTAGAAACTTAGCCTTAAGACATAACGTTCCGTTTTTCACTTTCTAAATTGATGCACTATGTGGCGGAACTCAACGCTGTCCTTTGCCGTGTTACCGGAGCGATGAAATGAAAATATTAAATATTTCATTTTCTGAAGTTGGAATCGAACCAACAACCTGTCATTTCACACACACAGTAGCACGTCTGTGCCCCTGCACAAAGATATGCATAGGCAAATATTTTTTCTTATCTGTAATAATTATATATTTTAAGTTTCACCATTTATTCCATTTATTACTCAATATTCTCAAGGAAATTCCTTACCATAGTGTTAATCGAATGTACGTTTTTAATGTACTACTGCACTAATATGTATTATAACGACGGTCGCTAAGTAATCATTCATATGTTAAAAGTATCAGAAATGATCACTGTTACTTACTCAGCTTCACGCTGTATCCCGCACACGGCAGGGTAGGCAGAGGGAACTTGGGAACCTAGTGTTAAGACACTCCGTTCCACTTCCGTTCCCCACTGTTACTGTTCATTTATATAAAATGTTTATAATTATGTATGCTTCTTTAAGACATATATTGATGCTGTAATTACTTTCAATGTCGATGATTTTTTTCACACGCTTATGTCCGTGCTCTACGATAAGCTGCATATATATTTTTAAAACATAACCTTATTTGTATATAATAACCGTTTTTCAAGAAAACATGTAAAAAAATACTCCCAATATAAAACCAAGTCCAACTCATTAGAATGGTGCGAGTGAAAAATTAAAGATCTTCATTTACTTTGGTTCAGAACGCTTAATTTGTCTGTCACGGAGTACGGTAACGAGTGTCGTTAGCTTTTTGCGTGTACCTGACTATTAATTTGTTTGTTGAAAAGATTTATTTCACGTTTTTTGTAACTACTTAGTGTCTAGGCACTTCACTTTTTGAAAGTTAGAGTTATTTATTTTCATTTATGCCTCGAAATCAATGAGGAGGTGGGGAACGGAACGGATCTTACCACTAAGTTCCCAAGTTCCCTCTGCTCATGAGCAGGATACAGGGTCAAGCTGGCAAAAGATAAACTATTGCTATAAATGCCATTTCCTTTAATTTTACTTATTATTTATGATACCTTTAAGTTTATATAAGATGATATTCATTACACTTATTCAAAAATATTGAACTGCGATTGAAGATATTTGTTCTTGAATATATCTTGAGGGTTGAATAGAAACTGCTAAGTATATATATATATATATATATATATATATATATATATATATATATATATATATATATATATATATATATATATATATATATATATATATATATATATATATATATATATATATATATATATATATATATATATATATATATATATATATATATATATATATATATATATATATATATATATATATATATATATATATATATATATATATATATATATATATATATATATATATATATATATATATATATATATATATATATATATATATATATATATATATATATATATATATATATATATATATATATATATATATATATATATATATATATATATATATATATATATATATATATATATATATATATATATATATATATATATATATATATATATATATATATATATATATATATATATATATATATATATATATATATATATATATATATATACATATATATATATATATATATATATATATATATATATATATATATATATATATATATATATATATATATATATATATATATAAAGGCTACAGATAATAACATTGATTTCAGAATTTTCTTTAGATATTGTGATTACTCCAAAAAAGTTAAACGCAAACTTTTCTATATATATATATATATATATATATATATATATATATATATATATATATATATATATATATATATATATATATATATATATATATATATATATATATATATATATATATATATATATATATATATATATATATATATATATATATATATATATATATATATATATATATATATATATATATATATACATATATATATATATATATATATATATATATATATATATATATATATATATATATATATATATATATATATATATATAAAGGCTACAGATAATAACATTGATTTCAGAATTTTCTTTAGATATTGTGATTACTCCAAAAAGTTAAACGCAAACTTTTCTCATTACGAGCAAGAGTGTAAAACTGATAACGTGAGTAGCTAACAAGTTGTTATCGGAAGTGGATATTTATATAAATGTATACTCAATTATTGCAATGGGTTTAAGAAACATTTGTTGGATATCCTATCCTATCAATATTATATGCCCTGTGATGCTGCAGATAATATTTTACAAATTCTATATCGAAAGTTTTTATTTCTTCACTCAACACGAATAAAACCACCCCATTGTTTATGTTTATGTTTATGCCGTGTGATTCCGGCTTAGAATAGGATCACCCTGGTACTGATGGTGTCGTAAGAGGCGACTAAAGTGCGTGTGGTAGAGTCACGTTGTTAGTAATGGCAACACGCATGGGCAGACTCGACCGGATTGTTACCACCCCCGGCATTTAAGACCGGCGTTAAGTAGTGGCTTTGGCCACAGCGTTTCGCATTAGGTAATGCCGGGCCCCGGTGCCCTTCTACCTTAAAGGACGGCAACGCTCCTGTAGCTCCTCTGGAGTTACTCGGGGCCGTGGACGACGGTGATCACTTACCACCAGGTAGCCCGTACGTTCGTTTGCCGTTTTTTCCATAAAAAAAAAAAATTGTCTACCTTTCGAGTTGCCGGATACAGCGTGAAGCTGGATTAAATTGTATATAAGTAATATATACAATTAATTATCAGACGCTATGTCTCTATTCTAACAAAAAAAATTGCCAAGATTTCCTTACTTTATTACTCATTTAAAGTAAATCTCGTAATAAACAGTGGCTTCCTCAACATAACAATAGGAAAACGGGCTTTGTCATTGTTAGCAGTTCGTGTAATATTTCTAACAAATCGATATAAAGGGAAGTGAAATTCTCCCTCAAGATACTCATTACCGTCGTCGCCGTCACTCGGCGTTGAAACTTTCGAACACTCTAAAAGATCTCGTAAGATTTGGAATGCTTTTAATACGCTATTTAATATGGAAGTACCTAAGCTTCTTAATTGAAAAGTTTTGTTTTAGGCAATGTTTGTTGAACATTTTTGTTTTTTTTTTTTTTACATTATTTTGAGGTTTTTATTTACTTTTTGATTGCCTTATGGTGCAGTGGCAAAGATTATGACTGTAGACGTGCAGTTTGCGGATCGATAATAGGATGATTAAATGTTTTTTTACATTTTATTCTTGTTACATGAAACAGGTCGCCGCGCTGAGTCTTGACAAATTAAGCAGGAAATGGGTAAATGGAAGGCCATAATATTGGGTTTTAGCTGCTTAGTCTATACATCGCAGGGTCCACTGTACAGTACAGACGACGAGTTGTGGCCACTATACAGACTTTTTAAAACTTTTACCCATTGTTATTTTTCTTGTTGTGGCGCGGAGGCTTCAACAGAATGAGACTGTTAACACGACCGGTCTTAGGTTCAATCCGTACTCGAGAAAATGAAATATTAAATGTTTCAAAGTATATATGAAATATTAAATATGAAATATTAAATGTTTCAATTTCGGCAAGTGGGGAACAGAAATGTTGTGATAACGTAATGGGAACATTAGGTTCCCAGTTACTTCTGCCTATCCTATATGCTGTATTCCGATATAGAGTGATTCTGAAAAAAAATATATATTTGTGCGGACATACAGATAACCAAGACGACCTTACTGGATGCGGGATACCGTGTGCAATGAATAAAAATGTTGAAGTGGAAAAAGAATTCAGGCGTTTCAAACAGTATTTTCACGTCAAAAGTGTGAATGTTGAAAGAATAATAAAAAAGATAAATAGTTTTTAAGATATTGGTAAAATTTGTACAAGTTAATGAAGTATAGTATGACGTTTGAGATTCAGCTTCACGCTGCACGGCAGGGTAGGCAGAGGGAACTTGGGAACCTAGTGTTAAGACACTCCGTTCCACTTCCGTTCCCCACTTTTCGCTGAATTTAAGGCATTGCGTGTTGAATGGCGGAACTCAACGCCGTGTTTTGTCTTTGCCAGGGCGAAGAAATGAAAACATTAAATATTTTAATTGAAAATATTAATTACTTCATTACGTTTGATATTGTTTTTTTTTAATTAGTTTTGTGAGGCCTGTTGTAGCTTGTGTGATAAACGACAGGTTCTGGGTTCGATCCCCGGTCGACGAAATGAAATATTTAATATTTTCAATTTAAATATTTAATGTTTCATTTCTTCGCTCTGGGAATAAGGCATTTGCGCGTTGTGTTCCGCCACTCAACACGCAATGCCTCAAATTTGGCGGAAAGTGGGGAACGGAAGTGAAACGGAGTGTCTTACTAGTGTTAAGACACTCCGTTTCACTTCCGTTCCCGGGTTCACTCGGCAAAACTTGCCTCGTCTGAATACAGCGTGAAGCTTAAAAACAAAATTGTTTTATATCAGCGTCATTACGATTCCCGTTAATAATGGGGTAAGCAAAGGGAACCCAGTGTAAGGTTCAGTATCCGCAGAATGAACGAGACATTATGTAAAGCAACGGAACTGAACGCCGCGCTTAGTGTACCAAAGTAGAGAAATAAGAATAATTTAAATACAATCATTGCCTCGAGTGAGAATTGAACCCAGAACTATTGTGCTTAAATTCATATACCATACCACTGTGCCATCACGGCCACTTTTTATAAAGACGCTTTTTAATACCAGTATAAGAACTTAACAATGTATGTAATATAAAATACCTACTACATATGTATGTACGTACATTAAGAGATAACAGGCTACATTGCAATTGACCCGTAAGTAACTAATTTAATCAAACCAATTGATGTAATGAAGCATAATGACCACGATTAGCCGTAATATTATAATATATGATGATGTGTTCAGACGTATCTTAACGCCGCTAATGACCGCATTAACTACTGTTGGGAACATACAATAGGGTGTGTTAATCACTCTGCTCATACAGTTACTACGATACTCACGATAAATAACCTATAAAAGCGCAGTTTGTGTATTGATTTTCAACGGGATGATTAAATAATTTGTCTAATTTGGTCTGGATTCATCAAGAATAAATTAAGAAAAGAAGAAGAAGAAGAAAAAGAAGAAAAAGACTTAAACTATGAAGTTAAAAGACATTAGAGTATTTTACTCCTACGTATTTCTATGGTTTTTTATACCTTCAAGCTGTAGGTATACATAACAGGGTAGGCAAGCGAACTATGGCTGGCAACGTACCAGTTACACTTCTTGTGTTACACAGGACGTTTTCCATGTGTTTTCTGTAACAATAACACGTTTGCACAATATATATACAATAGCATTTAGCATTTAAGTGAAAGAGATTCAACAGGTAGACCAATGACCACGGACTACTGTTAAAGTGTTAGAAAAGTCAAGTTTTAAAAGCTGTACAAAACTCAAGACGCGTTTAATCCGGTTAAATTTCTTTCATTTAAAGTGTGTAATAATCGCGAATAACAAAGATCTTATAATAATTTAGCTTGTTCAAAGAAATGATCATGATATTAATATAATAAATAAATTTATGAATGAATTTCAATCTTTTATTTGACACAGCATATGTTTAATAAAATTTCACTAGTCATTTGACGGTTGTGTCTTAAGCAATTTAAACAAGAAGAATTATATTATAATAAGGCAAAGCTCCATATAAATTCAAATTTACTATAACGATAATACATCATTGGATTAAATATTGTTGACTTTCATTAGGAGAGCCACTTATTAATACACATTTATAAAAAATATATATATTTTTTGTAAAAACGTATAATATTACTTTGTTCATGCCTTATGATTGGCATAAGTTGTGGCGAGTTACCTAGGGTGAATAGACGCCAAACGCTTAGGTCTCTGCATACCTCTTGTGCACCATCCTCAAACTCTGTCATCAACATCTCCTTTAGAAATCCTCACGATTTTAACGATGTCTTTCTCTATCTCTCTTAAAACTCATTCTTCCTTCAATAACTCTTTTGCCATCTTTTTATCGCTTATTCCAATATTAATTCATGTTAATAATTAGTTAAGTTGTAATCATGAAATACGAGAATAAAAAGCAGCCCACACTTATTTTTCAATAAGTCACTTTGAAACTAATTTGAGCACTTTCCCAGAGCACTTAAACTTTTTCAAGTAAATTAAATAGCACTTAACGTTGTTTTTAATTACCAGAAAAAAAAAAAACGTTCAAATGAAAAAATAATACTGACCAAAGTTGCGGTGAATAACGAGTACCCATAAATCTCCAATAGCTTGGCCAAGCTCCAAACAACGCGTTGTGAAACCTTAAATATTGTTAAACATTTTTTATACTGTAAGCTTTTGTTTTTTATGGATGATATACACTCAAGTTGCTATCATGATTTAGTGGAACAGCTCCTAATTGTAACTGCGACGAGAAAATCCTACTCGGAAGAATTATTGCATTTGAATTATTCTCATCTGCTTTTGTGTATAAGATGCAGCGTTGAGCGCTACGGAATGTTTTGAAATTTTGTTAAATGAGAGGAACAGAGTGCAGCTTCAGTTTGATATTATAATGTAGCATGATGGCTTAGAATGTACACATGCTAACAGCCTATTAAGCAAATTGTCAGAGAAACATAAACGTTCTAATAAATCATTATACGTTTATTTTGTATCAAAAAGTTTATCCAACGTCAAAACAAAAATAGATACAGTAGGAACAGCAGAGGGAACGTAGGAACGTAGAACTGAAACACTCTGTTTCCATTAAGATAAATGCGTCTTCCGAATTTCGCTTGATTATTTGAGTTGCGTGTTGAGTGGCGGAACTCAATTCAAACTTGTGCCCCTGCGCCATGATGGCCGTGACGATTAGGTAATAAGTTTATTATCTATATAAAAACTACAAAATAAACATATATATCCCTCTCAACTTTACGTTGCATCCCGCACATCGCAGGGTAGGTAAAGGGAACTTGGGAACCTGATATTAAGACACCCTATTATCCACTTTCCATTGAATTTCAGGCGTTACGCGTTGAGTGTCGGAACTGAACGCCGCGCTGTGCCTTGTTACCGAAGCAAAGAATGAAAATATTAATTTTATATATTACTCATAAACGGAAACTACATTTAGTTTGCTCTAAAGTTATTCACCAGATATATGAAATCTATCGCAGTGTGTGAAAATGTTCGTAATGACATTAGTGAGCGCGACACATCTGACCGCAATATCATAATTAGTTTACCTGTTGATGCCAATTATAACAGCTTGTACCTAAATTTGACTAAGTTTTAAATAAATACGAAGCTTAAATTAAGATTTCACTAACTCTAGCAGGGATCGAACCCACAACCGTGTCACGTGTACTGTCACGTACCTGTCCCTGCGTCGCGAAAGCCCGTCAAAAATAAACAGATAAAAAAGGATTTACGCATTTTTTTTTAAGATTTTTATTTGAATTTTTCAGAAGCAATTCATCAGATTGCTACTCTTAAAGTATTATAGAACGACAAAGGATAAGTGATTGGCGCGAAGTGACAGAAATAGCTACGAAAAACGTACATTGAACGCTTTTATAAGCGAATTTTCGGAGATACGAGCATTTCTGTCGTGACATACGGATAGATTTATTTGACAAGTATTTTATTTGCTCTTGAGGCTAAATGTGTCACTGTAAGTGTGGTGGTTGAGGTTTCATGCCCGTTTGGGAGAATCATTTTTTTTTTTTTTTGGTTTGATAATAATATATGGGGCGGTGTTGAGTTTTGCTGAGAAAATGTTTTTTTTTTTTTATTTTAACTTCTAAAGAGCAAGGGTTAACATAAAATATTACTTATTTTAACATATTTTTATACTATTTGATAGCTAACATAGAAAACTTATCAAAAAAATGTTGGAAACTTATTCATACAAAAAAATATATTTTTATTTAAATTTAAAAAAGGCGAGATTTGAAACCTCTGCCTCTCGAAAATTGTCCAATAGATTATATTTTTCTTAAACAAAATTAATTTAAATCGATTAATATTTCAAACACAAACAATTACTTGTGTACATATCCTACTATTCGCACCGAAGCTTTACATGGCAGGGTAGGTAGAGGTAACTTTGGAACATAGTGTTAGGACACTCCGTTTCGTTCTCTATTTTTCACCGAATTTTAGGAATTTTGTGTTGAGTGACGAGACTCAACGCCGCTATACTTTTGCCTTGTTTCGTGAGCAGGGCGAAGAATTAAAAAGGAAATAAAAGGATATAATTTCCTCGAGCAGGGATCGAACCCGCAATCTGTCACGTTTACACTTGCACGCATATGCCTGAATCACCCCAAGCCTCAATATAGGCTGATATATTCGTATTGACAAATTAATATGACATTTGTCAAGATCATACAAATGCCGATGGCTGTAATTAATGACGCTTTCATAGTCTGGTTTGGATATGTGTAATTAGGATTGATTTTTGAAATTGATGGAATAAGGTTCATATATGGTTTATCTTTTAAATTAAGATTTGGAATGCTTTAAATACGCTATTTAATATGGAAGTACCTAAGCTTCTTAATTGAAAAGTTTTGTTTTAGGCAATGTTTGTTGAACATTTTTGTTATTTTTTTTTTACATTATTTTGAGGTTTTTATTTACTTTTTGATTGCCTTATGGTGCAGTGGCAAAGATTATGACTGTAGACGCGCAGTTTGCGGACCGATTGTCAATAGGATGATTAAATATTTTTTTACATTTTATTCTTGTTACATGAAACAGGTCGCCGCACTGAGTATTGACAAATTAAGCAGGAAATGGGTAAATGGAAGGCCATAATATTGGGTTTTAGCTGCTTAGTCTATACATCGCAGGGTCCACTGTACAGTACAGACGACGAGTTGTGGCCACTATACAGACTTTTTAAACTTTTACCCATTGTTATTTTAGGTCTTGTTGTGGCGCGGAGGCTTCAAAAGAATGACACTGTCAACACGACCGGTCTTAGGTTCAATCCTTACTCGAGAAAATGAAATATTAAATTTTTAAAAGTATATATGAAATATTAAATATGAAATATTAAATGTTTCAATTTCGGCAAGTGGGGAACAGAAATGTTGTGACAACTTAATGGGAACATTAGGTTCCCAGTTATTTCTGCCTACCCTGCACGCTGTATTCCGATATAGAGTGATTCTGAAAAAAATATATATTTGATCAGCCAGCTACAGATAACTAAGACGACCTTACTGGATGCGGGATACCGTGTGCAGTGAATAAAAATGTTGAAGTGGAAAAAGAATTCAGGCGTTTCAAACAGTATTTTCACGTCAAAAGTGTAAATGTTAAAAGAATACTAAAAAAGATCAATAGTTTCTGAGATATTGGTAAAATTTGTACAATTTAATGAATTATAGCATGACATTTGAGATTCAACTTCACGCTGCACGGCAGGGTAGGCAGAGGGAACTTGGGAACCTAGTGTTAAGACACTCCGTTCCACTTCCGTTCCCCACTTTTCGCTGAATTTAAGGTATTGCGTGTTGAATGGCGGAACTCAACGCCGTGTTTTGTCTTTGCCAGGGCGAAGAAATGAAAACATTCAATATTTTAATTGAAAATATTAATTACTTCATTACGTTTGATATTGTTTTTTTTTAATTAGTTTTGTGAGGCCTGTTGTAGCTTGTGTGATAAACGACAGGTTCTGAGTTCGATCCCCGGTCGACGAAATGAAATATTTAATATTTTCAATTTAAATATTTAATGTTTCATTTCTTCGCTCTGGGAATAAGGCATTTGCGCGTTGTGTTCCGCCACTCAACACGCAATGCCTCAAATTTGGCGGAAAGTGGGGAACGGAAGTGAAACGGAGTGTCTTACTAGTGTTAAGACACTCCGTTTCACTTCCGTTCCCGGGTTCCCTCGGCCGAAATTGCCTCGTCTGAATACAGCGTGAAGCTGAAAAACAAAATTGTTTTATATCAGCGTCATTACGATTCCTATAAATAATTCGGTAAGCAAAGGGAACCCAGTGTGAAGTTCACTATCGGCCTAATTAACGAGACATTATGTAAAGCAACGGAACTGAACGCCGCGCTTAGTGTACCAAAGTAGAGAAATAAGAATAATTTAAATACAATCATTGCCCCGAGTGAGAATTGAACCCAGAACTATTGTGCTTAAATTCATATACTATACCACTGTGCCATCACGACTTTTTATAAAGACGCTTTTTAATACTAGTATAAGAACTTAACAATGTATGTAATATAAAATACCTACTACATATGTATGTACGTACATTAAGAGATAACAGGCTACATTGCAATTGACCCGTAAGTAACTAATTTAATCATACCAATTGATGTAATGAAGCATAATGACCACGATTAGCCGTAATATTATAATATATGATGATGTGTTCAGACGTATCTTAACGCCGCTAATGACCGCATTAACTACTGTTGGGAACATACAATAGGGTGTGTTAATCACTCTGCTCATACAGTTACTACGATACTCGCGATAAATAACCTGTAAAAGCGCAGTTTGTGTATTGATTTTCAACGGGATGATTAAATAATTTGTCTAATTTGGTCTGGATTCATCAAGAATAAATTAAGAAAAGAAGAAGAAGAAGAAAAAGAAGAAAATGACTGAAACTATGAAGTTAAAAGACATTAGAGTATTTTACTCCTACGTATTTCTATGGTTTTTTATACCTTCAAGCTGTAGGTATACATAACAGGTTAGGCAAGCGAACTATGGCTAGCAACGTACCAGTTACACTTCTTGTGTTACACAGGGCGTTTTCCATGTGTTTCCTGTAACAATAACACGTTTGCACAATATATATACAATAGCATTTAGCATTTAAGTGAAAGAAATTCAACGGGTAGACCAATGAACACGGACTACTGTTGAAGTGTTAGAAAAGTCAAGTTTTAAAAGCTGTACAAAACTCAAGACGCATTTAATCCAGTTACATTTCTTTCATTTAAAGTGCACTATATATCTAAATATATATATATATATATATATATATATATATATATATATATATATATATATATATATATTATATATATATATATATATATATATATATATATATATATATATATATATATATATATATGAACATATGTATATATATCGGCGCGAAGGCAAAACGTAACTCAAATAGACGGTGAATTGACTCGTGTATCGGCGCGAATGCAAGACGGAACTCAAACAGATATTCTATTGACTCGTGTATCGGCGTGAATGCAAAACGGAACTCGAATAGATGGTCAATTGACTCGTGTTGTCAGTGTTCTGCTGTCAAATGCTTATGGTTTGAGTGCCATTTGTATTATAAATACGACGGGTTTTCATTCTCCGGTTCCGACCGCCGACCACCGAAAGCTCCGCTTGGATACTGGCTGAAAGACTGCAACAAGCTGCCGACGCCCTAGGCGATTGGTTCAGCAAGTGGCGGTTCGAGGTCAATCCGGAAAAAAGCGTAGCCGTGCTCTTTCCCCGAAAACGTCACGAGACCGTCTCGACTATTTTCTTACAAAATAAACCAATCCCCTGGAACCCCCAGGTCAAATACTTAGGCGTCGTACTAGACTCGAAACTCTCCTTCCGGCCACACATCACGTATGTTAAAAACAAAGCAACATTCGTCATGAATAGGCTATATCCACTGATTTGCAAGCGGAGTAAAATGTCGCTTCGTAACAAGCTGACATTGTACAAAACTTGCATCCGTCCCATCATGTCCTATGCTTGTGTGGCGTTCGCGCACACCAATATAGACCTCCTTCAGAGGGTCCAAAATAAATTCCTCCGCATGGCATCCGGATGCCCCTGGTACGTACGCAACGTGGACCTACACAAAGGTTTCGAATTAGAGTCACTCAAGGAATTCTGCAAAGGCTTAGCCAAACGCTACTATGAGCGTGCAGATGACCACTCCAACCCCCTCATTGCTTCAGCGTGTAAGTACGCTCCGCACCCACACCTGCTTCTTCGACGCCCTCGTAGCGTCCTCTTAGACCCCGATGACCCAATCACAGTCGCAAACTCCCAGTATATAGTCAGGTTGCATTCCTCAGTCCCAAGATATATTTGCCGTCGCCGTAAGAGGCGACAAGGCCAGTCCTTTCTCACGGCACGTCCGCGCCTCGGCGCGACGGTGCCAGACGGTCACAGACCATCCTGATTAGCGTACGCAGGGCATTCCCCTGCGATCGCCGTTTCTTTCACGAGCGTCCATAAAATCTCGTATACACTTCTTTAGGGCGAGCCACACTCGCCCCTCCACGCCCGGTGACGCTGTAAAGACCATCCCAGGTCAACAGCAGTTGAGTCACTCAGAAAAAAAAATCTCCGGTTCAGAAGCGAGCCAGCCACCGACTGAGGGGAACCTCTGGCTCCTGTGTCTCTGACACTCTGAATCTATTTTAAAATCAAATCGTATTGTTTGGTTTAAATATTAAGGAAGTATTTAATTTAAATGTATTTAAATATTGCTATTTGTTTAATAATTATTCAATTAGTAATGATAATATTTCATTTGATACTAGTTAAATTATTAGATGTAATATTTTTTAAATTTAAGTTTTGACATAGTTTAATTTTTATATGACTTACTTTTTGAAGTTAATTTAAATTATCTATAATTAAATTAATATGTGTTATTTACTTTTACCATTTGTTTTGACTATATTTAAATGAAATAAACATGTATTCAATTAATTAATGTTATCTTTCTCTTACATATATGTATATATATATATATATATATATATATATATATATATATATATATATATATATATATATATATATATATATATATATATATATATATATATATATATATATGTATATATATATATACATATATATATATATATATATATATATATATATATATATATATATATATATATATATATATATATATATATATATATATATATATATATATATATATATATATATAAGTTTAATCCGGTTAAATTTCTTTCATTTAAAGTGTGTAATAATCGCGAATAACAAAGATCTTATAATAATTTAGCTTGTTCAAAGAAATGATCACAATTACAAAAGCAACAGATATTAATATAATAAATAAATTAATGAATGAATCTGAATCTTTTATTTGACACAGCATATGTATGTTTAATATAATTTCACTAGTCATTTGACGGTTGTGTCTTAAGCAATTTAAATTTCCATCGAATTTGAAGTATTGTGAGTTGGCGAAACATAACGCCGCGCCTTAGGTCATCTTATATTTATATACATTACCCTTATAATATAAAGAAAAAATCAAACATACGAATACTGTATGAAAATTCAAAATACATAAAAACAAAGGGCAACTGCAAAAATATTAGCCATCAATGGCTGCGATAAAACAAAACTCAGGATAGTCACAGACGGCATGTTCTTCACGATCTTTTAGTGGTTACGACACGATCTTTTTTTAATTTTTTAACTTCAAGCTGTATTCTGCACATGACAGGGTAGGCAGAGGAAATTTGGGTACCTGTGTGCAAAACATTCTGCTCGATACCCCACTTACGGCAAATTTGAGGGATTGTGTGCTTAGTGGTGGAATTTAACGCCGCCCTTTATTTTATTACTAGAGCGAAAATATTAATAATAATAAATTATTTATTTCAGACTTTCAGTCCATATATTTTTTGTTAGTACAATGCATATTATTCCAATGCCTCAAGAAGGGGCTTTCCATTTTATATGCCCATGGCTGAGGAGAGGGTTAGTGCTGCTCGTGAATCTAATTATTATGGAAGAGCGGGTATGCGAGGGAGAGAGTAGTGGCTTCGGCCACTGCGTTTCGCATTGGGTAATGCCGGGCTCCGGTGCCCGTCCTTCTTAAAGACCGGCAACGCTCCTGTAGCTCCTATGGAGTTACACAGGGCAGTGGGCGACGGAGATCACTTACCATCAGGTCAGACCCGTACGCTTGTTTGCCGTGTCTTGTCCATAATAAAAAAATGGAAAAGATATGCTTACGCATGATTACATACAAATCCTGCCTCCGTAAATATCGATGCACTAGAATGGCGAAACCTCCCTAGCACCGCCCTCAGCACTCTCTTGTATGTAGTAAACACGGAGGGCATAGTACTCGTAGCTACGTGGAGTAAAGTTATAACCACTAACTGCATGTATAAAAAGATTGGCATTAGGCTTGAAACAAAGCTAACTTTACTTGCCTTGTACTCGTACATCGCGCAAATCTGCCAGGCAACATGTGTCCTCGCAATGACCTATGCTCCCGTCATATACCACCAGTCAGTTACTATGTGATGTGTATATTAAATATATAATTTCCTCGAGTGAGGATCGACCCCTCTACGTGGGGTTGTTGTACTAGTTTTTAGTGGCACACTTTTACCCCTGTGCCACGACAGGCATCACTGTTTAAGACGATGAAAGTTAAAGGTTGTTGGTTCGATAACATTCGTTTCTTCATTATGGCAAGTAGTGGTAAAAGCTACTTGGATGGTAATTCAGAAACTTTGGATCCTGTGATGTTAATTTTTTTAGCTTCCCACTGTTTCCGACATAGCAGGGCAGGGTAGACACAGGAAGCCCTAAAATGAAAAGTTTATTACATATTTCGTAGCCTCAAGTAGGGATCGATCCTACAACCTGTAGCTTTTACAATTGCATTCTAAAAGTGTTACTTCTTGTGCCCCGCGCCATTACAGGTCACTTTTTTAAACATTTCCTAAAAATGTTATTTGCGTAAACTTTATAAGTTAGTATTAGAAATGTTATAATAAAATAATTATTAATCATTACGACACGGATTTATTAACCGATAATAAATGATTGTAATTTTGTTAGTCAAAATATATTTTTTTATGGATAAGACGGCAAACGAGCGTACGGCTCACCTGATAGTAAGTGATCACCATCGTCCACGGCCCCGTTTACTCCAGAGGAGCTACAGATACGTTGCCGGTGTACGGCTATAACGTAGATGAGCACCGGAGCCCGGCATTACCTAATGCGAAAAGCAGTGCCCGAAGTCACTACTTAACGCCGGTTGTAAATGCCGGGGGTGATAATAATCAGGTCGAGTCTGCCCATGTGTATTGTCATTGCTGACAACGTGACTCTCCCATACGTACTTTAGTCACTTCTTAAGACACCATCAGTACCAGGGTGATCCTATTCTAAGCCGGAATCACACGGCATATATTTATGTCAATGTATAACTTCTTCAAGGATTTAGACTTTTAGTACTTTTACAGGCAAAAAATGGTCATGTTAAAATACTATTTTCCATTTAATATGCCTTTTTGTACTAGCGGAACTCAACGCCGTCTTGAGTCTGGCTGGATTACTTGATTTTGTCATAAAATCGAACCCTATCTAAATTGTAATATATATATATAATTATGGATTGCGCCAAGGTCTCTTTAAATATGTGCTTAGCCTAACCGTAGAGTATTTGTACAGGGTGGGTCAAGTGGCTTTAATATATTGACTTTTGACGTCTCCAAGCCAAAGGATGATTGACTTAATATAAACTGTATATAAATAATACTAATACTGTTATAGCTTATTTCTTAAGTAAATTTTCTTCGTAACGAAAATTACCATAATAATATTTTTTTTTAATTTCACGCTTTATCCCGCATACGGCAGGATTGGCAGAGACAACTTAGGAACCTAGTGTTAAGACACTTTATTTCCATCAAGATACTTGTATTCCCCACAGTCTCTCAAATTTGAGGAATTGCGTGTTGGGTGGCGGAACTCTACACCGCGCTTTGGCTCATTTCAACAACGAATAAAATTAAAATATTAAATCTTTCACTTTCTGGAGTTAGAATTGAACTTTATATTACATTTAATAGCGACACGACTTTTTTTTACTTGTCGTATCGTATAAAAACATTGATACATAAATATTTGTTCAGTAGAAGGGTTGAAGGGAACAATCGTCAATCATTATATTTCGTAACATGTTCAGCATATATCATACATATTTTGTGATATCTGAAAAAAATATGTTGGAAATTCGGGAAACTGTAACTGTAGTACAATTTCAAATTGTATTTGTTAAAGATTATAAAAGTAGCTAATAAAATGTAAGTAATTAAATAGTATATACTGTAAACGCGGCAGATTGTGGGCTTAAGCTCATTTGAGGAAGTGAAATATGAAATAATTCCATTCCCTCGCTCTGATTGTGAAATAAAGCGTGGCGTTGAGTTACGCTAGTCAACACACAATGTCTGTATTTTAAAATATGTAATTCATACGAATATACATATTGTGAAGCTAAATTATTTAATATTAACTTATTTAATACATTTACTCGAAAATATAACGTTTTCTCATAAGTTAATTAAATATTGATTTTATTTATAAATCAATAGAGTTAAAGTATGATTTATTATGTAAGCAATATTTAATGAACACTTAGGTGTTCTAAATGATAACCAAATAAATATGTTAAAAATATTAGTTCTTTTTATCAGTTACATAATATAACGAAAGTCTCTTATTTCAATATCTTCATATAGCAATCAATATCTAATATTTAAATTATTTTTATTAGAATTTTTTATTATAGAAGCCTGTCGTGGCAAAGCGGCATAAGCATGTGACTGTAACCAATAGGTTGTGGGTTCGATCCTCACTCCAGGGAATGAAATATTCAATATTTTCATTTCTTCGCTCTGGTACAAGGCAAAACGCACGCAATGCCTCAAATTGGTAGAAAGCGAGGATCAGAAGTGGAACGGAGTGCCTTTACACTAGATTCCCAAGTTTCCTCTGCCTACCCTGCCATTTGCGAGATATAGCGTGAAACTGAATATTTTTATTATTATTGAGGTCGTCATGGCGCAAGGGGACAATCGACGCGACGACAATTGGCGTGCGACTGTAAACCCTTTACGGCAAGAAAGAAAATTAACATACTACACAATAGTCTGGTTAAAAAATATAGTTATATAAAGAAAAAAAACATTTTATTATTGCACGTAGCATTTAATAAAATATATTAGTTATTTTTTTTCTTAGCTTCATATTGTATCCTGCACATGGCAGGATTGGCAGAAGGAACTTGTGAACCTTCGTGTCTTAACGCGCTACTCCTTTCCAGGTATTCCGCGGTATTTGAAGAATTGCGTATTTTGTGGAGGAGTTAAACGCTGCGCTTTGTCTTCTTACCATAGCTAAGAAAAAAAAAATATATTTAATTGGAAAACAATAAATAATGTATTGAGTAAAAATCGATACGCTTGCGCCGCTGCGCTATATCCTCAAATATAAACCTATTAAAATATATATAAAGCCTAATGCCTAATGGAATTCCCCCATTGATTGCAATACAGTAATTTAAACGTAGAGCCCGGTTATTAATAGCAGCGTGTACTTTTTTTTATCAGAAAATTCCAAACTCCTAATCGTATGGTTTGATTAAGGGATTCCAAATCATCATGGCGTATAGTAAGCTTCACTCCCTAAAATTGACCATACTCGTAAATCATTATCTAGTGAATCAGGATCAAAACCAGATGACAGCCAGTTTCATCTATGATAAAGTCTGGAACGTTCGTTTGTAACCATGATTGGGATAATCCAGCTTTAATATCGGGATTCGAGTCTTGCTGAAAACACTATTACCACTTTTGGTCATTGGTTATTCGTTAAGGGTATTTATTACCTTCTCAACAATGAAACTTTGATTCATTTATGTTAATGTTTTAATCACTTTTTTTTACAAAATTACGGCTTGGTTATTTCTTTATAGTTCACTGATATATCATCAAACCATCATTTATGTCGTAAATAATGTCCATAATGCCTATGTTGTACTGAGTTGACTAAATAGAAAGCCTCTTTGAGCATAATTCTCTGTCACTTAAATCGAAGATATTCTTATGCAGAGCGCCTCATCAACAACGTGGAGGATATATCTCTTGAGAAGCGCCGTGATCTCAGAGATCAGGTGTTGGTATATAAGATTGTAAATAATATGATCGATTCTCCTCTTCTTGTGAGTAAGCTTAATTTTGCGTGTCATAGGTTATGTGCACGCAATAAACCTCTATTTTCTGTTTATCTCTATTTTCTATGTGTAATACAAAATATGCCTCTAATAATTTTGTTTCACGTGCATGTAAAAAGTTTAACTTAAAGTGTAATGATTTGGACATATTTAACTTAAAAGTTAATTCTTATAAAAACTGTGTTAGAAAACTTTTATAAATATGTAATTATAGTAATTAATTGGCTAGGCGATGTGTATGTATTTGTGTTTGTGTGTTTAAATGTCATTAGTTATTTGTTTATACGTGTTTGGTTTATTTCTCTTAGTAAAGTAGTATTTTTAGTAGTAAGTAATATTATTTCTTAGATACATGTGTTATTAAGCTGTGGAAACTTTATTGGTTTCTGTTTTGATTTAAGTGTGTTATTAGTTATTTTTTTGTAATGTACTGTTTGTTTCCCTTAAAAAATAAATAAATAAAAAAAATAAAAATAAATACAATTATACAAAATGATGTGATGATTGTTAAAATATTTCTCCATAGCATAAACATATTATTCTCTTTGCCTATTGCTCGAGTATTTACTTCGATTTTAGTAATCATTTCTAAGTAAATAGTCTGTTAAGAAATGATCAGTGCATCCCTTATAGACTAAGTTATACGTTATTTTGTTAAATACGCAAAGAGGTTTTTGGTTTTGAAACAAAATCTTTTGCTTTCGGACAGAATTTCTTCAATTATCTCATTGATTTGATTACCATTTTCACACGAGCGCTTATCTCAGGTTTTTTGACACAAACAGAAGAGATATTATGGGACTTATCAATATTCTGGTGCACAAAAGGGTAGACATAGAGAACTTGAGAACGTAGTCACTCCGTTCCGTTGTCCACTCTCCGTTGAATTTGAGGCATTGCGAGTGGCGGAAATCAACGCCACGCTGTGTCTATTTACCCGAGTGACGAAATGAAAATACTTACTTACTTAGCTTCACACTGTATCCCGCGCTTGGCAGGGTAGGCAGAGAGAACTTGGGAATCTAGTGTTAAGACACACCGTTCCATTTCCGTTCCCCACTTTCCACCCAACTTGAGGTATTGTGTGTTGAATGGCGGAACTCAACGCAGCGTTTTGCCTTGTACCAGAGCGAAGAAGTGAAAACATTAAATATTTTAAATTGAAAATATTAAATATTTCATTTCCTCGAGTGGGGTTCGAATCAACAACTTGTCAGTTACAGCTGCACACGCTTGTGCCGCTGCGCCAAAACCCTCCTCAATGAGAACACCAAAAAAACATATTAAAAAATATTTAAATATTTCATCTCGTCGAATGGAGATGTAACCCACAACCTTTAGCGTTTACAGTCACTCGCTTGTGCCACTGCGCCACGACTGGCCTCAATACAAATTATTATAGGATTATAATATAAACTTCTATTAAACAGGGACTTCTATTAAACGTTCAGTCAATGTTATATCATAAAGACAATAGAGTACGGGCTATACCGTTTATGATTTGACGCCATTCTGAATAGTAATGACGGAGATTAATTGATAAGATATATGTATTATGTAGTAACCATACTAAGCCGAATAGTTAAATTCTGTGAGATAACGTACTATTTTTTCTACCCTCACGATATATGGAGAGAGGAGGAGACCTCGGTTGACCTTCGTTGATCCAGTATCGTCGATACTGGAGGAAGGTCACGTAAAAAACATGAGAACCCCCCGGAGGGTATGTATGAAGAGGTTGATGACAGTGGACGAGGCGAAAGAGGTATGCCGAGACCGTAGCGTTTAACGCTCCGTTCTCTCTGCCTACTCCGCCAGGGATATAGTGTGAAGCTAAGTAAGTACGATATATCTTTCATATAAAATTCTCTTTTATATTCTTTTACATTATTTCTCTTTTATACTCGTTACCAGAGACTTCCCTTTGGCAATAGGGCCGAGGAAGGTGAATGAAAATATATAGCGTTTTGTGTTGTTTGCAAGGTGTTGGGTTCGATTTAAGGGAATTAAAAATGTAATATTTTAAAATTAAATATTTAATGTTTTATTTTTCCGCTCTGTTAGACTCACGTTCGACAAAATCAGAACGTAGGATTCATTTCAATATCTATAACTAAAATATTAGTCAGGCAAAGTAAATAACTATTGTTGTTATATTAAATTTCAACTTTAAAACGCTGCGGGCAAATAATTATATGTTTTAAGTTTCATCATTTATTCCATTTATTACTCAAAATTCTCAAGGAAGTTCCTTACCATAGTGTCAATCGAATATACGTTTTTAATGTACTACTGCACTAATATGTATTATAACGACGGTCGCTAAGTAATCATTCATATGTTAAAAGTATCAGAAATGATCACTGTAGTAACAGTGTAGTATACTCAGCTTCACGCTGTATCCCGTACACGGCGGGGTAGGCAGAGGGAACTTGGGAACCTAGTGTCAATTCGTTCCACTTCCGTTCCCCACTGTTACTGTTCATTTATATAAAATGTTTATAATTATGTTTGCTTCTTTAAGACATATATTGGTGCTGTAATTACTTTTAATATAGATGATTTTGTTCACACGCATTGACACACGCGGATTATATCCATGCTCTACGATAAGCTGCACATATATTTGTAAAACATAAGCTAATTTGTATATAATAACTGTTTTTAAAAAAAACATGTAAAAAAAATACTCCCAATATAAAACCGAGTCCAACTCATTAGAATGGTGCGAGTGAAAAATTAAAGATCTTCATTTACTTTGGTTCAGAACGCTTAATTTGTCTGTCACGGAGTACGGTAACGAGTGTCGTTAGCTTTTTGCGTGTACCTGACTATTAATTTCTTAGTTGAAAAGATTTATTTCACGTTTTTTGTAACTACTTAGTGTCTAGGCACTTCACTTTTTGAAGCAGCTTTTTGAGCAGGATACAGGGTCGTTGAGTTCTGCCACTGAACACGATGACTGAAATTCCGTGAAAAGTGGGTAACTAACGTAATATGTATATATATATATATATATATATATATATATATATATATATATATATATATATATTATATATATATATATATATATATATATATATATAACATATATATATATATATATATATATATATATATATATATATATATATATATATATATATATATATATATATATATATATATATATATATATATATATATATATATATATATATATATATAAATATATATATATATATAACGTTAGTTCCCCACTTTTCACGGAATTTCAGTCATCGTGTTCAGTGGCGGAACTCAACGCCATATATAATATAGGAAAGAAAGGCTAGAGACAATAACATTGATTTTAGAATTTTCTACAGATATTGTGATTACTCCAAAAAAGTTAAACGCAAACTTTTCTCATTACGAGCAAGAGTGTAAAACTGATAACGTGAGTAGCTAACAACTTGCTATCGGAAGTGGATATTTATATAAATGTATACTCAATTACTGCAATGGCTTTAAGAAACATTTGTTGGATATCTGACCCTATCATTATTATATGCCCTGTGATGCTGCAGGGGCACAAACGTGTGCGTGTGATAATATATTACAAATTCTATATCAAAAGTTTTTATTTCTTCACTCAACACGAATAAAACCCCCACCCCATTGTTTATGTTTATGCCGTGTGATTCCGGCTTAGAATAGGATCACCCTGGTACTGATGGTGTCGTAAGAGGCGACTAAAGTGCGTGTGGTAGAGTCACGTTGCCAGTAATGGCAACACGCATGGGCAGACTCGACCGGATTATTACCACCCCCGGCATTTAAGACCGGCGTTAAGTAGTGGCTTTGGCCACTGCGTTTCGTATTAGGTAATGCCGGGCCCCGGTGCCCATCCACCTTAAAAGACGGCAACGCTCCTGTAGCTCCTCTGGAGTTACACGGGGCCGTGGGCAACAGTGATCACTTACCACCAGGTGACCCGTACGTTCGTTTGCCGTTTTTTCCATAAAAAAAAAATGTCTACCTTTCGAGTTGCGGGATACAGCGTGAAGCTGGATCAAATTGTATTTAAGTAATATATACAATTAATTATCAGACCCCATGTATCTATTCTAACAAAAAAATGTCAAATTGCCTAACTTTATTACTCATTTAAATCTCATAATAAACTGTGGCTTCCTCATCAAAACAATAGGAAAACGGGCTTTGTCATTGTTAGCAGTTCGTGTAATATTTCTAACAAATCGATATAAAGGGAAGTGAAATTCTCCCTCAAGATACTCATTACCGTCGTCGCCGTCACTCGGCGTTGAAACTTTCGAACACTCTAAAAGATCTCGTAAGATTTGGAATGCTTTAAATACGCTATTTAATATGGAAGTACCTAAGCTTCTTAATTGAAAAGTTTTGTTTTAGGCAATGTTTGTTAAACATTTTTGTTTTTTTTTTTACATTATTTTGAGGTTTTTATTTACTTTTTGATTGCCTTATGGTGCAGTGGCAAAGATTATGACTGTAGACGCGCAGTTTGCGGACCGATTGTCAATAGGATGATTAAATATTTTTTTACATTTTATTCTTGTTACATGAAACAGGTCGCCGCACTGACTCTTGACAAATTAAGCAGGAAATGGGTAAATGGAAGGCCATAATATTGGGTTTTAGCTGCTTAGTCTATACATCGCAGGGTCCACTGTACAGTACAGACGACGAGTTGTGGCCACTATACAGACTTTTTAAACTTTTACCCATTGTTATTTTAGGTCTTGTTGTGGCGCAGAGGCTTCAACAGAATGAGACTGTTAACACGACCGGTCTTAGGTTCAATTCTTACTCGAGAAAATGAAATATTAAATTTTTAAAAGTATATATGAAATATTAAATATGAAATATTAAATGTTTCAATTTCGGCAAGTGGGGAACAGAAATGTTGTGATAACCTAATGGGAACATTAGGTTCCCAGTTACTTCTGCCTATCCTATATGCTATATTCCGATATAGAGTGATTCTGAAAAAAAAAATATTTGCGCGGCCACCTACAGATAACTAAGACGACCTTACTGGATGCGGGATACCGTGTGCAGTGAATAAAAATGTTGAAGTGGAAAAAGAATTCAGGCGTTTCAAACAGTATTTTCACGTCAAAAGTGTGAATGTTGAAAGAATACTAAAAAAGATCAATAGTTTTTAAGATATTGGTAAAATTTGTGCAATTTAATGAACTATAGTATGACGTTTGAGATTCAGCTTCACGCTGCACGGCAGGGTAGGCAGAGGGAACTTGGGAACCTAGTGTTAAGACACTCCGTTCCACTTCCGTTCTCCACTTTTCGCTGAATTTAAGGCATTGAGTATTGAATGGCGGAACTCAACGCCGCGTTTTGTCTTTGCCAGGGCGAAGAAATGAAAACATTCAATATTTTAATTGAAAATATTAATTATTTCATTACGTTTGATATTGTTTTTTTTTAATTAGTTTTATGAGGCCTGTTGTGGCTCTGCGGCACAAGCGTGTGACTGTAAACGACAGGTTCTGGGTTCGATCCCCGGTCGACGAAATGAAATATTTAATATTTTCAATTTAAATATTTAATGTTTCATTTCTTCGCTCTGGTAATAAGGCATCTGCGCGTTGTGTTCCGCCACTCAACACGCAATGTCTCAAATTTGGCGGAAAGTGAGGAACGGAAGTGGAACGGAGTGTCTTAACACTAGGTTCCCAGGTTCCCTCTGCCTACCTTGCCTCGTGCTGGATACAGCGTGAAGCTGAAAAACAAAATAGTTTTATATCAGCGTCATTGCGATTCCCGTAAATAATGGGGTAAGCAAAGGGAACCCAGTGTAAAGTTCAGTATCGGCTGAATTAACGAGACATTATGTAAATCAACGGAAGTGAACGCCAAACTTAGTCTACCAAAGTAGAAAAATAAGATTAATTTAAATACAATCATTGCCTCGAGTGAGAATTGAACCCAGAAGTATTGTGCTTAAATTCATATACTATACCACTGTGCCATCACGGCCACTTTTATAAAGACGCTTTTTAATATCAGTATAAGAACTTAACAATGTATGTAACATAAAATACCTACTACATATGTTTGTACGTACATTAAGAGATAACAGGCTACATTGCAATTGACCCGTAAGTAACTAATTTAATCAAACCAATTGATGTAATGAAGCATAATGACCACGATTAGCCGTAATATTATAATATATGATGATGTGTTCAGACGTATCTTAACGCCGCTAATGTCCGCATTAACTACTGTTGGGAACATACAATAGGGTGTGTTAATCACTCTGCTCATACAGTTACTACGATACTCACGATAAATAACCTGTAAAAGCGCAGTTTGTGTATTGATTTTCAACGGGATGATTAAATAATTTGTCTAATTTGGTCTGGATTTATCAAGAATAAATTAAGAAAAGAAGAAGAAGAATAAAAAGAAGAAAAAGACTTAAACTATGAAGTTAAAAGACATTAGAGTATTTTACTCCTACGTATTTCTATGGTTTTTTATACCTTCAAGCTGTAGGTATATATAACAGGGTAGGTAGGCGAACTATGGCTAGCAACGTACCAGTTACACTTCTTGTGTTACACAGGACGTTTTCCTTGTGTTTTCTGTAACAATAACACGTTTGCACAATATATATACAATAGCATTTAGCATTTAAGTGAAAGAAATTCAACAGGTAGACCAATGACCACGGACTACTGTTGAAGTGTTAGAAAAGTCAAGTTTTAAAAAGCTGTACAAAACTCAAGACGCGTTTAATCCGGTTAAATTTCTTTCATTTATAGTGTGTAATAATCGCGAATAACAAAGATCTTATAATAGTTTAGCTTGTTCAAAGAAATGATCATGATATTAATATAATAAATAAATTTATGAATGAATTTCAATCTTTTATTTGACACAGCATATGTTTAATAAAATTTCACTAGTCATTTAAGGGTTGTGTCTTAAGCAATTTAAACAACAAGAATTATATTATAATAAGGCAAAGTTCCATATAAATCCAAATTTACTATAACGATAATACATCATTGGATTAAATGTTGTTGACTTTCATTAGGAGACCTACTTATTAATACACATTTATAAAAAATATATATATTTTTTGTAAAAACGTATAATATTACTTTGTTCATGCCTTATGATTGGCATAAGTTGTGGCGAGTTACCTAGAGTGTACAGAGTAGTAGAGTGAACAGACGCCAAACGCTTAGGTCTCTGCATACCTCTTTCACCTTGTGCACCATCGTCAAACTCTGTCATCAATATCTCGTTTAGAAATCCTCACGATTTTAACGATGTCTTTCTCTATCTCTCTTAAAACTCATTCTTCCTTCATAACTCTTTTGCCATCTTTTTATCGCTTAATCTAATATTAATTCATGGTAATAATATTTTAAGTTGTAATCATGAAATACGAGAATAAAAAGCAGCCCACTCTTATTTTTCAATAAGTCACTTTGAAACTAATTTGAGCACTTTCCCAGAGCACTTTAACTTTTTCAAGTAAATTAAATAACACTTAACGTTGTTTTTAATTACCAGAAAAAAAAAAAAACGTTCAAATGAAAAAATAATACTGAGCAAAGTTGCGGTGAATAACGGGTACCCATAAATCTCCAATAGCTTGGCCAAGCTCCAGACAACGCGTTGTGAAACCTTAAATATTGTTAAACATTTTTTATACTGTAAGCTTTTGTTTTTTATGGATGATATACACTCAAGTTGCTATCATGATTTAGTAGAACAGCTCCTAATTGTAACTGCGACGAGAAAATTCCTACTCGGAAGAATTGTTATATTTGAATTATTCTCATCTTCTTTTGTGTATAAGATGCAGCGTTGAGCGCTACGCAATGTTTTGAAATTTTGTTAAAAGAGAGGAACAGAGCGCAGCTTTAGTTTGATATTATAATGTAGCATGATGGCTTAGAATGTACACATGCTAACAGCCTATTAAGCAAATTGTCAGAGAAACATAAACGTTCTAATAAATGATTATACGTTTATTTTGTATCAAAAAGTTTATCCAACGTCAAAACAAAAATAGATACAGTAGGAACAGCAGATTGAACGTAGGAACGTAGAACTGAAACACTCTGTTTCCATTAAGATAAATGCGTCTTCCGAATTTCGTTTGATCATTTGAGTTGCGTGTTGAGTGGCGGAACTCAATTCAAACTTGTGCCCCTGCGCCATGATGGCCGTAACGATTAGGTAATAAGTTTATTATCTATATAAAAACTACAAAATAAACAAATCTATCTCTCTCAACTTTACGTTGCATCGCAGGGTAGGTAAAGGGAACTTGGGAACCTGGTATTAGGACACCCTATTATCCACTTTCCATTGAATTTCAGGCGTTACGCGTTGAGTGCCGGAACTCAACGCCACGCTATGCCTTGTTACCAAAGCAAAGAATGAAAATATTAATTTTATATATTACTCATAAACGGAAACTACATTTAGTTTGCTCTAAAGTTAGTCACCAGATTTATGAAATCCATCGCAGTGTGTGAAAATGTTCGTAATGACATTAGTGAGCGCGACAAATCTGACCGCAATATCATAATTAGTTTACCTGTTGATGCCAATAATAACAGCTTGTACCTAAATTTGACTAAGTTTTAAATAAATACGAAGCTTAAATTATGATTTCACTAACTCTAGCAGGGATCGAACCCACAACCGTGTCACGTTTACTGTCACGTACTTGTCCCTGCGTCGCGAAAGCCCGTCAAAAATAAACAGATAAAAAAGGATTTACGCATTTTTTTTTTAAAGATTTTTATTTGAATTTTTCAGAAGCAATTCATCAGATTGCTACTCTTAAAGTATTATAGAACGACAAAGGATAAGTGATTGGCGCGAAGTGACAGAAATAGCTACGAAAAACGTACATTGAACGCTTTTATAAGCGAATTTTCGGAGATACGAGCATTTCTGTCGTGACATACGGATAGATTTATTTGACAAGTATTTTATTTGCTCTTGAGGCTAAATGTGTCACTGTAAGTGTGGTGGTTGAGGTTTCATGCCCGTTTTGGGGTTAATTTTTTTTTTTTTGGTTTGATAATAATATATGGGGCGGTGTTGAGTTTTGCTGAGAAAATGTTTTTTTTTTTTTAATTTTAACTTCTAAAGAGCAAGGGTTAACATAAAATATTACTTATTTTAACATATTTTTTATACTATTTGATAGCTAGCATAGAAAACTTGTCAAAAAAAATGTTGAAAACTTATTCATACAAAAAAATATACGTTTATTTAAATTTAAAAAAAGCGAGATTTGAAACCTCTGCCTCTCAAAAATTGTCCAATAGATTATATTTTTCTAAAACAAAATTAATTTAAATCGATTAATATTTCAAATACAAACAATTACTTGTGTACATACCGTACTATTCGCACCAAAGCTTCACATGGCAGGGTAGGTAGAAGGAACTTGGGAACATAGTGTTAGGACACTCCGTTTCGTTCTCTATTTTTCACCGAACTTTAGGAATTTTGTGTTGAGTGACGAGACTCAACGCCGCTATACTTTTGCCTTGTTTCGTGAGCAGGGCGAAGAATTAAAAAGAAAATATGAAATATATAATTTCCTCGAGTAGGTATCGAACCAGCAATCTGTCACGTTTACACTTGCACGCATATGCTTGAATCACCCCAAGCCTCAATATAAGCTGATATATTCGTATTGACAAATTAATATGACATTTGTCAAGATCATACAAATGCCGATGGCTGTAATTAATGACGCTTTCATAGTCTGGTTTGGATATGTGTAATTAGGATTGATTTTTGAAATTGATGGAATAAGGTTCATATACGGTTCATCTTTTTTTGTTAGCTTCACGCTGTATCCCGCACGAGGCAGGGTAGGCAGAGGGAATCCGGGAACCTAGTGTTACGACACTCCGTCCCACTTCCGTTGCCCACTTTCCGCCGAATTTGAGACATTGCGTGTTGAGTGGTGGAGCTCAACGCCGCGCTTGCCTTATTACCAGAGCGAAGAAATGAAACATTAAATATTTAAATTGAAAATATTAAATATTTCATTTCCTCGACTGGGGATCGAACCCAGAACCTGTCGGTTACAGTCAAACGCTTGTGCCGCTGCGCCACGACAGGCCTCAATATTGATATTCATATATATGGTTCATCATTGTTAGAATAAAAATATATTATATGCATTTTCATATTCACGCTGTATATTTTCATATACTTAGGAAGGTTGACAGAAGGAACCTCTGAACTTAGTGTTGAGACGCTTTTTCCATATTGAGATACTTTCGTCGTACAATTTATTGAATGTTGGATGCATTGCGTGTTGAGTAGCGGAACTCAACGCCGCGCTTTGCACGGTTGTTAAAATAAAAATACGAGTATGTAATATTTAATTTCCTCAAGTGCAGATCGAGCCCACGACCCGTCGCGTTTACATTAACTAGATTGTGCCACTGCGTCACTACAGGCCCTTGTCTATAAATATGTTTTTTTTTTTTAAATCCAGATTGGTAGTATCAGGTCCAACGAATTAACAAAAAGAGATTTAAAGATACATTATTTCGCTTTTATATACAGATGATACAAGTCAACTCCATTAAGTCCTCTAAACATTAAACATTATTACAATTTTCACGCATGTTCACTTTTGTTTTCCATTTAACGTTCCAGCTTGTATATGAAACAAGATTACCAAAACATATCTTATTAAAGTTATCTAATTTAGAACTCGAGGGTAATCGAATATCAAATTCTTCTTCAAATTTCAATACAATGTTCCTTTAAAATAGTAATTTTATACCAAGAGATATCTATCCTGTCTGTATAGGCATGTCGTAGCGCAGCGGCATAAGTGTGTGGCTGCGACCGACAGATTGTGGGTTCGATCCCCGCCGATTCAAATATTTAATGTTTTCATTTCTTTACTGTGGTACAAGACATAACGTTGAGCGGCGGCGTTGAGTTCCGCCACTCAACACGCAATGCCTCAAATTCGGCGGAAAGTGGGGAACGGAAGTGGAACGGAACGTCTTAACACTAGGTTCTTCCCATGTTCCCTCTGCCGACGAAGCTAAGAAAGAAAGAGAGATATCTGTTGTGGAACAGAGACACGTACAATATATATATATATATATATATATATATATATATATATATATATATATATATATATATATATATATATATATATATATATATATATTGTACGTGTCTCTGTACCACAACAGATATCTCTCTTTCTTTCTTAGCTTCGTCGGCAGAGGGAAGAACCTAACCATATATATATATATATATATATATATATATATATATATATATATATATATATATATATATATATATATATATATATATATATATATATATATATATATATATATATATATATATATATATATATATATATATATATATATATATATATATATATATATATATATATATATATATATTATATATATATATATATATATATATATATATATATATATATATATATATATATATATATATATATATATATATATATATATATATATATATATATATATATATATATATATATATATATACATATATATATATATATATATATATATATATATATATATATATATATATATATATATATATATATATATATATATATATATATATATATATATTGTACGTGTCTCTGTACCACAACAGATATCTCTCTTTCTTTCTTAGCTTCGTCGGCAGAGGGAAGAACCTAACCATATATATATATATATATATATAATATATATATATATATATATATATATATATATATATATATATATATATATATATATATATATATATATATATATATATATATATATATATACATATATATATATATATATATATATATATATATATATATATATATATATATATATATATATATATATATATATATATATATGTGTATAGTATTGTTAGTCAATTAAGGATACAATTCTATTCTATAACTAAAGAATATTAAATAAAACACTGTTGCTCTTATTGCTGAGTTAAAACGGCGTTAAACTTTCAAAGTAACTTGCTGGTACGTGCTTTGTAATTTCCTCACTTACAATATTGAAGGAGAATTAACTTTTACTTGCTAATCTAATTTACTGTATTTGAACCCATTCCTTTTGATATACTTAACGCTGAATCCTGCACATGACAGAGTGTTTAGACACTTCGTTCTATTTTTCACTGTCGGCTGAATTTGAAGAATTGCGTGGTTATCGGCGAAACTCAACGCCGCGCTGTGCTTTGTTACCAGAGTGAAGAAATAAAAATATTTGAATGTAGTGTCCTAACTCTAGATTTTCTCCGCTTCATCTGGTACGTGATAAAATAAAGCTGTTTTGTTAAAAAAATATTGCCTGTTGATGATCTCTGAACTAAATTCTTAAAATAAATGAATACAAAACATAATTAAAATACATTATTACTCAATCTATCTTCATGGTTCGATTTCCTTACTCTAGGAAAAAGGCAAAACGCGGAGTTAAGTTCCGCGGTTGCCCCCTAAATTGAGAGTAGAATCAAAAGCAGGGTGTTCCAGCGCGTATTTGCAGCTATACACAGCTTGATGCTACTAAACATAGAAAGTATGTATAAGAAGAAACCATTTTTCAGCAATTCATTATTGTCACCGGATATTGGACTAATCTTTTACACTTCCGCTTATTGGGCCTCCGTAAAATTAATCTCGAGCTTATACTCGTTTCGTTGGATCTGTCACGTTTCTTACAGTCATTGTTATTTTTTCTTATTATTTTTTTAATAATTTTATTTAGTTTCACGCTGTATCCCGCACATGTCAGGGTAGGTAGCGGGAATTTGGAAGAAGAATGAATTCAGTGTTAACACACTCTGTTCCATTTTCCATCGAACTTTGTGGCATTACTTGTTGAATGGTGGATCTCAGCGCCACACTTTGCCTTGTTACGAGAAAGATAACATGAAAATATTAAATATATAATTTTCTCGGGTAGAAATTGAATCTACAACTTGTTGGGTTTAAAATGGCACATGTGCCCCAGCAAGCCTCATCGGACTTTTTTGACATAAAACAATAAAATTGCTTTGAACTTTAATTGTTTTTTTTTTTGTTTTCTTTTGATATACCATTAACCAATTCTCGTGACATTTCCAATATAGGAATGCGTCAATGTTATCAGATCAGATTTCAGTTTCATAGATCGGGGCATGTTGTGGCATAGGTATAAAACTATGCAATAGAAAACACGACAGGTTGTGGATTTGACCCCATCCGAGCAAAAGAAATATTTAGTATTTTTGTTTCCTCGCTTTTGTAACTGGGCAAAAATGTGGTGTTGAGTTCTGCCACTCAACACGCAATATTAACATAATTGGGCAGAAAGTGTGGCCTCTCGTGAGGCCTGTCTTGGCGCAGCGGCACAAACGTGTGCCTGTAACCGAGTTACAACCGGTTGTGGGTTCGATCCCCACTCGAGGAAATTAAATATTTAGTATTTTCAATTTAATTATTCAATGTTTTCATTTCTTCGCTCTGGTACAAGGCAAAATGCGAAGTTAGGTTCTGCCACTCAACACGCTATGCTAATTCGGCGCTAATTCCGCGGAATGTGGGAAACGGAAGTGGAACGGAGTGTCTTAACACTAGGTTCCCAAGTTCCCTCTGCCTACTCTGCCATGTGCGGGATACAGCGTGAAGCTGAGTAGAGTAGAGTAAGTAGGGAATAGGAGTAGATTAATGGAAACGGAGGATTTTCCGGAGGAGGAAAATTCTCCATTAAACTTATTTTTGTTAATAAAAACATTTTTATTTCGTAAAATTGTATTTGAAAATCTAGATAGCTTCATAGCAGTGTGCAAAATATTGTTTCAGCCATACCTTATCCAGGACAGTTACATATTTTTATTTATGCTAACCCGATAATTTGTGAATGAATTTTTCTTCAGTATGTGATTCTTGGTTTTTTTTTTATATTAATTCTCCTTTGAAATTGTTCTGTTATATTAATTATCTTAATATATAGTTACAGTGTCTTAACACTATGTTTTCTTACTCTGCTAGGTTTGGGATGAAAGTGATGCTTATAACTAAAAGTGAATCTTAAACGTACCAAACAAACGCTTTGCCACTGAGCCATGAATGTCTAAATTTATTTTACGCTAGCACCCCGCCCGCGGCTTTGTTCACCTAAATTATTATGACTATTTAACTTACTATTCTAAATTATATTACTTTCTTGTTTTTATAATATTACCTCTTTTAAAATAATCTCTACACATTAAAAGTTAAAACTTCAGCTAAATTAACAAAAAAATTGCAACAATTATGTTGAACTAAATATTTTCAATTTTTTTAACCAATTTTAATAACTTCTTCCAACCAACTTCTTAAAACAGAAAGATTGCCAAAAGAGAGTGAAAACTTTCTACTTCCAGTCATTTATGCCATTAGCACGTACAGACGCACAGATAAATTTTAAACATCGCTATTTTCAGACCCTATTATATTATTATATGTATTGTATTGTATTTCTTACATGTTCAGACAGTTAACAATCAGAGATTTATTAAAAGTATAGATTAAATTAGTATTTTAATTTGTTACCAAATAATTGATACACTTTTGGGAACGACACTTTTCTTCGTCGGATATGCGGAGTCGGTTTATCTGATCGCATGTCCAATGAAGAAATACACAGAATGGCAGGTAATGGCAGCGTGGATGTAACAGTGAGAATGAAGAAGAACGTGCTCAGGTGGTTTGGGCACGTCGAGCGAATGAGTGAAGAAAGAATGGTAAAAAAGATTTATGAAGGAAAAGTGAGTGGTAAGAGAGGGAGGGGGAGACCTCGGTTGACCTTCGAAAACACAGTATCGACGATACTGGAGGAAGGTCACGTAAAAAGCATGAGGACCCCCCGGAGGGCATGTATGAAGAGGTTGATGACAGTGGACGAGGCGAAAGAGGTATGCCGAGACTGTAGCGGTTGGCGCTCCGTTCTCTCTGCCTACCCCGCTAGGGATATAGCTAAGTTAAGTTAAGTTAAGTTAAGTTTTGGGAACGATATTAAATAATTAGAATAGCTAATTGAATTCGTTTTCAGTAATTGTAATAGACCCGTCTACTTGACCGTTATATAATTAAAATTCAAAAGTTATGCCGACAATTGTTTCATTGTAATGAATAAAGTATTTATATTTTTAAATTTTTGCTATTGTAATTTTTTTTTTTTAATAAAAATGAAAGCGAGAAACAGAGATATTTGATCAATAATTTTGTCAGCGTAAATCTTTTGGCGGAACTTAACTCCGGATGTTCGACTAGTAAGCAATCTAGGATTCCTTCAGCTATCGTTTAGATCAATACTATGCGGTTCCATTGAAATTTCATTGCACGCGCCACTCAACCGTGGAATGGCCTAACTGTGGCAGTGTTTCCGGACCGATACGACATGGGTACCATCAAAAAGCGTATCGTAGACTCTGGCCCAATTACGCTCAGGTACCAGTACGATCGTTTGCCTTGTTTTTTCCAAAAATAAAAAGTAAATCTTCCACTTCCAGCATCAGACCAGCTCATGGTACCATACAATAAGAAGTGCGTGTTATTAAAATTATTAGATTTTATTATATAATCAGAGACTCGCCCGCGGCTTCTCTATCGCAAGCGGTAGATTACACTACTTTATTCACTAATTTCAACCACTTTCTTGTTGTAATAAAATTATCAATTTTATGACATTTAACAAAAATATTACAACATTTTCGTCTAACTTAATATTTTAAATTGATATAACATTTATATTGTATTCTTTGACAGATTAATCAAAAATAGATTTTAAATTTGAGGCCTGTCGTGGCGCAGCGGCACAAGAGTGTGACTGTAACCGACAGGTTCTGTGTTCGATCCCCACTCGAGGAAATAAAATATTTAATATTTTCAATTTAAATATTTAATATTTCATTTCTTCACTCTGGTAATGAGGCAAAGCGCGGCGTTGAGTTCCGCCACTTAACACGCAATGCCTCAAATTCCGCGGAAAGTGGGGAACGGAAGTGGAACGGAGTGTCATAACACTAGGTTTCACTTCTGTTCCCTCTGCCTACCATGCCTAGTGCGGGATACAGCGTGAAGCTGAAAAAAAAAAAAAGAAAAAAAATGTTGAGAAAAGGTTGGTGAAATACAAAAATCAAAAACATCTGGTTATCCCTTTTTGAGATTAGCGTGAACAAACGCACACACAAACAGCGGATACCTGAAATTAAAAGAAAAAAATATTTAACTTATCAAACTTATCATATACAAGAAATATTAAAGAAAATACAAACATTAAGAATTATTTTGGAAATAAACATTAAACTATACAATGAAACCCCGACCGGAAAGGAGGGAAGGTCACACAAATCCACAGATCAGTATAAAGTAACCGTCAGAGGATATTGAGAGGTGCAATTACCCCATCTCATTGGATAGTCGCCGATGGGGCAGAAAACACCAACCCTTGTTAACGTCAGCCCTTAAATTCGGATAATCTATATATTGACAATCGGTGAGGCGATAGGATTTTTCAGGATGTTAGCTGAATGAATTATAGAATTGAATTTTTTTTTAAAGTAATATATATTTTTTCAAGTTTCATTGTAGTGGTTGTTTGGTTTAAATACGAGAATTTTGTGTTTTTGTAATAATAATATATATTTTTTAAATGTATCCTGGACGTAACAGAATAGGCTAAGGGACCTTTTCTTTCCTAAGTGTTATACTTTAAAAATAGTAAAAATTTTTTTTTTAGCTTCACGCTGTATCCCGCACGAGGCAGGGTAGACAGAGGGAACCTGGGAACCTAGTGTTAGGACACTCCGTTCCACTTCCATTCCCTACTTTCCGCCGAATTTGAGGCATTGCGTGTTGAGTGGCGGAACTCAACGCCGCGCTTTGCCATTTTACCAGAGCGAAGAAATGAAACATTAAATATTTAAATTGAAAATATTTAATATTTCATTTCCTCGATTGTGGATCGAACGTAGAACCTATCGGTTACAGTCACACGCTTGTGCCGCTGCGCCACGACAGGCATCCAAAAATATTTTTTAATAAGTTTAGTTTACTTTAACTGCTACCAAAGGAAGAAATAAAAAGTTTGTGTTTACATGTAAAAGAAAACGTTTACGCTGTATCCCGCATATAGGATGGTAGGCATAGGAAACTTAGTATAAATATTAATAAATATGTTATTTGCTTTAAAGGTATAAAGGTAGTCTGTTGTCCACGTATAATATTCCGGAAGTTGTGCTTTATCACAAGCGCACTCATAATATTGTCAAGGTGGAAAATTTGTTTCATTGTACGAACTTTTCTCAAGAACTATTTGAATTCAGGAATAGAAAAGCACTTCGTTTTGTACAGTTGATTTATATAAAAAAAATAAAACATGTAGATTATATTGCATTACGTAAATCAATTCAGTGTATTTAACTGTACTTAAGATCCGATTTTCCACTCTCACTGAGAATGTACTTAAAAAAAAACTATAACCTTCTCACGAAATACTGCAAAGTGTTTAAAACATCAGGTTTTAAAAATATACAATATGTATATGCTTTTCAAAGCTGAAGAATGTGTTTGTTTGTTTGGTTGACCGTACTTATCCCAGGATCTTTTGGTTTCATTTATCGAGGCAGGCTATATTATATGATGATAATTTAAAGACATGATGAAATTTAAAAAAATATAGAAATACTGGTTGTTGAGCCTGCGTAAAAATAATGTATGACAGTTTTTATTGTTTCGCTTTTAAAGTTCTAAAATAAATCTGCGAGGGTATATGTCTATGACTTTAGTACAACCATAGTAACTATTTTTACGTTTAAACAATCCAAAAAAATAAAGGGCTATTTTCGACACAATTTTTATTTTATCAACAGTATTATTTTATCAACAGTATATTATTCTTTATTCAATTAAATGCATGGCGAGGCATTTCAAAAAAAAAATATATATTTTTGGAAGATAGCACAGTTACTGATGAGAGCAGAGTGATTGTCACTTCGAGCGTTGTACGCTGTACGATTCAGTGGCCTCAGCAATTAGCGTACCTATAATTTCTATTATGTATTTTAATTATTATAAAGCGCTTTAATTTGATGAAATATTGAATATTTTCACTTTAAATATTTAATGTTTCATTTTTTCGCCCTGGTAATAAGGCAAAGCGCGGCGTTGTGTTCCGCCACTCAACACGCAATGCCTCAAATTCGGCGGAAAGTGAGGAACAGAAGTGGAACGGAGTGTCTTAAAACTAGGTTCCCGGGTTCCCTCTGCCTACCCTGCCTCGTGCGGGATACAGCGTGAAGCTGAATAAGAATTTAATTTGAGGACCTACTGGTTTGGAAGCGGACTGAGCCGCAAGCAAAAACAAGTCTTATTGAGATGTATAAGCTATGATACTTTAAAATTTCAACAAAATCAGTTCTGTAGCCTTTGCGTGATCCTTATACACACATCTATCATCACAAAAGTTTACATTCAATATTATAATACTAGGATGATTTTTATTTCTTCGCTCTTCATACATATACATTGGTCTACTATACCTTACTTTTAAAAAGGGGAAAAAATAATTTGAATTGCTAATATCAATAGAAAGCTGTGGCATTTTTAAACGATCCAATGAATAAAATTATTTGTGGTAGAAAAATATAGTTGAGTAATTGTTAACACAAACAATAATGTTATTTATAGCTAGTTTGAGAAGATCTAGAAGAATATAACAAAAGTGATTATTTCATATCGAAGAAATGATACATTTATAATTTTTAAATGAAATATTCAATATTTTCATTTCATTGTTTTTGCACGGCAAAGTGCGGCGTTAAGTTACCTCAACTCGCAATGCCTCAAGTACATTGGTAAGTGGGGATTGGAACGGAGTGTCTTCACACTAGGTCACCGCGTTCCCTCTGCCTACACTGTCATGGGATATTTTTTTTTTTTTAGCTTCACGCTGTATCCCGCACGAGGCAGGGCAGGCAGAGGGAACCCGGGAGCCTTGTGTTAAGACACTCCGTTCCACTTTCCGCCGAAATTGAGGCATTGAGGCATTGCGTGTTGAGTGGCGGAACTCAACGCCGCGCTTTGCATTACCAGAGCGATGAAATGAAACATTAAATATTTAAATGGAAAATATTAAATATTTCATCACCTCGACTGGGGATCGAACCCAGAACCTGTCGGTTACAGTCACACGCTTGTGCCGCTGCGCCACGACAGGCCTCATGTCTCATGTCTTAAGTACTTATACTTATTATATAAAAAAAATGCTGTTATAAGAAAACATATCGTTCAGGAGTGAGAATTGAACCATGCCCTTTAAGGAGGACACACACTATTGATCCGAACTTAAATTCTAGTATGAAAAGTATTCTCACATAATAAATAATTGGTCTGGAGCTAGACCTGATCGATATAGTGTGAAACCTCCCTTACAATCTGAATCGTACCACTGTAGTACAGTAGAGAGAATTCTCTTATTTGAAAACCGAAAATGTCGTGTCAAAGACAAAGCATGGACAGATGTTTCAATTTCCACGTTAAAAAATAACAAAACCCTTTGTATTGAATGTTGGAAAAGTGAATATGAGAAAAAAAAAGGTTTCATTGACTGTAGTAAAGTCAAATGACAATTTTTCCTGTAGGAAAATATAATTGTTACATGTCTTACTGTACTGTTAGATTTAAGGTGCATTTACATGTTATGTTTTTTGTTATTATAGCTAACATAAAGTATGAAATTTTATTTAAAAAGTCGTTGTGGTCTGTCAACATATTGTTTGACTATAAAGGCGAGGGTCGTGAGATCGAATTCCGCTTGGGGGATTGAGATATTTAGTACTAGGTCTCTTGTAAGACCACACAGAGAGGTTTTTGGTTTCTTTGAGTTAGCCACTCAACGCGAAATGCCTCAAGAATTAAGCAGAAAGTAGAGAACGGAGTGCCTTAACGGCTGGTTTGGTGGCAATTTACCTTTTTTTTTTTTTTTTTTTTTTTTTTTATTATTGATAGGCAAGCATTTGTCCACTATCTCACCTGGTGGTAAGTGACGATGCGAACGAAGGTGGAGCATGCTTGCCTAGGTAGTGCCTATTCACTCGTTCCTTAAAGAGGGCCAGGTTGTACTTGTCGGGGAACAGTTCAGCAGGCAGGGAGTTCCACTCCTTAGCCGTTCGCATTAGAAAAGTAGAGGCGAAGCGCTGCGTACGAAAAGGTGGTATATCGACGACGTATGGGTGAAATCCCTGCCTACGTCTACTGTCCCGCAGATAGAAAGGAGAAGAGGGTATTAAGTCATGCAGCGCTGCTGCACACTCTCCGAAATGTATCCTGTAGAAAATCGTCAGGCAAGCTACTTTTCGGCGATGCTCAAGACTTTGCCTCAACGATCGCTGAATTGCCAATGATCTTCTTGGCGCGATTTTCAATCGAGTCTAAGGTCGCTAGCTGATATTTAGCAGATCCGTCCCAAAGGTGGCAGCAGTACTCCATACTCGATCGGACTTGAGCTTTATAGAGTTGAAGAAGCTGTCCCGGAGTGAAATACTGCCTAACCTTTGATAGGACACCTAGTTTTTTAGCTGCAGTTGTGGCCAAAGACTCGATGTAACGTCCAAAGTTCAAATCTGACGTAAGGTTCATGCCAAGAAGCTCGAGATGGTCAGCTATCGGCACGGGTACATCTCGGAAAGTCGGAGCAAGATCGAATGGGCCCCGTTTTGCGGAAAATAGACACGCCTGGGTTTTTGTAGCGTTAAACCTGACTAGATTGGCATCGCCCCATTCGGAGACACCCTGAAGTGCCAGGTTCAGTCGATCGATCATAGACTCTCGACAAGAATGGATTACGATCCGGCTGGCCTTTGCATTGGAAAGATATCTTTCAACAAGCGTGCTGTCATCAGCGTACCCAACGATACCAGGTGTTAACATATCGTTGATGTGCAACAAGAATAGGGTTGCAGACAGAACGGATCCTTGAGGAACTCCGGCATTTATAGCCTGTTGATCAGATACGCGGCCATCTAGGACCACTTGTATCGATCGCCCACTCAAGAAGTCTAATATCCATTTGCAAAGTTCGGCCGGTAGTCCGTATGCGGGAAGCTTACTTATAAGGCTTGCATGCCAGACCCTGTCAAGGGCTTTAGAGATATCGAGAGACACGGCAAGGGCCTCACCATATCTCTCGATAGCCTCGCTCCATATATGCGTGGCATACACAAACAGATCTCCCGTCAATCGCCCTTTACGAAATCCGTACTGGCTATCGCTTAGGAGATCATTTTCCTCCAGATATGCCACAAGCCTTTTATTCAGTACACGCTCCATAGTCTTGCAGAGTATAGAGGTGACCGATATCGGCCTGTAGTTGGTAGGGTCTGCCCGACTGCCTTTTTTGGGCACAGGTTGTATATTTGCAAGCTTCCACGATTTGGGCACTACTCCTGTCTCTAGTGAGAGTCGAAACAGGCGTGTCAGAACCGGTGACAGTTCAGGCGCCCAGTTACGCAGCACAATTGCAGGAATGCCATCTGGGCCGCTCGCCTTATTCACTTCTAGATTTTGCAGGGCCACGCGTATCTCTTTTTGGTGAATGCGGACAGGTGCCATAGAGCAGTCGGCGTACGGCAAAGATGGTGGTGATTTACCTGCGTCATCTAGACGCGATTTTCCGCAAAAAGAGAAGCGAACAAGTTGGCTTTCTCTACCGCAGTGTAAGCAAGCGCACCATCTGGCCTTTGCAAAGGCGGCAAAGAGGATCGACAGAAGTTCGCTTCGACTGCCTTCGCGAGTGACCAAAATGCTTTACTACCCGCTGGGTACGAGGCAAGCTTCGCGCCTATTTTACGAATGTGCTCGAAACGAGCTCTGCGTAATTCCTTTTTACCTAGCTTGGAGGCCTTATTGAAGTTTTTCTTCAGTTCTCGAGTATTCGGAGCTTTGCGCGTGCGAGCATCAGCCCAGGCATTATACGCCTCTTGTTTCCGCGCTTCTGCACGGTTACAGTCAGCGTCAAACCATGGGCGAGCTTTACTGTCAGAAGGAATATCAGAGTATGGTATAAAATATTCCATGCCCTGCCGTATGACTTCCGTTATGGCTTCTGCGCAGCTCGACGATTCTCCTGAAGAAAAACAAGATCTCCAAGGATAAGCCGAAAAGAAGTGGCGAATCTCATCCCAGTCTGCTGACTTGTATCGCCACACCCGTCTTATACCACAAGGGCCCTGATCGGGTGGTGAGTACACGGATACAAACTTCACCAGACAGTGGTCGGAGGTGCCCAAAGGGGCCGTAACTGCCACAGAGCATCGGTCTGGGTCGGTAGTCAGCAGCAGGTCTAAGCAATTAGCTGTGTGAGACTCTACATCGGGGACCCTCGTCGCACAGTTGACCAGCTGGGAGAGATTTAGCGATAATGAAAATTTGCGTGCCTCTCGTCCAGCGTGGTCAGTCGTCTGGTATGGGAACAGCCACTCTTTGTGGTGTGCATTGAAGTCCCCCAGAACGAATAACTGTGCGGTTGGGTACTTCTGCTGAGCCTCATCAGCGGCTTCGCTGAGGTGATCAAAGAGCCTGGTTGTCTCCGGATCTCCACTGTGCGAGCGGTAGACACCAGCATACACATTTTGCGTAGCTCCAGTATCGACCAGTACCCAAAGTACAGATAAACCTGGTATCTCAAGGTTTTTGAGACGCTTGATGCAGATGTCATCGCGAACGTACACGCAGACCCCTGCTCGTGGTTCGAACCTATATTCTAAGGAGTAGCCAGGGTAGTTGAGGTACGACGCGTCAGCTGGACATTTGATCTGTGTCTCAGTTAAGAACAGAAGATGCGGACTTTCGGTCTCAAGGTGGTAGTGGACGGCGTTGATATTTGAGTGCAAGCCTCGAATATTGGTGAGGTGCACTTTCATTGGGAGGACGTGCAACCGCTGTTTAACCTTGTTTCTGTTTTTGTGCTTCATATATGTATTTTTTGAGAGAAAGAGGGAAGAAGTGAATAGGCAGGAGGAAGGCAGTTGAGCGAGGCATCTTGACTCATTTTGCCAGAGGAGTAAAAACTGATTGCGATCACACACAGAAGAGGCTGGCCTGGAGACCGCGGGGACGCCCGAACCCCCCCGGGGATGCTCACCTGGTCTTCCCATCCGGTCGCCAACCGGCAAGGTGGAACAACCCGGGATTTTTCGTCAGGTGGCGGGGCAGCCTTTGGCGGGTGGCTTACCCGCTACTTGGGCCCCCAACTGCCTACGGTCGGCCAGCGGTGCACCGTGCTTCGGATCCCGCTAGCCTCCAGAGCCAGACTCCCGGTGCCGCAACAATCAGCTGCTCCAAACCGCTTACTGTCAAGATGCAACTGCACAGACCCAACCTCCAAGTAGGCTACTACTAGCTGCGTACCGGAACGCGGGGATACCACTTGGCGGCACGATTTAGCTTGTAGGGTGGTAACCAGCCACGGCCGAAGCCTACCACCGGAAAGAGTGTTGTCCATTTGGTCACGTGTAGGGTATCTAGAGTCATGAAGCCCATATTGGACTTCGCCTACGGACGCGGACAACATTAACCCCCAACCTTACTTGTATATGTGGGTTGAAAAATATTTTATATACAAGAATATTATCTATAAGAACATTAGCACAATATCTATATTTTTTCAGCTACACGTTGTGCCCCATACACGGCTGGATAGAAAAAGAGAACTGAGGAACCAAGTGCTAAGACACTCCGATTAGTTCCCCACTTTCTGCCGAATTTGAGATACTAAGTGTTAAGTGACGGAACTCAACGCCGTTCTACTCGTTGTTACCAGAGTCTAGAAATAAAAATTATAATTTTTCATTTCATCGAGTGGTTATGGAACCCACAGTCTGTCGCGTTTACAGACGCACGCTTGCACATCTGCACCACGACATAGTATTATTAAAATAATTTCTAATTGTAATAAAGTATATATTCTATATTAAACTGCAAATTAGTCAGTAAAATGAATATGAGTATATGATATTTTATAAAATATGAAGTGCTAGATGAACTGAATTTATATGTGATATTTATAAGTATTAGGTATATACATACGACAATAATATCGCCTAAACACTTAGTATTTTCAACTCTAATTATTTTTTTAAGATAAAGGGAGGGAACTTGTTAATCTAATGTCAAGACACTCTGTTCCCCAAGCACAGTACCATATTTATGAGACACTACTCATCGCGTGTTGGAGCAGCAATCGACCCCACAATCGTTGATTTTCATACTTCTAAGGTTCTCCCTTAGGTACCAAGAGTTCTCCGCGACCCGCGTCTTACTTTATTATGTTGATGCGCTGTACCACTGTTGTGTCAGTGCTGCCAATTGGCAAACATAGTCTATTTCTTAAAATATGTTTTTTTTTTTCCTCGACTGGGGATCGAACCCAGAACCTGTCGGTTACAGTCACACGTTTGTGCCGCTGCGTTGCGACAGGCCTCATAAAATATATAAATCACATTTACTTATATCTGAAACTTGGTCCATTCAGTGTGTGACTGTGAACGACATAGTGTGAGTTTTATTTCTACTCGAGATATAGTTAATATTTCCTAGCTCTGCTAACGAGGTAAAGCATAACGTTGAGTTCAGTCACTCAACATGCATTGCCTTTAGAATTCAGTTTAATTTAGAGAACAAAACTGTTTTAATGTAAACAAAGTATCCCGACACTAGGTTCCCAGGTTCCTTTACTTTTCTTCATTCTCTTTTATTTAAATGCATAACCAACACAAAGTCATTTTTTTTTAGATTTACAAAAAAACAGAAGGCAATTAGAAAAGAACTTTGCCACAATTGTGTTATTTTAATGGTAAATTAGATATATAGATGGAAAAAAATGTACATTTTATAAGAAAATAAAATACGTAAAGAAAATGAAAAAGTTAACAATATAAAAATACATTTCACGTATTATGCAAAGGCAACCTTATCACATTCAGCGATCTCTTACAGATAGCCTTTTGCATAAACATTCAAGAATTGGACACCTTGTTAGGGCATAAAACTAATAAGAACAAAAACAAAAAACTCAGAAATAATACAAAATAATTTGATCTGTATCTTGCATATGACGGAGTAGGCAGAGGGCACATGGGAACTTGGCGTTGTAACAATACGTTCCCAATAAAACACTTCCATTGCCTAATCTTTTACTGAATTCTTATTACCACAGCGGAGAATTAAAACAATATATTATTCAAAAACGAAAATTACATTATGTTTACTCTAAAATTAGTCACCAGATTTATGAAATCCATCGTAGTGTGTGAAAATGTTCGTAATGACATTAGTGAGCGCGTCAGATCTGCCGCAATATCATAATTAGTTTACCTGTTGATGCCAATAATAACTTAAATTTGAATAATTTTTAAACTCCATGGAGGAGCTACAGGAGGAGGAGCTACAGGAGCGTTGCCGTCTTTTAATGTGGAAGGGCACCGAGGCCCAGCATTACCTAATGCGAAACGCAGTTGCCAAAGTCACTACTTAACGCCGGTCTTAAATGCCGGGGGTGGTAACAATCCGGTCGAGTCTGCCCATGCGTGTTGCCATTGCTGGCAATGTGACTCTACCACACGCACTTTAGTCGCCTCTTACGACACCATCAGTACCAGGGTGATCCTATTCTAAGCCGGAATCACACGGCTGTAAAGTATTGTTTAGAGTAAAAAGTCCAATATCCATTATAGGATACCACGAACTCGTAACGTAAACATTTCAACTTCCAATCTAAAACATATAAGCTGATCAATAATATGAATCAGATATGTACATAAGTAAATAATATAAGCAAAACAAACCATCTGTTCTAATACAGGGTATGAGAATACGTAAGCACTCCTACAGTTACAAAGCTGAGGGAAATTTTCAACTTTTAGTTGATTTACATAAAACAATGTTTTCCTGCCAGTTTAACCGATATAATTGCAAATGCAGGCTTTGGTTCTCATAGGAACCAACATACTCATATCTATATTTTAAAATGAATATATAAGTTTTATTTTGTGAAAAAGTACCGCTTCTTATATACCTTGACTTTTACACTGTTTTCTGCACATGGTGGGATAGGCAGGGGTGACATAGGAATCTTCCCCACTTTCCGCCAAATTTGAAGCGTTTCTTGTTGCGTGGCGAAATAAATCTTACAATGGCTGATTTAAAATAATTAATAAATAACATTGTAGATGAAGTCGCATTTCATCGGATGACAGATGAAAGGTGTATAATAACAAGAGACAATGACGGACGGATAAATTTAAAGATTTTATCATGACAGTGAGCAAAATGTTCACGTGGGAGACCCTGATGTAGTTAAGTGTTTATAATTTTTTGGTAGTTTTACGCTGTTTTATCCCGTATATATTTAGAAATCTAGCATTGGTACATGCGTTTTCAAATAAGTCTTCAATTCGTATCCACATTAGACATATCTTAATCGAGTTACGAACACACATAATTTTTGGCCAGTATTACACAAACTAGACTTAACTATATTACACGCTCAGGTTGCTTCAAGCTACCAACAAACTGTGTTGTTGGGTGCAGCAAAGTTTTATAAATAAACGTGAAAATCACCAACTTTTAATTAGAACTATCAACCGTACTCCTACCAAACATTGCAGCTCACTAGAGAACTCGTAATGGTTTTTTTTATAGCCAATGAAATAAAATATTTTTTTTTATAGCTTCACGCTGTATCCCGCATTAGGCAGGGTAGACAGGGGGAACTCGGGAACCTAGTGTAAAGACACTCCGTTCCACTTCCGTTCCCCACTTGATGATGATCATGAAATGAAATATGTATTGAAAGAGTGTCGCTTATATTTATATTAGTGGTTAAGTATTACAATGTTAAAAGTCACTATGAAAAAGAAATATTTCGCTACCTAATTATGGAGGATGAAAGATGGGTAGAGAAACTTCTTGTTTATAAGCGTGTTGCGTGGTGGAAATCAACCCCATGGATTTTTTTTTGAGGTTAATATTCATTCAATTGAGGCCTGTTGTGGTGTAGAGGTATCATCATGTTACTGTAAAGGCGACAAGCTGAGGGTTCGATCCCCGCTTGAGAAAATAAAATATTTAACATTTTTAATTTAAATATTAATTGTTTCCATTTCTTCAATATAATAAAAAGACAAATCGCAGCGTTGAGTTACAAAAAACACCGATTACTATAGTATCTATAGAAAACTACCATAACAATAGTATTTCCAATAGTAGAGCCTGTGGGGAGATAGTTATGAAGACAATGTTGCAGGCAACTGCTATACACTTGTTCTGGAACAGAATTCAACTGTATCCACCTATAGTTAACAGAGTAAATGAAGCTAAAGTGTTCAGTTTCATGTTAACTCAATATTAATATACTCGTAAACTCCTTGTTCGTGCTTTGTTTCAGGAGTTTATGTATGTATTATAGTATTTCATCTAGTCATAATTAGCATTTTTTTAACTATCTTGCATAGTGATGGGGTTATCTAAGGGAACTTGGGAACCTAGTAATGTTCACTTTAAGACACATTCTCCACTTGCTATAAAACGTATTCAGCGCACAATGCAAGCTAGTCAGATAACTATATTGGATATATAAATATTATTTGCATAACTTTGTGATGCTTCATACGAACTATTACTTACCAGTTACGGTTTTGAAAACAAAGCTAATGGTCTCTTCATTTTGTTTATTTTATTTCTTTCTCGTTGTATTTATATATTCAGCTTCACGCTGTACCTCGCACATGACAGGGTAGGCGGAGAGAACTTGGGAACCTGTTTGTAGTGTTGAGACACATCGTTCCGTTTTCTACTTTCCGCCGAACTTGAGGCATTGTAAGCTTAGTAACGGAACTAAACGCCGCGCTTTGCCTTATTACAAGAGCGAAGAAATTAAAATTTTAATTATTTAGTATATAAATATTAAAATATTTTATTTTTCTCGAGTTGGGATTGAACCCACAACCTGTCGCGTTTACAGTCGTATACTTGTGCCGCTGTTCCATGACAGGACTTTCTTTTTATATAAAAAAAGTTTTATCTTTGCGGTAGCTTTGTGCAGGATAAAGGGTGGAGTTAAAAAAAGGATAAAAGCAAGTCCTTGTTTCGATTCTCTTGTGCTTATTGTGTATGTGACCTAATTATTATGATATTGAGCAAGTATGGTTAACATTTCGTTTTCTTATATACAATTTTATACAAAATTTGTACAAAGTCAAGGTAGAAAAAACGCAAATAAAATACAAACTAACCAGAGCCATTATACCAATCGCAACTACTGCAAATTATTCTAAGCGTCGTGTTTCTAAATTTGTAGTATTATTAGTATATACTGTTATATAAGTAATTAATCGTAATTTCAACCGTTGGCAAATTATTACATTCAGACGTTAAAAAAATCGTTTTGAACGTATAAATTATAATTTATTTCATATTTTGATAAGTTTGTGACAGATACACGATCCAGCTGTTCCGAAGACTATGACGAATAAGCAGTAAGACAGAAAAAAATCATTTACTTAATAAACTAAAAAATACATGTAATAAAGTCAAGAAAATTTGGCATTTTTTACTAAATTTCATTATAACATTAAAATAGCATTAAAACTTGTAACCCACATTTAGATAAAAACATAAACAACGAAAACAAACCTTATACTTCCACTTCCGTAACTGAATCACTACAGCTCGTCTACTCATAAAAAGTCCAAGGCCGTATATAAACAAAAGCATAACTCGATACGAGATTTTTATATTACAATATATAAAAAGATGCCGTAAAAATGGGCCTTTCCAAGACGTTTTGTATTTTTCGGATTCAAGATCGTAATAAGAAGGATTTCATGAATCATGAACTACTCTGATAAAGAAATATAACCTAGGTTGTCTTATTTATTTAATTTAATGTGTTCCATTTGTGTTTGGGCCCTGTGCTGGTCAGATTCATTTGGATAAAATGTTTTTGATATGTATATTTTTTCTTAGACACACTTTCGTACGTGTGTTTAATATAATTTTACTACTAAATAATAAATTGAAGAGTTCAGTCAAATAAATTCTCCGACTTCAGATACTTTATAATATAGAAAAAGTAATTATTCCTTACTCGTTGAGTTCCGCCACTCAACACGTAATGCCCCAAATTCGGTGGAAAGTGGGGAGTGGAAGTGGAACGGAGTGTCATAACACTAAGTTTCACTTTCGTTCCCTCTGCCTACCCTGCATAGTGCGGGATACAGCGTGAAGCTGAAAAAAAAAAGTGATTATCAATTTAAACGAATTCCGGAATACTCCATTAGCAATTAAGCACGTTCAGTTGCCCACTTTCCGCTGATTTATCAAAACATTGCGCGTTGAGTTTCGGAATCAGAAAGATCAAAACCAGAAAATTAAGTTAGCAAAAGAGTCATAAAATTAAAATATACAATATTACATAAGCAAATGTATTTGTAGAGTATTTTTTTCTTTAAAATATATCTAACACAAGAAGATTGTCAACATTCTGCTTCTGATAAACGCTTTTCGCCACTCTTGTCATTCAACAATTCAAACACAACTATAAAAAAATTAAGGAAAGATTTTACCACCTAACTCACTTGCAACTTTAGATAAATGTCAAATAAACACAATCTGACGTCTCTGCAATCAGCACGAAAGGTGTAGATGGCCATGGGTCATGTGGGTCAGTTGGGCACTACTTTTGTCCCTGTTTTGTCTCTTTTTGTAGTATAGACAAAAAATACTTTAGATTGTATTCAATATTGGCTGTGACGATGTTCTTGTATTCTTCTATTTAACACAATCGCACAAATTTTGAAAGAAATAAAATGGAATCTATAAAATCATATTTTCAGAGTTATATGCCTGAAATAGTGAAAATTATAATTTTATTTGTTTTATTTGTAAAAATAGAAACACTTGTGGCTGTACCCAAACGAGAAAGATTTTTATGGTCACAATTACAGGATACGGCGTAAAGCTGATATAATAAAAAAAAAAATACTTATACCACTGCGACTGAAAAACAATTGAAAGAAAATGCTACCCCGATTATACTTATGAACTGATATTGAAATGTATGTTCTTTTAATAAAAAAATAACAGTTTTTTTTTTATAAGATAACAACTATATTTATACTTATCGGAGATAAAAGAGATTAGACTAAATCTGCAGAGCTCTTTCGACGTGGGTTAATGTTGACGTAGGAAGATAAATAAGCTAGATCGACTAAAAAGAAATAATTAGTATAGATTTCGATATCAAAATAAGAGGAAATCTAGTAGGTAACAGACGTACGAGTATTTATAATATGACAAAAATTTTTAATCAATATTATTTTTATTTATAACTTTAGTTATGTCGATAATATTTTATCTATGGTAACAGCTGAAAGTAATACACTATATTTTATTCAAATAAGTATTATATATTTTATATTTATTATAGTAAAACACATACGAAGGCCATTTTAACACATTGGCTTTTCTATGTAACAATTCTCAATTATTTTAATAAAAGGAAGTTTTTTTTTGTATTAAATACTAACAATATTTCGCTTTCAATATTTTTGTTTCTTTTCTTCACCATGAAAATAAATAGAATTACTGGCCAAATATATATATCAACGAGAAGTAACCTACAGGTTCCGATTATCCAAAGAATTTTATATAAATTTCAGTAAAACCGATAAATAAATAACCAATACTTTTTGATTACGGTGGGTTAAAAAAATTATGCTTTGTTTTCAAAGAAACGTTTCATTTAATAATTCATATTAAATTCAGCTTGATATCTCTACACGACCTCGAAATAAATGGACTTAACAAACGGAGAACAAAGTGATCCTATAAAAGTTATATTACCTTTTACGAATAAAGGAACCCTAATAATTTTTATTTCATAATTTAATAAATGATTAAAGATTAATACATCACACTATGTTATTCTCACGTACATTTAATATTATGTAGTGTTTCGAAGTTATTATAAAGATATTACTGTCATTAGTTTTATGCTTAATTGTAAGCCTCTAGAACGTTGGCTTACCATAGCATTTCTGCATAATATATAAAAGAAGCCACTGTGGCACAGCGATTAATTGTAAGCTTGATGGTTCTGAGTGCGATTTCTACTCGGAAAAATGAACTAAAATTATTTTCTCGTATAGCACAAGCAAAAGCGAGCGCTGCGTTGAGCAACGTCACTCAATAGGTACCTTATTTACAATTCTTGTAGCACCATGCTACTAGTATTACGACACTGAATTTCACATTTTCATATTTCCAATCTTGATTTTCCTCCGAATTCTTGAGGCAATGCATGTTGAGTCGCGAAAGTCAACTCCACGCTTTAGATAGCCTAATCTAACGTTAACAAAGCTAGGATATAAAAATATAAAAATATTAAAAGTTAATCGAACCCACTATCCTCGCGTTTACAGACGAACATTTGTTACCCTGCGCACGTCCGCTTTTTAGATTGTAGAATTGTAGTTGTTACTGAATATTTTTCTTTTTTTATTATAACATTCTTTTTTTAAATTAAAACATTAAGTACAAGAGTAATTAAATAGTAATGGAACGTAAATGTTTAATTAGTTCGCACTACTATAAAAGCTGCGTAAATGCATTCCAGGCCATTTTGTGCAGCGTCTTCAGTGTGTGTCGGCAAAACTGCAGAGAAAATGGGACCACTCATAAATAAGATGTTCAGTGTTCTAGAAGATCCGAATCATCCATTTCTGGGACGAAATAACAAACTGTTAAATTTATTTGGAATAATATTACCGGAAAATAATAAAAAGTTAAAATTTCTATACTTCATTCTACATGGATGGGTCGTAATGTTAATAACATCCCAGTGGATAGAGCTTTACGCAAGTCGTTCAGATTTAATATTGATTTTGCGTAATGTTAAATATGCTATATTCGCTTCTGTAAACGTTATGAAAGTAGGTACATTTATTTTATGGCAAAAAGATTGGAAATTTATCGTCGATTTCATAACAAAAGTCGACGAAGAGAGAAGAACAATAAAAGATAATATAACGAAAGATATTCTTCGAAAATACACACATCAAACTAAGATTGTAACGTATCTATATTTCTATTTAACTTTCGGTACTTTAGCCATATTGATCACACAGCCGGTAGCTCAATTTACTCTGTCTTCATCATATAGGGAAAAATTAAGAAATGGTGAAGAGAAACCCTTGGAAGTAGTGAATTCTTGGTTACCAGTAGACAAAACAACGACCTCAGGATATACTACTATGATTATTTGTCAAATGTTACCGATTTTGTTCCAAGGTGGTTGGATAGCATCATACGATAGTAACGCAATTGCTATTATGACTTTTGTTAGTTGTGAACTAGAATTGTTGAGAAGAGATTGTCAGCTTTTATTTGGAGTTATAGAAGAACCGGTTTCTAGAGAAGAGGCTAAAGCTAGATTAGCTAAATTCCATAAGCGACATCGCGACCTGATTAAGTAATTATACAAATAAACTATCACATACTTCAAAAAAATAAAGTCACTACTAAAATTAGGTGCTCCGACATATCGATAGCAGTACAAAAAGTATAAAAGATATTTTCCAGCTTCACGCTGTATTCCACACGAGGCATAGTAGGCAGAGGGAACACGGGAACCTAGTGTTAACACACTCCGTTCCACTTCTGTTTCCCACTTTCCGCCGATATTGAGGCATTGCGTATAGAGTGGCTGAACTCAACGTTGCGCTTTGCCATATTACCAAAGTGAAGAAATGAAACATTAAATATTTAAATTGAAAATATTAAATATTTCATATCCTCGATCGGGGATCGAATCCAGATCCTGTCGGTTACAGTCACACGCTTGTGCCGCTGCGCCACGATAGGCCTCAAATAAAAAATATATAAATTCATTCGTTCTAATATTAATATTAATAAAATGATTCCCTTATAGATTATAATACAGGACGAGTTACGTTAAGAACTTTTGGGCCTATTATGTATAGGTCATTAAAAATATTATATAATCATCAAATTGAATGAATAGAAATAGATTATATTTTTGTAGGTAAAAAAAAAATTAAGAATTGTAATTAACTTCAGTATAACACACTTTTGCTGTCGTAAGGTACCTACATTAAAATAAAATTTTAAAAAATGTTTAAAATAAAACATAATTCAAAATTACAAAGATTATCCACTGCCACTTACCGACGGACACATACTACGGACCCATAGCGTCCAATTCTATAGTACGTTAATCTAAAATCAACTATTGATTTGAAAAAAGATCAAATTTTAGTCTGTATTATATGTAGGTAAAAAATATCACGAATTTCATATGTAAGCTGTTTCTTTATTTTAAAAAAGCATAATCAAAATATTTTTTAACATTTTTATTTCTAAAACCTATATCTAACGTGTGTTTTTTAGATGCAGTGAGCTCTTTGATTCTTGCCTTACATCAATTATGCTAGTATATGTTGTAATCTGTTCTTGCATGTTATGCGCGACTGCTTATCAATTTACGGTGAGATCCTTAAAATACATTTTTATTATCTTAAGCGTTGTATCTTTTTAGAAGTCTAAGCATTCCAGGTAAATAGGTCATATTCATATTTTCTATGCACATTTCAAGTTTTGATGTATTCTTTGAGATGCATTAAGCGAAATAAATAATATCGTAGGAATGTTTTGGACAATTAAAAAAAGTTTATCTGAATATTTCCCGATAGCTAAGACATTTTATACTGGCTTTTCTGTTCTATTCTTTAATTATGACGTTCTGAATGCGTCAGTTGAGCACAAATCACTTCACTAATGTTATATTTCATATTGTTTCTATTTACATTACAATCCTCTCACTAATCTGATCAAGTTGAAAAATAAAGGTGGCTGTCATAAATTATTTACTTACTACCTTATTAATATGTCACAATACATATGTAAAAGTTAATTCTGAGAGTATATGCAAAAGAACTATCATGAAAAATAAGTATCATTTCGGTATTTCAAAGTAAAGTATCCTGGGTCTAATTCTATTTATTGTGAACATTAATATAAATTCGCAGCAAACCGTTGAAATACTCGTATAATGTAACAAAATTTAAATACGTAAATACAGGCTTTGCAAATTCAACATTCTAAAATAATATTCTATGCATCATCTGCAATGTCTTCATTTTTGAGGGTTAGACTTGGAAGTCTTAAATCTTAGTTCTTGTGAATTTCATTTAAACATTAAACTCTTCATTAAACTCTCTCTCATTGTTCTAAGCAAAAAGAAATCGCCGGATATCTCCACTGAGGGAATCCTAATAAGATATCCAAACCCAAGCATTTAATCCATAATTTTCCAATTTATTATAAATATTCTATGTATTTTTTTTCTTTCTCCCGTGAATGTCTGAAATGTGATACTGTTGTGATTTTTTTCAATAAAAGGATCAATGCATAAAAAAAAAGGATTTATTTAACTAGGTAGTCTTATATACTTTACAGATTGAAACCGATCCATTGATGAAGTTATCAACAGCTGAATATTTAGTTTTCGCTTTAGCACAACTGTTTTTATATTGCTGGCACAGTAATGAAGCATATTATATTGTAAGTATTCTTTTTTTGTTTGCTTCAAGCTATACCCCGTACTTGATAAGGTAAGTAGAGGGAACTTTGAGAACCTAGTGATACGACACTCCGTTCTGTTCTCTACGTTTTGCAAAATTTGATATCATAGCAAAGAAATGAAAATATTAAGCGATTATTTACCTTTTTATGTTAATAGTATCATTTCATATCTTAAAAAATTGAAGCCTGTCGAAGGTATCTGCTTGAAGGGAAATATTTTAGCTTTTTTGAAGAGACGTAGTAGTTCCTTATTAACCTACCCTGCCAAGTGCGAGATACAGCGGGAAAATGAAACAGAATGATGATGCTGAATAGATGTACATTTTGTCTGCACACTTAAAATAATATCTTCTGCTGGCAGTCTTTCCTCAATTTTAAACATTTTTCGTATTAGAAGATGAATTCAATACAAACTACAATTTTTTTTTGTATATTTCAGAGCAAAGATCTTATGTTAGGTCCGTACGAAAGCATATGGTGGATGCGTAGCTTATCGGAGCAAAAGGAGATCCATATTTTAACAAATCAAGTGGATAAAATCATAGTTTTCACTGCTGGCCCGTTTAGCAGCATCACTGTTACATCTTTCATTAACGTAAGTGAATAAAATCTGTGGGGCCTGTCGTGACATACTTGCTTAAGCATATGACTTTAAACGTGACAGGTTATAGGATACCTCTTTGAGGAAATTATTATTTGATATGCTTATTTCCTTGTTATGGTAACGAGACAGATCACTTCATAAACTTCTAACATTCAACACGCAATGCCTCCAGAATTCTGCGGGAAATAATCGGAACGGAATTTGGAATCGTCCCATCTAACTATACACTTACATACGTGATAGTTAGAGCGTGATAAAAGACCTAGTTTTCCATTGAGCCAGTAAAAAGGCGGTTGGAATTAAGATACTCTTTTCCCTACGCACTGCTGAAATTTCAAGACATTACATGTTGATTGGGAAACCTCTTTGCTGGACTCAATTTCCCCAAATAGTAACAGAACTCACAACACACAAGTTTACGGTCAGACGCTTTGCTGCTGCTCCAAACCAGCTTCAGATAATTTACATTTTATTTCATAATAATTTACTAACAATAAAGTAATTTTTCAGATATTGAAAGGAACTTATAGCTATTATACGCTTTTAAGTCAATCTCAAGAAAGCTAAGAGGATTAGTACGAATAAGAATACTTTTTAATTATACTGGAATATTTCAGAATTGAATATTAAATTTAAACTGCACTTTTAATGCACCATTATGTTTTATTGTGATGTTTTTTATCATTAGTAGTATTTAAGACATTATCACAGTAAATGTTTGATTGCCATAGTTAACGCGGCCTAGTGATATATAGTCAAATGTGAATTACTGTTTGTTATTGTTTTCGCAAATTAATAGAAAATGCATGTTGTTAAGTTCCGCCGCACAATATGCATTGAATTTGTATCTTCGATTTCGAAACATTGCATTTTGATCGAAGGATGAGCATCGCCTACTCAAAATAAATGTAAAAGTTTATTGTAGAATTAAGAATGTCTTATCATGACGCTAAAAAAATTATCTTGAATATTATAAAGCTGAGGAGTGTATTTGAAGAAACACACTAATCTGAAGAAACTACTTCCCATTAAGTATCGAAAGTGCAAAAGATGGCTGGCTTTAGGGAATAAATATTTAATAATTTAATTTTTCTCACTGGTAGGGATAGCGCAGCGTTAAGCATAATCATTCAACGTCTCAAATTGAAGAAAGTATGTATAATAACCACGGTGATTAACATAACATGCAGTAATTTAAATTGGGCGAAAAATATGAAACAAAACGGAGTGTCATAAGATTAGGTTCCCAAGTTCCTTCTGCCTACCATAAAAATAACCCGTATATATAAACGTAATCGTTGTGCATCTGATTTCTAAATTTAACACTGGGAAAAACGTGGCGTATAACATCCGCTACAGTGAGTACAGTGTATTTTCAGCAGAATATCTTGAAATCAGGTTCGGTCTGCTCATATTTTTTTTTAAGATCGGGACGATATTACCTAAGCTAGAAAAGTTAAGTCCTAATACTGCTGTTAAGGGTAAATAAAAAAACGCATGATAAACAGCTTTTATTATTTTTTATCTAACTTAAGCTAAAATTTTGATTAAATGTGCTTGTGCTTACAATTGCATGGTGTTTTATTTTTATTCAAAATAATATTTACATATGTAACAAATTGTTTCATGAAAAATAAATCATCAAAATAAATCTAAAAAAAATATAATAATACTTTATCAGGAGCTAAAATATTTCATTATTACATAATGAGTAACCATAAAAATTACTAATTATTACATAATGAGTGCCTGACAAGACTGAGACTGAGACCTTACAAAGACTAAATATGCCGGGAATATCTTTATTTATCGTGCTTGTAGCTCTCATGACAATGTGTTTGGTGATTTTGACATGTTTGCTATAAATTTAAATACGTTCAAATCACTTGTCTTGGGAGCTGTCTCTAAATGTTTTTATTTTGTTTTTGTTTGAAGTTCTGTTTGACTAAACTGCTCATCTAGCTATTTTTGTACAATTCCATGTGAAGACTTCATTGGTTAATGAATGTAAATTTTTGATTTATTTCTTTTATGTATTTGTAAAGCTGTATGTCTTCCTTAATAAATAAATAAATAAAATAAATAAATAGCATATTGTTATAAGTAACGTATAGTTATAAGTAAATAACATCCAGAAATAACTGGAAATAGCACATCAATGTTAAAAAAATATAAGCTTTATAAAGTAACTCCTTGGATTTGGGCAACCTAGGGTTGACTCGCTCAATTTATACCTAGTGATGATAGCATTATAATGACAAAAAACATCCATCAATTCACCATCTATTAGTTACAGTACAATTCGTTAGACGTAATTATATTAAAATTAAAAACAATAAAGCAATTTAAAATGTTCTAGTACAAATTTTCTTTACATATTTTACAATTATTTTTTTTTAAAAAAGGGAATAAGTTAATTGTTCAATGCAAATATGAGCCCATATTTTAAATTTCTATTTAGACAATGTGTCACCAAATGGGTCTAAGATATCTTTATTTTTGTTAGAAGCTAATTTATAGCTCCTTACTCTGCTATAATTTATGAATTTAGTATCAAAATACCGAAAAAAAATTGCCAACCGTCTATATGTAGGACAAAAGCCAACGTTTCTCGAATATCACGCCAAGATCTTTGATGATGCTAATGTATTATAAAGGTATATTTGCGAGGAAATCTTGGTTATTACTTTCGACATGACTACGGGCGATAGTAATACTATAACATTTTTCGATATTAAGTAAAGTTCCGTTGGACTTGCACCCATAAAACAATTTTGTTAGGTCACTCTGTGATTTGTTAATATCGTTTTAGTGCGTGTAGAATATTTAAACGTGTAGCAAGTTATTAATAAAGATATTAAGCAACAAGGGCCGTAAGTGTGAGCCCTGTGGTAGTCCAGATGTAATTTTAAAGTTACTGAATTCGTGTCCATTTGTGACAACATAGTAGTATCTATTGCTTAACTATGGCTGTAACCAAAGCAGAATTGAAGCAGCTAGGCCGTATGCTAATAACATAAAAAGCAGAATAGAGGTACGCTTTAGATCAAATGCTTTACTGAAATCTGAACAAATATTATATCGATTCGTTTGCGATTAATTTCTCAGTGTAATTAGTAAAATTTGTTATCGTCGATCTACCCGTAATAAAATTATGTTGATGGTCACTAATAGAGTTTTTAAACTGGGCATATATTGACGGATAAATTATTGATTTGAATATTTTACCAAATATTGAAATAATAGATATTGGATAATAGTTTTCTATTTTTTTTCTAACCCCCTTTTTTAAAAATTGAGCAAAACCATGCCAGTCCTCTAGTGACGTCACCTCCGCCACGATAAGAAATATACGGGCGCGCACTATTCGGCAAATCCTCTCAAGACGACGCGCACTAGTGCGTCCCCGCTGGTGTGATAAGTGGAAACGAATGCAGCGTTGGGGACTGCCACCCAACACGCCATGTTCGGAAGAGTGGGAAGTAGAGGATTGAGCTACAAATAGCTACGTGGAACCTAAGAGAGAGGATGGAAGAAAAGATGAATGAATTATTACATCTGATCGATGATCGAGATCTAGATGTTATTTATGTGACAGAGATCAAGCGAAAAGATAATGACACGACCGACTTTCTGGGTAGGTGTTCAAGAGAGCGAGCGAGCGAGTCAAAGTGTAGGCGTATTATTGTCCTCTCGATTGGATAGTGCAATGATAGAGTACAATGCTATCAACCCGATGCTGCTTTGGGTGCGCTTCAAGCTAGGGATAGCAAGAGTTTCCTTAATCATATCCTAAGCTTCATTATGCGGACTCGAGGAGTTTCAAGAAAGTGAAAGTGTGAAAGTTTCGAAAAACTAATAATATGTGACGATTTGAACGGATAGGTCGGAACTGCGCGTAGCGGTTATGTGCGAGTGGTAAGGAAGACGGAAAAAAAATGTGTGATGATTAATGGTAGGATTCAGTAAAAGATGTCGAAAAAAAATCATGGCAGGGTTGTTAAACCTCGGGTAAGGATATAAGTATGAGAGACATAAGAAAGTAAGAGTATAAAACACCAAACGAAAATACTGGTTAAGATAGACCGTGAAAATTCAGAGAAAAAAAGACAAAAAAGCTTAACGAACAACTTTTGTGAAAACATGAATCTCTTCTGGCGAGCAATGAGTAATTTCCGAGGTTGCTAGCTAACCTGTAGAATCATAATAATATAATATGAAGGTTCTGATATTTCAAAGAAATCAAGAAAGCACGGAATGCAAGATAAATGATAAGATTTTAGAACAAGTAAATAAGATAGTATATCTTTAAAGTATTTTTAGTGTGGCAAGGTGTATTGATGCCGATAAGCGAGCTGACTTATTAAGACGGTGAAACGTCAGTATAGCTGGGCGTGTCATTTACAATGCAGTTTTGGTACCGACACTGTTATACAGCATAGAAATGAGGGTATTTCAGAAAACGTGGCGATACGATCTCTTCATGACATATGCGGAGTTCGTTTAGCTGATCACATACCCAATGAAGAGATATACAAAATTTCAAATACAAATTTAAATTATTCTTTATTCAAATAAATTTTGAATAAAGAATAATTAAAATTAATAAATAAACAATTTTTGCACGAACTTTTGAATCGTCAAACGAACATAAAAATTACCACCGCTCGAAATGCGGTTCTGCTGTGAAGAGCCGGCAAGACACTCAACAATTGCTCTTTAAAATTCAAATTCACATATTTTTATTCAATAAAAGAAGCTACAAGCTTCAGTTTTTGAACGTCAAACAATTTACCACCAGTTCACAAAAGTTTATGCCTCAGACCTGAGAAGAACCGGCGAAAGAAACTCAGCGGGACAAGTCCTTTTTTTTAATCAAAACTTTTCATTATATAATTATGTGACAATGATACACTTAAAACAACCTGGAGCGAGAATTATATTCCCGAGGCGTGTTATCATTTATAAAATCATTAATATGATTAATAACCTTTAACACACAGACTTCTTTTCACAACTCTTTTAAATTGTGAAACTGAAAATTCTCTGACATTTTCTGGGATCCTATTGTAAAAACGTACACCCTGTCCTATAAAAGAATTACGGACTCGCTTACAGGCGCACTAAGTTTAAGCTTATGTCTAGTATTAATATTATGTATCATTTAACTTATTACATCACTGATTTTAGTAAACTTATTAATATTTTTCTTGATATACATAACATTGTCAAAAATGTATTGAGATCGGTCGGTCAATATATTAATCGTTTTAAACATTTCCCTTAAAGAATCCTCAAGGCTTAAGTTATATATGCGCGAATAGCTCGCTTCTGCAAGACAAAGATTGACTTAATACTGGCTGCATCACCCCAAAGTAAGATGCCGTAAGACATAGTACTATGGAATTAGCTAAAGAAAACAAGGCGAGCCGTTTCCTCATCAGTCAATAATCTATTTTTTTTACAGCGAAAGCTGCAGAGCTCAGTCTATTCGCCAATATATCAATATGAGGTCCCCACTGTAATTTGGAGTCAATGGTGATACCGAGAAATACCGTAGAATCAACAGGCTCTACGGCTTCACCATTCAAAATTACATTGGTTTTCACAATTTTTAAAGTTTGTTATTTTTAAAGTTTGAGGTATTCTAAATATTACACATTTTGTTTTTTTACTATTTAACAGTAAGTTATTAGCGATAAAACTGTACGTGTACTATTTTAGAGAGAGCATTGTTTACTTCGTCATATACTTTTTGTCTTCTTTTTATTTTAAAAATCAACAGCAATCAGCATTATCATCAGCAAACAATACTATCTCACGGCTCCTTTCAACTAAATAAGGTAAATCATTTATATATATAAAAAAGAGAAAAGGACTAAGAACCCCCAAGGCCCCCCCCCCCAACCCTGTGGGACCCCCATACTGATTAGTGACCCAGAAGATTTCCTGCCATTCACATCAACCTTCTGAACCCTGTTAGTTAAATAAGAGGTCAAAAGATCGAGTGAACGTCCTCCTATGCCGCAATGCCATAGCTACATGGCCAATGTTGAGTGCTGGACGCAATCAAATGTCTTGGATAAGTCACAAAATATGCCAAGAGCATCCTGCGATTCTGCCCACGAATCATAAATAATCTTTAAGAGACATACACCGACGTCGGTAGTAGAGCGACCCTTAGTAAAACCATACTGCTTATCATGCATTAGCTTATTTGAATTAAAATGCATATATATGTGATTTAAGATCATCTTTTTAAAGATGTTACTGAATGATGGTAGCACAGACACTACTCGAAAATTGTTTGGATCTGATGTACTACCAGACTTAAATATAGGTATGATTTTACTAAATTTAATTGGGATTATAGGTATGATTTCACTAATTTTCATTATTTCATTCAATATTGAATGATGTCACAAAATAAGCTTTTAGTTAATGTTAATTAAAGTGTCATAACACTAGGTTTCACTTCTGTTCCCTCTGCCTACACTGCCTAGTGCAGGATTCAGCGTGAAGCTGAAAAAAAAAAGAAAAATATAAATATTGAATGATGTCACAAAATAAGCTTTTAGTTAATGTTAATTAATGTTACAATTTCATTGTATAATGCAATGGTGACTATCCTGCATGAAATTCAAATGATCTTAATGAAATACATTTTTATCGTTCAAATACTCTTGAACAGGGTAATAAGCTTTTTTTGTTAACCATTTCTTTAACATTTACTTTAAATGTCTTCAGCGGCAAATTCAAAATGCATTACGGAATACTGTTATAGATACGTATACCCACAAATGATTTATTTACTGTTTGGAGGCGATAACTAAGCGTCACAAGTTGGTGATTATTTCTAGTCCCTATCGTGTAGATTACACAGAGGGATACTAGGGTGGGAGTCACAGTGAGGTTAAGAAGAAAGTGCTCAGGTGGTTTGGGTACATCGGGTGAATGAATGATTAAGGAATGGCAAAAAAGATTTATGAAGGAAAAACTCAGGTCTACCCCTCCCTCTCTTACCGCTCACTGTAAAATAGGAAGGGGTAGACATTGGCTGTATCTACGATATTGGAAGAACTTTACTTATCTTAGCTTCACTTAAATTAGCTTCACGCTATATCCCTAGCGGGGTAGGTAGAAAACGGAGCATTAAACGCTACGGTCGCGAAATACCTCTATTACCTCATCCACTTCCATCAACCTCTTCATACATGCCCTCCGGAGGGTAGTCATGCTTTTTACGTGACTACCACCAGTGTTAAAGATACTGTGTTTTCGAAAGTCAACCAAGGCATAAGTCCTCATGCCCTCACGCCCCCGGAGGAGAGTGTGCCAACTTATGCACTCCGTTCTTTTTGCCTTGACTTTTTGCCACTAGGGATACAGCGTTAACTTAAATTAAGTTAAGTCTACATACAGATGAAAGGAAGTAGAGATGACACGAAATGAAATATACTGTTCCTTAATAAAATTTTCCGTAACAGTTTTATATACAAAAAGGGGGCCGTTTGGTGAGGAAACATGAGATAATTGTGCTAGTGTGCTAGTTATAATCTGAGCATTCATAATTAAAGGTGTCAGGATCATTGTAATTATATTATTTTATAAACTGAACTATAATGTTACTCCCACTATTTTGTTTAAATTAATCCTTCATTTACCAAAGGTTGTCTGTAAGAGATTGCTTGAAGCAATAATAAACCACCTTTGCATAGTTATTGTATATAGGTATATTTTATTTTTATATTTTTTGTATTTGCTATTTTGTGTGAAATAAAGTATAAATAAAAAAAATATAGTTGGTTTATAAAAATAATTTTGTGGCCTATCGTGGCACGACGGCACAAGCGTAAGACTGTAACCGTTAAGGGTTCGATGCCCACTCGGGGAAATTAAATATTTAATATTTTCAATTTCATTTCAATTTTCAGGGAGGGACAGCTTTCGAGGAATCATTTTGTTTTTATCTTGTTTAAGCGTAGCTCTTCTCATCACCTACCGATAGCCAACGAGCAGACTTATGTTTAAGACGCACGGGCGTGACAAGGGCTTGTATATAATACAAATTTAGTCAGTACAGCAGTTAGGAATGCAACCTTGCTATCTGTTTTATTGGCTTTGAGTATCGGTGTTCAATAATTATTCTTTACATCTTCATATGCTTAAAATTGCATACGAAGTGAATTTTGCCTCTCACCTTATGAGTACGCATAAGCGAGATAGAAGAGATCATGTTAAGAAAAAGGAGTATTTAACTGTCCATATTAAGTCCATCACAAAATTAGGGTTAGAGAAAATTATCAAATCTATGAGAGATGGCCTGCAAATGGGAAAGAAATTTGTCAGCAAAGTTGTAGAGAGAATATGCTGATTTAAAAAAAAAATGTTTTAAACCTTGTGGTCTGGGATTTTTTCGGTTTCGATACTTCACCTAGCCACCATAATAATTAATGAAGAGAAAGAGAGAAAAGATGAATTTATAGGGTAATGGTTGTAGGCCATAGCAGCGTTAATCGTTTAGATATAACTCATTTTACTTACGGTCAAAGCTATCTCGGCCAGAAAATAATTGAGAACATGAGAATGAGTCATGTATCTAATATAACGGGAAGCATCCCACGCCATCATTAATAAAAGCGCTCATTATCTGTACACATGTTGAGGCCAGTCGTGTTGGAGTGGCCACAAGCGTATGACGTGTGTAAATACGAGAGGCTGTAAATTCAATAACTACCTCAGGAAATTTAATATTTAATAATTTCAGTTTTTCTCTCTGGTAGTTCAAGTAGAGCGTTTAGCTCTGCTATGCAACGTCTAAAACTTAGAGGGAAGTGGGAAACAATGGAGTGTCTTAACTATAACATCTCAATATTTCTTATGCATAAAAATATGACTACGAACCTTAGTAAGGATGTTTAGTAGTAGAGGTACAGAGAGGTTAAGTCTCCTTTGTTCAGTTCACAGTCGTTACGAGTAATTAGAACTCTACAAAACTGTTGTAACTAGTTTAACGATATGGTCATTTTTGGTCACAAAGACCTAACATATATTAAAACTTAATTAAAATTTAAGTGGGCCATTCTAATACATGAAAGAAAATATATATCACGAGACGCGATGATTAATTCAACATGCAATTCCTCAAATTGTGCGAAAAGTGGCGAACGACATAGAATGCCGAAACACTACTTTCCCAAGTTCTTTCTGCCTACGGTGCTATGTGCAGGATACAACATGAAGCTCTATGCAGTGATTAAAAAAATTAATATAAGCCGGAGGCCAGCCTGTTCCATGTCGTTTACAAACGTATTCGTTGTGGATTTGATTGATTTTTAAATTTTCCTTTTCGGGAAAACGTGGCGTTAAGATCCGCAATCGCAGGAGCAAAATATTTTGACCATAGATTCTGCAGAATATCTTGAAATCAGGTTGAGTCTGTTCATATTTTCTATTAGCATTTGATCAATATTGTCTAAACTAATATAGTTTAGTACTAATAATTCTATTAAATAATAATATATAAATTAAAAAAAACACACAACAGCTGTCGCGTCACAATATTATATCTTACTTATTTTATATTTACAAGAAATTATATTTTGTAAGAATGTGACTGTAAGTATTATACCACCGAAGAATATATTTCCTCTGAGTTTATGAAGATAATTTTCTTTTGATCTTAATAAGTAATCTAAATATATCTTAACAAAACTTTTTTTACCGAATAACCGATCGGCAAAGTACTTGCGTAACTACTGGCCTTAGTAAACGTTTAAATTTGTTATGTAGGTGAGTAGCTTAAGACATGTAGGACGAAGCTACGAGAGAATTTTTCATTTTTTTTCTCGAAAATAGTACAAAATCGTCTACGTAATTTTTTTTGTCTATTTTTTAGCTTCACGCTCTATCCTGCACGAGGCAGGGTAGGCAGAGGGAACCCGGGAACCTACAGTTAAGACACTCCGTTCCACTTCCGTTCCCCACTTTCCGCCGTTTGAGTGCGTTTTAAGTGGCGGAACTCAACGCCGCGCTTTGCCTTATTACCAGAGCGAAGAAATGAAACATTAAATATTTAAATTGAAAATATTAAATATTTAATTTCCTCGATTAGAGATCGAACCCAGAACCTGTCGGTTAAAGTCACACGCTTGTGCCGCTGCGCCACGACAGGCCTCCTAATTGTAATTTTCTTTTTTCTATTTATTTTTACTTCTATGCAAACAAATATGAACATGAGTATTATGAACGGTGTACATTTAAGGTATTCACTATGAAGCTTGCATTCGACTTACACTAAAAGCAATATAATGTTAAACTACTGTTTACACTTTAAATTAATCTTCTTCAGACTGACTCAATAGCGTGTAGTAACTGTATACGCCTTCCAAAATCTGAATAATTAGTAAAAGTACGTAATAAAATATTTTGTATAGGTACTAATATTTGTTTTTTTATGTGGATATATTATACTTTTTCGAGGCAACTTGAGAACCTAGTGCTAAAACACTCCATTACGTTCCTCACTTTACACCGAAATTGAATCTTTGTATGTTGAGTGGCTGATCTTTTGGGCAATTTGCCTTGTTATCAGAGCCAAGAAAAGAAAGTATTAAATTAAAATGTTTAATTTCTCGAGTTTGGGTCGGATCCACAGCCTGTCGCGTTTATAGTCACACGCATGTGCCTATTTATACTTAATAAAACTGTAAGTCAATCTTTGTATTGTATCCCGCATAAAACACATAGATAGTGCCATTCCCGAAGAAGCATCCCATTTCTTCAAGCACGTCCCTTGTTTTTAGAGATTTTTGAGGTATTGCGTTTTGTGTGGCTAACCTACCGCAAAGTTGTGCTAAAGTAATGACGTGATTTTATAATGGCGTGTTATTCCAACTTAGAATAGGATCACCCTGGTACTGATGGTATCGTAAGAGGCGACTAAAGTACGTGTGGAAGAAACGGATCGGCTCATGGAGCATATGCATGGATGGCTATCGACGATGCGCTCTCACAGGTGGGCGATTTTAACGCGCATGACGTCAGTTGGGTTGAGTCACATACTAATGAATACGCCAGTTGGGCTATATTTGACCTTGCTATGGCAAATCGGTGACCCAATTATTTCAGTCATATACGCGAATCCCGAACGTGGACAAAGACAACGCCTCCTTATTGGACTTTCTGCTGACTTCACATCCGAAACAATACCAGGTTGTCGTCGATGCCTCTCTTGGGTATTTAGACTACTCGGTGTACAGAATGTTGTTCCCCTTCAAGGTTTACATTCCTAGATCTGTAGTGCCAATCGGTGGAAAGTCACATCCTCTATTTGATACGTCCTGAAAACTTGCTAATGCTAGTAAGCGCGAGGCATATCGAATATGGGCTGGGAAGGTTTAGAAGAAACTGTATCTTTAGGTACTTTAAGTGGCGAATTACCAAAGCCTTAAGAATAGGCTAAGAATCAGCGAGAAGCTTGAAAGCTATCCATCCGAAACTCTATTAGTTTTGAGCCCTCTTAAAAACTGCACTTGAAAAATTTAGCTAGCCTATCACTTCTGCACTATACTTCGGCACTAACTCATCTATGGGCGACCGAGGAATAACGCCGCTCGATACCTGAAGTTAAATTCAACCAAAAAGCCGTAAGGCAAGTTCTGTCCTCCCTGGACATTCACAAGTCGAATATCAGATACCATTTGGGCTAGATGATATTTCTCTGCTAGTGCTCCGTTGATGTATTCCTGATAAAATAATGGTGCTTACGCGCCTATTTCGATAATATTACTCAGTCGGCGTAGTCCCAGGTTTCCCCAAGGCTACGTGCTGTCCCCTACGTTGTTTCTTTTACTATCATCTATTTAGGAGTATGAGCTTGAACCATCAAAGGAATGGTTTTTTGAGAACTGTTTGACTTGGTATCTGCCACTAAATTTTCTAACAGCACAGTACGTCATAAACTGAAGTACCACCCTCATCACCTGGACACCCGGCTACCGTGCGGTTTAGTGGAAATTTTGCTTCACGTGCCACTCATATGTGGCTCGGACTACCCCCGGCAGTATTTTCAGGTTTTTACGACATGAGTACCTTCAAAAATAGGTGTCTACCTTCTTTTTATGGATAAGACACAGCAAACGATTGTGCGGGTCATCTGATGGTAAGTGATCACCGCCGCCCACGGCTCCTTGTAGCACCAGAGGAGCTACCCACAGGTGCGTTGCTGGTCTATAAAGTGGATAGGCAACGGGGCCCAGCATTACTCTAAGCAAAATGCAGTGGCCGAAGCCACTACTTAACGCCGGTTTTAAATGTCAGGGTTGGTAATGATCCTGTCGAGGCTGCATATATATTATTGATTATTTTTATTTATAGTAAAGGCTGTAAAACTGGCTGTTAAGACTGTCCATTATTGCCTCATGTTTAATACTGTCAAATGTTTTGAAGTAGTTAATGAAGGCATTGCCTACAAAGATTTGTTGTATTTATTCTTATATACTTCTTCACTATATGTTTAAATGTGTGTATATGGTTTGTTGTTGCAAAGTTCCTTTGGAAGCCAACCAGTTCCATCGGTTGATTTTCGTCTAACGTTATGCTCATGCAATCCAATATTATCAAAGAGAAAAAAATATTTTATCCAATTTAGGCTAATTGTTCGATAATTCCCTATCTCTTTTTTGGGGCTTTTTTTTAATTACAAGAATTTTGGTGTGATCACGATGATGACTATCAGAATATATTCCAGAGCAATAGAAAATCATTGCTCTGGAAAATATCCTGATTGTAGGATGTTGTTGTACATTTTGATCAGCAAAGGAACAACATATTCTAGGATTTCTTTTAAGATTTCATTTGTAATCTCCTGTAAGGTAAGACCTGTGCCTTTCTAGTTTCTGACTAAAAGTTGCTAATGTCTCAGGACTTGTAGATATTTTAGGTTCAGTATATAAATAAATATATATATATATATATATATATATATATATATATATATATATATATATATATATATATATATATATATATATATATATATATATATATATATATATATATATATATATATATATATATATATATATATATATATATCAGCGTGTGCGTGTCCCATTGTGATATCGCTTAAACATAATGGTTGATGTTGGTTTAATTCCGTGGTGTTAAATTCACTGCGATAGCGGAGTATATGCACACTAAATTCTGTAGAATATCTTGAAACCAGGTTCGGTTGGCTCATATTTTTTTTAAGTTCGTACCATTAGTAAGGGTAATAAAAATACACAATAGAGCATTTATTATACTTTATGTAAGTGAAGATAATATTTTGATTAAATGTGCCTGTGCCTACAGCTATAAATGGTGTTTTATTTTCAATTAAGAATATAATATATGTAAGAAATTGTCCCATGCAAAAGAAATATATATATATATATATATATATATATATATATATATATATATATATATATATATATATATATATATATATATATATATATATATATATATATATATATATATATATATATATATATATATATATATATATATAAATAAAAATCAAAAAGGCCCAAGGCATCCCCGAATACCGTATAATTAGGTAGGCCCGGTGTTATTTTTTTTTCTGTGCACAAAGGTGCGGGCAATGACTAGTTTAACATTTGCATGAATTTTATGATTGATATTCACTATAAAGCTTGCATTTGAATTACTTTAAAAGCAATTTACTGTTAAACTACTGTTTATTCTTTAAATTAATCTTCTTCAGACTGACTCAATAGTGTGTAGTAACTGTACGCTCCTTTCAAAATCTGAAATAAATTTGAAATTATTATTTATTGTAATAAATAAGTATGTTGTCTAAAGTAAATGTTTGTTATAAGATATTTTATATATTAAAATTTAATATTTTATGAAGATAATTAACTTTATGATTTTTTTTCTTAAGTAGGCAGAGGGAACTTTAGAACCTAGTATAAAGATATTTCGTTCCGTTCCTCATTTTCCGCCGAATTTGATTCATTGTGTGTTGGATGGTGGAACTTAACGCAGCCTTACCGCTTTAGATTTTCAATTTAGTCATCACTTTAGATGACGTGAATATTATTAATTATTTTAAATGGGATCTTAAAACCATTTCTTAAAACCATCAAACCAGAGTGACTTTGACTTGACTACAAGAGGCGCTGGTTCAAATACCGCTCAAATTTCACTAAAAAAGACTCGGACATTTTTGTTTCTTTTAAAGGTTATAACTTTTTCACAAGTTAAAAAAATATCAAAATAATACTCACACTAATAAAGGTAGCGACAGTAAGACAAGTAAAAGGGCCGGCGCTAAACACAATTTCCTTATTGAATTGATCTATTAGAATACTTATATCCTTTTGCTCGGAAACACTTCGTGTCCACCACCTGCTTTCATAGGGACCTCGAGATAAATCTCTGCTCTGTGAACAATATACACATCATCATCATTTTTTGTGTACTAGGGACCCGCCTGTGGCTTAGCTCGCTTGAATTACAACGGACAAACGGACAAACGGACAAACGTACAAACATTGTCCGTTTTTTTTTTCGAGATATTTCGTATTGAGTACCGGTTTACCTCGTTGCTACAGCGAAGAATTGAAAATATCAAATATTACGTATCCTATAGTGGAATCGAATCTACAATGTGTACTTACCAGTCTTATGCGTAACAATATTTTTATTTTTGTGATATTCATAAAGAAAGTGGTGAAAAATCACTCAATTCTATTATGTTCATATATTTTTGTTCTTAAGCGCATTGAAATGCCGAGCTGTAAATTGTTGACTCGCAATTATTAGTGCTTTTCTGTTGAACTCTGGTTACAGCAAGTTACACAAAGATTATGTAATTATGCCATTTTGTATGATTTCAGCATGAACTATCAGCTAGCTACAAGTTTGTAAAGTACATATAAAAAAAAATACTTTTCGCTACGTTAAGTTATTCGATTCTTCTCTTTCAACAATTAAGTTTTGGAACTCAGTAGTAGCGTTTTGACTTAACAGAGCAAGGACATAAAAATAATTCGTTTTCTCGAATTGAACTGAATCCGCAAGCGTTTGTATATATTCTGACCCGCAGCACCATCACTGCCTTAATATATATTAAATTGTATATATAAAGAAATCAATTTCATTTTATAAAGAACTTTTATTTAGCGTTTGATAAAAGTACTTACAACATAGAGAACTTCATTGCTGTGCCAACAGAACATGAACAGTTGCGACACTCCAAATATAAGATATTCTGCGGTTAAGAACTTTTGCATTGCGTTTGTTTCTACCTAAAAATAAAAGAATAAAATATGAAAAGTTTATGTAGAGTTCGCGTGGCTATAAGCACTGTGGTTGTAGTTTTGATTATTATTTACACTTTTGCTTTTAAAAACTTGTCACAAGTTTTTGCTGCGTGATTCCGGCTAAGAATAGGATCACCTTGATACTGATGGTGTCGTAAGAGGCGACTAAAGTACGTGTGGCAGAGTCACCGGGCACGAGCAAGGTCCAAAGCACATCCTTAAAATTGGCGAGAAGTTTGAGAGTTATCCATCCAGAACTCGCCAGTTTTGGGCCCTCTCAAAGGCTGCACTTAACAAACTTTAGCCAGTCATCGCTTTCGCAGCTACGCATAGAAAATGACATCTTCGTCCGTCGCGAAAATTAAAAGAATGCCGATCCCCTGGGCATTCTCTTTGCCTTCAACTCGACTGTGGATCATCGAGGTCAACGCCACCGACCATCTCGTAGTGTCAGAGCTGAATTCCTACCTGCCTGTTAAATTCAGTCAGAAAGCTGTTAGGTGAGCTCTGTTTTCCTTAGACATACACAGGTCTAATGGACCAGATAGCATTTCTTCTCTTGTATTCCGTTCATGTGCTCCTAAGCTGACACTCGCGGTGGTAACACATCTATTTTGGCACTCTTACTCTGTCGGCATAGTTCCAAATTCGTTAAAGAGCACTCTTATCCACCCGATTTTGCAAAAAGGCGACTGTGATCCAACTAATTACAGGCGTATGGGGTAAAAAGAAGCTAGTTTTTTCAAACTCCAGAAGACACAAGTCTGCGCTTTTACCACTTAAAAAAAACCATTTGTCGTATCACCAGTTTTCAAGAACACTTCCCTTAAAGCCGCGCCCAATATACTGATATATTGGGCCTCAGCTTTTCGAGCAACTGCCAGTACCACGATCGCGAGGCCAACTTTCCTATATGGAACGATAGGCCAGCTGCCGTGTGATCCCGGCTTAGAATAGGATCACCCTGGTACTGATGGTGTCGTAAGAGGCGACTAAAGTGCGTGTGGCAGAGTCACGTTGCCAGCAATGGCGACACGCATGGGCAGACTCGACCGGATTGTTACCACCCCCGGCATTAAAGACCGGCGTTAAGTAGTGGCTTTGGTCACTGCGTTTCGCATTAGGTAATGCCGGGCCCCGGTGCCCATCCACCTTAAAAGACGGCAACGCTCCTGTAGCTCCTCTGGACTTACACGGGGCCGTGGGCGACGGTGATCACTTACCATCAGGTGACCCATACGTTCGTTTGCCGTCTCTCCCATAAAAAAAAAAAAAGTTGGCCTCGAAATAACTGGGGGTCATCAACAGATAGCGAGATAGTACTTAACGCCAAATCACTGTTTGGCTCTGTACAGGGCCCATGTTCGGCCGCATATGGAATACTGTTCTGATCTCTGGGCTACTGCACCACAATATCAGCTTGAACCATTTGATCGCAAGCAACGAGAGCCGTTTGAATCTTTGGAGATCTTATGATCTATGAGATCGAGAGGGGATTGACACTTTGGCTTTGCGTAGAGACGTATCCTCACTGTGTTCTCTACCGCATTTATCACAGGAAGTGTTCTGGAGACCTGTTGTACTCGGTACCTGCCACCGAATTTTCTTACCGCACAGTACGTCACAAACTAATGTGCCATTTAAATCATCTGGACACTTTACTACTGTGTGATTTTTTAGGATTTTTATTCTCCGCGTACCACTCATTTATGGAACGACCTACCTGTGGCAGTATTTTCAGGTCAGTACGGTATCTTCAAAAAGCGCGTCCACCTCAAAGGCCGGCAACGCACCTGTAGCTCCCCTGGTGTTACACAGGGCCGTGGGTGACGGTGATCACTCACCATCAGGAGACCCGTACGCTCGATTGTCTTGTCTTTTCCATAAATAAAGACAATTAGCTTTTTTTGTCTTTTCGCCTGTTTTTCTGTGCATTTGAGCACGCTTATCTCAATATGGCTTAACTGGCTTAGATGCAGTTTTTATAATTGTGTTTTGGCAAACTTCCCTTTAAATTCAGTGTTCATTTTATAATCAAATTCATTTTATATTCAAAGTCTTTTCTTTAACCAAACTACAGGGTAGACAGAGAGGAAGCCTACATATCGTTTGTTTTGTATACATAATTAACAAATTTACGGACAAAGCTTTTCATAGTTTTTTTTATTTAGAAATTATACCTTAATAAAAATTAATGAAACTTAAAATAAAATATTTGTTAGAATTCTGTATAACACCCAACTGTGGTATACCATGTCTGTGGTAGTATTTTCTTTATTAAAACCATATGAAAAACTTTAAAAAGCGCCTATATCTACAAATTAAATAACCCCAACGAATCTGTAGCTCATGGGGTCGTCAGTGGTATTGAATACTTACAATTGAGAGAACCGAACGGTCTTGTTCTTTTTATAAAAAAGTATGAGAGGAAAACATGATGATGTCAGAAAATACATACCGTCAATTGATAAGCCGTTGCACATAGCATCACGGAGCACACAATCACGTACAGCAACATAATTGGTGAAAGACAAGAATCAAATAACTTGACGTACCTGAAACAACATTTATTTTTTTCGTGTCTTTTTGTTGAGCTTCACAATATATCCCGCATATGACTGGGTAGACAGAGGGAACTTCGGAACCTGGTGATATTATAACACTCCATTTCGTTCCCCACTTATTAAAAGAAACGTACAATTTTGTATAATTTTGATTCTGGTTTCTTTTCAGTAGTTGTAATTACCGTGAAATATACTAATGGGGCTATACCACTATACATTTATAGTAAATATTTGCTTACGATTGAAGAAGCAAAGATAGGACGCATACTGTCACGCCTTTTTTGGCAAAAGATACTGAAATATTAGTAATTGCAACATATTCACAGGTATCTAAATGATTCTCCAATAATAATTACTTTTGTAGGCAGTATGTCTATATTGGTTGAATCACTACTAGAAATACAGCAGCTGACGTCAAATATTTTGAAAATATAAGTGTTTTGCGAATGTCTTGTTCATTTTAATAGTAATCTTGTTTTTTTTTCATTTACGGCTATTAAGCATTGGATTATGCTTTCTCATAGCAATTGAGAAGATATTTTTAAACAACAACATTACGTAATTTATTTTTCTTCGAAAGTGTATAATTTTTCCAATGTCAATGTCAATTTTCGTAACATTTTCTTTTCATTGACAAACATTAATGAAGAATTTGTGATCGCAACAATGTTATTACAAATGTATCATAAGAGAGTGAAATTATTAAGTTATACACGATAATATAATAAGGATATCTTTGAAATGTACAAGATGTATCGCTTATATAACAAGGAAAATAAGGAACATAAGAATCAGGAAAACAGTCAGATAGCTTGTACATTAAGGTGGACAAAGTGAATGAGGTGAAGAAAATAATGGGACAGTACACTCTCCATTCACAGGTAATCCCAGTTCAAGCAGAGTGACATAAATGATTCGCATCTTTTACGTTCACTCTGTTTGAGAAAGAAATGGTTCAAATATTGTCAGCAACATACTTATTTACGAAGTTCTTTTAAAGGATATCAATCTTAAGATAGGATGTTTTTATGTTAGTTAATCTTAATTTGATAAGAACAAAGTGCAAACTGCTTGATGATAATAAAAATCAATACTTTGTATTAAACAAAGTCGAAGCTTAACTTTTATAATGTTACAAATGCGGTGATGTGGGTTCTACGTGGTGACTTGGACCCGTAATTTATTTGCTTAGACCTGATATGTAAAAAAAATCGCTTCAGAGTAGCATCGTCGCTAAACTAATTTGGATTAACAAAATAATTATATAGACGATAGTCACCAGTTTGATGATCTTTCAAAACATTTATTAAATTTCATACTTACTTCATTAAATCATTGAATCGTTTATGACACTTTATCATTCGAAATCTTGCGATTTCTTCAGACACCGGATCATCAACAGTGCCAAATAAATTTTGACTATCTATTTTTAGTAATTCAAATTCTCCATGAAAAAACACCATGATACATATAGCACAGGTATCATAAGTGGCCATAAATATTCCTGTATGTAAAGTTGTGTAAACTTGGTAAATCATTTGTACCACATAGACAATTAAATTGTTTCTATCAAATGGCACCCAAGATGGAGTAATTAATATATACTTTTCTGTATCATCAATTAAATCTAGTCGATACGCTGATTCGTCTTTAGCATAAATTAAATAGTATTCTGCTGCTGGATGTATTATCGTCATGAAAGCTGTACATATTGTAAGGTAACAATAAAAACTAGTTAGGTATCTGCAATATTTAAATAGTTTCTTAGTAATTTTAATTGATACGGCGTCTTCTGATTTATATCTTTCTAAATTAACTTCATTCACAAAATCTATTATGCATATCCATTTTTTTTGCCAAAATAAAAATGACATTGCTTTGATCATAACCAGTGAACTGAGCATGGAATACTTTATATTTCTCAATAATTGAAAAATATTATTTTTAGATATATAAATTTCAATACACTGGGTCGATACAAAAAATACTGACAAGAATAGAAATATCTTATGTTTTATATGAGTCTTGTTGTTTATCGGCAATAAGCCTGATATCTTCAGCAAAGCCACATTATGATCTAAAAGATTCTTTCGATTTTCCATTTTATTATTTTTATTCATGTCCGATATCATTATGGTATAATGTTATGAAATCGACAACTAGAATGATATTAACTTCAGTATACTTATACAAGGTCGTATATGTGTAAATACATATAAAAGTTAATTGTGAATAGTGCTGTGAAAATTACGTTAAAACATCATTGAAGTAAAGATATATTTATATTTCAATATATATATATATATATATATATATATATATATATATATATATATATATATATATATATATATATATATATATATATATATATATATATATATATATATATATATTATATTGAGAAAAAACTTAATTTTACTTAATTCTAAATAAGAATAAACTTTTTACCACTTGAGAAATTAAATATTTTATTTCCTCAAGTGGTAAACGCAACCACAAACTGTTGCGTTTGCAGACGCACGCACGCCTCTACGACACGACATGTCTTAAAAACTAGTTAAAGTTGTTTTCTTTGTATTGAAAAAATATCAAAGATTTATTTAAGGGTTTCATTGAAACGTCTACTTTTAAATCCTTTTACAACACTCGACAAAATTAATCTTTCGTATAACATATCATTTAATGAATTATTCATTTAGTGTTATTTTATAATTGTTTATATAATTGCAGTCGGGTGTGAAATAACAATCTGTCTTATTATTTAAATTATAGACTCCTTTATAGAGTACTCAAATAAATTATTTAACTTTAGTATGTGGAAATTAATAGAAAGTTAATTAAAAAACCTTGAATTGTAAAAAAAAATCACTCTCACACTAACGTAATATGATCTGGAATAAAGTTTACTCAAGTTTGCCATAAACAAAAATGTAACTTTACAAACAAGATTCGAAGCTGTGAATTTTATATAAAATGCAACAAAGTTCTGAACGAAAGCAGAAAGCTTGATTTTTTCTGTGCTCGAATGGATCGTATACCTGAGTATTTAAGATTAATTTTAGCTCGATGACTCTCTCTATTTCGAGATAAAAAAGAAAAATACTTAAATAATTAGTATATATTCAAACCGTCGCATGCGCTAGCGATCGGATCGGTAACGGTTAACTCCGCGACAATGTCTGAGCAAAATGTGAATACGCTAAAGTGTGCGAACTGTAATATTGTGATAAGTGAATTATTATCATTTATACAAAATAAAATTTCTGTTATAGACAATGAAAGTTTAATAAGAATTTGTGCGACTGCTTTTTCTGAAGAGGAGGTAGAATGTGCAAAAAATTTACTATTTGCTTCAATTAAAACAAACCTAAAGAAAGTGTCAAGACGTAAAAATGGAAAATTAAACAAGGATTTAGAGGATATGATTTGCGTCTTCAAAGTTACAGAACCGGATTTAATCCCTATTTTTGTTGCACGAGATCTACACAAACTACCGCCGGTTACTTTCGACCATGTCGATGTTACAAAATTATTAAAAGACCTGCTAATTTTGCGGACTGAGATAAACGAAATGAAAAACAGCTTCGTTACTACGAAACAGCTACAAGAATTAAAATTGAATTTACAAAAAAATGAACCCACGGCATCGTTTTTAACATCTAATATTAATTCGAAAATGAGAGGAGGGTATGTACTTGATAGTGGGCCTATAGGTCTATTACCAGCTGAGATCGACACGATAACGGCAAGTCAAAGCGCGGAGCGTACGGAGTCACCAAAGTATCGTTATCTCGCTCACGCTCATAAGAAGGACACCGATATGATCGAGACGGAGGCGCAGGCGGCCATACACCATACGTGTACAAATACAGAAAAGAAACAACTCACGATTGCTGATATTGCTAAAAATGGAGAATGGAAAACACACAATGCAAAATCTAATGAGTGGATTACTGTTCAAAACAGAAGGTATAGGAATCGATTTGCTGGAAATACAGGGAAAGCAGCTACAGACAATACCGAAAAGTTTAAAGCGGCTGAAGTTAAAATCCCGTTGTTTATTTCAAATGTAAACAGAGAGACGGCAGAAGAGGATATTTGTGAATATATAAAAAACAAAACTTTGGAAGTCGTTTCACTTGAAAAAATAAAAATGAAAAAGGAAAGACCATATAATGCATATAAAATATTTGTAAATAAAAATAAATTAAAAATATTTTTGGATGATCAGATATGGCCCGATGGTATAACATTCAGGCGTTTTATTCATTTTAAGTACAGAAAAGAAGAAAGAAAATCTTCTTCACAGAACTAATAAACATAATAAATGGATAATTCTTCAAAATTAAGCATAATAACATTTAATTGTAAAAATGTCAAGAGGTCACTGAACTGTGTGCGAGCATTGTGCATGACAGCTGACATAGTATTGTTACAAGAAACTTGGTTATATCCACATGATTTATGCTATCTAGAGAATATCGATCATGAATTCAGTTACACTGCAAAGTCTTCGGTGGACACATCAGCTGGTATTTGTAAAGGGAGACCTTATGGAGGACTTGCAATATTATGGCGTAAAAGTGCATTAAAGTGTGTGACTATAGTGCAATGTGACAGTGATCGGATTTGTGCAATAAAAGTAGTAGTAAATGACAAATGTTTTATGATTATAAATACGTATATGCCGACGGATTGTAGTGAAAACCTCCCCGGTTTTACGAATTGTCTCAGTGAAATTATTTCTATTATACAATACAATAATATTGAATCTGTTTATGTGTTGGGGGATTTCAACGCGCACCCAGGTGAGCCATTTTTTAAAGAACTTCTTAGTTTTTGTACTGAGCAAGAATTGTTGTGTGCAGATACTAATCTCCTTGGTATCTCATCAAAAACATATACATACATAAGTGACTCGCATGGGTGTCAGCGTTGGCTAGATCACTGTCTTGTAACTCATTCGGCGGCAAGAACAATTGTAAATATTAAAGTTATGCTTGATACGTATTGTTCAGATCATTTTCCTTTAAAGCTAGAGTGTGATATTAATATAATTAGATCAAAAGCTAGTGTGATGAGGCTTACAAATAGCGTTATTCGATGGGGGGAAAGAAATTCTGAGGATATTGCAAGATACACACAGTTTTGTAATAATAAGTTAAAAAATGTTGAGTTTCCTACACAATTTAAACAATGTGCGGACTATTTTTGTAATAACTTACAATATAAGAGTTTGTTGGACAAACTGTATAAAGAGATTGTTTGTATATTAAGCGATGCAGCTTGTAAAAATAGAACGTCAAAGGCTGTAAAAGGAATTATAAGGGTATAAAAGGTTGGAATAAGCATGTTAAAGAATCTCACGCAATGGCCAGAATTAAATTTCAAATATGGATGTCGTATGGGCAACCGACTAGTGGGCATATATTTGAGGAAATGAGATTAAGTCGTAGAATATTTAAATCAAAATTAAAATGGTGCATTAAAAACCAAGATAAAATTAAAATGGATATTTTGGCCTCCTTATACACGGCAAAGAAATTTTCATCATTTTGGAAAGGAACTAGAAACCTAAGTAACACTCCAGGTCTTGCAGTTAGTGTGGAGGGTAGGAGTGACTATACCGAGATTGCAAATTTATTTAGTAAACATTTTAAAGTTATTTCACCTCTTAAATCACAGCCGGAAGTGAATGATGCTGAGTCTTGTCATTCAGAACCTCCAATAAGGTTAAATTGTAAAGAAATAAAAGATGCAATTAAAGTTATGAAGCGAGGTAAATCTCCCGGACACGATGGACTCAGCATCGAGCACCTTCAAAATGCTGGTGTACATCTGCCAGGAGTGCTGACAATGTTCTTCAATCTCTGTATAGGACATTCTTACTTACCACAGGAGATGCTGGACACAATAGTTGTACCTATTGTAAAAAACAGGACAGGAGACATAGCAGATAAGGGTAACTACCGGCCAATTTCACTAGCAACTGTTATAGCTAAAATATTTGACAGCGTGCTCGACTTTCGTATCGGCGAATATGTACAGTTACATGAGTCACAGTTTGGATTTCGGTCAAAGTTGTCAACTGAGCGTGCCATTTTTGCATTGAAGCACGCTGTCAAATATTATACTGATAGGAAAACACCTGTGTATGCTTGTTTCCTGGACCTGTCAAAAGCCTTCGACCTGGTTTCTTATAATATCCTATGGGTAAGGCTTCGGAGCAGCGGCATTCCTGCTTCACTAATATCTATATTGTCTATCTGGTATGATAATCAGAGAAATTTTGTAAAATGGTCAAATGCTTTGTCGGAGCCATACAAACTTGATTGTGGAGTGAGGCAGGGAGGTCTCAGTTCGCCTAGGCTTTTTAATATTTATATAAATGAATTACTTGTTAAGCTCAGCAGCACACATGTCGGATGCCATGTAGATGATATATGTGTAAATAACTTAAATTATGCAGACGATACGGTGTTTCTGAGTCCCTCCATATGCGGAATTAGAAAGTTGACATTAATCTGTGAAGGATATGCTAGGCAACATGGTCTAATATACAAGCCTAGGAAAAGTGAATTGTTAGTCTTTATAGGGAAAAATAAAAGTCCAACATGTGTCCCTCCAGTACAACTCAGTGGGAAACTAATAAAGAGGGTTAACTGAATTTAAGTATCTGGGACACATTATAACTGAAAATTTAAAGGACGATAAAGACATAGAAAGGGAGCGCAGGGCATTGGCTGTTAGGGCCAATATGCTGGCTCGAAGGTTTGCTGGTTGTTCATTACCTGTTAAAATTACGCTATTTAAAGCTTACTGTCAAACATTTTACACCAGCGGCCTTTGGGCTAGCTTTACCCAAAAAGCAGACAATATTCTGCGTGTTCAATATAATAATGCGTTCAGGGCACTGTTGAGGCTCCCTTATTACTGCAGTGCATCAGGCGTGTTTGCAGGTGCTCACACCGACGATTATTTCGCGATAATGCGTAAAAAGGTGGCGTCGGTTATACAAAGGGCAAGGGTAAGCACCAACAGTATCGTGAAAGTATTTGCAGATCGATTGGACGGGCCGACTATAGAAAGATTTATTAGGTTGCATGTACAAAATGTAGGCAGGACCATCCCTCTATGGTAGATCTTGCTTATATTTAAATTTTGTTTATGTTTAATATTTTTTTTTTTTTTATTTTTTTTTTTTTTTTTGTATTTTGTCTTACTAACATAGTTATTAAGTTTTTCTATTGTACTAACCAACTATGAGCCTGATGTTGCTTGAAAATAAAAGATTTTATTTTATTTTTATTTTTATTATTTATTATTTTTACTAGGTTTTCTTTGCATACATTGCTTATGAACCTGATGTTTCAACAGTTCTCTTTAAGCCTAAATTCAGATATTGAGTGTTAACAGCGAAAATGAAGTATTTTTAACATAAAAAATAACTTTCTGCTAACACTGAAGTCTCTACTTACTATAAATATAGATACTTCCTGCTGTTTTGACACCTATAAACATTTCTCTCTGTGTTATCGCGTGGTTTCATTCGTATCTTTATGACTGCGTTCAGTATATTCGAACATATAATAAGTACTCTTCCTTTTCCTACCTTCGAGCTGGTGTTCATCAAGGTGGCATCCATTCACCTCTTCTTTTTTCTATTTTTATTAACTCCATCCCAAAATCTCTCACTTTACCTTTTGATCTATATGCCCATGACTTACAAATATATAACACAGTACCTACTGATGATCTCCAAATTGTTATTGCCACCCAATCTCCTTACCATTAGCTTGTGGAGTAAATTTGGGTTGTCAATAAATGTTTCTAAATCACAAGTCGCTCTCCTTGGTGGTAGTCCAAGGAGTTGTCCAATATTCTTATAGTATCTCTTTCGTCTGTAGTGTTTGATGGAAGTAAGTAAGTTTTATAAGAGTATTAAATTTTTGAATCTCATAATAGACAACTACTTTCGTAGTTAAAGTTAACTCCATTCTCGCGTTAACTGCGTCAGTTCGAATCGGTTCACATTTTCAAGCGTCGACTTAAAAGCTATTTCTTATCACAATTAAATATGTACGTATGTTTGTAATGGAAATTTGTATGTAGGTTCATATGATATGATTAATATATATTAGTTATGAAAAATAGTATGTGATCTATAGGATGCATTTTTGAGTAAGTTTATAAAAGTTAATAAAAAAAATATTTTTTTTGAAAACATTTGTACGTATATTAATATTATATTTTGTCAGATAATTTTATGGTAAATTATAGTTTATTATCATTCGTATAGTGTATTATCATCGTTAATTATCATGTTTTATATATTTTTCTTAAATTTTTAGCTTTATGTAAGTTATGATGTTGATTCGTTTTATTAATAATTGATTGTAGCCCGATTTTTTAATATTCAAGAGATTATGGTTGGTAATACGGCATCATTTAAATTTATTGAAGGTGCAACCTAAAAAAATAAATTAGTTTCTTTATTTTCTTACTAGTCGCGTTACAGCAGTATTATTAATTGTATTCATAAATGTATACTGTTCATTATATTATATACTTGCGCCAAACATTTGAAAAGAAACGATTTCGAAATATTCGTGTTAATTTTACAACACACGTACATAAGTCCTGTAGATCCAAATGTGAAAATAATTTTTAATTTCAACAATTATTTATAGCTCAATTTTAGAATATTTTTATGCCTATGAATATTTTCAGATATATGTTAGAAAATTAATAAAAATGTTGATTATAGCAGAATTTTAACCTGCCCGTTTTAAAACTTTACTATTAGTAGTAAGTAGTAGTCCAAGCGCTCCGACCAATTAAGCCAAATGATTCTCATCTGGCTACGTCAAATTATAGAATTTATCTTATATACATATACTTACCGTTTTTTAAAAGATATTATCTTTTCTGAATTTGGAAAGTAATTGTAAATATGGTAAATTATTTGCAGATATATCGTCATTATTAAAATGTATTGAACATTAAATACTAGCTGTTGCCCGCAGCTTCGTTGGCGTAGAACTCGATTTATTCCATGAAAACCACCTGACTTATAACTACCTAAAGCACTAATTCTCCTTCGCAGAGAATGGGGTTTGGATATTATAAATTATTGGTATATTACATGCAATTATCGAAATTTTTGTAGTAAAATTCTGTTACTAAGATGATATGCTATACTTTATCTCTCTTTCTCTCGGGGGCAAAAAGATCTGAAACAACTAATCGCAAAGCAAGTGCTCACAGGGAATTAAATACGTTATAATAAAATACCTCATAAAAGTGGTATGCGTGGTAAAGCCATGATTTCAACAGCACCACACCCTCTGAGAACTTTTCACTTCAGAAATATTTATTTACAATATGTTGACTTTAAGTCGGGTCCCGTTGCATAATTTCAGTGGAGGTGAAATTTCTCATCTCCAAGAAAATCTGGTATACTTTTTTTTTTATTTATGTGTGTACCAGCTCGATCGTTTTAGGACTAAAATAGCGCGTTCATATAACCAAGAACTTCCTCGAGTTGGTAGCTTATGGATATCTTCAAATATTGAATTAATAAGTTCTATCTGGGAGCTAACCACTTTGCCATGTATTTCAGTAATTCTAATCTGACCAATCTCTTCAAGAAGGACCCTTCCGCAACTTTTAGTAATATTTCACAAAAATCTTTATTTGAATATAAACAACTACCAACCTCAGCTCAGGCAGCAATCCTGTAACAATTTCGCTTTATCCAATTTCGTGTAACACAACACGTTTCGTGTAATGTTGGTATTTTTGTTCTAACCAAATTGATTGGAATTTTTAACATTGTTTGTGCCGTCTATTCGCCAGGATGTAATGTGAAGATGCCACTTCAAGGGAAATATTCTTTTGTCGTATCAATTCAGGTAGAATTACCCTTGTCCGATAGGTTTTCTCCAGTGCCTAGAGCATCTAAAAAAAACAGCTTCCCTTTGTTAGTTATGGAACCATCTTACTAAATTTTTGTCTTTGTTCCAATGTAAATTTAGATGCGCTCTAATTAATTATAGTAGTCAAGTCGACAAAATGGGTATCGTAGTATGCGTCGCTTACGTTTGTCGTATTCTGTTATATTTTTTTAATCTTTATGCTTCTTTCGCAAAAAAAATAATAATATACAAATACTCTTATTTACATTAAAATATGTTTGATTTTCGCGATTATTACACATTTTAAAATAAACAAAATTCGAATTACACGAAAAATCGTTATACACTCGGTATACGTGATTAATCCGATTTTTTTGTCATTTATAACATTTTATACTTTTTTAACATAGTATAAAACATTTAAATTGCTGTTCATGGCGTTATTTTCTTGATTTACCTTATCAAATAAAGTACATTTTTTATCACCACTAACACTTCGTTATACCACTTTTTTTTTATGGAAAAGACGGCAAACGAGCGTACGGGTCACCTGGTGGTAAGTGATCCTCGTCGCCCACGGCCCCGAGTAACTCCAGAGGAGCTACAGGAGCGTTGCCGTCCTTTAAGGTGGAAGGGCACCGGGGCCCGGCATTACCTAATGCGAATCGCAGGGGCCAAAGCCACTACTTAACGCCGGTCTTAAATGCCGGGGGTGGTAATAATCCAGTCGAGTCTGCCCATGCGTGTTGCCATTACTGGCAACGTGACTCTACCACACGCACTTTAGTCGCCTCTTACGACACCATCAGTACCAGGGTGATCCTATTCTAAGCCGGAATCACACGGCAAAAAAGAAGAAACATGACATGGTAGGTTCATCCCACGCGATAAGACTTTGTCTGAAAAAGCAAACTTGTTTCTGTATTGATGCCTTATTTCACGTAATAGAACATGTTAGTGTTCTTGTTCTGTCCAAATCAATTGGGATTTTAAACATTGTGTGTGCCGTCTTTCCGCCAGGCCGTAATTTGACAGGAATACCTGAAGATGCCATTTCAAGAGCGATATTCTTTTGTAGCTTCAATTCAGGCTTTCCCAGCGCCTTCTGGAGCAAAAAGAATTGCCTACAATCGAAATATCAACCTCCTCTATCTGTTAGAAAATCTAAATCTTCTGATAAAAGTGTTTTGTACTCACAATCTTGAAGGATTGAGATTGTACAAAATACTAACATTGTAGCAGATGACTGGCCTAAACTACTGGAACTGTCACTGACGCAAGATTTCTTAAGACTTTTTTCCAGTGGATATCATCTTCAATTACATAAAATGACAACAAAACATACGAAACTGACAACAAAATGATTTTACCTTTCCTGCTTATGATGGGTCAAGCAGTAGCAAATTTAAAAGCTCGTCGAAAATTTTAAATTAATATATATTCTATTACTACGTTTTTTTACCTTGCATATTTTTTTTGTAAAAATATTTAGTGTACAAATACCCTTTTACCGCTATTTTAATAAAGCAATTTAATTCAAATTTACCCATCACAATGGACAACTTTAGATAAGCATTTTTATAATTTATATTTCTTCAAAAAAATACCTTTTCTTTAAGTGAATAAAAAATATTTGTCAAGTTTCACATCTTTAATTAATGCCATGTTTTATTATTTATGATTGTTCATGGGATGTTCTTTATCTTCGTTTTTAATATGTCAATGTAAAATGCTCATCACGCTTAATAACTTTTGTTTAAAGATCATTTCATCATTTCTTATCCTTTAGCTGGACCGTTATGATTGTACATGAGGTGTTCCAGATGATTGATTTCAATATGTCAATGTAAAATGCTCACCACACTCAATAACTTTTGTTAAGACAACATTTCATTATTTCTTATACTTTAGCTGCACCGTTATGATTGTTCATAAGATATTCCAGATCTTCAATTTTAACATACCATTGTAAAATACTCATCACTCTCTACAACTTTTGTTATAGACATATTTAAATATTCCTCTAAGTTTATCTGGACTCATGCTATTCTTCATCAAGTGTGGAAGTATTTGAAATCAAATATATGTAGTTTATGTCCTGCCCTGACCAAATAGCTATACAACAGTAAAAAAACTAATTGAAATCGGTCCGGTAGCTTAGAAGATGTGCTGGTACAAACAGACAAACAGACAGACAAAAATTTTAAAAATTGTAGATTCGTTTTCTATTAGTTATTTTAAGTTCCCCTATATTTTTTCATAAATAGATTCAATGTACAGACACGAGTTTTTTATCATATTAATAGATGTTGTAGAATTTTTGCTTGGCCTGTTCCTTTTTTAATTTCGGGTGCCAATATATATATTGCAAGTTGTACAGTTAAATGGCTGAGTTAGATAGATATTTATAAAAATGATGTACAAAAAATATAAAACAACTATTTTATGTTTTTCTTTGTCCAGGCCAATCAATATTTGACAAGATTGTTGGTAGTGTGGTGGCAAATATTGGTCGACGAAATATAATAAAACTAATTTCGTCGTGCACGCATCAAGAGAGAGACATTTCTCTTGAGACCATACTGTTTAGCTGTTAATTTAAGCAGTTTTAAGAAGCACTCTGAGTACTCTGGTTGAACTGTACTCAAAATTATTTTTTCTGTAATTTCTCGGGCCGTTTATTCGTCTGTGACACTTAATCTATGAATAGTTTACCAAAAATCTATGATGATAAGGTCGTTTTTACACAAAAAATTTAGTCTGTTTTTCTTTTATTTGTTATAGTATAATGATTATAATTTAAGGTGGTGTAATAAAATGTTAAAATAATGTATGTTGTAATAGATCTAATATCTAATAAATATTGTATTAATATGTTACAAGTGCAATAAAGAGTAATATATATATATATATATATATATATATATATATATATATATATATATATATATATATATATATACATATATATATATATATATATATATATATATATATATATATATATATATATATATATATATATATATATATATATATATATATATATATATATATATATATATATATATATATATATATATATATATATATATATATATATATATATATATATATATATATATATATATATATAAGTTACCCTTTAGGTAAAGGGAACGTTAAGTAAAGTGTTAAGCCCCCATTTGTCTCTGAATTCTTAAGGCGGGCCTCACATAATTATTACAAAAGATGCATATATTTAACTTATTAACATTTTATATTAGGATGAGTGGGTTAAATTTTATAAAAACAAGGAATAAAATTTTCTAAAATACTTACTTTATCAATTCTACGTGCCTATTGTGACAATTTTTTAATTTGGCATAAAATCCCTTTCTTCCTTCAATTAAATTTTTTGATCCACAGATAGTGCTGCTATGTATTTTCAACATTTCCAATTCACCTTTGAAAAATACCATAATTGCTATTGCATTCGTATCAAACGATGTGATCCAACCACCGCCGTAAATAGCCGCGTAGCTTTGAATCATACAAGCGAAAATATGTCCAATTGGAGTATTTTTGTCGAAAGGCACCCAAGAACTGACAACTTGAGCATAATCTTCTGTACCATTTTTTATGTTGTTCCTATAATTTTCGGAAAGTATATACTTGTAAATTGGTTGACTTATGACTATTATTACCGTTGTATACATTAAGATCCAGTAAAAATAGGTAATTCGCCTACTATAGTTAGTATATTTGTTGATAATCGTATCCTTAACTTTTGAATCTCCTCTCTGAACTTTATCAGCTCTGTTAACATAATCGATTATATCTTTCCATTGTTTCTGCCGAACCAAAAAATTCGTCACCTTACCTACACTCACTGTTGCCAGAAGCGTTATTTTTAAGTTATTCAGTGTTAAATTCATATCATACTTAACAAACCAAACCTCAGCACATTCAGTCGCCGTAAAAACAATTATTGTAAAATGTAAAAATATGTAAAGACGTCTTTTGAAATGATTATCTGGTAACAATAAGCCCCAAAATTTTAGGGCGTTTAAATTAGGCCCTAGAAGGGGAAAGTCTGAATTTTCAAGCTTACTAGAAATATACGGTAACATGTTGATGCTTTCTACTAGTGATAGGAATTAAGTAATTAAATAGGCGTATTGTGGTTTTATATTCCACAGTAATTACCTCGTTAATTATAGTGTTGTGCATTATCGTATAGATAGTAATATTTAGTGAGTTTTTGATTTTTAGACACATTTTTGATATAGTTAATAAGCATAGGCTGTTCTGCATATAAAAGCTGTTAAGAAATTTAACAGTTGCTCTTTTCAACATCATTGCCATAATTTCATTATGACATCGACTGAAAGTTGTATTTAATTTAAATGAATTATAAAAAAGGTGTTAGTTATCTATATTTGAAGAAGACGATTCTTCCAGAGTATGGAAATTTCTTAAACCTATGGGAGTTGGTAAAGCACGTCAAAACCTGCATCCTCAGAACATAAATCTTAATAATCTTAATAAGCATTTCTCTTTTTCTAGTAACATTAATAATACTACCAAACTAAATACACTTGATCAAATCGCCAGTTTTACCTCTCCTAATATTCCTATTTTTTTCTTTAGTCGTTTTACGGAAAGTGATGTTAGGAGAAATATTATGGCTATTACCTCTGATGCTGTTGGTGCTGATTGCATCAGCCGTAAAATGATCATCCCCATACTTGATATCATTTGTCCTATCGTAACTTCCTTACTTAATTACTCCATTGATTCCTGCGAATTCCCTTCATCATGGAAAGAAGCACAAATCATTCCTTTACCCAAAAAAACAATCCCACTTGTGATGGTGATTACCGTCCAATTTCTATTCTTCCCTTCTTATCCAAAGTCCTAGAACGCCTTGTGCAAAGTCAGCTGACACGTTTTCTTACCGAAAATAATCTCCTTAATCCTTTGCAATCCGGTTTTCGTCCTGGTCACAGCACAACTACTACCCTTGTTAAGATAACTGATGATATCCGTATGGGTATGGACATACAACAGGTCACAGTATTGGTGTTATTGGATTTCAGTAATGCTTTTGGCACCGTAGACTTTGACATAATGCCATGACTTTGACATAATGCTAGCCATTTTAGCTTCTCTGAACATATCTCCTGACGTAGTCGACTGGTTTCATAATTACCTGCATGGACGCCATCAACGTATACGGATTGATGATTCATATTCGGATTGGTCCTCAGTCAATGCGGGCGTCCCGCAGGGTGGCGTGTTGTCTCCTCTTTTATTTTCACTGTTTATAAATAATATTTCCCAACATATTACTTCTCTCTACCACCTCTATGCAGATGATCTTCAAATTTATTGTAAGTCTAAATCTTCTGAGTTACCATCTGCAATTAGTATGATAAATAATAATTTATTGGAAATATCTAAATGGTGCACGGACTTTGGAGTACAACTAAATCCCAGCAAAACTCAGGCTATTATTCTCGGTAGCCCTAATCTTATGTCAAAAATAAGTATAGCTAGTGTACCCCATATAGTTTTAAATGGCCAAACTATACCTTATTCTAAAACTGTAAAAAATCTTGGTATTATCATGGACCATAACATGTCCTGGGATCCGCAGGTGAGTGAGGTGAGCAGAAAGATGTTTGCATCAGTAGGATACCTTTTGAGATTACGTAACTTTCTACCTATCCCAACAAAAATTTTATTAGCACAATCTCTCCTTTTCCCTATTCTTGACTATGCAGATTCTTGTTATCTTGATTTAAAACAGGAGCAACTAAATAAACTTGAGCGACTACAAAATCTTGCTATTCGGTTCATATTTGGATTAAAAAAATACGACCATGTCTCCGACTTCCGTAAAAAGCTTAAGTGGCTCCCAATCCGTCTTCGCAGGAATACTCATATTCTCCATCTTCTTTACTGTATACTATTTGATCCATTAACCCCAATATACCTAAAAGAGCGTTTTGTATTTCTGGGGTGCTCTCATCCCCGTCATCTGCGTTCTGATCAAAATTTAACCTTAAAAATTCCTTCACACACGTCTTCTTTCCTTACCAATTCCTTTACAATCACATCTTGTCGACTATGGAATGCCCTACCTCTGAATATCAGACATGCAAAATCCCTAACAATTTTTAAGCGACTCTTAAAACTACATTTTCATGCCCTCTAAACCTCTTGTAATTTCTTACATTGCCATTGTATATTTTACTATATGTATTTTGAATGTATTGTTGTATATATATGTGTGTATTTGTATTTATGTGTATGTATATGTATATATGTATGTATATGTGTATATGTATGTATGTGTATGTGTATATGTATTTATGTGTATGGATATATATATTTATATAAGTGTATTTTATTTTATATATGTATGCTGTTTGCTGTATAAGTATATAATAATTTGTTCACACCCTAACCCCTTCTCTTCCCTTTACTTCCTATGCCTTAAGGTTGCCTGGGAGAGATCGCTGTTTTAGCGATAAGGTCGCCTCTTGTACTTTTCTGATATATTTTTCATTGTTGTTTTCTTTATGGGTGTACAATAAAGAATTTATTATTATTATTATTATTATTAGTTTGTAGTATTTATGGTTACTATTAGAGGCACTCGCAAATAATCTCGAGCTCTAAGTATATAGATCGATCACTCAGCCCATTTTTTAATGTTAAATAATATATGTACTCTATCTGCGGGACTGCACTGACAGTTGTTAAAATAAACTATTAGGGCAGTATGGATTACTCCATTCCCTTTGCAAACATAACAAATGCGTGCATTTATAAGTCAGTGTTTCCAGGTTGAAATTCCACAGGTGTTTGAGATATACATTTCAATTAACCCTGCACGATAAGCAGGCAGTGAGGAAGTTACTTTTAGCACTTTTTGTCTGTTCATAACCGTGCTGTTATACGAACTAATCAAGAATCAAGTCCATCAGACAATATTTCAAATAAAAAAAAATATTATTTTAAAACAAAACATAAAACATATATATTTACAAAAAAAAATCAATAAACGATATTGAACAAAAATAAAATAATATATAAAGTATCGATAAATGATACTGAAAGGACTACTCTCATCACAGTAATTTTCAGGTTTAAATTTTTAATACATTCGCCTTGTTATAATATTGAAGCGTATAATTAAAATATGCGTGATAATTATATGTTTAATTTATAATTGTGACTTATATTGTTATTTGTAATGTATAATTTCACACACCATATCTGTAAATAAAGAGAGCGGCGATAGTGACAAATCACTATGCTCTATCTATCATAGATCATAGTTTGTTTAGATAAAATGTTGATTTTAATATGTTTGCTCATAAACAGCGTTGAGTTCCGCCACTAAACAGACGATTCGCATATTCACGTAGAAGTTGAGAACGGAATGTTATTCAATTTTAAGTTAATTTAAGTTAATAATTTACTACCTAGACGAAATTTTATTTATTTTTTTTTTTTCTTATTTTCTTTTTTTTTTTTCTTCAGCTTCACGCTGTATCCCGCACTAGGCAGGGTAGGCAGAGGGAACGGAAGTGGAACCTAGTGTTATGACACTCCGTTCCACTTCCTTTCCCCATGTTCCGCCGAATTTGAGCCGCCGAATTTGGCCACTGCGTTTCGCATTAGGTAATGCTGGGCCCCGGTGCCCTTCCACCTTAAAGGACGGCAACGCTCCTGTAGCTCCTCTGGAACTACACGGGGCCGTGGGCGACGGTGATCACTTACCACCAGGTGACCCGTACGCTCGTTTGCCGTATTTTCCATAAAAAAAAAAGAAATGAAATACTTCATAACTACAAAATAAATAAATAATTTTGTTTTCATTTCTAAGCTCTGGTAATAAGCTCTGGTAATGCCTCATATTCAGCAGAAAGTTGGGAACGGAATTGGAACACACGCCCACATACACACCTATTTTTTGGGATCACATCTCAACATAAGCGAGGAAATAAAAAAACCATAAACAAAATGACAATTAAACCCAACCACTTTACTACGGCTTTTAAATAATTTATTTTTATTTCGAATTGGCATATGTTATAAAATATATCCTTACTTAAATCAAATGAGGCCGTCTAACAAGCGTTTTCAAGCGACGAGCGTTCGCTAATTGAAGTAATCTTGTCATTTATTGTTTCACACACCATAGATTTTAATTTGTGTTCATTTAAATCTCAGTTCTTTACGATTAAAGTATTTAAGTAAATTATATTATCATTAAAAATGGCTATATCATGAAAGTATATTTTTTCTTTTTCTTAAAGTTCTATCTCGCTTATCGCAAAAAAACGAAATGAAAGATCTACCCTAGGTAGCCAGATTTCCTTTGACTACCGCAAGTTTCATAACCCTACTTGTAAATTAATCAAAATAAACGGAAATTAACGCTAAAATAAATGAATTAATGACGTCGTAAAGCTGTTTAATTTATTCGTTGATATGGAAATTAGCAAGGGTTGATTTATCTATGCCTGGTACACAACATTTCATTTTAAACGTTTGCAGGTTCATTTCCAATTAGTGGAATTATTATTTTTTTTTCTGTGATACGAATACAAAGTCCTTTAAATTTGAGAAAGAAAGATCAAAAATAAGTTTAACCTGCCTTTCCGCTATTGAGGGGAATAATAATATAGCGTGAATCTTAACGAATGTTATCTTTAATCTTTACGTTAAAAAATAGAAAAGATATATGATACGAGATAATAAGAATACGAGGAAAAACTATTTACAATTACTATATGAATGAAATAATTCTAGATAGATAATACAGATTACAGTAGTCCAAGTCCTTAATTTTGGTACTTGGCTCTACTCCAGTGGAAGCTTGCGACAATATGTGTTGTAAAACAAATATTTAACTTTATAATATATGATTTTAAAGTAGAATATCGCTCAAATAATTTCCTTTTATATATCTTTTTCTTAAGTTAATTCGTTTCATTTGTATTTCGAGTGTACACCTGTAATTTATTTTAAGTAAAGCTTGTATAAGCATCTTGAATTGTATGAAACAGTTATTAATGGCTGTAATAATTGTTGTTAATTTTATTTTTATGGACTCGTTTTGATTTTTACCTACGCTTTATCCCGCGATCAGAGAACGCCATGTGCAAGGAAACTTTGGTCGTTACTTTTGAGCAGAGTATCTAGTATAAATTCAATTTAATTTTATTGTAAAAGAAGTGACATATTTAAATCATATTGTTTTTTTTTGTTGTATTCGAGGAAATAAAATAAATTATATTTTAAATTTCTTCTTCTGATCAAAAAAATAAATAAATACAAAAAGGCGAAAACCGAGGGATTTGTACCAATTTCAGGATTATACATAAAAGAGAAATACAAGTTATAAAAGTTTACAAAATTTAATTCGCTGTCGTCACTCATTTTGTATGAATTATGCAAACTACAATTATAAGTTTGTAATATTTTATATCTGTTATATAATTTTTTTTTTCTGTCTTTTTCTAAAGATTTAGGTTACGGCAACATTTGACGTTTAAATTTGTCTCTAAACAAATATGTATATTCTTTATATGAAACAGGAATGATGTAAACATGCCTAAATATGTACTCGTATATAATTACAATACTCACTGCCACACTCAATTGAGTGTATGAGTAAGAATGGTAAGTATGGCAGGGTAGAAACAGGGAACTTATTTATATGATACTCCCTTCCGTTACGCACTTTTCACTGACTCCGCCGTCACTGCACTTTCCCTTTATCGCAAAGAAATGAATATTGAAATTGTAAATACTAATTATTTAATTTCCTTGAGTGGGCATAGAACCCACAACCTATCGCGTTTAAAGTCACGTGCTTGTGCCTCAACGCCACGACAGGCCTCAAATACAAATATCTATACTTCTATAGATTTCTTTCTTAGCTTCACGCTGTATCCCGCACGAGGCAGGGTAGGCAGAGGGAACCCGGGAACCTAGTGTTAAGACATTCCGTTCCACTTTCCGTTCTCCACTTTCCGTCGAATTTGAGGCATTGCGTGTTGAGTGGCGGAACTCAATACCGCGCTTTGCCTTATTACCAGAGCGAAGAAATTTAATATTTAAATTGAAAATGTTAAATTTTTCATTTCCTCGACTAGGGATCGAACCCAGAACCTGTCGGTTACAGTCACAACAGGCCTCTATAGATATTTCTTATAATAATCATTTCTATTATAGACTTTTGTAAGGATAAATTTGGGCATGTGACAGCATCTGGTCAAAGGCAACAGTTGCAGATTCGATACCAACTTGGAAGAAATATTTTTATTTACTTACTCCTGTTGTAATAATGTCTACTTCTGTTACCCATTTTCTGCCAAATTCTGAGAGGCATTACGTATCGTGTGGTAGCTCAATACATTGTTTTCGTTACCTTCATTCTTATTATCCCTCGAGTGAAAATCTAACGAGGCCTGTCGTGGCACAGTGGCACAAGCGTGTGACTGTAACCGACAGGTTGTGGGTTCGATCCCCACTAGAGGAAATTAAATATTTTATATTTTTAATTAAAATATGAAATGTTTACATTTGTTCGCTCTGGTACAACGCAAAACGCGGCGTTGAGTTCCACCACTCAATACGTAATGCCTCTGCCTATCCTACCATGTCCAGAATACAGAGTGAAGCTGACTAGAGTGAGTGAAAATCTAACCTACAACCTATATTGTTTACAGTTGCACACTTGTGCCCCTACCCCACGGCTGGCCTCAAACCTTTTTTTTTATCTTTTACATAGTAAAAATCATTATCTTACATAGATTATCCGATTTTAAGGGGTGACGTTAACAAGGGTTGGTGTTTTCTGCCCCATCGGCGACTATCCAATGAGATCGAGTAATTGCACCTCTCAATATCCTCTGAAGATTACTTTATACTGATCCGTGGACTTTTGTGACCTTCCCTCGATCAGGACATGACCTTCAGTAGTTTAATGTTCATTTGTTTATTATGCAAAATTTTATTATCGTTTTCGTGTTACGTACTCCACTAGATCGAAGAAATAAAATAATAATTCCATTGAATGAGACATGGATCTACAATTTTAACTAGAAAGTATATGTTTCAAGTTTTAAGTTGTCCAAACTGTTAGTGAACACAGATACCCCCAGAAGCAAGTATTCAGTATTATAACTTTTTATATAAGTCAAAATAGATACCAGTTTTGGTTCATGGGCACAAGCGTGCGACTGTAAACGCGATACATTTTGAGTTTGATGCCCCCTGAACAAATTAAGTAATTTTCTTGTATTGGAAACGAGGTAAATCACGGCGTCAAATTCTGCTATTCAACATCCAATACCTTACTTAGGCGGAAAGTGGGCAACGGTAGTCATAGTGGGAACTTTCTCAAGTTATCTACCTACACTATGCCCAAGCCTATCCTGCATGTGTGGACAAAATGAATTTTCGTCACTGTTTAGTGATGATATAGCAATTCCATTCTTTCTTTTTGACGTACGTAATTCTAATAGACTAGAGGCGTGTTTCACTACGTCTACATTAATATACATATATAGATATGTATTAAACTATCCAAAAACTGTGTTGTTTATGGCTTTAAATTATTGTCGATTCAGTGAAATGAATTTTATATGTTAGTATATACATTTGAAAATAAAAAAAAAATAATAGAATCATTAGTTTTTCTTTTCGAAGATGTAATAGAAATTGTCATTTTCGCAATCCGTCTAGTATTTATCATTTCCCCGCTGGCGAATTGAATCGACAGTACAGTCATTCTATAACAAACTATTGTAAAGACACTGTGTGATTCACGTCCCGCTCAATTATAGAGACATTATGTGTTGAATAGCGGAACTCGACATCGCAAGTTAACCTTGTGTTTGTCTTATTACCACAGCAAGAAAGTAATGATGGAAGGAATAAATATTCCTACAAGTCAAATTGAATCTACAACCATTGTGCTTATAGTCAGATGCTATACTATATGATGTAATATATGTATTCAAAAGGCAAAGTTGGTCATTCTCTTTGTTTTGAGTGCTTATATTGATATTTGCTTTCAGTAAGATATCAAAACTTAAGGGTTACAATCAGAAGTTGTGCGTCATTTTACTGACACCCATCAAAGAGGATCGTGAGAAAACTTTCTATACTTTTAGAGTTCTTTGTTGAAATTGAAAGTTAAAGTTAGAAATAACAACAAAGATTTTGATTTTTAGAACGGAGTGTAGAGTCTTAACACTACAATCGTACAGAAGGAACCTGGGAACCTTGTGCTACTATTACAATACTACATTTCCATTAAGACATTTCCGTACTTAACTTCCTCCAAAATCTGGAAGCAGTTGAGTGGCGAAACTCAACGTCGTTAGAACGTTATTAGAACAAGATAACGAAATTTTAAAATATTTCATTCTACCGAGTGAGAATAAAATGTATTGCATACTTTGTTTGTCTGTCATTCAGTTTACAAAACTAAATGAATTATTTTAGCTTAGCAGAGTATCCTACCTAAGAGGGAAGATAGAAAGATAGCACTTTTCATCTCAATTTTTGATGGAACCAGATCTGAAACCTGACTGTATATCACGGAACTCTTTATGAGAGCAAGCTCACATTTGCTTTTGTTTCACGTGACATAACTTGTATTGGTTTGAAATATTGAAAATGTAATTCTGATATGGACTTTTTTTTCCTATTTTAAATTTGGACGCAAAATACATTTAGCAATAAGACAATAGTGAAGTAAGAGTACTGTTATTATATGTTTTTAATATAATTACCACTGGTGAATCTAAATAAATAAAATAAAATAAAACAAGCGAGGGGTATTATAAGTTGGACTTGTATGTCTGTATGTTCCGTACCGTACCGTACGTTCTTAATTTAATCATTTGATTTGAGTACGGTCATTTTTAATAGAAAACCTTGTTCACCTTAGCTATGTTTTTTGACAATCGGCTAATCATTTCAAGATGTTTAAGAGTCCTTTGCCTACATGAACTATTTATTACAATGTTTTGATTGTGGTTTGTCTTTTTTATTTCAGGCTGAGTCAGGACTTTATTTTCTTTGTCTACCTCTGTTTGACTTATATTAACCACCCACAGAGGTAAGGTGAGAGGTAGCCGGTACTTTTACCATATTTGAAAGGGGTTATAGACAAGATCAGACATATCTTAAGAAGAGCTCTCTCTTCTTGAGACCAGTCAAGAAGTACATTCCAAATAAAAATTTGATTGTGACTGAGGCTTATCATAAATAGAAATATATATATATATATATATATATATATATATATATATATATATATATATATATATATATATATATATATATATATATATATAAATATATATATATATATATATATATATATATATATATATATATATATATATATATATATATATATATATATATATATATATATATATATATATATATATATATATATATATATATATATAGGTTTATCAAACGAATAGAAGTATCGGTATTAAGGAGAAGCAACACATCTCCGATGTCAAAGTCAGCAGTTTGTGAGCATACAGCGAACAAGTTCAACCATTACATCAGATTTGATTATATTAATATTATATTTACAAAAGAAATATTTAACGTTTTCATTTTTTCACTCTGGTAATAAGGCAAAGCGTGGCGTTAAGTTCCGCCACGTAACATGCTATGCCTCCAATTTGGCGGCAAGTAGGGAACTAAAGTGAAACAATGTGTCTTATCAGTAGGTTCCCAAGTTCCAACTGCCTACCCTGCCATGTGCGGAATACAGGGATACGTTTGGTATATATATATTTTTTTTATTTTAAGCACCCCACAGATATGTCATCTGTTCCCATTTCTACTATTGCCAATTACTGTGATTCAATACGATTTTGAGTCTAACGTTCACTTAGTTAAAGTTGTTCAGAAAAACTTTTACTAAGGTATACGAAAAGATTTCTCAAAATCATAAATAAAATCACACATACGATGACCATTTTTAGATTTAAAAGACGCGTTCTAGACAATAAACAATGCCTCATATTTGGCAAAAAGAGGAGGAAGGACTCTCCGCCTACTTTGATATATGGGAGATACGGCGTTATTTACCCATTCTATACGATAATAATTAGTAAAGTACTAATAAAATATGAGTTAATTACGTCATTGTACTCAAAAGCCATCATAAAGTCCTTAACGTCGCGATTAATGTTTAAATAAGGGGTTTGTATAAGTGCCTAATTCTACATTTTGTATGTTATGTACAAACATTTTAAGGTAATTAACTTGCTTGTAGATAATTATTAATTATTCTATTATTTGATATGACACTGTATCCCGCTCTTAGTAGGGAAGGCAGGGACGTAGAACTTAGTGCTAATATATTCTGTTTCCATGAAATAAATGCTATGACCACTTTCCGACGAATTTTTGAGATATTGCATGTAAAGTGACAGAACTCAACGACAAACGTCACCCCGTTACCAAGGCGAGAATATAAAAATTTTTTGTTACCCCGAGTGTTCGATGGAAATCGAAATCATTAGCGTCGCGCTTTTTATCGCATATTTCTACCTCTGCACCAGCTCACCCTTAACTAGTATAAGAATTATTTATAAGTTGTAGTGGAATATATAAAAAGAGAATTTGAGCGATACATTTTTGGTGCGTAGCAAGCTTATGCAAATAATTATTATCATTCTACAACTGACCTTTTCAATAAAAGCAGGTTTAAAATGGCTTTATTTGTGTTGAAAGTTAAAATATTTTAAAAAAATATTTCACATTTAGAAAGCAAAAATACTTTTAAAATAATATATTTATATTTTAACTATGTTTTAAAGTGTTATTCCACATTTAGGACAGAAAATACTAAACTTAAATTTTAAAAATGTTAAAATGCTTTGCTTTAAGGATAAATCTTCCTGTGCTGCGGATTTATTTTCTGCTGCATCCAAACATAAATGATATAGGTTTCACGCTGTAACTCGCAAATGTCTTAACACTTGGTTAATAATACCTTAACACTAGGTTCCCAAGTTCCCTCTGCCTACCCAAACCATTTACGGGATACAGCGTGAAGCTAAGAGAGAGAGAGAGAGAGAGAGAGAGAGAGAGAGAGAGAGAGAGAGAGAGAGAGAGAGAGAGGGAGAGAAACTCGCAAGTAGAAGGTTAAGCAGAGAGATCTAACGTTAAGACACTGCCCCAACTCAATTCTATAGACATTGTGGGTTGAATCTCAACGCCGCGTTCTACCTGATTTTTAGAACGAGAAAATGAAAATATAACTTAAATCATCAATGATATAGGCAATATACATTTTTATTTAGAATACAGACAAAGTGTTTAATGGGCTACTAACAATATTTTTTTTACTAACCATATTTTTTTTTTTTTTTTTTTATTACGCAAAAGGTCACAGACCTAACAAAAGCAAACTGTTTTATAATACCTATATATTTACTAAGGCTCTCAAAAGAGATCTGTATTCTGTAGTATATCCCTTTGGTACTATGTTGAATTATTCATCCGCTCGCTCTAAACCGTGCTGAAGTCAAAAAAACACTTAAAAAACTTCGTAAATTATATGCTGAATTAATTAAATGATTAGAGAGTGAGGTGAGGTACGAAATTATGGATAGGGTAAAAGTTTTTTTAATTTTTTTCTTACAAAAAAAGGGCATCCGCAGACTGTCTAGCTTAAATGCAACTGCTGTGAGTTCGATTTTAAAAAGACAAAGCGCAGCGTCACTCAGCTTCACGGTCGTTTCACGGACAAGGTAGGCAGAAGGAACTTAGGAATTTAGTGTTAAGACACTCCGTTCCACTTCCGATCCCCACTTTCCGCCGAATTTGAAGCATTGCTTGTTAAATGGCAGTACTCAACGCCGCGCTTTGCCTTATAACCGGAGCGAAGAAATGAAAACATTGAATATTTAATTATTAAATATTTCATTTCCTCCAGTGGGGATCGAACCCACAACCTGTCGTTTTACTGTTTTACAGTCACACGTTTGTGCCGCTGCGCCACGCTATTCTACACTTATTTTGAAAATTGTGATGATTGGAGTGCCTTAACACAGAATTCCCTCTGAGACGTCTAAGGATACGTTCCTCCGTTCTGTTCCTCTTTTGCGTCGGGTGGTAAACGTATATGACGTAACCATTTCTAAGTTTTTTAAATATGTGTAATTTTGTTACAATTAGTCTCAGATTTGTTTAGGGCGTATTTTTTTGGAACGTAGCTAACTCAGTCACTAACTCAGTCACTAAGATGGGATTTTACGAAACTTAACCACTAAGGGATTGTTTTTGGGGTTGATTGTTTGTATGGAAGTTCGTTACTGTAAGTGTTGGGAATCTCAAATTTTACATAGAAGTTCCCTATGGGACGTAGATGCAATATGTGTGAGCGTACAGCGGATAAGCCCAACCACTATATCAGGTTTGATAACCCCACATCCTCATTAGGGAGAACAGATATTATAATTAAAATGACCTGTGAAGCTATTGATATAAAAAAAAACATTTAAAATTTTAATAAAGAAGATATTTAGAAAACTTTTTACCACCTAGGACTCACTTGTAAAGAAAAATAAATCTCAAACACACCACACCATAGGGCAAGATACAGTCAGATATTTTGCATGAATCCAAGACAGTACGCAAGCCAACGCAGATATTGTTTATATATTTATATATTTTTGATTTTAGTTGACTATTGCAAGTGGCTTCTACAAATTACAAGCAAAATACGAGCATAATTTCTAATAATGTAAAGCCGTTTGAAAGCTGTTTATATAATTACAAATACCATATCGTTGGCATAATTATGTCAATTAAACGACGGATACCAATCTTAACTGCTGATGAACTCTCATACCATCCAACGTTTCCCAAAAACTACTAAAAACTTTTCAATATTCAATAATAGTGCCACCAAACTTTTTACAGTTTAATAGTAAAATTGTTCGTATCAATATCAACACACATCACACTCCGCGAGGGTGTTATTACTGTGATGATTTTTTTCCTTCGTCGGTAGACATTGATGATGTTAATTTCCGGTTCTGCCAGAGGAGAGCGGGTCATCAATAAAAAAAAAACTAGAAACAAAATATAGTGGGAATGTAGCACGTACGCAGACGAGCGTAATATCAAGAGGAAAGCTCAAAATGTAATCCAAGTCTGCTCAGACGTGATGAAATGGTGATGGGTCATCAAACAGATAGGGCAGTTTTGATATGTGTGGGACAGGATAAAGACTTATAGGACAGAGCAACGTTAAAAACTAACGGAAGTACCGTGCGGACTTCAATGATTCGCTATAAATCTGTGGTTACTCGCTCTGGTATTAGGACAAAGCTGAGCACTACCAATCAACACGCAATCTCAAAATTTAACGGATAGTGAGGAACGGAATCACGTATCTACCCTGCCATATATTTTTATAACAACACTGTCGACTTATGATTCTGTATTTTTTTAACTTCTCTATCTTTAGTTAGCTCTACTAGGGAGGACAGAGCGCCAAGCGTATTTGACCGTTATCTGCGTACATACTTTGTCTTGTCCACAACATACATATAGGTACATTCTAATGAGAATTAATTAAATGATCAAATTTAGATCATACTTTACAATAACATAGCTTATAAATTAGAATAACACATAAACTACAATTAATTTAGATTTCATGTAATTTAGTTTTGAAGTAAACAAAGGTCTAAGCGGGCGGAGCCGCGTGTAGGTCGCTAGTTATATTATAAAATATGATAATTTCAGAAAATTACCCTTAAAATGTGAAACTTTTATATATGAGATACAATTTATTACCTACTCAGATCTTAAGTAAAGTATTTTGTGTTTCATACAACAGAGTGTCCCTATGGGATGGCCTTTAGGCAGCTTATTTCGAGTGTTACGTACTAATATATGTTACATATATGTAACATTATACGGTAACGTACGGATTGAGATAAAACAAAATATAGAACAGATGTATATAAAATTGAAGCAAAACTATTCGAGAAAATAAAATATTTAATTTTTTAACTTCTTCACTCTGGTAATAGAAGAAAATGCCTCAAATTCGTTGGAATACAGGAAACGGAAGTGCTTTAATGGGAACGAGAGCTTAAGAGAGGTTTGCGAGGTCCATCTGCGTACACTGTTTGATGACAATTATCTGAGTGATGATCTTGTTTACAGAGCAGTAATATGAAAATTATTCATTCCACCGAACCGACACAGTCGTTGCAGTCAGAGGCTAAGCCGCTACGTCACCATCACCCTTATAAAACTTTAATATAAAACAGGCAAGCATAAATTACAACTACGTACTCATAATCTAAATATGGCCTTTGGGAGTTGATAAAAAATACTGACACGCGATGGCGTATCATAAAAATTCATATCGCAAGTATGTAATGCCACTTGAATTAATGTATTATTTCTCTTATAACTCAGCTGAACTGACTAGAAGTAATTAATATTATAAACTTTACAGCCTCTTAATTAAGAAATTGCCTCGTTAATTTGGAAATCGAACCTACATTCTGTTCACAGTTGCCCTGGTTTACAGCCACGACTGGCCCAATTATTATAATTTGTTATTCAAATTCATGAATCACTCAATAATTTGAAACTGCTGCCGGGACAAGCGCGTGTGTCTGTAAACAAGACTGATTGTGGGTTCGATCTCTAATCGATCAAATGAAATATTTAATATTATCATTTTCTTCGCTCTAGTAACAAGGCAAACTCGGCAGAAAGTGGAGAATTACACAGCCTACTCTGCCATGTGCAGTACACAGCGTTAAGATAACAAAAACAAGAAACTGAATGCCTGCAAGAGATCACTTTTACTGGCCACCTTTATTACATTTTACACTTTCAAGTGTGCGAAATAGGGCCGTTGAGTTCTATCCACGCGTCACACATCTGCGGAACGGTATACCTGCGGCAGTATTTCCAGGTCGATACGACATGAGTACCTTCGAAAAGCGCGTTTACCTCCACATCAAAGGTCGGCAACGCACCTGTAGCTCCCCTGGTGTTATACGGGGCCGTGGACGGTGATCACTCACCATCAGGTGACCCGTACGCTCGTTTGCCTTGTCTTTTCCATAAACAAATAAATGTATATAACATGAAATAAATGTCACTATGTATATAACAAATATTAATAGCAAATTGCAATATTAGCATTTCAATTGTTATAGTGTTAAAACAAAGCCACACCGAATATTTATGAGATATCATATGAATCAAAACAGTGTGGATTGTATACCGCATTCATTATGGACTTGTGTATTCATATTAAAATAAAACCAGCTAAAATATACATTGTTTCATGTTTATTTAGATTTACGGTATTAGTTTGTAATATTAAATTATATAGAGGCCTGTAGTGGCGCAGCGGCACAAGCGTGTGACTGTTATCGACAGGTTGTGGGTTCGATCAGCACTCGAGGACATAAATTTAAAGATATTATATCTTTAAATTTAGATACCCTAGGATACCATTTAGATACCCTAGGAAGCCTATCTCTCTTTAGTGCCCCCTGTTTTTGGAGCTAATAGAGTTATTCCTCGTTTATGTAGATTATATAATAAAATTTCTGATTCTGTTGATGTAAATGCGGATACGCTTACTACTTTTAGGATCTCAGTGATAAATCAGATTATCAATCAACAATAATGTGTTCGATTTTAAGTTGTTATTGTTAAATATAGACTTCTGTCATAAGAAAATTTGTTACTATAAGTCTTTTTTGTTATTGTTTTATATAAATGATTCTGTTCTTTTGCTTCTTTTATAAATTGTTTTTTTGATATTGTATCGTTTTACTGTATTTTGTAATTAGATAAATAATAGATTTAGTGAAACCGGTCACCATATATGCATGCAGTGCTTGCTTTCAAACGGTTATACAATATTTAAATTATGTAATGCTTGTAATATTATTTTGTATCTGTAAATTGTAATAACCACTAGCAAACCAAAAATTAAATAAATAAATAAATAAATAAATAAATTAAAGTAAATTCTGCCACAATTCTGCCACACAAATTCGGCAAAAAGTGGAACCGAGTATCTTAACACTAGATTCCTAAGTTTCCTCTGTCTGTTCCTTTCATATGCGGGATACAGCGTGATTCCTAAGTTCCTGCCATATGCGGGATACAGCGTGAAGCTGAAAAATTATGTATAATTTAATTCTGTCGTGGCGCGGGATATATATTTCCGAGAAGATGAATAACGATGCTACGAAAATTCAACAGAAAGTGAAGAACAGAGTGTCATAAACTTTACCCTGCAACTTACCTTTTGTTATATTATAGTTAAATCATACAATTTTTAGCATAAATTTCAATCTATATATTTTAATTTATACCTAGTCATTTTTGTTTGAAAGTGGAACAAACGTTATGTATCATAAACTTTCACATTTATAAGCATGCCTATAGCATGATGTCATGAAGCTTATAGTTATATTTGTATACTAATTTTAAATTCCTACCTCCTTAAGACATTTTTCATTCTCTGCCATGTTTTTGAGGCGTTGTGTGTTGAATTGCAGACCTCTACACTACACTTTGTCTCGTCAATAGATAGAGGAAATAAAATTATTAAATCAATCACTACATCGAGTAGAACATGAATCTACAACCGTTGGACTTAAAGGCACCCACTTGTGCCTCAACGCCAAGACATGCTTATAAATGTGAAAGCTTCTGATGAGATTCTCATCATTTCATTGTTGACATATTCTTATTTTATTCCATTTAACCTAATAAGTTGGTTAATTCTGTTGGTCATAACTTTGGATTTTGTAGTATTCATTTCTAATCGTAGGACTTTATTATGGGTTGAGTCCTAGAAATTATAATAGTAAGCAAAACAAAATACTGCCTGCCACAACTAAATTTCTAAATGCAAGGTAAAGCACGGCGTTTAGTTTCGCCACTTAATGGTGCTATACCACAACTTCAACGAAAAGTAGGGAAGTACTCAAGTTCTCCCTGCCTATCCAGCCATGTACGCGATTGAGCCTGAAAATGGAACTTCTACGCAAAAACGTTAAATTCATTATAAAAACTTAACTTTATAGAAAAATAATCTAATTTAAATTAAATAACATTTTAACTCGCAAAATTGAACAAACAAAGGCCTATTAACAAACAATTTTCACTAATTCACCACAATTCACACTTTCAAGTTGCGAACTAAAACGCAACTAAGTCGGACTTTACAAACTTGCATGCACCGGATCTCCTTTACTTCACACTGGTAACAGTTTAAATGAACGTTTAATATTATATTAGTTTGTATGTACGATGTCTGGGTTTAGTGGGAGGTTGTTGTTTGTGGGGATTTAATTTTTTGTGTGATTTTTATGTTTTCTAAATTATGTCACTTTTTTAGTTTTACACAGTATCCCGTTTCCCATTAAAACATTCTTGTTCTCCATTTTTACCAAATTCTGGAGGCATTATGTGTGAGTTGCAAAGTTCAACGCCACATTTGGTCATTTTATGCGAGCGAGGAACGGAAATATAAAATATTTCATTTTCTCTTGTGGAAATCGAACCCAGGACCTATCACACTTACATTAGTATGCTTATGCTCCTGGGCCAAGACTGGCCCAAACTTTACCTAGCGCCATAATTATCTACTTAAGAAATTCGAACTTCACTAACAAATATTCGCCATTTACTGAAATGAAACGGCCATTTCTGTTCTTCTTTGATTGAAGTCCTTACGGACCTAAGAGGCACTTGAAAATACATTTCCGTTCCACAGTTTCAACTGAAAATGCGGACAAACAAAATTTCCACCGGAAATAGGGTAAATGAACAAACATTTCCCCTTTTAATTCGTTATCAAGCTTAGTTGACGTAGCTGCTAACACAGAACACTCAGTTATAATTTGAAAATAGAATTGGGGGCTTTTCTTTTAATTCTCCAGTCTTTTGTTTGTAGTTAACGATAACTCACTTTGTCATTTTTTTATGTTATTTCTTATGTTTTGTTTTTTTTTTTTCAGCTTCACGTCGCATCTCACACATTGTAGACAATACAGGGTAGACAGAGAAAAATGACTTTGCGCCGAATTTGAGGCATTGCGTGTTGATTGGCGGAATTAAACGCCGCGTTTTGTCATTTTACAAAAGCGAAGAAATGCAAATATTAAAAATTTAAATTGAAAAAATGTAATATCCCATTTTCTCGAGTGGGGATAGAGCTCACAACCAGTCCCGTCCTACATTCACATGCTCCAGCGCCACGACAGGCCTCAAAGCATTAAGCAATGCGTGTTGAGTATTTTCATATATGGTGTATATTTATGTAAGTACATTTGTATAGTTTGTGAATATGTGCATTATATATATATATATATATAATTAGTGTATTATATATATAATTATAATTAGTGTATTATAATTAGTGTATTATATATATAATTAGGATAGGCAGTATAGTGATGAAACACTCCGCTTATTTAACTTAACACCTCCTTTTTGGCCATAAAATCCTTTCCATATTAAAAGTATACAGTCACTCACTCACTCAGCTTCACGCTGTATCCCGCACATGGCAGGGTAGGCAGAGGGAACTTGGGAACCTAGTGTTAAGACACTCCGTTCCACTTCCGTTCCCCACTTTCCGTTAAAAAGTATACAAACTCCAAATAATCGATATTTGTCAAAAGTTCCCAACTTCGTAATCAAGTTGAAACCAAAATAAATGTTTTGTTATTTCTTTTGATTGAACCGTTTTCTTTCACAGTAATTTGCTGATTGTTGAAATAAAATTGGCTCCTTTTTGTTATTTATGGTGGCCTTTATAAAAAAGTTATTCATATTTTTTCAGTTCAGTATTTGTCATGTTGTGATAAAAGATTTGTAAAAGTTGTTTGAAATATAAACTAAATATAATCTAATATTTAGTAATGTATAAATTTTGAACGTAGCGGAATTCTAAACCCTACACCCGCATCTTTGGTCGTCGAAGCGTTTTTTAAGGTTTATAGTACAACATATACACTATCACTATCACTTTTTACTATCACTTTCACTATCACTTTTCACTACCACTTTTCACTAACACTTTTCACTATCACTGTATAATTTTCAAGAGTCTAACTCAGATTATGCGTAATTAAACAAAATGTATGTTGAAAAAGGTCATTTGAGTGAACGTAGTCATCCCAATGACAAACATATATATGTACATACATACATAAAAATATACTGAGAATTATTTTATCGCTTGAGAATTATTTAAAACTTTATACCAAGAAAGAAAATATTTACTTAGACGACTTTTGAAAATAAGAAAAGATCTGATATGACAAATCATATTCCATAGTTTTGCAGTTATCAGACCTTGATTGAAGTAAAAGTGGAGAGGTAGTATCAGCGCCCATTAGGTTGAATCGAGTCTGAAGATAACTTTTTTAGAATTATAGTCATTATCGAGAATTCACGAAATCATTTGACTTTAGTGTCGTAATCGGAGACGTGGTCGAATTTACATAGGCCAGATATAAATTTTATGCTCTTATTTTGTGGTTTGATTTCATTAAGTTGGACTTCTGTTACGTCCGGGTAACAGCAGTCCGCATAGTATAAAATAGATAGAATAAGACCATGAGCTAATGATATCTTAGTCTTAATTGTTGTATATGTTGCATATATATTTCCAATCGGTTTACAAAATAAGGCAATTGTAGATTCTTTTTTCCTTTTTTTTTGGGGTCAGTCGTGGCGCAGCAGCACAAGCGTGTGACTGTAAACAACAGGTTCTGGGTTCGATCCTCAGTCGAGAAAATGCAATAATTAATATTTTAAATTTAAATATTTAATGTTTCATTTCTTCGCTCTGGTAATAAGGCAAAGCGCGGCGTTGAGTTCCGCCTCTCAACACGCAATGCCTCAAATTTGGCAAATGGAAGAGGAACGGAGTGTCTTAGCACTAGGTTCCCGGGTTCCCTCTGCCTACCCTGGCTAGTGCGGGATACAGCGTAGATTCTCTTACCAGGAAAATGAGTTATCTATAAGCAGACCAAAATATTTGATAGTGCTGCTGTATGCAAGAATAGAGTTGTCGAAACGGATAGGATGTCAAACACTGTAATCTAGTTTAGCAAATTGTGAGGGGCTATCAATTAAAACAAATTTATATTGTAAAAGATTGACTCGTAACCCATAAGTTGTGCACCAAGTGCTAATATTTTGCAAGTTAAGATATAGTCTTGTGATAGCTTCATCGACGTTCCGAGGCAAAGCAGAAACGTAAACTTGTAAGTCGCCTGCATATAGATAGATGAAAAGAGAATAAAAAGTAATTTGTGATATTAATAAAAATTGAGAATAATAAAGGCGAGAGGACACTTCCTTGCATACTAGCATTTCATTTCGTTTCGTTTCGTTTCGTTTCGTTTCGTTTCGTTTCGTTTCGTTTCATTTCACTTCATTTTATTTTTATTCATAAAATCAACAGCTTGTATGTACTTGTACTTCTCTACAATTAACATATGAGTGTTATGTAGATATCGTTGAGCTAATAATAAAGAATACAGAAAATTACGATTGGAATTAATAATTTACTAACTGTATTAGTTATTTAGCACTTTTTTATTCTCATAACTCTAATAACTATGTAAATTATTTAGCACTTTTTACACATACATAAATAGATATTATTATATTTTGTTAAATAATTATTAGCATTTTATAAGATAAATAAATACAATCGATAATATAATTAATTAATAGTATTTTTCATTTCTTTTTGTTTTTGTTTGTCTGATAGTATCATTATAATATTATTTTTATATGTTTTTTGTAAATATGTCAACATCGTAAGCAAAGTATATAGATTTGATGTAGCCTCAACAATATTCGTGTTCGATTTTTAGAAGTGCGGAACAATAAATGAATTATTTTTTAATATCAAAGAAATTTTGCTATATATAATATCGTAAAGCAGACCCATATATAAAAGAATACGTCTTTGCTTATGAGAAAGCATTTTGTGATCAGCGCAACCATAAGATCATAAGATTCAAAAACTTTACGACAACGAAAGTTTAAGTGCTTGATAAAGATTTTTTGTATACGCTCTAGGCGATTCTGATAGATATGGTATTGAGGTGATCATATGGGGCAAGCATATTCTAAAATGCTCCGTACATAAGCAAAATAGACAGCCTTAATGGACGAAATCTTTGTAAACGGTTTACATACGCGGATAAAAAATCCTAGATTTTTATAAGCTTTCATAAGTATTGATTCTACATGATTGGATAATATAATTTTTTGGTCAAAGTGGACCCTCAGATCTCTCAAACTTTGCTTTCTAATAATATATTCGCCATAGAAATGATATCAATGTAGGATAAGCCTTGGTTTCCGCGTGAAAGAATTACATTAGCACTAGTTTGCATAGACTGTTATGTTGTTTTTAGAACAAAACTTAAATAAACTGTTAAGATTACTTTATATAAGATTTCCACTATACCATGAGGATATTCGTCTCTAATGTGGGCCTAATGATGCACAGTTCTACTCGAGTACATGAAACGCTATATACCAAGGCATTTTGTTGTTAATGAGATTTTACTGTAGTGTGACCATGACATGACCAAGAACTACTTTAACAAGATGATAATAAATAAAATATAAAAGATATCAGAAATTACTCTTTTTTCATGTAGGAACTATGTGTTTGCACCGCCACTTGTCACCCCTTTTCCAAATTGAATAACGAGAGATAAATATAGTGTAAACGATTATTATCACCTTGGGTGGGAAAAGATTATAAGCTTTATTACAAAATTAACATGATTTTCTTAAATATAATTTAAGTGCGATCTTTAAAATAGACAATACAATCAATGTACCTGTGGATGAAATTATTAGAAAAAAATGTGAAAAAACGTTTCTTAAAGGCTATGAAGAAAATGGTTTACAAAAAAATATAATACCCATTTACACGTCATTGAAAAACTTTAGCCTAGAGATAGAGAAGTTGTTATCAAGAACTATAACTATTGAAATAAATCAAAAGAACATTTATTATTTTCAGTTTCTTGCTGTATCCCGTACATGGTAGGGTAGGTAGGCAAAGGGAACTTGAGAACCTAGTATTAAGACACTCTGTTTGACTTTTGTTCCCCATTTTTCATGGATTTTGAGGCAATGCTGGTGGAGTGGCGAGTGGCGGATCTCAACACCGCGCTTTGTCTTGTTACTAGAGCGAAGAAATGAAAATATGAAATATCTCTTTGAAGATATTAAATGTTTCATTTATTCGAGTTGGGATCGAAATCACAACCGGGCGTTTACAGTCACACGCTTGTGCCACTGCGCCACGACAGGCCACAGGCCACATGCCAGTTACAATTGATGAATGATGATTGTAATCCTTTTTAATATGTTCTTTTGGACTTCAAGCTGTAAAATTCCATATTTTTAAAGTTTCCATATTTTGGAACTCAGAATGTAATATTCTATGTATACTTTCATTTGGAGCAACAGTGATGCACTTTTTAAAGAACATATCAAATTCGAGTGAGATGCGCTCTTTGAGGAGATTACATACCAACTTATAAAAGGTAACTTTAGTATGCATATGCATGTCCCATGCATTGATTTTGTATAAAATGAAGTACAAGAGTTTGAAATAGTTTTATACAATACAATACTTTTGAATCTGCACTTTTCAGAATTTTTCATTTCTTTGCATTATAAATTCTTACTTTGTGACAAATTTAAACATGAGAAGTACCCTATAGGTTTTGATTATTATGTGAATATTCATACATAAATACTATCTTTTGATTAACTTGACTTAGAAGTATAATTTTTTTCAGTGTTCGAAGATTCCGAAGAAATTAATATTTATTATAAATTTCAAACAGACGCCTCCACGCGATTTTAAATAAATGGTCTTGACTGACGTACAACAAAAATAAATCTTAAAAGCATTTCGCCTTTTAGCCAAAACACCAAATGCTAACAATAAATAATAGTTTAAAAAACTAAATAAACACGCTTTTATTGCTAATCGAACTAAAAAGTATAAAAAACTTTCAATTACAAACAGATTATATTATAATGTGAATAATCCAAATCAGAGTAATAAGCGTGGGGTGCATTTTACTTCATTTTCATAATAACAAACACTATCAAAACAATTAAAATAAAACTTAACTAGGTTCCCAAGTTCCGTCTGACTACCCTGTCATGTGCGGGATACAGCGTGAAGCTCAGTGAGTGAATAATATAAATATGTAATTTTTTAGGCCTGTCGTGGCGCAGTGGCACAAGCGTGTGACTGTAACTGACAGGTTCTGGGTTTGATCTCCAGTCGAGGAAATGAAATAATAATATTATCAATTTAAATATGTAATGTTTCATTTCTTCGCTCTGGTAATAAGGCAAGGCGCGGCGTTGAGTTCCGCCACTCAACACGAAATGCGTCAAATTCGGCGGAAAGTGGGAAACGGAAGTGGAACGGAGTGTCTTAACACTAGGTTCCCGGGTTCCCTCTGCCTACCCAGCCTCGTGCGGGATACAACAGCGTCAAGCTGAAAAAAAATGTAATTTTTCCTATATCAATCCACTGAAATTGCAAGAAAGTTGCAAGTTAAAGCAAATAGAAGTAATGTCACATAACGAACAATATATTAAAAGAAATGAATAGCGCACACGGAACTCAATAATACGGTCACGTGTAAAATCGTTATATCCCACAATGAGATGTCCCAGGAGTATCAAAACTTATGGTGACTTCAAGTTCTATTAGTTGTCGTATGAGGTGATAATGGACGTAATGAGAATGTCGGACGTTATCGCTTTTGGTGTAACTACATGTGTTTTTGTGTAATTATTAGATATTCAGCTTCACGCTGTTTCCCGTAAAATATGCAGAGGAAACTTCGGAACCTATTTGCAGGTATTGTGTGTATTGGCGAAATTCAACACCGCGTTTTGTCTCGTCATAAGAGTGAAATCTTCCAAGCTTCACACTGTATCCCACACATGGCAGGGCAGGCAGAGGGAACTTTGGAACCTAGTGTTAAGACAAGCCGTTCCACTTCCGTTCCCTACTTTTCGCTTAATTTGAGGCATTGTGTGTTGAGTGGCGGAACGCAACGCCGCGTATTGCCTTGTATCAGAGCAAAGAAAAGAAAACATTAAATATTTAAATTGAAATTATCAAATATTTTAATTCCTCGAATGGGGATCGAACCCACAACCTGTTGGTTACAGCCACACGCTTGAGCCACTGCGCCACGACAGGCCTCAAGAATGAAGTAGAATAGAGTGAAAATATACAAGTTTTAAATATTACATTTTCACGAGTAAGGATTGAATCCACATACTAAAGCACTTACAAAGGCACTTGCCCCTATCCCCCTGTGCCACTGGCCTTTAGCTGATCGCATATCTAATGAAGAGATAAAAATATATAAAATATTTAATTTCTTCAAGTGAAGATCGAACCCACAACCGGTCACGCTTACATTCACACGCTTGCGCCCTTGCGCCACGACAGGCCTGAAAGTTCAACATAATTTAGCTAAATACTTTAGCTGAGGTCGAGGCTTGAAAGGCAAATGAAATCCTTCTGTCTCGTACAATTAAGCACGTTTGCGGTCAAGGTCCTTAGTTTATTATTGTAATAGCATGGCATTAGCTGGGCTCAGACCTTTAGGTTATACCTAAGGAGCTTTGTTTCAATTGTTTTATGTTGTACAGCTATATTTGTATTTTAGCATTTTTGTTTGTTATTATGGTTATATTTTTGTTTTGTTTGAACATCACTGTTTGTAAGTGTAGGAAACTTGGGAACCTACTATTCAACTACTCCGTACTTATTAAAAATCTCCGGTTTACGCTTTTCCGTTGAATTGTCATGGCAATTCAGTGATTCTCACGAGTCATTTCTCCTTCCGGGAACGAGTGTCATAACACTAGATTCCTAGGTTCTCTCTACCTAATCTGCTATAAGTAGGTTACAAATCAACACTCTGTTAATGACAGAGAGCGTGGCGTTGTGCGCCGCCACTCAATACGTAATGCCTCCAGAATCGGTAAAAAATGAAGAACGAAGTATCTTAGCGCCGGGTTCCCTCCCTTTGCCTGCCGTAAATAAAATATCATTTTTATTTTTTCTCATAAAAGAACTAACCAAATGTACTTTACTGTTGATCGCTTAACACAAGCTCGCTACGGTATAGTTAGCATCACGAACTTGGGATCTATTTTCCAAAGTTTTACTTTATATGCTTACACTCAAGTTGGATAATTTTATATTTTGTTCAGGTATTATGTATGGATAAACTTTTTACTTTTACTTATATGGGGCCTGCTGAGGCGAGGCGTAAGCGAACGACTGTAAAAGCGACAGGTCGTGGGTTCGATTTTCACATGAGGTTGAGAGAGGATTTAATTTTTTTTTTGCTTTGGCATTGAGGCAAAGTGCGGCGTTGAGTTTCACAGCTTTACGAGCGGCATTTTTAATTCGATGGAAAGTGGGAAACAAAAATTGTCATGCCGTGAGTAAGATATGGCGTGAAGCTGAAGAAATAACAGTATTTACAATTGTATTAGTTTTGAAAGTAATAATTTTCACATTTTAGTGATAGTGACTTTAACTAAAGCAAGACCAAAAAGAAACAATAATGTTTGGAATAACGATGCTGCCTTTCCTTTTTAATCAACTTCAAAACGAAGAGTTTAATGAATTTTGTAAACATTAACAAAATAAAATTAAAAAATACATATACAAAGATGATGTTTTAGTTTGTGTAAGTTACATTGTAGAAATAATATTTTTATTTCTTTTCTATGTTTTTCTTTTGTTTGTAAATAGTTGTAACGGTTGTCACAATTAGAATACAACTAAAATTTCAGTATATTCAAGCCTACAAACCTGCGACTGTAGTAAATGCGACAAGTTGTGAACTCGATCTCCACTCTAGGAAATGAAAGATTTAATATTTTGATAAATTAAAACCAATATTCACAAGCTTTATAACTAAAAGAGGCTTTTCATGGCTCAAATTAAACATTTCATGTTTTCATTTCTACGCTTTGTATTAAGCTAAGCTAAGCACGTCATTGAGTACCGCCACTCGATATGTAATATCCACTTGTAATACTTCAAATTCGGTGGCTATTGGGGAACAGAATAGAGTGTTTTACAACTAGGTTTTTAAGTTTCCCTGGACACGGGCATATATAAAATAATTATTGAGTGTCTTAACGCTCAGTTCGCTCCACCTTATGAAGGATACAGCGTGAAGCAAAGTTTTACCATTTTGTACTGAATATTGTTTTGTACTATTTTTACCATTTAGCCGATAAACCTCGAAAAACATTCATCATGAACTTGGCTTAGACCGCAAAATATCGAACGTGTCCCGATTCCCGAATATACGATCTTCAGTTTAGCATCGAAACTATGATTTATGACACTTGTACTCAAGCGTTTTGGGATAAACGGTCATTACTAATTTTTATGTAAAATTCAGATACATATTCTATATTTATTTTAAAAGCATTTTTTTATGAAAAAAAAAAACCTTAAATTAGTGGAGCATTTCGTGTCACAGGAATACAAATATATATATGACTGTAAATCATGACAGGTGTAAGTTCGATCCCCACTCGAGGAATTGAAATATTTTATATTTCTTTTACTTCACTTTCGTAACAAGGCTAAGCGCAGCGTTGATGTTTCCAATTCGGCGGGAAATAGAGGATGGAATTATCTTCATAGGAACGCAGTGTTTTATCTTAAGTTCCCAAGTTCCTTCTTCTTTAGAAACATTTAATTAATCGTCATTTTTTTTTTCAGCTTCACGCTGTATCCCACACTAGGCAGGGTAGGCAGAGGGAACGGAAGTGAAACCTAGTGTTATGACACTCCGTTCCACTTCCGTTCCCCACTTTCCGCCGAATTTGAGGCATTGCGTATTGAGTGCCGGAACTAACGCCGCGCTTTGCCTTTTTACCAGAGCAAAGAAATGTAACATTAAATATTTAAATTAAATGAAAATATTAAATATTTCATTTCCTCGACTGGGGATCGAACCCAGAACCTGTCGGTTACAGTCACACTCTTGTGCCGCTGCGCCACGACAGGCCTCAATTTAAAATACTATTTATACATTACAATAGTTAGATGTTAGATAGTGTCCGATGCTATTTATTTTGTTAGTATATATCCTACATATGGCAGGGTAGGCAGAGAGAATCTGGAAACCTACTGTCAAAATAATCAATATCTACTTTGAAACTAAAAAAAAAAAAATATTTTAGAGTGAGGTCGAACCAACAACCTGTCAGTTTAAAAATCACACGTTTGTGTCCCTGCGCAAGGACGGTCTTCAGTCTAACAATAGTGTTTGATGATATTTCTTTTTTGCCTTGTTGTTTTTCTTTCCTTTTTTAAGTAATAATAAATTATAGACGTGTGAGTGTAGAAATAATAATATATTTGGTATATGCAGGATACAGCGGGCACTAAATAATAGAGGACATTTAAAACTACTGTGTAAATCTACTGTTTACGAATTCCGTAGAGTAGCGGAACTAAACGCCGTGAACATAATAACGTCTTATCTAATAAGGAGTGTCTTCTACAGTTAAAACATTCAAAATCTACAATTAAAGACTGTGGTGGCGCAGCGGCACAAGCGTGTGACTGTAATCGACAGGTTCTGGGTTCGATCCCCGTTCGAGGAAATGAAATATTTAATATTTTCAATTTAAATATTTAATGTTTCATTTCTTCGCTCTGGTAATAAGGCAAAGCGCGGCTTTGAGTTCCGCCACTCAACACGCAATGCCTCAAATTCGGCGAAAGTGGGGAAAGGAAATGGAACGGAGTACCTTAACACTAGGTTCCGGGGTTCCCTCTGCCTACACTGCCTCGTGTGGGATACAGCGTGTAGCTGAAAAAAAAATCTACAATTAAAACATTTCCATCTCATAAAGACACCTCTGTTCCTTACTTTCTATTGACTTGCGTGGGCGTTTTTGACTGGCGGAACACAACGCTGCTAACATAATAACTTCTTATCTGACAAAATCGGTTAATTCTTTTCCGTGTAACAAGAATTACGTCACGCTCCGCTCCAAGACGTTAAGGTCAATCAGATATCACAGAACTTCTCAAGGAAATGTGCCAATAAATTCAAAACTTTACGTTTGCCCCTTAATTTTTGTACAATCTTTGTGTCCGACCTTTTTCCGATGATTGGAAATAAAACAGATTTTAATCGTAATTGTAGGTATTATGAAAAATTTCTTTTGTCGAAAATTTCTTTCTTAGAACTGATCTTTTCTTTGATATATTATTGATGGAGAAAAAGTCTCGTTTGATTGTAATTTGAGTCTTTTGATGTATAAAATCTCGAAGAATATGAGTCAAATAGTAATAAATTTAGTTAGAATTAAATGGCATTGTAGCGGCGTTGAGTTCCGCCACTTAATACGCAATGTCTTAATTGAACGGAAATGAAACAGAAGTGTCTGAACGGGAACCTAATGGTTATTAGTTTTCTATTAAGACACTTTCCAATAATGTTGCCTCTGATATTTTTAACGGGATGAAGTGACGTACAAAAAAATCTAACTTCTAATGTATCCCGTAGTAGGGTAGACAGATAGAGCTCAACCAATTATATATCAGTTTACAAATAGCTTTTTATCACTGAGTAAAAAGCAATACTTCAAGTGAAATCAATTTGAAGCGCGTAATCAAATTACTGTTTTATAGCAGAATGATAAATGTTTTATTTAATAGTATCGAGTTGATTAGAGTTTTCCGATTCACGCTATATCACTCACATGGCGAGGTGGGAAGAGGGAACATGAACCTTAGTGCAAAGATACTCCAAAGACACTTCCATATACTACTTAACGCCGAATTTGGGAGGCGGGGCTCAACGCTGCGTTTTGTAAAATTGTCGGTTTTAAAATCTATAGTATACTTTTTATCGTCACTGTGTGTCCCGCACATGGCAGAACTCCACTTTCGTTTACCACTTTCCGCCAAATTTGAGGCACTGCGTGTTGAGTAGCGAAACTCAATGCCGCGGTTTGCGTGGTACCAGAGCAAAAGAATGAAAACATTATATATTTAAATTGAAAATATTAGGTGTGCGACTGTAACCGACAGTTTCTGGGTTCGATCCCCAGTCGAGGAAATGAAATATTTAATATTTTCAATTTAAATATTTAATGTTTCATTTCTTCGCTCTGGTAATAAGGCTAAGCGCGGCGTGGAGTTCCGCTACTCAACACGCAATGCCTCAAATTCGGCAGAAAGTGGGGAAAAGAAGTGGAACGGAGTGTCTGTACACTAGGTTCCCGGGTTCCCTCTACCTACCCTGCCTCGTGCGGGATACAGCGTGAAGCTGAGAGAGAGAAATATTAAATATTTCATTTCCTCGAGTGGGGATCGAACCCACAACCTGTCAGTTACAATCACACGATTGTGCCGTTGAGAACTTGGGAACTTCGAAGCCTAGTGTTAAGACATTCCGTTCCACTTCCGTTCTTCCCTTTCCGCCGTTTGAGGTATTGCGTGTTGAGTGTCGGAACTCAACGCCGCCTTTTGCTTTGTGCCAGAGCAAAGAAATAAAAATATTAAATATTTAGATTGAAAATATTAAATATGTTTACTACGCATAAGAAATTGACTATACAATAACCAAAGCAATAAATTGAACTCTCTTGTGACTCAAGGGCACAAACCTGTGTCTGTAAGGAAATGGCGAGAATGTGAGTTTGATGAAATTAAATATTTAATATTTTCATTTCTTATATAACACAACACAATATTAAACATTGTATCCCGCTACTCAACAAGCTTTTAATTAGGTGGACAGTGAAAAAATTAACACGTAACGACTCAAATTCAGCAGAAAAAACGGAGTTGCTTTTTAATACTATACCCAATTCAGGAAGCCGTGTTAAAAAGTAAGTAAGATAAAAGGTAAATGAACCAAAAGAAGCTTCCTTTACAGATCACGATTTATGAAATAAATATATTTTGTAAAGTTACTCTCCAGAGTACTTACTTACTTCTAAGTAATACGCTAAAGAATTTGTGAGACTCTTTAACACTTGAAAGAAATTGAATCATTTATTATAAATGCTTTAAATTGTTTCTTAATTTTTAATAATTAATAAATAAAAATTAAACTTTTAGTGTAAAAACATTCAAAATACACTGTATTGTTCTTCAAACGCATTTCATTACTAATAAATTATAATTATTAATTTAGCACAGGTAGTGCGGATATTTTACATTAAAATATGATGTTTTGTCATCGATCGGATTATATCCGCCATTTTTCCAATAGATTAACTTGTGGAGATAAGTATTTCCAGATATTTATAAGCATAAATATCTGGAAATACTTATCTCGAATCGAATAATCCTTGATAATTAGTTATTATTTACGTTGTATTTTTAATTGTCTGTTTCATTAAATTTAAAGTTACTTGTATGATTGTTTTATTTTTGTTATATTAACATGTTAAGCCTGTCGTGGCGCAGCGGCACAAGAGTGTGACTGTAATCGACAGGTTCTGGGTTCGATCCCCAGTCGAGGAAATGAAATATTTCATATTTTCAATTTAAATATTTAATGTTTCATTTCTTCGCTCTGGTAATATGGCAAAGCGCGGCGTTGAGTTCCGCCACTCAACACGCAATGCCTCAAATTCGGCGGAAAGTGGGGAACGGAAGTGGAACGGAGTGTCGTAACACTAGGTTTCACTTCTGTTCCCTCTGCCTACCCTGCCAAGTGCGGGATACAGCGTGAAGCTGAAAAAAAAAAAAACATGTTAGTGCTAAAAATATGTGTGAACTATAAATGAGCAACCCTTGCACTTTATGCCTGTCAAAGTCGTTCTCACTCAGCTTCACGCTGTATCCCCCACATGGCAGAGTAGCGGAACACTACGCCACGTTTTACCATGTACCAAAGCGAAGAAATGAAAATATTAAATATTTACATTGAAAACATTAAATATTTAAATTGAAAACATTAAATATTTAAATTGAGAATGTTTCATTTCCTCGAGTGGGGATCGAACCCACAACCTGGCTACAAGGTTACAGGGGTTACAGTCACACGTTTGTGCCGCTGCGCTACACAGGCTTTAAGATTAAAGCAATCAAAGAAAATTTCAATACGTTAAAAGTGGATTGTGGAAAGTGGAAGTTGTTAACGAGTTCAAACGTAGAAGAATTGTAACCGAATAAGTCATAGCCTTTCATTTCAGGCCCAAACGAATAGATTATAGGTTTCCATGTTCCCTCTGACTACCCTGCTACGTGCAGGATACAGCGAGAAGTTAAAAAAATACAGTGATTCAAAGAAGCATGGATCTTATTACAATCGCGTATAACATCTGCGGCTATACTCGTAAAACACTTTTTATTGAAAATAATTCATTTCACAAAGTAATACAGACTTCGGTGAAAGTGAACCTAAATACAAAAACACAATAAAAAAAATAATATAAAAATCTCGTTAAATTCAATATACCGGACGTTAGAGGCAATTTTTGCAATGACGATAAAACCAAATGTTCATAAAATAATATTGAATGGCTCATGAAATAAGCATTATCTGTTATACTATAAAAGTTACTTTATAACTGTAGAAGTTAAATTTACAAGGTATTTTTTGTTTTCATCTTCACGCTGTTGACCACAAGTAACAGCGCGTCAAAAGATGAAAAAAAAAAGATATAAAAGAGGTATATATATATATATATATATATATATATATATATATATATATATATATATATATATATATATATATATATATATATATATATATATATACCTCTTTTATATCTTTTTTTTCCTGGTGATCCTATTCTAAGCCGGGATCACACGGCATATATATATATATATATATATATATATATATATATATATATATATATATATATATATATATATATATATATATATATATATATATATATATATATATATATATATATATATATATATATATATATATATATATATATATATATATATATATGCCGTGTGATCCCGGCTTAGAATAGGATCACCGGTACTGATGGTGTCGTAAGAGGCGACTAAAGTGCGTGTGATAGAGTCACGTTGCCAGTAATGGCAACACGCATGGGCAGACTCGACCGGATTGTTGTACCACCCCCGGCATTTAAGACCGGCGTTAAGAAGTGGCTTTGGCCACTGCGTTTCGCATTAGGTAATGCCGGGCCCCGGTGCCCTTCCACCTTAAAAGACGGCAACGCTCCTGTAGCTCCTCTGGAGTTACACGGGGTCGTGGGCGACGGTGTATATATATATATTTATATATATATATATATATATATATATATATATATATATATATATATATATATATATATATATATATATATACATATATATATATATATATATATATATATATATATATATATATATATATATATATATATATATATATATATATATATATATATATATATATACATATATATATATATATATATATATATATATATATATATATATATATATATATATATATATATATATATATATATAATTTTTCAGTTGCGCCTTTTTAGTACTGCTCATATATATGATCTTTATTTCGAGTACACAACAATAAGTGAATGTAAATATTTTCTTAGTATACTTGTTTGTAAGCATTTTCCTTTTAACTAATTTCATGGAACCTTGGCAATAAAGGAATAATATTGAATGAGGCATTCTTGTATGTTCATTATTTCAGTGGTTTTGCCATTTTTCGGAACATTAAGATCTGTTTATACAACATTTTTTCCTTATTCATTAGCCTCACGCTGTATTCCGCATATATCCCACGAGTGTCGACTTTGGGATCTCAACGCTGCGTTTTGTTTGATTACTAACGAAATTTAATAACTATGATTAATTCACCTGAGTGGTAATCGAATCATCAAAAAACTTATGTTTATAGTCGACAGCTTTTTTAATGACAGGGCTTTATCAGTGTTTACTATGGAATAATATTATTTGATGTTGATAATCATTTATTTATATCGAGTCATTGAGCCGTAAAAGTAACACGCAACTGGTAACGCCGTTTGTGGGTCCAATAATGGAGTGGCTTAACTATAGCTTTTAAAGTTCCCTCTGCTTACCCTGCCATGTGCGGAATACAGCGTGAATCTGAGTGTGTGAGTGAGTACAAAGCCAAATTGTCAAGTCCAGCACAGATCATTGGGTCCCCAAGGTTCGAATGGCTTACGTTATGTGAGATCAAATTGCCGAAGCTGATACTGGGGTGCATCAGCCCAGAGGTAAGAATAGTATTTCATATGAGGCGAACCGAACCTGGGCGCTATATAGGACCATTTTTTTTATAGAAAAGACGGCAAATGAGCGTACGGGTCACCTGATGGTAAGTGATCACCGTCGTCCACGGCTCTGTGTAACTCTAGAGGAGCTACAGGAGCGTTGCCGGCCTATAACGTGGATGGGCATCGGGGTCCAGTATTACCCAATGAGAAACGTAGTGGCCGAAGCCACTACTTGACGCCTGTATTAAATGCCAGGGGTGGTAATAATCCAGTTGAGTCTGCCTATGCATGTTACCATTACTGACAACGTGACTCTCCTATTTGTACTAAAGTCGCCTCTTACAACATCACACCAGTATCAGGGTGATCCTATTCTAAGCTGGAACCACACGATAAAAAGGACCGTAAGTTAATTTGGTGTGAAGTACTGTCTTATTCAGCTGATGACCCCCAATTTCTCTGAAGCCAATTTGACCTTGCTTTCCAAATGATTGCAATATTGTCAAAAGGATGAGGCCCACCAAAAAGCTGAGGCCCACCAAAAAGCTGAGGCTATATTGACGCTGGGTGCGGCTTTAAGAGGAGTGCTCTCGAAAATTGGTGTCGAATATGGCAATTGAGGTCTTTTTAGAAGTTAATAGGCAGATCCGTGTCTCTCAAAGTCTTGAGAGACGCCAGCGTTCACGTGCATGTATTTGGAGCAAAAACAATTGACAGCGACCTTGATTCTGCGTTTAGTGAAAAAGCTAACGATACTTGCATAATTTATCGGGAATCCCGTTAGAAGTGGAAGCTTCACAAGGAGCCTCCCTTGCCACACATGATAGAAAGTCTTCACCATGTCCAGACCAAGTGGGTTAGGTAAACCAGAAGATCACCGGTTGAACTACCCTGGTGACAGCTATATTAACGGTCGTCATGCAATCGGTGATCCTCCTGACAAACTATGAGCTGACTGTTTATTGTACTCTCCAGAACCATTGCTTTTTTTCGGGATCGGGTAGATATGAACGCTCTTCCATGAGTTTGGGATTACGCCGACTGACGAAGAGTGCTGAAATAGATACGTAAGCAGCAGTGTTACCTTAGGAGCACATGAACTGAGCACTTAAGAAGAAATGCCATTTGGCCCACTCAACTGTGAGTGTCCATTGGTACTACAAAGCTAGAAATGTAAAGTTTAATGCCCTGCGACTACTAGACAGTGGTCTGAAGATCTTAAAGGGGCACTGACGACAACATGATAGTTCCGCATGTGAATCAGAAGATTCAATAAGAAGGCATTGCGAATGTCCACGTTCGGGATTCGCCAACGCAAAACGTTAAGGAAACACGAAACGCCTTTTCAAATGAAACACTTTTAAACGGATTAATGACCACGGACTACTGTAAAGTGTTCGGAACGTCGGGTTTTCCAAAAATGTTTACCATTCAATATACGCGATTAATCCGTTTAAATGTGTTTCATTTGAAATGTGTAGCAATCGCGAAAATCAAAGACATTATTACGAAAACGCCTTAGTCGAATACTGTCCCTCATACTTCAAAAAGACAGTGTGTAACCCGAGCCAACTGGCATAATAACGCATTAAAATCGCCAAGCATCACCTCTGCGGTAGAATCTGTGGGAACGTATTGTCGATAGCCGATTGCAAGTGGTAAACGTGTCGATCCTTTTCTGCATTACCACTGTAAGATCTGTACAGGTATATGTAGACTCAGACTTGATCGACATGTCCCGACCTTCAAAGTTGGCAAAAAGACGGAAATTAGAGTAGCATTCAGGTTGGACGGAGTATTTAGAGTAGCATTCAGGTTGGAGTGGCTTACACTCCAACCTGAATGCTATCTATCTCACATTCGATGTTACAGAAATCCACGCTGAGCATGGTAAAAGTTGCCGTGGGGCGTACGCCTCGTGGAAGTAACACTAGAATTGCTGGTACTTCCCTCGAGTAGTATTTCTTTTAGTGCCATTTCTAGGAAGAGGTTTGCGATGGGCACCGAGGCCTGGCAATAGCTACCCAATGTACTACGCTGTGGCGGAAGTCAATACTTAAGCTAGTTTAAAATGCCAGGGTTAGTAGTAGTGCGGTCAAGCCTATCCATACGTACGTGTGGCCATTGCTGGCAACGTGACTCTCCCACACGTATTTTAGTCGCCTCTTACGACACCATCAGTACCACGGTGACCCTATTCTAAGCTGAAATAAACCGGTTAGAATTAATCTTATTTTATAAACTGACTGGTTCAAACAAACGATTAAATGTCAAGAGAATCATACCAACATATAATAGTGAAAATTGCATTTAATTTTTATTTTCCAATCGTTACTAAGTAAAACAGACAATAGTCATTGTTCTGGATTTTATTGATAATTTCTTTCAATAAGTATAGCTTTTCTTATATACCTTCCACGTACAAATAACGGTAGAAATGTGACAGCATGTCTATTTTATGTATTCAATTAGTTTTATAAAAATAAAATCAGCTTTCGACTCCAAATATAATGTTACAGGGGAAATGAAATATCATGGTAAAATTTATAGTAACAATTTTGTCCTTTGACTACATTCACGTTTTTTTGTTTTTTGTGTAACTCTACATTTTATTCAATAAAATCTGCGGGATTTTTAAATCGTTGCGTTCACGTTTGTATTGCGATGTTTATTTACAAAGTTTTCAAATAGTTTGTTGATATTAAAGAAGATATTTTTTATTTTAATTTTACATATAGATGTTTGTGCAAATGTATGTGAAAAAAAAAGGCTTTAATATTATAAAAAACGGCCCAAGTTGTACTCGTGCATCGAGAATTGTTTATGTCGGCAGATCTTCAGAATAGACTATCAACTCATTGATTCAAGTTATGCAAACAAAAAATGTGGGACCTCTTTTTAGCTTTACCCCGTATTTTGCATTTAGCAGGATAGACAAAGGGAACCTGGGAAGTATAGAAACCCTGGGAACCGTAAACTTTGCCACGTAGCGGAAAGTGTTATAGCACTATTGCTATAACACTTTCTGCTAAGTGGTGTAGTTTACCGTTACGTTTTATCCCGTTACATATGCGTTCAGTAGGCAAACGAAACTTAACGCCACACTAGAAATCGAACGCATAATAGTTCTGAATGAAGAAACATAAATTCATTTGTTAACGTACTGAAACATACATAATCTATACCAAATAGACAATAAAATAACTAATTATTTAAATTTTAACCGAACTAGTTAAAGTTAACTGCTACACAGTCGTAGATCCGCTACCGCAAACAGTAATTCGCAAGTTTTAACTGATTGTGCGGAACCGCAGTGTTATTTATACGTTTTTGCACATACATTTATGTGTGTGAATGGTATAGGGTAATTAAAAAAATTTGGTATATATATTATGTATGTACAATTATGTGGTTACGCAAATATTTTACAAACTAACGAACTTTTCGCGGCTTTGCCTACATCTTTTTGTTTAAAGTTATTTAAGTATATACAAGCTAGAAGGGGCAGCAGCACAATCCCTTGATTGTAAACGCGCCTGGATCTGGATTCAATTCTCTCTCGATAAAATTACTCTACTCTACTCTACTCTGCTTCACGGTGTATACCGCACATGGCAGGGTAGGCAGAGGGAACTTGGGAACCTTATAATAATAATAATAATAATAACCATTTATTGCCACAAAAAGTTTACATTTAAAATAGTATACAGAAGACAGTTTTCTGAAATATAGTTACGGTTTGTGGCAAAAGGTGTAACTCAGCTAATGACGATTGAGTTTTGACCCTCAAACATCGCTGTTTTTCAGTTACACCTTAGCATAAATTGCGCCCTGAGAGATTTTATGCAAATGTGGAAGGCATTTTACCAAATTATGTATTAAAAACTAACTATCTTAAATTACACTTACAATTAATTTAATTTTTATGACACCTTTATGATTGGGGAACCCGACGTTTCCGTACGTCCTTTACAGTAGTAGGTGGTCACGGGTAGACTCAGTCAGTCTACCCGTGACCACGGACTACTGTAAAGTGTTCGAAACGTCGGGTTTCCCAAAAATGTTTACCATTCAATATACGCGATTAATCCGTTTAAAAGTGTTTCATTTGAAATGTGTAGCAATCGCGAAAATCAAAGACATTATTACGAAACGCCTTAGTCGAATACTGTCCCTCATACTTCGAAAAGACAGTGTGTAACCCGAGCCAACTGGCATAATGCGTATTAAAATCGCCAAGCATCACCTCTGCCGATTCTGATAGCCGATTGCAAGTGGTAAACGTGTCGATCCTTTTCTGCATTACCACTGTAAGATCTGTAACGTAACGATTCCCCAAACCTTGTGTTAAGACACTCCGTTCCACTTCCATTCCCCACTTTCCGCCGATTTTGAGGCATGCATGTTGAGTAGCGGAACTCAACTCCGCGTTTTGCCTTGTACCAGAGCGAAGAAATAAAATATTAAATATTTAAAATTGTAAATATTAAATATTTCATTTCCTCGAGTGGGGAACCCAAAACCTGTCGGTTACAGTCACACGCTTGTGCCGCTGCGCCACGACAGGCCTCAGAAAAATAAATAAATAAAATATTTATTTTCTCGCTTTGGTAATGGAGTAAAGTGCGGCGTTGAGTTCCAATATTCAACGCGGCTTCATAACTTAGTGGAGAGTGCGGAACAAAAAAAAGACAGACATAATTTTAAAATTGTATTGAAAAAAAAAAATATTTGTGTATGGATTACAAATCAAATTGCAGTCATCGTACGAGTATAACAAAACATTGTTTAATTGTTAATGCGATTTTTGCTTTTACAATCCACACTTGGCAACTATGTTCTGTTATTTTTATATCTCCGCTGAAATATGAAAGACGAAGCGCGGCGTAGAGTTCCGCCTCTCAAGGTTTGTGCCCAATATTTTGAAAAGGTGACAAGATTCTCTCAGTCTATCCTGCTTTATGCAGGATACAGCGCGAAGATAAAAGGCGTAGAGCTGAAGCGCTAAGAAAAACTCACTCTCACTCAACTTCACGCTGTATCCCGCAAATATTTCACTTCTTCGAGTGGAATTCGAACCAACAACTTGTCGACAGGTGTTAAGGAAAACGTGCAAACAAAAATATTTTTTTATAGAAAACTAGTCTTTTGCGTGGGTTAAAGAATGTAAAATATAGTTTATTCCTATTTTTGAAGGACTTTTAGAAAATACTCTTAGTGACCTTCATGTAACTTATAAGAAAATTCATCATTTTACGTCTCACAGTCTTGAGTGTTGCGATACAACACAATCGTTTATATAAATATTTGTTGTGTTTCCACGCATATATATATATATATATATATATATATATATATATATATATATATATATATATATATATATATATATATATATATATATATATATATATATATATATATATATATATATATATATATATATAATAAATGGAAATTATCAATTTCTATGAGCTTGTATAAACTATATTTCGTGAATGATAAGACACACAAAAAATTATATTATACATCCCAAGTTCATCATGAATGCTTTTTTTCGTTCATTTTCGTTATTACATGTTGTATAGAATTCCACTCGGCTCGGTTCCAGTGAAAAAGTTTGAAAATATCAAATATTTTATTTCCTCAAGTAAGACCCGAACCCACAACCTATGGTGTGTGTATGAAGTCGCACGTTTGAGCAACTGCGCTACTACTGCTCCAATTCAAGTTAATGCTATTTCAATTTTACATAACTGTTAACATGGGAGCCGTTATAACTGTACAATATTTTTCATTTTCATAACAATTCGAACTATATAAACAATATTACAGCTATATTGCCAATTCTCGTTAATCAATTTTACCCAAAAAATATATATATTTTCGATTATTCTATGTATGTACTATCTCAATGAATAGCTTTTTTAATCAACTGATGAATTTTTGAAATCTTCTTTCCTTTGTAAGCTTTTAAAACGTGAAAAATATGTGTTTTCTATTGAATATGTAAAAATAGTTTAACATATATATATACATATATATATATATATATATATATATATATATATATATATATATATATATATATATATATATATATATATATATATGTATATATATATATATATATATATATATATATATATATATATATATATATATATATATATATATATATATATATATATATATATATATATATATATATATATATATATATATATATTTATTTATATATATATATATATATATATATATATATATATATATATATATATATATATATATATATATATATATATATATATATATATATATATATATATATATATATATATATATATATATATATATATATATATATATATATATATATATATATATACATATATATATATATATATATATATATATATATATATATATATATATATATATATATATATATATATATATATATATATGCGTCGAAACAGAACAATAAAATTCAATGTTATATATTTATATAAGCGATTGTGTTGTATCGCAACACTCAAAACTGTGAGACGTAGAACGATGAATTTTCTTTTCTTATAAGTTACATGAAGGTCACTAAGAGTATTTTCTAAAACTATATTTTACATTCTATAACCCACGCAAAAGACTAGTTTTCTATAAAACAATATTTTTATTTGCACGTTTTCCTTAACACCTGTCGTGGCGCAACGGCAATTAAGATGTGACAGTAATCGTTGGTTGTGGGTTCCAATTCCACTCGAAAAAGTGAAACATGTGCGGGATACAGCGTGAAGCTGAGTGAGAGTGAGTTTTTCTTAGCGCTTCAGCTCTACGCCTTTTATCTTCGCGTTGTATCCTGCATAAACCAGAATAGACTGAGAGAATTTTGTCACCTTCTCAAAACATTGGGCACAAACCTTGAGAGGCGGAACTCTACGCCGCGCTTCGTCTTTCATATTTCAGCGGAGATACAAAAATAACTGAACATAGTTGCCAAGTGTGGATTGTAAAAGCAAAAATCGCATTAACATTTAAACAATGTTTCGTTATACTAGTACGATGACTGCAATTTGATTTGTAATCTATACACAAATAAAATTGAATTTTTTCAATACAATTTTAAAATTGTTATGTCTGCCTTTTTTTTGTTTCGCACTCTCCACTAAGTTATGAAGCCGCGTTGAATGTTGGAACTCAACGCCGCACTTTGCTCCCTTACCAAAGGGAGAAAATAAATATTTTATATATTAATTTTTATGAGGCCTGTCGTGGCGCATCGGCACAAGAGTGTGACTGTAACCGACAGGTTCTGGGTTCGATCCCCACTCGAGGAAATGAAATATTTCATATTTACAATTTTAAATATTTAATATTTTATTTCTTCGCTCTGGTACAAGGCATAACGCGGCGTTAAGTTGCGCTACTCAACACACATGCCTCAAATTCGGCGGAAAGTGGGGAATGGAAGTGAAACGGAGTGTGTGAACACCAGGTTCCCAAGTTCCCTCTGCCTACCCTGCCATGTGCGGTATACACCGTGAAGCTGAGTAGAGTAGAGTAGAGTAATTTTATCGAGAGAGAATTGAATCCAGAGCCTGGCGCGTTTACAATCAAAGGATTGTGCTGCTGCCCCTTCTAGCCTGTATATACTTAAATAACATTAAACAAAAAATATGTAGGCAAAGCCGCGAAAAGTTCTTTAGTTTGTAAAATATTTGCGTAACCACATAATTGTACATACATAATATATATACCAAAATTGTATTAATTTTTAATTACCCTATTCCATTCACACACATAAATGTACGTTCAAAAACGTATAAATAACACTGCGGTTCCGCACAATCAGTTAAAACTTGCGAATTACTGTTTGCGGTAGCGGATCTACGACTGTGTAGCAGTTAACTTTAACTAGTACGGTTAAAATTTAACTAATTAGTTAGTTTACTGTCTATTTGGTATATATTTTGTATGTTTCAGTGCGTTACCCAAATTATTTACGTTTCTTCATTCACGAGTGTTATGGGTCCAATTTCCAGTGCGACGTTGAGTTCTTTTTGTCTACTCTACGCGCTTGTAACGTTCTAATTCTGCCTCTTAACACTCAATGGCATAAGAAGTTATTGTTGTAGAACTATGTTCCCAGGTTCCCTTTGCCTACCCTGCTATATCCAGGACACGGGGTGAAACTAAAAGGAAGTCCGACACTTTTGGGTTCCATAATTTGAAGTTTATCAATTGTTTTAACTCGATATTACGTCCAAGTTTAAGTTTAAATTGATATTAAATATTCAGGTCAACGATTGTTTAGAGCACGAAAGACATCAATTTTCTAAATATAATCCGAGTATTTACGCATCGTTCTTGCTGTATGGTATGATTTTCAACGCGTCATCATTTTACCACTTTAGAATACTTTTCGTAGAGTCATAGTAATGATATTTGATATAAATCTAGAAGTTACAGTTAACTTAAAGCTAGTTTTAACCTTTTATAAAATGTAATTTCTGTCGATCTGCAATTCTAAAAGTGACAAACAATCTCCGTTGCATGTGTACAATTTGCACTTAGGCCTTTTTTTAATACTAAAGCCTTTTTATTTTCACTTACAGGAGTGCACATGCATTTGTATGTAAAATAATAAAAAAATATATCTTCTTTGATAATATCAAAAAAATTATTTAAAAACTTTCAAAACACATATTAACATCGCAAAACCAATGTGAATGTAAGTAATCATTTAAAATATCTGCAGGTTATTATTTCAGAAAATTTATTATTCTTGGAAATTAACCAAAAAACGTGAAGGTAGTAAAAGGACAAAGTTATTACAATAAACTTTATCACGACATTTCATTTCCTTTGTAACATTATATTTGGAGTCGAAAGTTTATTTTGTTTTTATAAAACTAATAGAATACATATGATAGAATTGTGACAGATCGTTTGAACGTGTAAATTTAGTATTGAATAACAAGTTTAAATGCAATTTTCAATATTATATGTTGTCAAGAATCTGTTTACATGCCTTTCTAGAATATGGAAGCGGCACGGAAATATAATTAAACTACAACAGGGAAATACCAGCAGTTCCAGTGCTAGAGAATACGCCGTCTGAGGCCAAAACTCAGCCCGCCCATCGAATCCTAGGGAGGGTACAGATCCGCGCTTCAAACCAGGCAAAACCAGGTCATCACAACAATTAAAGTTAGCTTTGTTTCGAGAATACTGTCAATCTTTATACACATGCAGCCTGTGGTCTAACTTCACGAGGCGTAGCTACAATGCCCTGCTACAACAATGTGCTTAGGGCGATGCTAGAGAAGCCTCGACATTGCAGTGCACCGACGATGTTTGCGAAGGCAAGAATAGATGATTTTTATGCAGTCATGCGTAAGCGCGTCTCTTCCATACAAAGTAGATTCACCAGCACGATCACTCTCCTCAGCACATTGATATATAAGATGGAAAGCCCCCTCTGGAGGCACTGCATATAAATAGATAAATTACGTTCTAACATAGTGTAATCATTGTACTAAAAAGAATTATACGGACCAAAACTGAGGATAAAAAGAATTTATTGTTATTATTATTGATTCCTGCACACTTTGTCCCTGTGCCACGACAGGTCTCATATTCAAAGATTTATCAATTACAAATTTATTGCAAGAATAGATTGAAGATTATTTCTTAGATAGGAAAATAGTATGGTAGCCACAAACGTTGTTACTAGTCGTGCTTTAAATAAACTAATGATTATGTACATCAAATAATATTATTCCTTGGTTTTCACTGAAAAAAACCCTGTCATTAAAAAAGCCGTCCGTCCGACTCTAAAGGCGCGTTTTGGGATGGTTCCAATACCACTCAGGGAAATTGATTAGTCATTAACTAGCGTTAGTAATAAAACAAAACGCGGTGTTGAGTTCCGAAAGTCTACACTGGTGTAAACTATATACGAAATATCGCGTGAGGCTACCAAATAAACAAAAAAATATTGTATAAACAGATCTTAATTTATCTAAAAATGGTAAAACCGATGAAATAATGAAGATACTCGACTGTCTCATTCAATATTATTCCTTTATTAAAAAGGTTCCATGAAATTAGTTGAAAGGAAAATGCTTACAAAACAAGTATAACAAGGAAATATTTACATTCACTTATCGTTGTGTACTCAAAATAAAGATCACATACATATTATAAAGCTGAGCAGTACTAAAAAAGGCGCAACTGAAAATTATTATTATATAACCTATAATGGTTAGTTGTACATTTTTATCATTATTGCACCGCCCCTCTCAAAGCGCGGCGTTGAAATCCGCTACTCAGCACGCAATGCCTCAAATTTGGCGGAAAGTGGGGATTGGAACGGAATGTCTTAGCAGTAGATTCTCAGTTTCCCTCTCTCTCTATCCTGCTATACGTGATTAACAGCGTGAAGCCAGAAGAAAAAAATAAAAATACATTTTTGGCTTCACGCTGTATCCTGCATATAGCAGGGCAACCGGAGCAAACTTAGTATTCAGACACTCTGTTCTCCTTTAATGGAAAATTTGAACGTATTGGTACGTTTTCTTAATAAGTATTTTTTTATTTCCTTAGTGCAAAATAATATTTATAAAAATATATATATATTTTATAAATAGTAGCCTCTCCTGTCAAACGACAGTTCTACGCGATTATCCTTGTGGTAACGGAAATTTGAATCTTTGTTGAGAAATTCTTGTAACATACATAAAATGTAACCATTATATGATTTTGATATACCTACGTGAGCTCCCAACAGTCCAAGCGCTCTGACTACTAAGCCATACTAGGAAATCTTTGTTCATGTAGCCTCAAGTCAAATCCCCACTTTGTTAAAATTGACATACCTTTTCTAAATCAATATTTCAAAGTATTGAACTTCTGAGAGTAGCAATCCACAGCTACTGTCTGTACATTCACTCTTTGTACCATCGCAACGATCGCCTCTACGTTTGTAAAGTTGTTTTTGTAAAAATAAGTTAAATATAAGATTTGTCGTTGAAAAAATACTTTAAATAAAAAAAATCTAAAGGCATATATCGCATATATGTACGTATATGGTTATTGAGATACACCTAAAAGTTAAATTTTTCGAGTGTTCTTCTCTCTCGATCCCCTAGGGGGGAGAGGGGTGACGGCATCAAGGCTAGAGCCCTCTTGCCGTAGGTGTCATTCGGCTTTGGGGTTGGACTTTTGGGGGTCCTTGTAGTTATTACCTCGATGGTGAGGTTGGGAGTCGGGGTATCAGGTAGGATGAGCCTGTGCTGACGGGGCGGTCAACCTAGCCGGGTGAGACCCTTGGTTACCCAGGGGAGGCCCAGCTTGGGTGACCAGCGGCCACTACAGCAGCTCAGGAGTCGGTCGGGGATAGGAGGTCGCAAAAGAGTTTCTGTCACTTTACACATTTATATTCATTTATCTGTGGCATTGAATTCTGCCACTCAATACGTAATGCCTCAAACTCGGTGGAAAGTAGCAAACGGAACGGAGTGTCTTAACACTAGGTTATCAAGTTCTCTCTGCCTACCCTGCCATGTGCGGGATACAATACAAAGGTAAAAAATGGGCACAACCGTGTCAAATATGACAGGTTGTGGGTTTGATCCCCAGAATATAATTGCTCCCAAGTTTAACGGAAGGTGGTAAGTGGATTGTCTATCACAAGACTCTTTCAGCCTATCGTGCTAGACCTACCTTTTTTCATCTTACCTGGTAGTTAACAGCGCAAAAAAAAAAATACCTTGTAAATTTAACTTCTACAGTTATAAAGCTCCATGTGCTGCTGCTGTGGCTGACGTAGTTCTTCGGGACTGAAACTTTACATTCCTAGCCCTGTAGTGTCAATCAGTGGCAAGTCTTAGCTTTGGTTTGATACGTCTTGCGAGGCATATCAAATCTGGGCCGAGGATCAGGAGGGCTGGTCATTGAGGATCCGCAGATAGAAACCTTAAAAAGAGTGTATAACTGAGCCTAAGTTATTGTTATAATAATCGTCTAGGTTATTTCATTTATGTATAAATCAACTAATTGAGAGATTTGATAGAGCTGGAAGGAGGTTCAGTTGAGTGCCTTAGTCGGCTGTCTTAAAGCAATATTATAAATTTGTGAAGATTGGGCAGAGGAGGAAAATAGACTCAGATACAATAGTAGTTTATCACAAGACTCTCTCTGCCTATCGTGATAGACCTACCTTTTTTCATCTTACCTGGTAGTTAGCGGTGCGAAGATGAAAAAAAATACCTTGTAAATTTAACTTCCACAGTTATAAAGTAACTTTTATAGTATAACAGATAAGGCTTACTTCATGAGCCATCCAATATTATTTTATGAACATTTGGTTTTATCGTCATTGCAAAATTGCCTCTAACGTCCGGTATATTGAATTTAACGAGATTTTATATTATTTTTTTTGTGTTTTTATATATAGGTTCACTTTCACCGAAGTCTGTATTTTTTTGTGCAATAAATTATTCTCAATAAAAATTGTTTTACGAGTATAGCCACAAATGTTCATATGCGATTTCAATAGGATCGAAGCTCCTTTGAATCACTGTATTTTATTAACTTCACGCTGTATCCCGCACACAACGGGGTAGTCAGAGGGAACTTGGGAACCTTTAATCTATTCGTTTGGTCTCGGAACAAAATGTAAACAGACAAAACAAAATTTCTTAAATATTTATTGATTAATATCTCATTTGTACTCTCTCTCTCTTTCTCTTTTTTCGGTTACAATTCTTTTCCGTTTTTGAACGCGCCAACAACACCTACTTTTAACGTATTGGACTTTTCTTTAATTGCTATTACATTATCGGGGAAAAATTGCAAGTCTTTTATGGTTCACTCATGTTTTTAACACTGGCATGTCATTATAACAAAAATAAAACAATCTACAAGTAACTTTAAAGTTGAAGAAACAAGAAAATAAAAATACAATTTAAATATTATCTGCATTTGAGGCCTGTCGTGGCGCAGCGGCACAAGCGTGTGACTGTAACCGACAGGTCTAGGGTTCGACCCCCGGTCGAGGAAATGAAATATTTAATATTTTCAATTTAAATGCTTAATGTTTCATTTCTTCGCTCTGGTAATAAGGCAAAGCGCGGCGTTGAGTTCCGCCAACAACGCAATACCTCAAGTTCGGCGGAAAGTGGGGAACGGAAGTGGAACGGAGTATCTTAACACTAGGTTCTCGGGTTACCTTTGCCTACCTTGCCTCGTGCGGGATACAGCGTGAAAAAAAAAATATCTGAATCTGTGCACTACAATTTATTTGTAATAACATTTGTGTACAATTTTATTTTGTGCTGTGTGATTCCGGCTTAGAATAGGTTCACCCTGGTACTAATGGTGTCGTAAGAGGCGAATAAAGTGCGTGTGGTAGAGTCACGTTGTCAGTAATGGCAACACGCATGGGCAAACTCGACTGGATTATTACCACCCCCGGCATTTAAGACCGGCGTTAAGTAGTGGCTTTGGCCACTGCGTTTCGCGTTAGGTAATGCCGGGCCCCGGTGCCCTTCCACCTTAAAGGACGGCAACGCTCCTGTATTTTGGATGTTTTCACCAATTAGTTATTGAAAGTTAGGAAAAGAATTGAAAGCTTTAATAATATTCGTTTTCTATAAAGTCTTAAAGAGTTTCACAATTTCTTTAGGTAGCATCCAATAATATTATTTACGGTGCTATCAGCGTATTACTTGAAGGTAAGTAAGTACTCTGGAGAGTAACTTTATAAAATATATTTATTTCATCAATCGTGATCTGTAAAGGAAGCTTCTTCTGGTTCATTTACTTTTTATCTTAACTTCCATCACGGCTAAATTGGGTATAGTGTTAAAAAGAACTCCGTCTTTTCTGCCGATTTTGAAACATTACGTGTTAATAGGCGAAATTTAACGCCGCGCTTATAATTTTAACCTATATTTTATTAAGGATAAAGGAAGGATCCCTAAGGATGGAGTTAAACGCACAAGTCGTCGCGCTTACAGGCGCTTGCGACTTTGCGCTACAATTAGACTTATTAGTTTTTTTTAGCTTAGCTATATATTCCGTACCTATCCGGATACTCATAAGTAATTTTGGAAACTAGTGTTAAGTCACTCCATCCCATTAATCACTTTTTGTTTCCACTTTCCGTCGAATTAAAAGTCCGTTAAGTAGCGGGACCCAATGTCAAATTCTGTTGCGTTACCAGGGCTTGGAAATGAAAATATTAAACCCCTTCACAGAGTCACAACAGTTTGAACCCCTGAGTCACAGCTAACCTTAATAGAATTTATTACTTTAGTATGGCAATTTGTCATGCATAATAAACGTATTAAAAAAATATCGTTAAAAGTGTTTCATTTAAAAATATCGTTGAGGCCTGTCGTGGCGCAGCGGCACAATATTGTGACTGTAACCGACAGGTTCTGGGTTCGATCCCCAGTCGAGGAAATGAAATATTTAATATTTTCAATTTAAATATTAATGTTTCATTTCTTGGTTCTGGTACAAGGCAAAGCGCGGTGGTGAGTTCCGTCACTCAATACGCATTGTCTTAAAATCGGCGGAAAGTGGGGAACGGAAGTGGAATGGATTGTCTTAACACTAGGTTCCCAGGTTCCCTCTGCCTAACCTGCCTCGTTTGGAATACAGCGAGAAGCTAAAAAAAATAAAAAAAATCGTTGCATTGATTGAACATAAAATTTAAATTAAATTACCACATTTTTTTATGAAAGTCTTACATTCTTAGTCTTAAAACATTTTTTTAAGACTTTCATAAAAAGAACAACTATAATTGATTAAAAAATCATTAAAACGTCAAATAAAGTTTATACAAAAATTTTACCCCTCTTTCTTTTTTACAGATTTTATATCAAAAGTTATAATTTAGGGAGGCGTAAAGAAAAAAAGAACCGCTTCTTTAACTACCACATGAAAATCTTGACTTATTGTCACGTTCCGTAATCTCGCTTGCATATGAGCAAGAGCATACGACAGAGGCATGATCGGCCTTAGCTTTCACATTGTTACATATTTAATTAATATGTATTAAATTCTGAAGTAAAAATTAAAAATGCAAATAAATGTATATTTATAATTAAAAAAATAATTAAATTTTTTTTCGTCGTGGCGCAGTAGCACAAGTGTGTGACTGTAACCGAGGTTGAGGGTTCGATCTCCACTCGAGGAAATGAAATATTTGATATTTTCAATTTAAATATTTAATATTTTCATTTCTTCACTGTGGTACAAGGCAAAACGCGGCGTTGAATTCCGCCACTCAACACACAATGCCTAAAATTTGGCGGAAAGTGGAACGGAATGTCTTAACACTAGGTTCCCATGTTCCCTCCGCCTACCCTATCATGTGCGAATTACAGCGTGATTCTGAGTCGAGTAGAGTAGAGTAATTAACTCTTTTGCGTATTAAAAAAAATATGATAATAATTTATTTCGGCCTTAGCTTTCACATTGTTACTTGTTTAATTATTTGTATAATTTGAAATTCCTTTTTTATATTATACAAAAATTATGACAATATTTCAATTCAGCCGCTCACACAGTTACTTATTTAATTAATCTGTATAATTTAGGTAAAAAAGTTAATTCATCGAAATTTATTTAATCTTTTCTGTGTCCCGTACTTGGCAGGGTTGGCAGAGAAAACTTGAAAACATAGTGTTAAGATTAAAAAGCCATTGTGCCACCGAATTTGAGGCCAAGCATGGCGTATTGGGTGGCGGAACTCAACGCCGCGCTTTGCCTTGTTATCAAAGCGTAAAAATAAAAACATTAAATATTTAAATTGAAAATATTAAATAAATCATTTTCTCGAGTGGGGATCGAAAGAAAGAAATGAAAGATTAACTTTTGGGAAAAAACTAAGCTTTTCTGGCGAGAAGTGAGTAGTTCCCGGAGTTGCTCGATAACCAGTAAAATAAAAGGGTGTTTTCGAAGGACGGATGATCTTTTAACAGAACAACCACAGGTTTTGTAACGACGGGTGGAATTGTATAAGGAGATGTATGAATGTGATGGCGCCTCTGCCTCAAGTAACAGTATAACGCTAAGTTTTTATGTAGCTGATGGCGTAATTAGTATAAAAGAAGTTAAGAGTGCAATACGAAGTTTGAAATATAGTAAGGCAGTGGGAGCAGATGGAGTTACAGCCCCGATGATCAAATATGCTGGGACACGCGTCTCATACGCAGGCATTGCTAGGCTAGGTCTTTGAAAATATTTAGAGAAAATGTATATAACATTCAAAAGTAAGTACTTTAAAAATTCTAATATTATAATACACAAGGATAGAATATTTTCGTTAGCAAATTACATTTTTTTAATGTACAAAAGACTATTCAAATAAATAGAAAAGGATGTTTTTTTGTTTTTCTATACATATCTTTATTGTGTCTTATTCTTTAGGTTCCGTACCTCAAAAGGAAAAAAAACCTTAAAGTGTTTCGTTTTTTTCTTTTAAAGTAGGGATCGTCCTTGTTTTTTATACTGCATTTCAGGTAATAAAATATATCAGTAACCTAAATACTCAGCTTCATGCTGTATCCCGCATGGTTTCCACTAACACTAGGTTCCCAAGTTCCACACTTTCCACCGTTTGAGGCATGTCGTGCTGAGTACTCAACGCCGTGAAGCTGGAAAAAACACCTTTAAAATATCAACTGGATACTATAAAATATGAAATTTTTCTTTCTGCTTTAAAACAGTAATTTCATTACGCATTTCAAATTGACTTCACTCGAAGTATTGCTATTTACTCACTAATTAAAGGTTATTTGTAAACTGAGATATATAATTAGATTAATAGTGCTTTGAAAATTATAATTGGCATATTTTGAATTCTATGAAGATAGAAGATTAAAGCGTTTATTTATTACTTTAATAGACAAAGCTTTGTGATATTGTAAACGATAGGTAGTGAGTTCAATCCCCACTCGAGGAAATGAAATGTTTAATGGGGCCCACGACGGCTTGCTCGCAGCGACCGCTGCCAGCACGTCAGTACAGTGCAGTCAGTGCAGTAAGTCCCTGTGGGTGTGATAAATGGAGACGAATGCGGCATTGGGGACCGCCACCCAACACGCTATGTCCGGAACGACGGGAAGTGGAGGACGGAGCTACAAATAGCTACGTGGAATGAAAGAGGAAGGATGGAAGAAAAGATGAATGAATTATTAGATGTGATGGAAGTCAGAGATCTGGATATTATTTGTGTGACTTAGACCAAGTGGCAGTGTAGGCGCGATACTGTCCTCTCGATTGGTTAGTGCAATGATAGAGTACAAGGCGATCAGTCCGAGGCTGCTTTGGGTGTGTTACTCTAACAAGAATACTCTTGTTAACCCCACCCTGAAGCTGGGGTTAACAAGAGTATTCTTGTTAGTGGCATATGCTCCGGTATCCTCAGCTCCATTATGCAAACTCGAGGAATTTTGGGAGAGTGTCAGGAATATTCTAGATAGTGTTAGAGGGTCTGTTTGGTGAGGTTGACGACAGTGGACGAGGCGAAAGAGGTATGCCGAGACCTTAGCGTTTGGCGCTACGTTCTCTCTGCTTACCCCGCTAGGGATTTACCGTAAAGTTGAGTAAGTAAGTATTATTTTCATATTAAATATTTAATGTTTTAATTTTTTCGTTTTGGTACCAAGACAAAACACGGCGATGAGTTCCGCCACTTAACACGCAATGCATCAAATTTGGCGGGAAGTAGGGAACAGACTTCCCGCCATGCGCGGGATAGGCAGAGGGAACTTGGGAACAGCGTGAAGCTGAGTGAGAATGAGTGAACCTAATGTTAGCAGCCATTCTGATTCTTACGTTCCCCAATTTCCATCTAATCCGATTTGTGCCTGTACCTAGCCACTGAGCACCCTCTGTCTTTTTTGTCTTCATCCCGCATACATCAGAGGTAACGTTAACAAAACGTGTATTAATAAAAACCTAGATATTATTAGGTCCCCGTTAAGACACTTCTGTACTTCACTTACTGCCGAATTAAGACATTGCGAATTAAGTGGCGGAACTCGACGCCGCCGCAACGCTATTTAATTCTAACTTAATTTATTACTGTTTGACCAACAATCCTTGAACTTTATTCAACAACAGACTCAAATTATGATCAAATGAGATTTTTTCTCCATCAATAATATATCAAAGAAAAGATCAGTTCTAAGAAAGAAATTTTCGACAAAAGAGTTTCATAATACCTACAATTACGATTAAAATCTGTTTTATTTCCAATCATCGGAAAAAGGTCGGACACAAAGATTGTACAAAATTAAGGGGCAAACGTAAAGTTTTGAATTTATTGGCACATTTCCTTGAGAAGTTCTGTGATATCTGATTGACCTTAACGTCTTGGAGCGGAGCGTGACGTAATTCTTGTTACACGAAAAAGAATTAATCGGTTTTACTAGATAAAAAGTCATTATGTTCGCAGCGTTGTATTCCGCCAGTCAAGAACGCCTACGGAATTCAATGGAAAGTAAGGAACAGAAATGTCTTTATAAGATAGAAATGTTTTAATTGTAGATTCTATATATACCTAACATATTATTACTACACTCACACGTCTATAATTTAATTATTACTAAAAAAAGACACAGAAGTTTTTCTGTGTCTTTTGTTCAAAAAAAGAATACCGTCAAACACTATTGATAGACTGAGGACTGTTGTGGTGCAGGGGCACAAGCGTGTCACTGTAAAACTGAAAGGTTGTGGGTTCGATTTTTACTCAAAAATATAAAATATTTTTTATTTTCAAAGTAAATATTGAGTGTCTTGACACTGGGTTTCCAGATTCTCTCTGCCTACCCTGCCACGTTCAGGATGTATCCTGTACAACCGACAAAACAAACAGCATCGGACACTATGACATCTAACAATTGTATTGTAAGGTATAAATATAAATACTCAGTATTTTAATTGACGATTAATTAAATGTCTCCAAAGCAGAAGGAACTTGGGAACCTAAGATAAGACACTCCCTTCCCATTAAGACAATTCCATCCCCCATTTCCCGTCGAATTTGAAACTTCAACGCCATGCAATATGTAATATTTCATTTCCTCGAGTGGGAATCGAACAACGATCCTTGTGACACGAAAGGCTCCACTAATTTAATCGCGTCTTTTCATAAAAAATGCTTTTAAACGAAATATGTATCTGGATTTTACATCAAAATTAGTAATGACCGTCTATCCCAAAACGCTTCAGTACAAGTGTCATAAATCATAGTTTCGATGCTAAACTGAAGATCGTATATTCGGGAATCGGGACACGTTCGATATTTTGCGGTCTAAGCCAAGTTCATGATGAATGTCTTTCGAGGTTTATCGGCTAAATGGTAAAAATAGTACAAAACTATCACAACATTCAGTACAAAATGGTAAAAACATTGCTTCACGCTATATCCTTCATAAAGCGGAGCGAACTGAGCGTTAAGACACTCAACAATTATTTTTTATATTCCCGTACCCAGGGAAACTTGGAAACCTAGTTGTAAAACACTCTAACTCTCTGTTTCCCAATAGCCACCGAATTTTAAGGATTACATATCGAGTGGCGGTACTCAACGACGTGCTTAGCTTAGCTTAATACCAAAGCGAAGAAATGAAAACATGAAATATTTAATTTAAAAAGGTTCACACACTTGCGCCTTTGACCCATGATAAGCCTCTTTTTATTATATAATTTGTGAATATTGGTTTTAAATTATCAAAAAATTAAATCTTTCATTTCCTCGAGTGGAGATCGAGTCCACAACTTGTCGCCATTACTTCAGCCGCATGTTTGTAGGCCTGAATATACTGAAATTTTAGTTGTAAGAACTATTTACAAACAAAAAAAACACATAAAAAAGAAACAAAATTGTTATTTCTACAACGTAACTTACATAAACTATAACATAATCTTTGTATATGTGTTTTTTTTTAATTTTGCCAATTTTAACAAAAATCATTAAACCTTCGTTTTGAAGTTGATTTGAAAGGAAAGGTAGCATCGTCATTCGATGCATTATTACAATATTACCAAGCAAATTTTACACGCTGAATCCCTAACTGGGTAGCCAGAGAGAACGGAGCGCCTAACTAACATATTTTTGTCTTGTGTATAGAAATGCGTAGCGTTAAATTACGTGATGTTTAATCCACAATCCCCGGTGTAACGACAAAATTAAATTTGTCCTTCAAATAAGAAGATGCAAGTTGAGCTTTAAACGGAACTGAGAAACATGATCATATTTACTTAGGCCATATATGAATCGAATAGCTAGATTTTAAAGTTGCTTAACTTTTTTAATTTGGTCCATGGATACATTAGTAAAGCTTGCATCTGCATCATCAAGAATTGGTAATAAAAAAGATTTTGCTAGCTAAGTTTTCTTAAAGTGAGTGGTAAGAGAGGAAAGGGGAGACCTCGTTTGAGCTTCGAAAACATAGTATCGACGGTACTGGAAGAAGGTCGCGTAAAACGCATGCGGATCCCCCGGAGGGGCATGTATGAAGAGATTGATGACAGTAGAGGAGGCGAGAGAAATGTTCCGAGACCGTAGCGTTTAGCGCTCCGTTCTCTCTGCCTACCCCGCTAGAGATATAGTGTGAAGCTTAGTAAGTAAGTAAGTTTTCTTACAAATATGTGTACTGACCAATACAAAGTGTGATCAAAATATACTCAATTTTTTGTTACCATCGTATATACACACTAGGCTAATCAATCCCATTTAATAGGGTTTACATTAATATTGTAAGACTTCAGGTCGTTATTGACATCACAGATTGGACTTGATAGTTCATCTAGAGTACATTGACGATAAATTTGAATATCATCTGCATACAAACAATAGAGAGAAGAGATATTATATATAGAGTTAATATAAATAGAAAAGAGGCCTGTCGTGGCGCAGTTGTCGGAATCCCCACTTGAGGAAATGAAATATTTAATATTTTCAATTTAAATATTTAATGTTTTCTTCGCTCTGGTACAAGGCAAAAGGCGGCGTTGAATACCACCACTCAACACGCAATGCCTCAAATTCGGCGGAAAATGGACAACAGAAGTGTAACGGAGTGTCATAACACTAAGTTGCCAAGTTCCCTCTGCCTACCCTGCCATGCGCGAGTTACAGCGTGAAGCGTGTGGGATACAGCGTGAAGCCGAGTAGAAAAGAATGAAGGGGACGTACCGCAGACCTATATACTACTACTTATATACTTTATAAGCAAGTTATATACTACTTATATATAAGCAAGCGTACTTACTAATAATTACAAGTTATCTGGTAAGAGATTTGAAAGATTTTACAATAGTAATGAAATAAAAAAAAATCCTTTCTCTACCTCGACTAAAAATCGAACCCATAACTTGTCGTTTTTACAGTCGCACGTTAGTGCCCTTACGCCTCGGCAGGCCCCATATGAGTAAAAGTAGAAAGCCTATCCATACATAATATATGAACAAAATATGAAATTATCCAACTTGAGTGTAAGCATATAAAGTAAAACTTTGGAAGATAGATCCCAAGTTCGTGATGCTAACTTTACCGTAGCGAGCTTGTGTTAAGCGACCAACAGTAAAGTAAATTTGGTTAGTTCTTATATGAGAAAAAATAAAAATTATATTTCTTTTAGCTTTACGCTGTATCCAACCCGGTGCTAAGATACTCATTTTTTGCCGATTCTGAAGGCACTACGTATTGAGTACGTCGGTAACAGAGCGATTTGTAACCTACTTATAGCAGATTAGGTAGAGAGAACCCTGGGAACTTAGTGTTAAGACACTCCGTTCCCATTAACACACTTCCATTTCGTATATTTCACTGAATTTAATATTAAATGTAAACGCGAACAAATGAAACTATTGAACGTTTCGTTTCCAAAACTAGACTAGGGACCGAATTGACTCTCACTTTCCACTGAATTGCAAATTCAACAATCGACAATTCAACGGAAGATTTTTAATAGGAACGGAGTGTCTTAAGACTAGGTTCCCAGTTCCCTCCGCCTATATACAGCGTGGCGTTTTAACGAAACTTTTTTTTATGGAAGAACCAAGGCAAAAGAGCATCAGGTGACCCGCACGCTCTATTCACCGTCGCTCAAGGCCCCGTGTAGCACTAGGTACAAGTGCTTGCTGGCCATTAAGGTAGGCCATTAAGGTAGGTAAGGAGGTAGGCACTTTTTGAAATTAACCATGTCGTATCGACATGGAAATACTGCCATGGGTAGGCCGTTCTACAGACATGTGGCACGTAGAAGAAAATTCTTACGAAACCGCACTTTAGTGGAGTGCCACGTGTACAGATACGATGTGGATGGTACTAAAAACTTAAATAAAATAACCCAAAAATGCTAAAATACAAATATAGCTGTACAACATAAAACAATTGAAACAAAGCTCCTTAGGTATAACCTAAAGGTCTGAGCCCAGCTAATGCCATGCTATTACAATAATAAACTAAGGACCTTGACCGCAAACGTGCTTAATTGTACGAGACAGAAGGATTTCATTTGCCTTTCAAGCCTCGACCTCAGCTAAAGTATTTAGCTAAATTATGTTGAATTTTCAGGCCTGTCGTGGCGCAGGAGCGCAAGCGTGTGACTGTAAACGTGACAGATTGTGGGTTCAATCCTCACTTGAAGAAGTTCAATATTTAATACATTTTCATTTTTTTTTCGCTCTGGTATGAAGGAAAAAAATCGGTAGAAATGGGAAATGGAACGAAATGTCTTAACACTAGGTTAAGAAGAAAGTTAAAATCATGTGCAGAATGTGAATATGGTATACCTTAAAATATTTTAAAAATAGTTATAATTATTCTAGAGGCCTGTCGTGATGCAGCGGCACAAAACGTGTGACTGTAACCGATGGGTTGTGGGTTCGATTCCCACTCGAGGAAATGAAATATTTAATATTTTCAATTTAAATATTCAATGTTTTCATTTCCTCGCTCTGGTACAAGGCAAAACGCGGCGTTGAGTTCCGCCACTAAACACGCTATGCCTCAAAATTCGGCGGAAAGTGGGGAACGGAAGTGGAACGGAGTGTCTTAACACTAGGTTCTTAAGTTCCCTCTGCCTACCCTGCCGTGTGCGGGATACAGCGTGAAGCTGAGTTATAATAATATAACAAGTCATTATTTATTTTGAATCTGGCGAGTGATTTTTTTTATTTTATTTCTTTAGTCTGATAACAAAATCATTTCGCTACTCAACACACGATGTATGGAAACTTTTACGGTAACTGGGGAACTGAATCTTTTAACACGACGTCCCCTCGATCTATATGAAACAAAATGTGAATATGAGAAAAAAATACACATAGAGACAAGTAATGATGGTGATAGCGCCTTAACAAAACGAAATGTAAAAAAAATATAATATAATTTTCTTAACTGGAAATCGAACAGCAGAACATTCATAATCTGATATGGTTTTACAGTATCAGCGCTAACAGTGTCACTCTTACATTCATAATTTTTTAATGGCCTTACGCTGAATCTATTTAATAGGGTAGACGTAGGGATTCTAGGAACCTAGTGTTAAGATATTCTTTTGTCATAAAAAAAAATCACTTTCTGACTAACCTCATTTATATTATGCTTATAATATAAATGAGGTTAGTCAGAAAGTGATTTTTTTTATGACAAAGGAATATCTTGACAAAATAAAATAGCACTTCAGAAAAAAAAATAAAAAAATGCTGTGCTGTGATATAGCATATCTCTCATCCGTCCCTTACTTTTAACACGATTGTCAAATATTACGGCTTGATCAGTAAAATTGAACACCGAGCTGTCTTATTAGTCATCGGCTCATAATTCTAGATACAAAGTGAAACTACAGAAAAAAATTACAAATAGATTTAAGGCCAGTGGCACAAGAAGTAAGGGTGCCATTGGAAGTGCTTTAATTTGTGGATTCAATCCTCACTCGAAAAAAAAAATATTTAAAATTTGCATTGCTTCACTCAAATGACGAGACAAAGCGCGACGTTGAATTACGCCAATCAACACACAATACCTCCAAATAGGTTCCCAAGTTCCCTCTACTTACCTCGCGTGAGACAGCGTGGTGCTGAATAACTAATAATTACACAAAAACATAAGTAGTTACACCAAAAGAGATAACGTCCGACATTCTCATTACGTCCATTATCACCTCATACGACAACTGATAGAACTTGAAGTCACCATAAGTTTTGATACTCCTGGGACATCTCATTGTGGGATATAACGATTTTGCACGTGACCGTATTATTGAGTTCCGTGTGTGCTATTCATTTCTTTTAATATATTGTTCGTTATGTGACATTACTTCTATTTGCTTTAACTTGCAACTTTATGGCAATTTCAGTGGATTGATATAGGAAAATTATTCTTTTTCTTTATCTTTTTTATGTTCAGCTTTACGCTGTATCCCGCATGAGGTAGGCTAGGTAGAGGGAACCCGGGAACCTAGTGTTAAGATACTCCGTTTCACTTCCGTTCCTCACTTTCCGCCGAAATTGAGGCATTGCGTGTTGAGTGGCGGAACTCAACGTCGCGCTTCGCCTTATTACCAGAGCGAAGAAATGAAACATTTAATATTTTTATATATAGGAAAAATTACGTATTTACATTATTTACTCACTGAGCTTCACGCTGTATCTCGCACATGGCAGGGTAGTCAGAGGGAACTTGGGAACCTAATCTTAAATGCTATTTTATAGTGTTGTGTTAGTGTTTGTTATTTATATTAACACGCTTTTATTAGCTTGAGTTGTATCTAAGTATGTATGTATGAGGCTAATGAAAATGAAGTAAAATGCACCCCACACTTATTACTCTAATTTGAATTGTCCTTTTATTAGCTTCACGCTGTATCCCGCACATGGCAGGGTGGGCGAAGGGAACTTGGGAACCTAGAATTAAGGCAGTCCGTTTTACTTCCGTTGCTCACTTTCCACCGAATTCCAGGCATTACGTGTTAGTGGCGGAAAGTGGGGAACGGAAGTGGAACGCAGTGACTTAACACTAGGTTCCCAAGTTCCCTCTGCCTACCCTGCTAAGTGCGGAATACAGCGTGAATCTGAGTACTGTTCTTGATAACTTTCGACCTTTCTCTAGGCTAATAAAGGTTTTCCATGAAGTCTTTGAAGAATATTCTATTTTCTTGGAAAATATTTTCTTTGTAGCCTTTAATAAACGTTACTTCACATTTTTTTCTAATAATTTTACCTACAGGTACATCGCTTGTATTCTATTTCAAAGAACGCACTTATATTATGTTTAAGAAAATCATATTTTTTTTTATTATCGCTTCGATCTTTTTTCATCCGTGGTAATAATAATCTTTTATACCATCCGTAACTTTTATACAAAAAAAATATTATTTTTATTTTTCCACTTGCGACAAAGTCATGCTGTGACTCTCGTTATTCACAATTTCATTTCGAAAAAAATAATTATTTTTCACGTTTTCTATATTTTATTTATTTATTAATATGTACTTTGTATGTTAAGAAGTATAAGAAGTATACTTTGTAGGATAAGGTGCCTACCTTGTCCCTGGCACATGCGTGTGACTGTGAATGGGAATTAAGAAATAATTCTTTATCTCACTTTAGTATCGAGGCAAAGTGAGTTCCGCTTGCAACACGTTCAACACGCATTGCATCCAGAATTCGGTAAAAAGCGAGGATTATAATATCTATATGAATAAACATCCTGATATTAGGTTCCCGAGTTCCTTTTGAATATCCTGCTATATGCACGATACATCGTGAAGTATAATCATTTGAATCCAAAATAATCTTGTTAAAGTAGTTCTCAGTCATGACATGGCCACACTACAGTGAAATCTCACTAACAACGAAATGCCTTGGTATATAGCGTTACATGTACTCGAGTAGGACTGCGCATCATTAGGCCCACATTAAAGACAATATATAGTGGAAATAGTGGAAATCTTATTTTATCTATAACAAGCGACTCAAACAAGGCTTCGCCCACCAACTTATTGGAGTACTAGCAACCTATTTGCGGCTTCGACCGCTTGAATAACACCATTTATTTATTAATCTCAATTACGTTATCATTTTTAAGATATTATCTATATATCGATAATATGCCGTGTGATTTCGGCTTAGAATAGGATCACCCTGGTACTGATGGTGTCGTAAGAGGCGACTAAAGTGCGTGTGGTAGAGTCACATTGTCAGCAATGGCAACACGCAGACTCGACCGGATTGTTACCACCCCCGGCATTTAAAACCGGCGTTAAGTAGTGGCTTCGGCCACTGCGTTTGGTAATGCCGGGCCCCGGTGCCCATCCATTTTAAAGGCCGGCAACACTCCTGTAGCTCCTCTAGGGGGCACACAAAGGGCAGTGGGCTACGGTGATCACTTACCATCAGGTGACCCGTACGCTCGTTTGCCGTGTCTCGTTTATAAAAAAAAATCGAAAACTAAAATTCCAGGTACATAAATAAAAAAATAACAATTACGTCAAACTAAATATTTTAAGGCATGTCGTGGCGCAGTGGCACAAGCGTGTGACTGTAACCTACAGTTTGTGGGTTCGTTCCTCACTCGAGGCAATGAAATATTTAATATTTTCAACTTAAATACTTAATGTTTTCATTTCTTCGCTCTCGCGCAAGGCAAAACGCGGCGGTGAGGTTGATTTCCGCCATTCAACACGCAATGCCTCAAATTCGGCGGAAAGTGGTGGACGGAAGTGGAACGGACTGTCTTAACACTAGGTTCCCAAGTTTCCTCTGCCTACCCTGCCATGTGCGGGATAAAGCGTGAAGCTGTAAATATATAATAAATAATGTGAATGAGTAAATATTTTAAATTGATAAAAGTTTTCTTTACTAACTGATTTAATAAAACCAAGCATTAAATATTGAGGCACAGTTTTCAAAATATAATATAAAAAAAAATTACGGCCTGTCGTGGCGCAGTGGCAAAAAATTGTGACTATAACCGACAGGTTCTGGGTTTATTCCCCAGTCGAGGAAATGAAATATTTAATATTTTCAATTTAAATATTTAATGTTTCATTTCTTCGCTCTGGTAATAAGGCAAAGCGCGGCGTTGAGTTCCGCCACTCAACACGCAATGCCTCAAATTCGGCGGAAAGTGGGGAACGGAAATGGAATGGTGTCTTAACACTAGGTTCCCTCTGCCTACCCTGCCTCGTGCAGGATACAGCGTGAAGCAATAAAAAAAAATTAAATTAATATCAGGCTAGTCGTTTCTAAGAATAGCAAGTTTCAAACACACAGACAAATAGACAAAAATATATAACATATTTTTTTAATATATCGTCCATGTACAGACAGTGATTATTAAATTGCACTTTATACGTTGTTCTGACGTATAAGCTTTTTATTATATACGTAAAGTTTCTTACAAATCTGTACATTGGGTGTTGAGTGAATCAAAAACTTTCTCACCAATATAAACCCGCAGTCGTAAGATCGGAAAAGTGGATATGAACTGCGGAGTAGATCGCAAACGATTAATTCTTTAAAATACTAAAATTAATTTGTCTATTTTTGAAATTATTGAGTATTTTATAACCAATTTTTTATCACTAAATATCATCAACTTCTCTATCCTCAGCAAGTGATCCTCATTTATAATTACTTTGAATCATCTGAACATTTATTGATTCAAAATTGAATTAACATAGGTGTATTTTATAGCTCTTTATAATTATATATTATTTTGACGTCTTAGAAAATTTATTTGGATTGGCTGTAGCTAATGCATAGTATTATTTTGAGAGATTTTAATACCTGCCTTATTAAGATTGATGTGCGTGCCAAGCGTTGATTAACCCTTGTAAAATGCTCCAATTTTGGTATTCTCCATAGTAAAGTCACTGATTATTCTCCAAATTGTTCACCTTCTCAATTGGGCCGCAGTTTAGTTTCCTCGTCAGATCATGTTGAAAGTCATGGACTGTCTGCTGAAAGATTTTCTTACCATGATGTAATTTAACTCTCTCATAAAATATCTTATAAAGTCCACCTTTCTAAATGATACATACTGTAATAATGCGTCGTAGTTTTAAAAAAAATAAAAAAATATTTAAGTGTCATTAAAATAAAATAGATTGGAATTTTATTTTTAACACCAGGATAATTGATGAAAAGCTTGAATTGTTCATTTCTCTTTTAACAGAATTTTTCGATAAAAATACGCTACTACGTCCTATTAAGTTAAAATGCCTACCTGCCTCTTGGCTGACCCTTAATAAAGAGCCATTATGACCGAATGTAACTAAGCCACATATAAGTACAAACTAAACACTACCAAAAAATATTTTACCCTACAGTAACCCTTCTAAGACCTTGAAATTTCTGCAATCACTTGAAATTCCCATATTTCCCTTTCCCTATTTTCTGGTAAATTTCCTAGTGCTTGGCATACAGTTCATATACTTCCAATTGCTTAAACAAAAAAAATCTGAATCCTTTTCAAACTATCGTCTTATCTTCATCCTTCCTTTTTCGTCTAAGGTATTGGAACGTATAGTACATTCCCAAATGAACGGTTGTCGTTACAAACACAACATTCTCTCTAAGTATCAGTCTGGCTTTTATAAACGCCATAGTACAGCCTTTACTAAAGATTGCGATGCTCAAAGCCACTCAATGTCTAACTAAATTATGTCTAAATAAATAATTCATTCCCCTAATCCACGACCTCCCACTAAACCAAGACATCGTACATACAATCTAATATAATATTAATCGCTCATTTAAACTGTTACCAGTGTGAAGTACAGGAGATCCGGTGCATGCAAGTTTGTAAAGTCCGACTTAGTTGCGTTTTAGTTCGCAACTTGAAAGTGTGAATTGTGGTGAATTAGTGAAAATTGTTTGTTATAGGCCTTTGTTTGTTCACTTTTGCTAAGTTAAAATGATATTTTATTTATATTAGATAATTGTTTTGTGAAGTTAGGTCTGTATAACGAATTTAACGTTTCTACGTAGAAGTTTCAGATATATGTTCCTATGTAAAAATATATCTTTTAGTAAAACGCACAACGAAGAAGAAATAGAAAGAAGAATTAATTTTGCCTCAAAGAAATTTGGTCACATAATGAGATTGTAAAATTTGAATATCATGTAAGCCTAAAGAAAACTATATTAAACAACTGCATATTGAGCTGACTACTCTATGGATGAAAAACTTGGGTATTCAAGGATAGAGATAGCAAAAGATCACAACAACTCAAAGCGCTATGGAGAGGAGCATCCTGAATACAAGTAAAAGTTAGAAGCGAAGTTCTTAGACAAGAGACTGAGCTAACGGATGCTCTCATACAGATAAATGAAAAGAGAAAAGAGAATAGAAGTGGACCGTCCACGTATGACGTTACACAGACAAACAGGTGGACACTCAGAACTACTACATAGAAAGGTTCCACTGAGAAGAGAAGAGTGGGTAGACTGAAAAATGGGTTGATGACAGTACAAGTAGATATAGCAGGAAAAGTACTATCAAAAATAGAGATGTTTGGAAAAATTTGGACGAGGACTTCACTTAAAGAGGGATCCATATCCAAAAATAAATAAATAAACATAAAAACAATTAACTTCACTAATAGCTAAAATCTAAACATAATACTAACAAAAATAAAATTTACTTACTAAGAACATTTGAAATCTAAATTATGAATATGGAAAATACCTAGCCTGATGAGATGATGAGCATCTCATCAGGCCATAATGAAAGATTTAAAGATTTTCATTAGAAGCTTTATTGGAGTATGGACACAAGCGAGTGACTGTAAATCCAGCGGTAGTAGATTTAAATTCTACTTGATGAAGTGAAAAATTAATAATTTTATTTCTTCTATCTATTGACAAATCAAAATGTGGTGGAGAGGTCCGCTATTCAATACACAAGCCAATGAAATGAAACGAAATGTCTTAAGGAAGTGGGAATTAAAAAATATTTTTAAATATTGGAGAATCTAATTCTTAATGAAGAGTATATAAAAATAATTATAAGCTATATAACACTATGCTACAGGCATGCTTATAAATGTGAAAATTTGTGATATATAGGACGTTTGTACCACTTCAAAAATTACTAAACTAATTCAGATTAAACTTTACAGTAATATATTATATATAAAAATTGTATAATTTGAATATAATATAAAAATAGGTAAGTTGCAGCAATAGAGCACAAGAAAAAGAAGGGAAGAAGAAAATTAAGACACTCTATTCCTCATTTTCGATGAATTTTCGAAGCATTGTGTACAAAATAGGAAATTCTTCGTGTCTATCTATATGTATATATTCCTGGAGTAGGAATTGAATCCACAATTGTTGCGTTAACAGTGTTATGTTTATACCACACCACCCTAGCAGCCTCGGCTTCAGTTTGCGGCTTCACGGTGTATCCCGCACATGGCAGGGTAAACAGAGGGAACTTGGGAATCTAGTGTTATGACACTCTGCTCACTTCCATTCTCCACTTTTCGCCGAAGTTGAGGCATTATGTGTAGTATAGTACTTACTTTTATTTAAAGACATTAAATATTTCATTTCCTCGAGTGGTGATCGAACCCACAACCTGTCGTTTACAGTCACACGCTTGTGCCGCTGCGCCACGACAGGCCTCTATATAGTTTAATATTACAAACAAATACCGTAAATCTAAATTGACATGAAACAATGTTTATTTTATCTGGTTTTATTCTAATATGAATACACAAGTCCATAATGAATGCGGTATACAATCCACACTATTTTGATTCATATGATATCTCATAAATATTCGGTGTGGCTTTGTTTTAACACTATAACAATTAAAATACTAATATTGAAATTTGCTATTAATATTTGTTATATACATAGTGAACTTTTATTTCATGCTGAATATTTTTTTTTTACGAACGTACGGGTCACTTGATTGTAAGTGATCACCGTCGCGCACGGCCTCGTGTAACACCAAGGGTGCGTGGCCGGCCTTAGAGGTGGAGGTAGATGTCGTATCGACCTGGAAATACTGCCATGGATAGGCCGTTCCACAGATGTGTGGAACGGCCTATCCACGGCAGTATTTCCAGGGCGCGTGGAAGAAAATTCCTACGAAACCGCACAGTAGTGGAGTGCCACGTGTACAGATGATGTGCCTTGTTACTAGAGCAAATAAAATAAGAATATTAAATATTTCATTTGATCGAGTAGGGATCGAACCCACAACCAGTCTTGTTTACAAATTCACGCGCGTGTACCAGCACGACGACAGTTCTCAAATTATTGAGTTATTCATGAATTTGAATTACAAATTATAATAATTGGGCCAGTCGTGGCTGTAAACCAGGGCAACTGTGAACAGAATGTAGGTTCGATTTCCAAATTAACGAGGCAATTTCTCAATTAAGAGGCTGTAAAGTTTATAATATTAATTAATTCTAGTCCGTTCAGCTGAGTTATAAGAGAAATAACCTTCACATAATACATTAATTCAAGTGGCATCACATACTTGCGATATGAATTTTTATGATACGCCATCGCGTGTCGGTATTTTTTTATCAACTCCCAAAGGCCGTATTTAGATTATGAGTACGTAGTTGTAATTTATGCTTGCCTGTTTTATATTAAAGTTTTATAAGGGTGATGGTGACGTAGCGGCTTAGCCTCTGACTGCAACGATTTTTTGTTCGTTTCTCATACAGTGCAATGCATTTCCATTTTATAGCTCTGTAAACAAAACCATGAGCGTAGATAACTGTCTTCAAACAGTGTATGCAGATGGAACTTGCAAACCTCTCTTAAGACTCTCGTTCCCATCAAGGCACTTCCGTTTTCTATATTCCACCGAATTTAAGGCATTTCTTCTATTACCAGAGTGAAGAAGTGAAAGAATTAAATATTTTATTTCTTCGAGTGAGAATAGAATAGATAATTTTTGCCCCTACGTCAGCATTTACTTTAATTTTCGATACATCTGTCCTATATTTTGTTGTATCTCAATCAATTACCGTATATGTGTAACATTTATGTATATTAGTACGTAACATAACGTAAATAAGCTGCCTAAAGGCCATCCCATAGGGACGCTCTGTTGTCTGGAACATAAAATATTTTACTTAAGAGTTGGTAATAAATTATATCTCATATATAAAAGTTTCACATTTTAAGGGGAATTTTCTGAAATTATCTTATTTTATATGATAACTAGCGACCCACACGCGGCTTTGCCCGCTTAGACCAATGTTTACTTTAAAGCCAAATTACACGAAATCTGTATTAATTGTAGTCTATGTGTTATTCAAATTTATAAGCTATGTTATTGTAAAGTTTCATCTAAATTTGTTCAGTAGCTTTGGTGTGGAAGTAGAATAAACATCATTTATCATTAAAATGTATGTATTCAGAGGATAAGACAAAAGAGGTATATGGATAATCGTTTAATAAGTTTGGCGCTCTGTCCTCTCTAGTTGGCCCTGTAAAGATAGAGAAGCTAAAAATACAAAATCGTAAGTCGACAGGTTTGTTACAAAAATGTATGTATTTTTTGCTTTATGTTGTATCCCTCACTGGGCAACGAAGACACATGATTCTGCTTTCCCACTTTCCGTTAAATTTGAGGTTTGCGTGTTGAATGACAGTGCGCAGCTTTGCCCTAATACCAGAGCGAATAACCCGAACCATTGAAGTCCGCACGGTACTTGCGTTAGCTTTTAACGTAGCTCTTTCCCAGTGCGGATTCTTACCTCCTATAAATCTTGATCCTGTCCCATACATGTCAACTCTCCCCTATCTGCGGCTTGATGAGACATTACCATTTCTTCGCGTCTGAGCAGACTAGGATCACATTTTGAGCTCTTTCCTCTTGATATTGCGCTCGTTCTACTCCGGCGGAACCGGAGATTAACATCATCAATGTCGATTGCAATGTTGGACGGTATGGGAAGTTCATCAGCAGTTGAGATTGGCATCCGTCTTAGTTGTAAAATTATTATATCAAACTACTACCAACGGTATGATACTTATAATTATACAGCTTTCAAACGGTTATAAGTTACTTGAAATTATGTTATGCTTATAATATTATTTTATTCCTAATTTGTAACAGCCACTAGTCAAACAAAACAAAAAAAATAAATAAATACACAAATCTTGGTGGTCTCGCGTACTGTCCTGGATAGTTGTATAATGAATTGACTGTACCTTGTGTGGTGAGTTTGAGATATTTTTTTACAAGTGGGTCCTAGGTAGTAGAAAGTTTTCTGATTATCTTTCTTAATGAAATTTGGAATTTAATTTTTATTTAAATAACCTCACAGGTCATTTTATTTATAATATCTGTTCTTCCTAGCGAGGATGAAGTGTTATCAAACCGAAAATAGTGGTTGGGCTTATCCGCTGTATGCTTATACACATTGCTGACTTTAATTCATTTCTCGTCTTGATTTTGGAGATGTGTTCCTTTATCCTTGCCCCGATGCTTATCTTTGTTGGCATGTGAATAAATTTGAGTGCTACTATTAGTACTATCATTTAGGGATCAATTGTTGCACAATTGACCCCTAATAGCGTATTAATAAATTCCCTCTACCTAGCATGCCATGTGCAGGAAACATATGGCAAATTAGATAGAGGGACAAGAAATAAGAGGATGTTATAACGCGATAAATTCCGTGACTTAAAACGTCAGAGGGAATTTCGTGTTAAGATACTCCAATCAACATTTTCCGCCTTATTATCGAGATATGTGCAGAATAGCGAAGCTTATCACTGCGCTTTGTATTTTTGCCCGAGTGATGAAATAAAAAAACAATTTTTTTTAAAAAAAAAAAATAATAAGCTCTTGATCTTGTTGCCACGTATCTTACTCAAATTATCCAGAAGATTAATATAAATAATGTAAAAATGTCTGAATCTCCTCTAAGGATGGGCGTTCCATAAGGTTCTATTCTTGGTCCCCTTTTATTTTTGTTATGTTTATCGATCTACTTTTTTATGCGAAGAATTTATGCGATATTGTACTATTCGCAGATGATACTTCTCTAATATTTAAGATTGACAGAAATAAACTTAAGTTTGACGAAGTTGTATTGTCCCAAATTCTTCGTTGGTTTGACGCCAATAACCTTATGTTAAATGCTGAAAAAACGTTAAAAAACATTTTTATCTTGATATTAAAGGTGAAATTGTCAATGTGACGGAATCAACAGTTTTTAGGTATAACAATCGATTTCAATCTTCAGTGGAATTTCCACCTTGCAACACTCGCAGATAAACTCAACAAAGCCGCGTTCACATTTAAGAAAGAAAGGCAAATGACGGACGTTGATATTACGACGACGACAACGACGACGGTTTATTTTAGTTATTTTCATAGTATTCTTTCTTATGGAACGCTACGCGCGCGCATATAAGCGCTGTTATAAATTCAATATTACAAATATACTACAAAAAAGAAGCCATAACATCTACTATTATACTACAAAAAAGAGCTCAAGAATCTCTGTTTTTAAAGACACAGGTATTACTTACGGTTGCTTCTTAGTATCTATCTTAAAATATCTTGTTTGTTTGGCAACATATTCAAAGCTATAGCAAAAACAGTGACAGACACACGATAGGGACGAGAAACAAGGACAAACTTGTAACGTCAAGTTATCGCCTCCAAGAAGTATATAAATCGTTTATAGGTCTGAGTATACGTATCTTTAATAATATTTCGCAGTGTATTTTGAATTTACTACTGGAGAAGTTTAAAGTTAATGTTAAGGCAATGTTAACCAAGAAAGCGTACTACACTGTTCAAGAATATTTGTACGATAAAAATGTATTTAATTAAGATCATTTGAATTTCATGCAGGATAGTCACAGGATACTCATTCAATATTAAAAAGAGCAACTTGAGTTTCTTGCTGGTTCTCCTCATAACTGTATGTGTACCAGCCGGTGGAAAATTTTATATTTCTTTGATGATTCAAAAGCGCTTGCAAAAGTCTATTTGAATAAAGAATAATTTAAACTTATACCCTATCCATTATTTGGTACCTCACCTTACTTTTTAATTATTTAATCAATTTACAAAGTTTTTTTAGTGTTTTTTTTTTACTTCAGCACGCTATAGAGCGAGCGGATGAATAATTCAACATTGTGCCAAAGGGATATACTAGAATAGAGTAGAATCCATCCATCCAGATCTCTTTTAAGAGCCTTAGTATTTTGCGCAATAAAAAAAAATAAAGAAGTGATTTATGGGTAGTAGCCCATTAATCACTTTGTCTCTTTTTCTTTTTAATTAAAGATTTTATTAAATGAAAAATCATTATAAGTATGTATTCTGATTTCAAGAACAAAAGGGTAAAAATGAAATCACATTTATATGTACATACGAGTATATAAACCACTATCGATTACAATTATCAATTTCAAAATTTCAAAAAAGAATCATCGAATGATCAAAGCAACTACTGATTTGAAAGGCAGTTCTGCTGAAAACTGCAATGTATTCTATGTCAAAGATAGAATTTAATGAGTACGAGGCATAAAGACTTAGAGAACTTAGTGTTAATACGCTGAATTTGAGTAGCGTAACTAGAAGTTGCTCTTTGCCATGTTACCTGAGCGAAGAAATGAAAACTTTGTATGATTTAATTGAAAATATTGAATATTTAATTTCCTCGAGTGGGGCTCCCTCTCTCTCTCTCAGCTTCACGCTGTATCCCACGCATGGCAGGGTAGGCAGAGGGAACTTGGGAACCTTGTTTTAATACATTATTAACCTAGTGTTAAGACTTGAGGTGAAACCTATACCATTTATGTTAGAACACGTATAAAATCAAATGGAGCAGAATTGAAATCCGCAACTCGGGAAGGAATCCTTAGTGTGAAGTAATAATTTTATATGAAGTATTAATATATATTTTTTTTTGAATATTTATTTTTATATTCAGAGGCCTGTCGTGGCACAAACACACACAACACGTGTGATGTATAAGGTGTCAGATTGTGGGTTCGATCTTCATTTGCTCTAGTAACAAGGCAAAGTGTGGCGTTGAAATCCATTTAACACGAATGCATCAAATAAATGGGGAACAAAACGGAGTATCTTAATACCAGGTTCCCAAGTGCCTGTGCCTGACCTGGCATGTGTGGGATACCGTGTGAAGCTGAAAAAAAAAATATTATTATTTTTAAATGTATTTATGTTTTGTAAGTGTGAAATATTATTTAAATGTAACTTTTAACACAAATTAAGCTTTTTTAAACCTGCTTTTATTGAAAAGGTCAGTTGTAGAATTATTATTTGCATAAACTCCTCTTTTTATATAATCCACTATAACTTATAAATATTTTTTATACTAGTTAAGGGTGTGCTGGTGCAGAGACAGAAGGGTGCGACTAAAAACGCGACGCTCGTGAGTTCGATTTCCACTCGGGGGAACAAAACAATTTTATGGTATGGTTCTTTGATTATGGCGTTCCGAGCGTGCCAGTTGGAAAAAAAAATATATTACACAATACGAGTATGCATATTAAAAAGAAAAACATTCTTATATTCTCGCCTTGGTAACGGGATGAAGTTTGCCATTGAGTTCTGTCACATTAAATGCAATATCTCAAAAAATCGTAGGAAAGTAGGTCACAGAACATACTTAATGGAGACAGAATATATTAGCACTAAGTTCTAGGACCCTGCCTACCCTACTAAGAGCGGGATACAGTGTCATATAAAAAAGTGTCATATGAATAATTAATCATTAATTAATCATTATCTACACGCAAGTTAAAAATGAATAATTAAAAAAAAAATGAATAATTAATCATTAATAAATCATTATCTACATGTAAGTTAATTACTTTAAAATGTATGTAGATAACATACAAAATGTAGAATTAGGCACTTATACAAACCTCTTATTTAAACATTAATCGTGACGTTAAGGACTTTATGATGGCTTTTGAGTACAATGACGTAATTAACTCATATTTTATTAGTACTTTACTACTTATTATTGTTTAGAATGGGTAAATAACGCCTAGTTAAGACACTCCGTGTAGAACGCGTACTTTAAATCTAAAAATGGTCATCGTGTGTGTGGTTTTATTTACGACTTTGAGAAATCCTTTCGTATACCTTAGTAAAAGTCCTTCTGAACAACTTAAACTAAGTGAACGTTAGACTCAAAATCGTATTAATTCACAGTAATTTGCAATAGTAGAAATGGGAACAGATGACATATCCGTGGGGAGGTTTAAAATAAAAACAAATGTATATACCAAATGTATCCCAGTATCCCGCCACACGCCACGAAATTGCCTTACTCTTTTTGAAAGTAACCATCAAAGTTTGTTCTTACACACGGCGTTCTCTGGCCGCGGGATAGAGCGTGAAGCTGACAAAAAAAAAGGTGAAAACCAAATGAGGCCATAAAAATAAAATTAACAACATATTACAGCCATTAATAACTGTTTCATACAATTCACGATGCTTATACAAGCTTTACTTAAAATAAATTACAGGTGTGCACTAGAAAATACAAATGAAACGAATTAACCTAAGAAAGACCCAACCTAAACAGATATATAAAAGGATTTTTTTTAAGCGAAATTCCACTTTAAAATTATATAATATAAAGATTAATATTTGTTTTACAACACATATTGTCGCAAGCTTCCACTGGAGTAGAGCCAAGTACCGAATTAAGAACTTTGGACTCCTGTAATCTGAATTATCTAACTAGAATTATTTCATTCATATAGTAATTGTATCATATATCTTTTCTACATCTTAACGTAAAGATTAAAGATTACATTTTTAAGGTTTACGCTATATCGTCTTAATAGCAGGTAGGCAGTTCAGTTCTCAAATTTAAAAGACTTTGTCTTGGTATTAGAGAAATAAAAAAATAATAGTTTCACCAATTGGAAACGAATCTGCAAACCGTTTATAATGAAACGTTGTGTAGAGGTATACGTTAATCAATCTTTCCTCATTCCCATGTCAATGAATAAACTGAAATAGCTTCACGACGTCGTTAATTAATTTAGTTTTAGTTAATATTTATTTTCATTTATTTACATGTAGGGTTATGAAACTTAGAGTTTTAGCCGTGTGATTCCGGCTTAGAATAGGATCACCCTGGTACTGATGGTGTCGTAAGAGGCGACTAAAGTGCGTGTGGTAGAGTCACATTGCCAGTAATGGCAACACGCATGGGCAGACTCGACCGGATTATTACCACCCCCGGCATTTAAGACCGGCGTTAAGTAGTGGCTTTGGCCACTGCGTTTCGCATTAGGTAATGCCGGGCCCCGGTGCCCTTCCAATTTAAAGGACGGCAACGCTCCTGTAGCTCCTCTGGAGTTACTCGGGGCCGTGGGCGACGGTGATCACTTACCACCAGGTGACACGTACGCTCGTTTGCCGTCTTTTCCATAAAAAAAAAGAGAGTTGTCAAAGGGAACATGGCTACCTAGGGTTAAAATCTTACGTTATCCTGCAATGTGCTGCAACGTGCTGGAGCGTGAAGAAAATGAAAAAAATATCCTTTCATGAAACTAATCGCCATTTTTAATGATAGATAATATAATTTACTTAAATACTTTAACGTAAAGAGCTGATGTTTAAATGAACACAAATTAAAATCTATGGTGTGTGAAACAATAAATGACAAGATTACTTCAATTAGCGAACGCTCGCCGCTTGAAAACGCTTGTTAGAAAGCCTCATTTGATTTAAATAAGGATATATTTAAAAATATATTTTAATATGAAACAAAAATAAATTATTTAGGGGCCTCATTTGGCTTATTGATTTTTTTTTTATTTCCTCGCTCATGTTGAGACATGATCCGCCTATATTTAGAGATATTGCGTGAGCGTAATATCTCAAAAAATAGGCGGTGATTAAATACTAAAATATTGAGGATTTCATGTCCTGCAGGACTACTAGTGAATTTTTCTTTAAAATTTAGTTTGTTCTGCGTGTGAGATTAGAACCGGCAACCGTTAGATTCCATTATAAAAAATTAAAATGCCACAATGCCATTAGTTACCAGAATGAAGAAATAAAAGCATTAAATATTTCATTTTCTCGAGTGGTAGTGATTGGTCACTATCACCGCTCTTTTTGTTTACAGATATGGTGTGTGAAATTATACATTGTAATGTGAGAAGAACAGTATGAACCACAATTACAAATACAAATTAAACATATAATTATCACGCATATTTTAATTATACGCTTCAATATTATAACAAGGCGAAGTTTAAAAAATTTAAACCCGAAAATAACTGTGATAAGAGATGTCCTTTCATTATCGTTTGTCGATACTTTATTTATTTTTTGTTCAGTATCATTTATTGACATTTTTTAAATATATATGTTTTATGTTTGTTTTAAAATAATAATAATAATAATAATATCGGTTTGGAATATTGTCTGATGAACTTAGTTCTCGATTAGTTCACATAACAAAGTACAGTGATGAATAGACGGAAAGTGCTAAAAGTAGCTTCTTCACTGCCCATTCATCGTGTAGGGTAAAGTGAAATGGAAAAATTATATTCTTGCGTATTTTCAATGAAACAAATATAACCGGATTAATCGCGTATATTGAAGCTTAAACATATTTGGAAACCCGTCCTTTGAACTCTTTGCAGTTGCTCCCGATCGGACGGTCTACCGCGGTCTTGCCATAAGCGAGGTTTATAGGTGTGGCTCTATAAATGAACGAAAATATAAAAAGGTTGGGCATAAGCTTCTGCGGCGAAGAAATTACAAATATACTGTGAATTCGGTCTGGCTAGTCAATTGAAAGGTAAGAGAATTCAGAAGAAGAAAGCTACGAAAACTATAACAAGTGAAAACGAAATGGGTACATTGCCTCTCGAATAGGAAAATGGAAAATCACGAGGAGTCAAGTGTTGAATTGAATTCAAATTCAAGTAAAAAAGTATTTTTAAGTAAAACAACAGTATTTTAACATTCTCTTATCATACCTTTTATCTCTTATAAATCTCTTATATATCTTTATCCTCATAAAGTCTGAAACTAAATGAATATTACTATCTATACGAAAATGCACTATAATTAACGAGGTAATTACTTTGAAATAATAAACTACAGTACGCCTATTTAATTACTTGATTCCTATCACTAGTAGAAAGCATCAACATGTTGCCGTATATTTCTAGTAAACTCGAAAATTCAGACTCTCTTCTATTAGGACCTAATATGAGCGCCCTCGAATTCTGAGGTGTTCAGCATCGCATAGATGGTGGGCTCTCTGAAACAAAGATTTGCTAACGGTAGATAACTGTGTAGGGTGGTGAAGAGATTCACCATTGAGATATCTATTGGTGTGTGTGGCTTTCCTATGTTCTGTGTGGCCTATTGTGCCACTAGAATTCTTTATTACTAAAACATCAAGAAAGGCTAAGAATTATTTGCCTGTAATTCCATTGTAAACTGAATATTATTATTAATAGAATTAAGGTGGTCTAAAAATACATAAACATTGTCCGTAGGTAAAATTGTGAAGGTGTCATCTACGTACCGCTTATATATTCTAGGAAGACATGGTACAAGCTAAAGGCCATCTCCGCGAAGTCCTCCATGTATATATGTGCTATTACTGGGGACATAGGCGAGCCCATAGCAATGCCAGCTATTTGTAAATAGAATTCTTGATTGGACACTAGATATCCAGATGTAAGGCAGTCTTCTAAGAGTTCAAGATATTCTATAGGCATGTTGTTCTCCTCTAGCTTCCGCTTGACAATCCTGATGCAGTTTTTACTAGGTTTACTGGTGAACAGCGACTGGACATCAACACTGACCATGGTTTCAATGCTAGCTAACTTAAGGTCTTTCAGTCCGCTAACAAAATGGTAAGAATCCCTGACATAAGATGTTGTGTGGCCACGCAGTGGAGAGAGTACTTTCGCGACGTGTTGAGCCAGTTTATACGTCGGTGTATCGATTTGGCTCACTATTGGACGAAAAAGTATATCTTTTTTGAGTATTTTTGGTAACTCATACAACTTTGGAGGTTTTACACAGCCTATATTGGTTCAAAGTGTTTCATTTAAAATGTGTAACAATCGCGAAAATCAAAGAAATTATAATTTAAATTCTTCAAAAAGAAACACCATGATACATATAGCATAGGTATCCTAAGTTGCCACAAATATTCCTGTATGTATAGTTGTGTAAATTTAGTAAAACGTTTTTTGTCCTACATAAATTATTAAATTGTTTCTATCAAATGGTACCCAAGATGGAGGAATTAATATACTTTTCTGTATCATTAATTAAATCTAATCGATACACTGATTCGTCTTTGACATAAATGAAGTAATATTCTGCTGCTGGATGTATTACCGCCATGAAAGCTGTACATAATGTAAGATAGAAACAAAAACTGGTTAGGTATCTGCACTAGTTAACTAGTTTCTTGTTATTTTTTTTTCCTGTGTGATCCCGGCTTAGAATAGGATCACCCTGGTACTGATGGTGTCGTAAGAGGCGACTAAAGTGCGTGTGGTAGAGTCACGTTGCCAGCAATGGCAACACGTATGGGCAGACTCGACCGGATTGTTGCCACCCCCGGCATTTAAGACCGGCGTTAAATAGTGGCTTTGGCCACTGCGTTTCGCATTAGGTAATGCCAGGTCCCGCTGCCCATCCACCTTAAAAGACGACAACGCTCCTGTGGCTCCTCTGGAGTTACTCAGGGTCGTGGGTGACGGTGATCACTTACCATCAGGTGACCCGTACGCTCGTTTACCGTCTCTTCCATAAAAAAAAATTGTTACTGCTATGGCATCTTTTGATTTGCATCTTTCTAAATGTACCTACTTCATTAAGAAAAACCTATTATGCATATCCAATTTTTAATATATTCCCATATATATTCTCGTATATCACTGTACCGTGCACATGGTAGGAAAAAGAAACTTCAAAACTTAGCGTTAAGACACTCCATACGAAGAAATGAAAATATTTAATATGTTATATCCTCCAGTGGCGGATCCATCCACAACCTGTTTATATACGCACGCTTTTCCCCTACGACACGATAAGCCTCCAAAACTTATCGAACTTGTAAAGATTTTTATTAAAAAACAATGAAAGATTTGAATCTCTTCTTTTTAACCTTTTAACAAAACTTGATAAAATTTATCTTTCATGCAACATATCATTTAATGCAAAATTAATTTACAATTGTTTTATAATTATTTATATAATTGCGGTCGGGTGTGAAATTAAAATCGGCCTTATTATTCAAATTATAGCCTATGTACGTAAGTAAATATTTTACTTTTGCACGTGGAATTTATGCAACATTCATTAAGAAACCTTGAATTGTAAAAAACTCATGTATAAACATAATAAAGAGACAGAAGAAATAAGATAATTAGGGCCGTATATTTTATATAGCCTGTCGGTTGCGGGTTCGTTCCCCAATCAAGCATATGAAATATTTAATATTTTTTTTTTTTTTTCTCTAAAAAGGAGGAGCTCGGAGTTAAGGTTCCACTTACCACGCAATAAGTCAAAATCGGCGAACAGTGGGAATTGGGGGATGATGATGATAAGGAGGTGGGAACAGGTCGTCTTAACACTCAGTTCCCAAGTTCCGTCAGCCTAACATTTTTTTTGTGACGCTGGGAAATGATTTTGCGCAGACCATCCGTGCGCAGAACAAATATCCCCAATGGACGGATGGTACTGCGGGACTCATCGAAAGAAATCCGATAGTATCCACTAAAATCCAGCGGAAACCTCACCACCTGAGTCAAGGCGCCTCAGGATCGCTAATGCGGTGGAAGGCTCACCTATTGTGAGCCACCATCGCTCTAATGATGCCCTATGGTTTTGTCTATGCAGTCTCATTGACAAAGACCAACAGGTCCTTTAGGGTAGGGACAGTTGGAGATGAGTGTACTGCCTTCTCCTACCCCCTGGTCTCCGACGACGAAGCGGGTTGGCATTTTCTCGGGGCTCTCGTACCCTTCTTCAATGACATGACAGATTCGCAGAAGGAGACCATAGCAGACCCCACCACACTGGATAGCGAGATGTCCTTTCCTACAGCCATCTAAAGTTGTCGATGCGAAGCCCAAGCAGGGTATTCCGCCAGAGTATGATGAGCTGTGTCCGGAGGAGCATCGCAGTCGTGGCATGATGGCAACAACTCCCGATGTGCAATTTGGTGCAGGTATTTGCCAACGCAACTGTGCCCCGTCAGTACCTGCACCAGTCTGAACGTCAGAATCCCAAAGTCCCTTTGCACCCACCGTTCTAGGTGAGGGCACTGTAGGAAGATCTGCCACTGGTGACTCCAGATCCAACTTCCATCGTCGGATCAGAGTTTCGTCTGCTCTCCTCCTGATCCGCACGATATCGCCGATAGGTGGGCGTTCACCTTGCGACCGCTCACTTACGTACGGAATGCGTAAACTTTTGCAAGTACTTCCGCCTGTAACTCCGAAGGCGGATTACCTGCCAGGAGAGTAGCCGCCGTCCAAGATACTGTACGGTATCCCCGAATAGCTCTCACTTCTATGAACCGCTGCGCTTTTCGCAATTGGGTCCTATTACGAGTGGTAAGAGAATCCGCTCATACGGGAGCACCGTACAGTACATTTTTGTTTGTTTGTTTCTTTATTTATTTATTTCACAAAACATATCATTACCGTTACAGGTACACCTAATGCGGCAATGGTAGTAACACAATATTTTATTTACTAAACTGAGTAGATACAAACATCTGTCTTAAAATCAAAGGTAAAGATACAATATGCAACTTTTGTGAATTCAATTAGTGTGCAGTTAAAGATATTGATATTATGCAACATCGTATTGAGCGCAAGCAGCGCACGCGTCAGTGGCGCATGCTGTAAGAGGTTGGAGAGCGCGCGCGGCACCACCAGCAGCGCGGGCCTGCGTCGCCGCGTCGCCGCGCCACTTATTGCTCCGGGACAGACAGCTGAATTAATTCTAAAATCTTCGGATTATGTGTTTTACCACGCAATACTTTAAATAAGTAAGTGGCGACCGCTACATACCTCCTGGTTTCAATTTTGAAATAGCCGACCATGCCCAATACAAACAGTGTGGGATATAAGATCGGATAACCCGGGTAAACACCGTACATTCTTTAAAAGATAAATCTAGCAAATTTATTTTGTATACGTTCGAGCATTAATTTATACTTGGCCGCATGTGGAGCCCAAACCACGGCGTTACAGACCAAATGACTTTTCACGAGTGCTTCGTAAAGTGCTCTTAGAGCACACAAATTACTAACTTGGTTAGCCACCATACGTAAAACCATACCTAAATTTCGGTAAGCTTTTTTGTAAATATTTACAATATGAACTCTAAAATTGAAATCAGCAGTGAAACGCACGCCTAAATACCTGACTTCAGAGACACGTTGCAGTAGCTTTCCGTCCAAGTAATATTGATGATTACTCGGGTGTCTCGATCGGCTAAATGATAACACGGAACATGAAGCTACGTTAAATTTTAACTTATTTTTTAAACCCACTTCTTAAATTCTAGTTATATCTTGTTGCAGTTTGTAATGATCCTTTTTCTGCCTTATTCTGTGAAATAATTTCAGGTCATCAGCAAATAATAATGGTGCAGAGTGAATAACTACGTTGGGCAAGTCATTTATGGTGATAATAAAGAGAAAAGGGCCCAAATTACTGCCTTGACTCACCTCTGATCTAGTAAAGTAAGGTTCCGATAGGTTACCATTACAGTCATCTTTTAAGTAATTAGAAAAAAATGTCAGTGTCTGTGGTGTACAGCCTACACTGGTCAACATTCTTAGAAGGATGTCGTTATTCACGGTATCGAAGGCCTTTTGGAAGTCAAAGTAGGCCACATCCTCTTGGTCTCCGGCATCCACTGCAGTTAAAATAGGCGTCATGAGATCCAGCAAGTTCCCCGTTGTCCCCCGCCCATGACGAAAGCCGTACTGCGCTTCAGACAATAAACTACTTACCTGTGAATAAAGGCTGCTCAAAGACTTTAGCTGGAGTGCACAATACTGCTATAGTCTATAATCACTAGGTTTGGAGCCTCCACTGCCTTTTGGCACAGGGACCACACGAGTAATTTTCCAGAGATCGGGAAACGTAGCGCTCTGAACACAAATGTTATATAAATGCAACAACGGTCCCACCAATACTGTTTGGCAGTCCTTAAAAATCAAACTGGAATACCATCTGGTTCAATGGATCTCTTAGATGGCAAGCGAGCGAGCGCGCGCCGCACGTCGGAGGCGCTCAGCGGCGCGAGATGCACCCGCACCGCTGACACCGCGCCTCGCAGCTCGCACTAGTCGCTGCCACATTCAGTTCCAGCGGCTTAGGATCATCAGCATCAGGCATTGGGATCAAGGACTGGAAATACGAGCGAGAGTGAGAGCGAACTCGTCAGCCGATTCATACTCTGATAGTACTCGTCCGTCCTTAATTAATTGCCGATTATTTGCATTCCTATTCCTGAACCGAATATAATTCCAAAACGCCTGTGGTTTTTGTGGTATTATATATATATATATATATATATATATATATATATATATATATATATATATATATATATATATATATATATATATATATATATATATATATATATATATATATATATATATATATATATATATATATATATATATCAATTGTTTATTAGTTTATTATTTTTGTTATTAAGAAATTGAAGCACACACTTATCGAAAACTTCATAAAGTTTGTCATTAAATAAATTTAAAATTAAATTCATGTCCTGCAAACAGTACATCTGATTCCAATCTATTTTAACCAATAAATCGTACTTTAGAACGATATCAGCTTTATTAAAATTCCATAATACATTACGATTTCTAGCGGGTTGCGTACGCCAATTAACTGGTACCAAAGAAGGGTGTACATGGGAGGAAGCTATGCATGGCGCGGTCGGAGTGTGTGTCTCCAGCATAACGCTGACGGTCAGTGGTGGGTGATACGAGTCCACCGGCTGCAAGCCCTCGTCGGCCGCACCCACAGACACGCAACCATTCGCGCCCAGAACTAAATCTAGCTGTCTTTTGTGACAGTTAGGTACCGCGTTACACTGAGTGAACTCGCAAAAGCTTATAAAATATTCATAATAGTTACTGATGCTATTATTACACGAGTACATATTAAAATCGCCTAATTCAATTAATTTATTTTTATATTTCACACATATATACTCTAATATGCTAAACAATAGCAAATATTCACTATCTGTAGTATGTGGTGGAATATACACAGTACAGCAAGTAAATAAAAATCTACCTTTTAAATACACACCAGTACAGATTAGTTACAAAATTATTACTGTCAATATTTATGTCACCTGGTATGGGTAATCGCATCAACTCGTACCTCGGTGTAGCCACAATAAACACGCCTCCCTGTTTGCACCCATCAGCTCGGTCACAGCGAAGTATTTGATACTCTGGGAGTACAAATTCTGCGTTCGAGATTGCTTCACTTAACCCAGATTCGGTGATAGAAAATAAATCTGAAGCAGATGATTCCAACAAAGACAAAAATTGTGTAGTCTTAGTCTTTAGTCCTTTAACATTCTGGTAGAAAATACTGAAATGCTTACTAGCCTGCTGATCCGGTTGTTTTCGCTGAGTGGCAAAACCAAATCCACTCACTGTATTCTACATTCACTGGCCACACTGTATTCTACATTCACTGGCCACTTCTCAAAATTTGATAAGGTGACACCGATTTTGAATGAAGAATAGGCTCTCTCTGTTTTATGTTTTAATTTTTCTATAATAATATCTGAATCCGCATCTACTGCTAATGCTTGCTCCTTTATATCAGTTTCTGTGGTGTTTTTTTCCAACCTCCAGACATGTAAAAATTTTTTGCGTTCAACTTAAACGACCCTTTAACGACCCTATAACATTATTACGTCCTCTTTTTATACTATTACTTTTAACTTCTATTACTTTTAACTTCCCCCGATTGTTATTGTTCCCAACTTTGGAATCCGCTACTTTCTTAGCCACCGTCGCATGGATAGCTTCCGCCGGGCGCGACATTACCGGCTCAGGCACGGGCGCGGGCGAGTTTGCTGGGACAGGGCTGAGCGGCGGCGCGGGCTGCGTCGCGGGTGTAAGATACGATGCAGGGCCAGGCCGCGGCGCCTGCACTTGCACTCTGTTTACATAACTAGTGTCACATGATGAGATCACCGAAACAGTGGGTTGCATTCTTTGTACTGTGACCTGTCTCTTACACTCCAAATTTTTAATCCGTTGTTCATAAGAAATACACTTCATGTTAGCTTCTTTCAATTTTTCTCTCAATTTACTATTTTCTAATGCTAGTATGGCCACAGTGGCCTTAATTTCCTGCACAATATTCGCTTCAAAAATACTTATTTTCTCTAAGATCACCCTGTTTACTTTTTCTACTATCTGATCTGATGTCAATGGCTCAGTTTGAGCGACTATACTTTCAAAGGATTAATTTGCTTCATGTAGGCCGGTGGCAGCAGAAACACTAAGTACAGGAGTGTCGTCTGTTACACGTATTCGCCTAGTAACGTTCGAGCATGTCTCACATGAAAGAACGTGTCAATGATACCTGACCTTCCTTAGACGTAGTCATAGTAATATTCGCGCATGTATAATGATATACATCTTTACAAACATTACACTTAAACCGCTCCGCGGTATAAGTTTTTTTACCACACACAATTCATTTTGTATCACGAGTGCGAGCGAGACAGACAATGCATGGATCTCAAAACGCCGACATAAAGTGGGTATGAAGAATCCGGCCTTCCAATATTCGGTAGTAGCCTACCGAGGGCACCGGCTGTGTTTACAAGCTTCGGTACCAGTTGAGTGAAGTGTGACGCAAATGACCAACGACTATCCAGAGTCAGGCCCAGAAATTATATCTGAGCCCATAGTTCCTCCTCCTCCTCCTCTTGCCCTTGAATGCTCAGAGTGGCACCACGGGGTGTCCCCGTGCCCGGGCCGTGAAACAGGAAACCTTCCGTTTTGAGAATAGAAACCTTTAGGCCCAGCGCTTCAATACGAGTGACAATACGATGGATGCCGATTTATATCATTTAATTTTATAAAGTTTACTATTCTTAATCTATCATCTACGTTTTCATTCGCATCTAATACAGGACTACTTAAACAATCCGCTTCAGTATTTTCTCTGCCTGGAGTGTATTTGATTTGAAAATCATATTAAGATAAATAATAAGCTAAATCTCCCAACTCATCATCTGTCCTAAATCAAATATTTAAATGTTCTATAGGTCAGAATATACTGTAAACGTTTTACCAAGTAACCAAAAGTGCCAATATCTTATAGCTTCTTTCACAGCTTCACAGCGTGAAGCTGAGTAAAAAGTATGCATATCACTTTGGTTTTTCCATCTGATCCCGCTAAAACTGTGAATTTGAATCGTAGTTTATCCATTTTCATAACTAGAAATATCGTTTTATAAGACAATTTTCTTGGGATTTGAAATTAAACAATATATTGTTGCTCTGGAAAGAGATTGGCATTTGATTTTAATATTTGCATATGTAAAATACATTATTTACATTACCCATGTTTAAAGAAAACACAAACCTGGAAAGAGAAACGACATTTAAGGTTTAATTCACCATCAAATAAATCTTTTACACAATTTTCAATATTCCTTTTTTAACAATAAAATTTGACATTGCATTTTTGTCTTGCATCCTTCGCCATTATAGCTCCCTGGCGACCACTGTCGGAACCCTATGTTTATCTATGCAGAATTCAAATACAATAATAAAGAAATGAAGTTTTTTTACACACTGACACATGTATATATATATATATATATATATATATATATATATATATATATATATATATATATATATATATATATATATATATATATATATATATATATATATATATATATATATATATATATATATATATATATATATATATATATATATATATATATATATATATATATATATATATATATATATATATATATATATATAAAAAAAGTAAAGCTGTAAAAGTAACACTACCTATAGTAAACTATTTAACTTTAGCACTGTATAAACAGACTATAATTTGAATAGTAAGGCAGACTGTTATTTCACACCTGGCTGCAATTATATAAATAAATATAAAATGATACTTAATTATAAAATGATACTTAATGCATAATTCATTAAATGATACGTTGCAAATAAAATTAATTTTGAACAGTGTTGTGAAAAAATTACACATTTTTTTTTTTAATTATTTATTTAATAAAACCAAAAAAAAAATCGATTCTTTGCTCTGGTAACAAGGAAAAAGCGTGGAGTTGAGTTTTACTACTCCACATGCGGACATTAAATTTGACAGACAGTGGGGTTAGCTTTACTTTATTTTTACTGTGCTCCTAGCGAAGTATCCAGAGACAACGGAGAGCCACGCGTTGCGTCTTCAACTTTCATACATTCCCTTCGGAGGGTCATCATGTCTTGTCATGCGACCTTCCTCCAGTATCCTAGATACTGTGTTTTCGAGTGTTTGTAATATATTACTAAATTATACTACTGACCTTAAAACTCCCTCTACTTGCATTAAATGTTTTCGATAAACCTGACTATTTTTTGGCTTTTGGATCGCTTGTGATTTTTCAAATCAAGTTAAAATCCAAGCATAACTCAAATCATTCGCAGCACTATTTACATTGAACTTTTATATATTCGTGTATGCTGATATTATTAACATTCTAGTTGTCGATTTCACAATATTATGACATAATGAAAACAGACATGAATAAAAATAATACATTAGAAAAACCAAAGTATCTTTTAGATCAAAATGTGACTTTACTGAAAATAGCAGGCTTATTGCCGGTAAACAATAAGATTCACATAAAACATACGATATTACTATACTTGTCCACATTTTTTGTTCTGACCCAATGTATTGAAATATATACGTCTAGAACTAACTTTCTTAAATTATTAAGAAATATAAAGTATTCGATGCTTAGTTCAGTGATTGTGATCAAAGCAATATCATTTTTGTTTTGGCAAAAAAAATGGGTATGCATAATAGATTTTGTGAATGAAGTAAATTTAGAAAGATCTAAATCAGAAGACTCTATGTCAATTAAAATTAACGAGAGATTAGTTAAATATTGCAGATACTTAACACGTTTTTACTGTTATCTTACAATGTGTACAGCTTTCATGGTGATAATACATCCAGCAGCAGAATATTACTTCATTTATGCTAAAGACGAATCAGCGTATCAATTAGATTTAATTGATGATACAGAAAAGTATATATTAATTGCTCAATCTTGGGTGCCATTTGATAAAAACAACTTAGTAGTCTATCTGGGACAAATGTTATACCAAGCTTACGCAACTATTCATACAGGGACATTCATGGCCACTTATGACACCTGTTCTATATGTATCATGGTGTTTTTTCGTGAAGAACTTGAATTACTAAGAATAGATTGCCAAAATTTATTTGGAACTGTTGATGATCCGGCGTCTGAAGAAAATGCTAGATATCGAATGGTCAAATGTCATAAACGATTAAATGATTTGATGAAGTGAGTATGAAATTTATTGACTGTAATGAAAAATATTATCACCATTATAATTCGTGTAATAAAATAATGAAAAGATCATTAGGGTTCATTCAACATTTGCCACGATGCCACGCTGATTCTAGTCAGAAGATGATTAGACAAGGATGTGCTTCCATCGATTTATGACTATAGAGAATAATATGGAACAAATAAAAATTTCCACTCTAAATATACAGTTTAAGCAAACAAAGTTTCGGGTACACGCCTCCACCTAAAACCCACATTACCGCATTTGTAGCATTATAAAGAAATCTATAAAAAAGTTAATAATGGTTTAACAACTTATAAGATCTTTGATTGTGGCGATTGTTACACGTTTTTAAAGAAACAATTTTTAATGGATAATCTCCATTAAAGTTATTTTAATTTAGATAAACTTTTAACTAATAGATAACTTACTTATACAGTAAAAACTACTGGATATCTTAGGATGGATAATTTAACTTAACATAACATTACACTTTGTGTATATTTGTGCTTATTATTACTATGACCGCCGTCCGGTCTCACTCCATGAAGACCGCCGTCCGGTCTTCATGCAGTGAGACAAAGTGATATGGTGAAAGTACGTACCTTGAATATAAATTGCAAGCTTTACGCAGATGATGCATTGCGTATTGCATCATCAGAAAGCCAGTTACAGGCGTTGGTTACCATTCTGAAAGAAGGATGTGCGAATAATGATCTAAAACTGAATGCGAGACGTACTTCTGTTATTTGAAAGAAATGAAGACATGATACAGAATGCAAGATCAGTGTAAATGATAATATATTAAAAACAAGTGATGAGGTACTTTATTTGGGAAGTATGTTTAGGAAAGACGGAAAATACGAATTGGATGTGAAAAGGCGTATTGCTGCTGGTAATAGAGTTAAGCCTTAGATACATTGTTGAGACGGCGAAACGTCAGCATAGCTGCGCGTTCAGGCCGTACACAATGCAGTGTTGGTACCGACTCTGTTATACGGCAGCGAAACGAGGGTATTACAGAAGAAGAATGTAAGAAAGATAAATACCGTAGAGATGCGATCTCTTCATCGGATATACGGAGTCAGCTTAGCTTAACGCATACCTAACGAAGAGATACACAGAATGGTAAGTACTAGCATGGATATCACAGTGAGAACGAAGAAGAACGTGCATGAAAGTGAAGAAAGAATGGTAAAAAAGATTTATGAAGGAAAAGTGAGTGGTAAAAAGAGGGAAGACCTCAGTTGACCTTCGAAAACACAGCATCGACAATACTGAAGGAAGGTGACATAAAAAGCATG